>OZ022556.1:48225735-48848750 GCA_963991005.1 Barypeithes pellucidus | reverse complement strand
AATTTGTTCCACTCAGAAATTATCATAGAAGTGTTTAGTCTATCGACCTTTAACTGAAAAATACCCATAGTCGCACCTTTGAGCCTTTGTACAGGGTCGAGGCTAATAATTCGAGAAAACATAAATTGGCCAAAGTCGAAACCTTGCAGAATTTGTTCCACTCAGAAATTGGCATAGAAGTGTTTAGTCTAACGATCTTTAACTGAAAAATACCCATAGTCGCACCTTTGAGCCTTTGTACAGGGTCGAGGCTAATAATTCGAGAAAACATAAATTTGCCAAAGTCGAAACCTTGCAGAATTTGTTCCCCTCAGAAATTGGCATAGAAGTGTTTAGTCTATCGATCTTTAACCGAAAAAAACCCATAGTCGCACCTTGGAGCCTTTGTACAGGGTCGAGGCTAATAATTCGAGAAAACATAAATTGGCCAAAGTCGAAACCTTGCAGAATTTGTTCCACTCAGAAATTATCATAGAAGTGTTTAGTCTATCGACCTTTAACCGAAAAAAACCCATAGTCGCACCTTGGAGCCTTTGTACAGGGTCGAGGCTAATAATTCGAGAAAACATAAATTTGCCAAAGTCGAAACCTTGCAGAATTTGTTCCACTCAGAAATTGGCATAGAAGTGTTTAGTCTATCGATCTTTAACCGAAAAATACCCATAGTCGAACCTTTGAGCCTTTGTACAGGGTCGAGGCTAATAATTCGAGAAACATAAATTGGCCAAAGTCGAACACTTGCAGAATTTGTTCCACTCAGAAATTAGCATAGGAGTACTCAGTCTATCGATCTTTAACCGAATAATACACATAGTCGCACCTTTGAGCCTTTGTACAGGGTCGAGGCTAATAATTCGAGAAACATAAATTTGACAAAGTCGAAACCTTGCAGAATTTGTTCCACTCAGAAATTGGCATAGAAGTGTTTAGTCTATCGATCTTTAACCGAAAAATACCCATAGTCGAACCTTTGAGCCTTTGTACAGGGTCGAGGCTAATAATTCGAGAAACATAAATTGGCCAAAGTCGAAACCTTGCAGAATTTGTTCCACTCAGAAATTGGCATAGAAGTGTTTAGTTTAACGATCTTTAACCGAAAAATACCCATAGTCGAACCTTTGAACCTTTGTACAGGGTCGAGGCTAATAATTCGAGAAACATAAATTGGCCAAAGTCGAACACTTGCAGAATTTGTTCCACTCAGAAATTAGCATAGGAGTACTCAGTCTATCGATCTTTAACCGAATAATACACATAGTCGCACCTTTGAGCCTTTGTACAGGGTCGAGGCTAATAATTCGAGAAACATAAATTTGACAAAGTCGAAACCTTGCAGAATTTGTTCCACTCAGAAATTGGCATAGAAGTGTTTAGTCTATCGATCTTTAACCGAAAAATACCCATAGTCGAACCTTTGAGCCTTTGTACAGGGTCGAGGCTAATAATTCGAGAAACATAAATTGGCCAAAGTCGAAACCTTGCAGAATTTGTTCCACTCAGAAATTGGCATAGGAGTGTTTAGTTTAACGATCTTTAACTGAAAAATACCCATATCGCACCTTTGAGCCTTTGTACAGGGTCGAGGCTAATAATTCGAAAAATATAAATTGGAAAAAGTCGAAAACTTGCAGAACTTGTTCCACTCAGAAATTAGCATAGGAGTATTCAGTCTATCGACCTTTAACTGAAAAATACCCATAGTCGCACCTTGGAGCCTTTGTACAGGGTCGAGGCTAATAATTCGAGAAACATAAATTGGCCAAAGTCGAACACTTGCAGAATTTGTTTCACTCAGAAATTAGCATAGGAGTACTCAGTCTATCGATCTTTAACCGAATAATACCCATAGTCGCACCTTTGAGCCTTTGTACAGGGTCGAGGCTAATAATTCGAGAAACATAAATTTGACAAAGTCGAAACCTTGCAGAATTTGTTCCACTCAGAAATTGGCATAGAAGTGTTTAGTCTAACGATCTTTAACCGAATAATACCCATAGTCGAACCTTTGAGCCTTTGTACAGGGCCGAGGCTAATAATTCGAGAAACATAAATTGGCCAAAGTCGAAACCTTGCAGAATTTGTTCCACTCAGAAATTAGCATAGGAGTACTCAGTCTATCGATCTTTAACCGAATAATACCCATAGTCGCACCTTTGAGCCTTTGTACAGGGTCGAGGCTAATAATTCGAGAAACATAAATTTGACAAAGTCGAAACCTTGCAGAATTTGTTCCACTCAGAAATTGGCATAGAAGTGTTTAGTCTAACGATCTTTAACCGAATAATACCCATAGTCGAACCTTTGAGCCTTTGTACAGGGCCGAGGCTAATAATTCGAGAAACATAAATTGGCCAAAGTCGAAACCTTGCAGAATTTGTTCCACTCAGAAATTAGCATAGGAGTACTCAGTCTATCGATCTTTAACCGAATAATACCCATAGTCGCACCTTTGAGCCTTTGTACAGGGTCGAGGCTAATAATTCGAGAAACATAAATTTGACAAAGTCGAAACCTTGCAGAATTTGTTCCACTCAGAAATTGGCATAGAAGTGTTTAGTCTAACGATCTTTAACCGAATAATACCCATAGTCGAACCTTTGAGCCTTTGTACAGGGCCGAGGCTAATAATTCGAGAAACATAAATTGGCCAAAGTCGAAACCTTGCAGAATTTGTTCCACTCAGAAATTGGCATAGAAGTGTTTAGTCTAACGATCTTTAACCGAAAAAAACCCATAGTCGAACCTTTGAGCCTTTGTACAGGGTCGAGGCTAATAATTCGAGAAACATAAATTGGCCAAAGTCGAACACTTGCAGAATTTGTTTCACTCAGAAATTAGCATAGGAGTACTCAGTCTATCGATCTTTAACCGAATAATACCCATAGTCGCACCTTTGAGCCTTTGTACAGGGTCGAGGCTAATAATTCGAGAAACATAAATTTGACAAAGTCGAAACCTTGCAGAATTTGTTCCACTCAGAAATTGGCATAGAAGTGTTTAGTCTAACGATCTTTAACCGAATAATACCCATAGTCGAACCTTTGAGCCTTTGTACAGGGCCGAGGCTAATAATTCGAGAAACATAAATTGGCCAAAGTCGAAACCTTGCAGAATTTGTTCCACTCAGAAATTAGCATAGGAGTACTCAGTCTATCGATCTTTAACCGAATAATACCCATAGTCGCACCTTTGAGCCTTTGTACAGGGTCGAGGCTAATAATTCGAGAAACATAAATTTGACAAAGTCGAAACCTTGCAGAATTTGTTCCACTCAGAAATTGGCATAGAAGTGTTTAGTCTATCGATCTTTAACCGAAAAATACCCATAGTCGAACCGTTGAGCCTTTGTACAGGGTCGAGGCTAATAATTCGAGAAACATAAATTGGCCAAAGTCGAACACTTGCAGAATTTGTTCCACTCAGAAATTAGCATAGGAGTACTCAGTCTATCGATCTTTAACCGAAAAATACCCATAGTCGCACCTTTGAACCTTTGTACAGGGTCGAGGCTAATAATTCGAGAAACATAAATTGGCCAAAGTCGAACACTTGCAGAATTTGTTCCACATCGAAATTGTCATAGAAGTGTTTAGTCTATCGAACTTTAACCGAAAAATACCCATAGTCGCACCTTTGAACCTTTGTACAGGGTCGAGGCTAATAATTCGAGAAACATAAATTGGCCAAAGTCGAACACTTGCAGAATTTGTTCCACATCGAAATTGGCATAGAAGTGTTTAGTCTATCGAACTTTAACCGAAAAATACCCATAGTCGCACCTTTGAGCCTTTGTACAGGGTCGAGGCTAATAATTCGAAAAATATAAATTGGAAAAAGTCGAACACTTGCAGAACTTGTTCCACTCAGAAATTAGCATAGAAGTGTTTAGTCTATCGACCTTTAACTGAAAAATACCCATAGTCGCACCTTTGAGCCTTTGTACAGGGTCGAGGCTAATTATTCGAGAAAACATAAATTGGCCAAAGTCGAAACCTTGCAGAATTTGTTCCACTCAGAAATTATCATAGAAGTGTTTAGTCTATCGACCTTTAACTGAAAAATACCCATAGTCGCACCTTTGAGCCTTTGTACAGGGTCGAGGCTAATAATTCGAGAAAACATAAATTGGCCAAAGTCGAAACCTTGCAGAATTTGTTCCACTCAGAAATTGGCATAGAAGTGTTTAGTCTAACGATCTTTAACTGAAAAATACCCATAGTCGCACCTTTGAGCCTTTGTACAGGGTCGAGGCTAATAATTCGAGAAAACATAAATTTGCCAAAGTCGAAACCTTGCAGAATTTGTTCCCCTCAGAAATTGGCATAGAAGTGTTTAGTCTATCGATCTTTAACCGAAAAAAACCCATAGTCGCACCTTGGAGCCTTTGTACAGGGTCGAGGCTAATAATTCGAGAAAACATAAATTGGCCAAAGTCGAAACCTTGCAGAATTTGTTCCACTCAGAAATTATCATAGAAGTGTTTAGTCTATCGACCTTTAACCGAAAAAAACCCATAGTCGCACCTTGGAGCCTTTGTACAGGGTCGAGGCTAATAATTCGAGAAAACATAAATTTGCCAAAGTCGAAACCTTGCAGAATTTGTTCCACTCAGAAATTGGCATAGAAGTGTTTAGTCTATCGATCTTTAACCGAAAAATACCCATAGTCGAACCTTTGAGCCTTTGTACAGGGTCGAGGCTAATAATTCGAGAAACATAAATTGGCCAAAGTCGAACACTTGCAGAATTTGTTCCACTCAGAAATTAGCATAGGAGTACTCAGTCTATCGATCTTTAACCGAATAATACACATAGTCGCACCTTTGAGCCTTTGTACAGGGTCGAGGCTAATAATTCGAGAAACATAAATTTGACAAAGTCGAAACCTTGCAGAATTTGTTCCACTCAGAAATTGGCATAGAAGTGTTTAGTCTATCGATCTTTAACCGAAAAATACCCATAGTCGAACCTTTGAGCCTTTGTACAGGGTCGAGGCTAATAATTCGAGAAACATAAATTGGCCAAAGTCGAAACCTTGCAGAATTTGTTCCACTCAGAAATTGGCATAGAAGTGTTTAGTTTAACGATCTTTAACCGAAAAATACCCATAGTCGAACCTTTGAACCTTTGTACAGGGTCGAGGCTAATAATTCGAGAAACATAAATTGGCCAAAGTCGAACACTTGCAGAATTTGTTCCACTCAGAAATTAGCATAGGAGTACTCAGTCTATCGATCTTTAACCGAATAATACACATAGTCGCACCTTTGAGCCTTTGTACAGGGTCGAGGCTAATAATTCGAGAAACATAAATTTGACAAAGTCGAAACCTTGCAGAATTTGTTCCACTCAGAAATTGGCATAGAAGTGTTTAGTCTATCGATCTTTAACCGAAAAATACCCATAGTCGAACCTTTGAGCCTTTGTACAGGGTCGAGGCTAATAATTCGAGAAACATAAATTGGCCAAAGTCGAAACCTTGCAGAATTTGTTCCACTCAGAAATTGGCATAGGAGTGTTTAGTTTAACGATCTTTAACTGAAAAATACCCATATCGCACCTTTGAGCCTTTGTACAGGGTCGAGGCTAATAATTCGAAAAATATAAATTGGAAAAAGTCGAAAACTTGCAGAACTTGTTCCACTCAGAAATTAGCATAGGAGTATTCAGTCTATCGACCTTTAACTGAAAAATACCCATAGTCGCACCTTTGAGCCTTTGTACAGGGTCGAGGCTAATAATTCGAGAAAACATAAATTGGCCAAAGTCGAAACCTTGCAGAATTTGTTCCACTCAGAAATTGGCATAGAAGTGTTTAGTCTAACGATCTTTAACTGAAAAATACCCATAGTCGTACCTTTGAGCCTTTGTACAGGGTCGAGGCTAATAATTCGAGAAGACATAAATTTGCCAAAGTCGAAACCTTGCAGAATTTGTTCCACTCAGAAATTGGCATAGAAGTGTTTAGTCTATCGATCTTTAACCGAAAAATACCCATAGTCGAACCTTTGAGCCTTTGTACAGGGTCGAGGCTAATAATTCGAGAAACATAAATTGGCCAAAGTCGAACACTTGCAGAATTTGTTCCACTCAGAAATTAGCATAGGAGTACTCAGTCTATCGATCTTTAACCGAAAAATACCCATAGTCGCACCTTTGAACCTTTGTACAGGGTCGAGGCTAATAATTCGAGGAACATAAATTGGCCAAAGTCGAACGCTTGCAGAATTTGTTCCACATCGAAATTGGCATAGAAGTGTTTAGTCTATCGAACTTTAACCGAAAAATAGGAGTACTCAGTCTATCGATCTTTAACCGAATAATACCCATAGTCGCACCTTTGAGCCTTTGTACAGGGTCGAGGCTAATAATTCGAGAAACATAAATTTGACAAAGTCGAAACCTTGCAGAATTTGTTCCACTCAGAAATTGGCATAGAAGTGTTTAGTCTATCGATCTTTAACCGAAAAATACCCATAGTCGAACCTTTGAGCCTTTGTACAGGGTCGAGGCTAATAATTCGAGAAACATAAATTGGCCAAAGTCGAACACTTGCAGAATTTGTTCCACTCAGAAATTAGCATAGGAGTACTCAGTCTATCGATCTTTAACCGAATAATACCCATAGTCGCACCTTTGAGCCTTTGTACAGGGTCGAAGCTAATAATTCGAGAAAACATAAATTGGCCAAAGTCGAAACCTTGCAGAATTTGTTCCACTCAGAAATTATCATAGAAGTGTTTAGTCTATCGACCTTTAACCGAAAAAAAACCCATAGTCGCACCTTGGAGCCTTTGTACAGGGTCGAGGCTAATAATTCGAGAAAACATAAATTGGCCAAAGTCGAACACTTGCAGAATTTGTTCCACTCAGAAATTAGCATAGGAGTACTCAGTCTATCGCTCTTTACCCGAAAAATACCCATAGTCGAACCTTTGAGCCTTTGTACAGGGTCGAGGCTAATAATTCGAGAAACATAAATTGGCCAAAGTCGAACACTTGCAGAATTTGTTCCACATCGAAATTGGCATAGAAGTGTTTAGTCTATCGAACTTTAACCGAAAAATATCCATAGTCGCACCTTTGAGCCTTTGTACAGGGTCGAAGCTAATAATTCGGGAAAACATAAATTGGCCAAAGTCGAAACCTTGCAGAATTTGTTCCACTCAGAAATTATCATAGAAGTGTTTAGTCTATCGACCTTTAACCGAAAAAAACCCATAGTCGCACCTTGGAGCCTTTGTACAGGGTCGAGGCTAATAATTCGAGAAAACATAAATAGGCCAAAGTCGAAACCTTGCAGAATTTGTTCCACTCAGAAATTAGCATAGGAGTACTCAGTCTATCGATCTTTACCCGAAAAATACCCATAGTCGAACCTTTGAGCCTTTGTACAGGGTCGAGGCTAATAATTCGAGAAACATAAATTGGCCAAAGTCGAACACTTGCAGAATTTGTTCCACTCAGAAATTAGCATAGGAGTACTCAGTCTATCGATCTTTAACCGAAAAATACCCATAGTCGCACCTTTGAGCCTTTGTACAGGGTCGAGGCTAATAATTCGAGAAAACATAAATTTGCCAAAGTCGAAACCTTGCAGAATTTGTTCCACTCAGAAATTGGCATAGAAGTGTTTAGTCTATCGATCTTTAACCGAAAAATACCCATAGTCGAACCTTTGAGCCTTTGTACAGGGTCGAGGCTAATAATTCGAGAAACATAAATTGGCCAAAGTCGAAACCTTGCAGAGTTTGTTCCACTCAGAAATTATCATAGAAGTGTTTAGTCTATCGACCTTTAACCGAAAAAAACCCATAGTCGCACCTTGGAGCCTTTGTACAGGGTCGAGGCTAATAATTCGAGAAAACATAAATTTGCCAAAGTCGAAACCTTGCAGAATTTGTTCCACTCAGAAATTGGCATAGAAGTGTTTAGTCTATCAATCTTTAACCGAAAAATACCCATAGTCGAACCTTTGAGCCTTTGTACAGGGTCGAGGCTAATAATTCGAGAAACATAAATTGGCCAAAGTCGAACACTTGCAGAATTTGTTTCACTCAGAAATTAGCATAGGAGTACTCAGTCTATCGATCTTTAACCGAATAATACCCATAGTCGCACCTTTGAGCCTTTGTACAGGGTCGAGGCTAATAATTCGAGAAACATAAATTTGACAAAGTCGAAACCTTGCAGAATTTGTTCCACTCAGAAATTGGCATAGAAGTGTTTAGTCTAACGATCTTTAACCGAAAAATACCCATAGTCGAACCTTTGAGCCTTTGTACAGGGCCGAGGCTAATAATTCGAGAAACATAAATTGGCCAAAGTCGAAACTTTGCAGAATTTGTTCCACTCAGAAATTAGCATAGGAGTACTCAGTCTATCGATCTTTAACCGAATAATACCCATAGTCGCACCTTTGAGCCTTTGTACAGGGTCGAGGCTAATAATTCGAGAAACATAAATTTGACAAAGTCGAAACCTTGCAGAATTTGTTCCACTCAGAAATTGGCATAGAAGTGTTTAGTCTATCGATCTTTAACCGAAAAATACCCATAGTCGAACCGTTGAGCCTTTGTACAGGGTCGAGGCTAATAATTCGAGAAACATAAATTGGCCAAAGTCGAACACTTGCAGAATTTGTTCCACTCAGAAATTAGCATAGGAGTACTCAGTCTATCGATCTTTAACCGAAAAATACCCATAGTCGCACCTTTGAACCTTTGTACAGGGTCGAGGCTAATAATTCGAGAAACATAAATTGGCCAAAGTCGAACACTTGCAGAATTTGTTCCACATCGAAATTGGCATAGAAGTGTTTAGTCTATCGAACTTTAACCGAAAAATACCCATAGTCGCACCTTTGAACCTTTGTACAGGGTCGAGGCTAATAATTCGAGAAACATAAATTGGCCAAAGTCGAACACTTGCAGAATTTGTTCCACATCGAAATTGGCATAGAAGTGTTTAGTCTATCGAACTTTAACCGAAAAATACCCATAGTCGCACCTTTGAGCCTTTGTACAGGGTCGAGGCTAATAATTCGAAAAATATAAATTGGAAAAAGTCGAACACTTGCAGAACTTGTTCCACTCAGAAATTAGCATAGGAGTATTCAGTCTATCGACCTTTAACTGAAAAATACCCATAGTCGCACCTTTGCCCTTTGTACAGGGTCGAGGCTAATTATTCGAGAAAACATAAATTGGCCAAAGTCGAAACCTTGCAGAATTTGTTCCACTCAGAAATTATCATAGAAGTGTTTAGTCTATCGACCTTTAACTGAAAAATACCCATAGTCGCACCTTTGAGCCTTTGTACAGGGTCGAGGCTAATAATTCGAGAAAACATAAATTGGCCAAAGTCGAAACCTTGCAGAATTTGTTCCACTCAGAAATTTACATAGAAGTGTTTAGTCTAACGATCTTTAACCGAAAAATACCCATAGTCGAACCTTTGAGCCTTTGTACAGGGCCGAGGCTAATAATTCGAGAAACATAAATTGGCCAAAGTCGAAACCTTGCAGAATTTGTTCCACTCAGAAATTAGCATAGGAGTACTCAGTCTATCGATCTTTAACCGAATAATACCCATAGTCGCACCTTTGAGCCTTTGTACAGGGTCGAGGCTAATAATTCGAGAAACATAAATTTGACAAAGTCGAAACCTTGCAGAATTTGTTCCACTCAGAAATTGGCATAGAAGTGTTTAGTCTATCGATCTTTAACCGAAAAATACCCATAGTCGAACCGTTGAGCCTTTGTACAGGGTCGAGGCTAATAATTCGAGAAACATAAATTGGCCAAAGTCGAACACTTGCAGAATTTGTTCCACTCAGAAATTAGCATAGGAGTACTCAGTCTATCGATCTTTAACCGAAAAATACCCATAGTCGCACCTTTGAACCTTTGTACAGGGTCGAGGCTAATAATTCGAGAAACATAAATTGGCCAAAGTCGAACACTTGCAGAATTTGTTCCACATCGAAATTGTCATAGAAGTGTTTAGTCTATCGAACTTTAACCGAAAAATACCCATAGTCGCACCTTTGAACCTTTGTACAGGGTCGAGGCTAATAATTCGAGAAACATAAATTGGCCAAAGTCGAACACTTGCAGAATTTGTTCCACATCGAAATTGGCATAGAAGTGTTTAGTCTATCGAACTTTAACCGAAAAATACCCATAGTCGCACCTTTGAGCCTTTGTACAGGGTCGAGGCTAATAATTCGAAAAATATAAATTGGAAAAAGTCGAACACTTGCAGAACTTGTTCCACTCAGAAATTAGCATAGGAGTATTCAGTCTATCGACCTTTAACTGAAAAATACCCATAGTCGCACCTTTGCCCTTTGTACAGGGTCGAGGCTAATTATTCGAGAAAACATAAATTGGCCAAAGTCGAAACCTTGCAGAATTTGTTCCACTCAGAAATTATCATAGAAGTGTTTAGTCTATCGACCTTTAACTGAAAAATACCCATAGTCGCACCTTTGAGCCTTTGTACAGGGTCGAGGCTAATAATTCGAGAAAACATAAATTGGCCAAAGTCGAAACCTTGCAGAATTTGTTCCACTCAGAAATTGGCATAGAAGTGTTTAGTCTAACGATCTTTAACTGAAAAATACCCATAGTCGCACCTTTGAGCCTTTGTACAGGGTCGAGGCTAATAATTCGAGAAAACATAAATTTGCCAAAGTCGAAACCTTGCAGAATTTGTTCCACTCAGAAATTATCATAGAAGTGTTTAGTCTATCGACCTTTAACCGAAAAAAACCCATAGTCGCACCTTGGAGCCTTTGTACAGGGTCGAGGCTAATAATTCGAGAAACATAAATTGGCCAAAGTCGAAACCTTGCAGAATTTGTTCCACTCAGAAATTGTCATAGAAGTGTTTAGTTTAACGATCTTTAACCGAAAAATACCCATAGTCGAACCTTTGAACCTTTGTACAGGGTCGAGGCTAATAATTCGAGAAACATAAATTGGCCAAAGTCGAACACTTGCAGAATTTGTTCCACTCAGAAATTAGCATAGGAGTACTCAGTCTATCGATCTTTAACCGAATAATACACATAGTCGCACCTTTGAGCCTTTGTACAGGGTCGAGGCTAATAATTCGAGAAACATAAATTGGCCAAAGTCGAACACTTGCAGAATTTGTTCCACTCAGAAATTAGCATAGGAGTACTCAGTCTATCGATCTTTAACCGAATAATACACATAGTCGCACCTTTGAGCCTTTGTACAGGGTCGAGGCTAATAATTCGAGAAACATAAATTTGACAAAGTCGAAACCTTGCAGAATTTGTTCCACTCAGAAATTGGCATAGAAGTGTTTAGTCTATCGATCTTTAACCGAAAAATACCCATAGTCGAACCTTTGAGCCTTTGTACAGGGTCGAGGCTAATAATTCGAGAAACATAAATTGGCCAAAGTCGAAACCTTGCAGAATTTGTTCCACTCAGAAATTGTCATAGAAGTGTTTAGTTTAACGATCTTTAACCGAAAAATACCCATAGTCGAACCTTTGAACCTTTGTACAGGGTCGAGGCTAATAATTCGAGAAACATAAATTGGCCAAAGTCGAACACTTGCAGAATTTGTTCCACTCAGAAATTAGCATAGGAGTACTCAGTCTATCGATCTTTAACCGAATAATACACATAGTCGCACCTTTGAGCCTTTGTACAGGGTCGAGGCTAATAATTCGAGAAACATAAATTTGACAAAGTCGAAACCTTGCAGAATTTGTTCCACTCAGAAATTGGCATAGAAGTGTTTAGTCTAACGATCTTTAACTGAAAAATACCCATAGTCGTACCTTTGAGCCTTTGTACAGGGTCGAGGCTAATAATTCGAGAAGACATAAATTTGCCAAAGTCGAAACCTTGCAGAATTTGTTCCACTCAGAAATTGGCATAGAAGTGTTTAGTCTATCGATCTTTAACCGAAAAATACCCATAGTCGTACCTTTGAGCCTTTGTACAGGGTCGAGGCTAATAGTTCGAGAAGACATAAATTTGCCAAAGTCGAAACCTTGCAGAATTTGTTCCACTCAGAAATTGGCATAGAAGTGTTTAGTCTATCGATCTTTAACCGAAAAATACCCATAGTCGAACCTTTGAGCCTTTGTACAGGGTCGAGGCTAATAATTCGAGAAACATAAATTGGCCAAAGTCGAACACTTGCAGAATTTGTTCCACTCAGAAATTAGCATAGGAGTACTCAGTCTATCGATCTTTAACCGAAAAATACCCATAGTCGCACCTTTGAACCTTTGTACAGGGTCGAGGCTAATAATTCGAGGAACATAAATTGGCCAAAGTCGAACACTTGCAGAATTTGTTCCAACTCGAAATTGGCATAGAAGTGTTTAGTCTATCGAACTTTAACCGAAAAATAGGAGTACTCAGTCTATCGATCTTTAACCGAATAATACCCATAGTCGCACCTTTGAGCCTTTGTACAGGGTCGAGGCTAATAATTCGAGAAACATAAATTTGACAAAGTCGAAACCTTGCAGAATTTGTTCCACTCAGAAATTGGCATAGAAGTGTTTAGTCTATCGATCTTTAACCGAAAAATACCCATAGTCGAACCTTTGAGCCTTTGTACAGGGTCGAGGCTAATAATTCGAGAAACATAAATTGGCCAAAGTCGAACACTTGCAGAATTTGTTCCACTCAGAAATTAGCATAGGAGTACTCAGTCTATCGATCTTTAACCGAAAAATACCCATAGTCGCACCTTTGAGCCTTTGTACAGGGTCGAAGCTAATAATTCGAGAAAACATAAATTGGCCAAAGTCGAAACCTTGCAGAATTTGTTCCACTCAGAAATTATCATAGAAGTGTTTAGTCTATCGACCTTTAACCGAAAAAAAACCCATAGTCGCACCTTGGAGCCTTTGTACAGGGTCGAGGCTAATAATTCGAGAAAACATAAATTGGCCAAAGTCGAACACTTGCAGAATTTGTTCCACTCAGAAATTAGCATAGGAGTACTCAGTCTATCGCTCTTTACCCGAAAAATACCCATAGTCGAACCTTTGAGCCTTTGTACAGGGTCGAGGCTAATAATTCGAGAAACATAAATTGGCCAAAGTCGAACACTTGCAGAATTTGTTCCACATCGAAATTGGCATAGAAGTGTTTAGTCTATCGAACTTTAACCGAAAAATATCCATAGTCGCACCTTTGAGCCTTTGTACAGGGTCGAAGCTAATAATTCGGGAAAACATAAATTGGCCAAAGTCGAAACCTTGCAGAATTTGTTCCACTCAGAAATTATCATAGAAGTGTTTAGTCTATCGACCTTTAACCGAAAAAAACCCATAGTCGCACCTTGGAGCCTTTGTACAGGGTCGAGGCTAATAATTCGAGAAAACATAAATAGGCCAAAGTCGAAACCTTGCAGAATTTGTTCCACTCAGAAATTAGCATAGGAGTACTCAGTCTATCGATCTTTACCCGAAAAATACCCATAGTCGAACCTTTGAGCCTTTTTACAGGGTCGAGGCTAATAATTCGAGAAACATAAATTGGCCAAAGTCGAACACTTGCAGAATTTGTTCCACTCAGAAATTAGCATAGGAGTACTCAGTCTATCGATCTTTAACCGAAAAATACCCATAGTCGCACCTTTGAGCCTTTGTACAGGGTCGAGGCTAATAATTCGAGAAAACATAAATTTGCCAAAGTCGAAACCTTGCAGAATTTGTTCCACTCAGAAATTGGCATAGAAGTGTTTAGTCTATCGATCTTTAACCGAAAAATACCCATAGTCGAACCTTTGAGCCTTTGTACAGGGTCGAGGCTAATAATTCGAGAAACATAAATTGGCCAAAGTCGAAACCTTGCAGAGTTTGTTCCACTCAGAAATTATCATAGAAGTGTTTAGTCTATCGAACTTTAACCGAAAAATATCCATAGTCGCACCTTTGAGCCTTTGTACAGGGTCGAAGCTAATAATTCGGGAAAACATAAATTGGCCAAAGTCGAAACCTTGCAGAATTTGTTCCACTCAGAAATTATCATAGAAGTGTTTAGTCTATCGACCTTTAACCGAAAAAAACCCATAGTCGCACCTTGGAGCCTTTGTACAGGGTCGAGGCTAATAATTCGAGAAAACATAAATTTGCCAAAGTCGAAACCTTGCAGAATTTGTTCCACTCAGAAATTGGCATAGAAGTGTTTAGTCTATCGATCTTTAACCGAAAAATACCCATAGTCGAACCTTTGAGCCTTTGTACAGGGTCGAGGCTAATAATTCGAGAAACAAAAATTGGCCAAAGTCGAACACTTGCAGAATTTGTTCCACTCAGAAATTAGCATAGGATTACTCAGTCTATCGATCTTTAACCGAATAATACCCATAGTCGCACCTTTGAGCCTTTGTACAGGGTCGAGGCTAATAATTCGAGAAACATAAATTGGCCAAAGTCGAACACTTGCAGAATTTGTTCCACTCAGAAATTAGCATAGGAGTACTCAGTCTATCGAACTTTAACCGAAAAATACCCATAGTCGCACCTTTGAGCCTTTGTACAGGGTCGAAGCTAATAATTCGAGAAAACATAAATTGGCCAAAGTCGAAACCTTGCAGAATTTGTTCCACTCAGAAATTAGCATAGGAGTACTCAGTCTATCGATCTTTACCCGAAAAATACCCATAGTCGAACCTTTGAGCCTTTGTACAGGGTCGAGGCTAATAATTCGAGAAACATAAATTGGCCAAAGTCGAACACTTGCAGAATTTGTTCCACATCGAAATTCACATAGAAGTGTTTAGTCTATCGAACTTTAACCGAAAAATACCCATAGTCGCACCTTTGAGCCTTTGTACAGGGTCGAAGCTAATAATTCGAGAAAACATAAATTGGCCAAAGTCGAAACCTTGCAGAGTTTGTTCCACTCAGAAATTATCATAGAAGTGTTTAGTCTATCGACCTTTAACCGAAAAAAACCCATAGTCGCACCTTGGAGCCTTTGTACAGGGTCGAGGCTAATAATTCGAGAAAACATAAATTGGCCAAAGTCGAAACCTTGCAGAGTTTGTTCCACTCAGAAATTATCATAGAAGTGTTTAGTCTATCGACCTTTAACCGAAAAAAACCCATAGTCGAACCTTTGAGCCTTTGTACAGGGTCGAGGCTAATAATTCGAGAAACATAAATTGGCCAAAGTCGAACACTTGCAGAATTTGTTTCACTCAGAAATTAGCATAGGAGTACTCAGTCTATCGATCTTTAACCGAATAATACCAATAGTCGCACCTTTGAGCCTTTGTACAGGGTCGAGGCTAATAATTCGAGAAACATAAATTTGACAAAGTCGAAACCTTGCAGAATTTGTTCCACTCAGAAATTGGCATAGAAGTGTTTAGTCTAACGATCTTTAACCGAAAAATACCCATAGTCGAACCTTTGAGCCTTTGTACAGGGCCGAGGCTAATAATTCGAGAAACATAAATTGGCCAAAGTCGAAACCTTGCAGAATTTGTTCCACTCAGAAATTAGCATAGGAGTACTCAGTCTATCGATCTTTAACCGAATAATACCCATAGTCGCACCTTTGAGCCTTTGTACAGGGTCGAGGCTAATAATTCGAGAAACATAAATTTGACAAAGTCGAAACCTTGCAGAATTTGTTCCACTCAGAAATTGGCATAGAAGTGTTTAGTCTATCGATCTTTAACCGAAAAATACCCATAGTCGAACCGTTGAGCCTTTGTACAGGGTCGAGGCTAATAATTCGAGAAACATAAATTGGCCAAAGTCGAACACTTGCAGAATTTGTTCCACTCAGAAATTAGCATAGGAGTACTCAGTCTATCGATCTTTAACCGAAAAATACCCATAGTCGCACCTTTGAACCTTTGTACAGGGTCGAGGCTAATAATTCGAGAAACATAAATTGGCCAAAGTCGAACACTTGCAGAATTTGTTCCACATCGAAATTGGCATAGAAGTGTTTAGTCTATCGAACTTTAACCGAAAAATACCCATAGTCGCACCTTTGAGCCTTTGTACAGGGTCGAGGCTAATAATTCGAAAAATATAAATTGGAAAAAGTCGAACACTTGCAGAACTTGTTCCACTCAGAAATTAGCATAGGAGTATTCAGTCAATCGACCTTTAACTGAAAAATACCCATAGTCGCACCTTTGCCCTTTGTACAGGGTCGAGGCTAATTATTCGAGAAAACATAAATTGGCCAAAGTCGAAACCTTGCAGAATTTGTTCCACTCAGAAATTATCATAGAAGTGTTTAGTCTATCGACCTTTAACTGAAAAATACCCATAGTCGCACCTTTGAGCCTTTGTACAGGGTCGAGGCTAATAATTCGAGAAAACATAAATTGGCCAAAGTCGAAACCTTGCAGAATTTGTTCCACTCAGAAATTGGCATAGAAGTGTTTAGTCTAACGATATTTAACTGAAAAATACCCATAGTCGCACCTTTGAGCCTTTGTACAGGGTCGAGGCTAATAATTCGAGAAAACATAAATTTGCCAAAGTCGAAACCTTGCAGAATTTGTTCCACTCAGAAATTGGCATAGAAGTGTTTAGTCTATCGATCTTTAACCGAAAAAAACCCATAGTCGCACCTTGGAGCCTTTGTACAGGGTCGAGGCTAATAATTCGAGAAAACATAAATTGGCCAAAGTCGAAACCTTGCAGAATTTGTTCCACTCAGAAATTATCATAGAAGTGTTTAGTCTATCGACCTTTAACCGAAAAAAACCCATAGTCGCACCTTGGAGCCTTTGTACAGGGTCGAGGCTAATAATTCGAGAAAACATAAATTTGCCAAAGTCGAAACCTTGCAGAATTTGTTCCACTCAGAAATTGGCATAGAAGTGTTTAGTCTATCGATCTTTAACCGAAAAATACCCATAGTCGAACCTTTGAGCCTTTGTACAGGGTCGAGGCTAATAATTCGAGAAACATAAATTGGCCAAAGTCGAACACTTGCAGAATTTGTTCCACTCAGAAATTAGCATAGGAGTACTCAGTCTATCGATCTTTAACCGAATAATACACATAGTCGCACCTTTGAGCCTTTGTACAGGGTCGAGGCTAATAATTCGAGAAACATAAATTTGACAAAGTCGAAACCTTGCAGAATTTGTTCCACTCAGAAATTGGCATAGAAGTGTTTAGTCTATCGATCTTTAACCGAAAAATACCCATAGTCGAACCTTTGAGCCTTTGTACAGGGTCGAGGCTAATAATTCGAGAAACATAAATTGGACAAAGTCGAAACCTTGCAGAATTTGTTCCACTCAGAAATTGGCATAGAAGTGTTTAGTTTAACGATCTTTAACCGAAAAATACCCATAGTCGAACCTTTGAACCTTTGTACAGGGTCGAGGCTAATAATTCGAGAAACATAAATTGGCCAAAGTCGAACACTTGCAGAATTTGTTCCACTCAGAAATTAGCATAGGAGTACTCAGTCTATCGATCTTTAACCGAATAATACACATAGTCGCACCTTTGAGCCTTTGTACAGGGTCGAGGCTAATAATTCGAGAAACATAAATTTGACAAAGTCGAAACCTTGCAGAATTTGTTCCACTCAGAAATTGGCATAGAAGTGTTTAGTCTATCGATCTTTAACCGAAAAATACCCATAGTCGAACCTTTGAGCCTTTGTACAGGGTCGAGGCTAATAATTCGAGAAACATAAATTGGCCAAAGTCGAAACCTTGCAGAATTTGTTCCACTCAGAAATTGGCATAGAAGTGTTTAGTTTAACGATCTTTAACTGAAAAATACCCATATCGCACCTTTGAGCCTTTGTACAGGGTCGAGGCTAATAATTCGAAAAATATAAATTGGAAAAAGTCGAACACTTGCAGAACTTGTTCCACTCAGAAATTAGCATAGGAGTATTCAGTCTATCGACCTTTAACTGAAAAATACCCATAGTCGCACCTTTGAGCCTTTGTACAGGGTCGAGGCTAATAATTCGAGAAAACATAAATTGGCCAAAGTCGAAACCTTGCAGAATTTGTTCCACTCAGAAATTGGCATAGAAGTGTTTAGTCTAACGATCTTTAACTGAAAAATACCCATAGTCGTACCTTTGAGCCTTTGTACAGGGTCGAGGCTAATAATTCGAGAAGACATAAATTTGCCAAAGTCGAAACCTTGCAGAATTTGTTCCACTCAGAAATTGGCATAGAAGTGTTTAGTCTATCGATCTTTAACCGAAAAATACCCATAGTCGAACCATTGAGCCTTTGTACAGGGTCGAGGCTAATAATTCGAGAAACATAAATTGGCCAAAGTCGAACACTTGCAGAATTTGTTCCACATCGAAATTGGCATAGAAGTGTTTAGTCTATCGAACTTTAACCGAAAAATATCCATAGTCGCACCTTTGAGCCTTTGTACAGGGTCGAAGCTAATAATTCGGGAAAACATAAATTGGCCAAAGTCGAAACCTTGCAGAATTTGTTCCACTCAGAAATTATCATAGAAGTGTTTAGTCTATCGACCTTTAACCGAAAAAAACCCATAGTCGCACCTTGGAGCCTTTGTACAGGGTCGAGGCTAATAATTCGAGAAAACATAAATAGGCCAAAGTCGAAACCTTGCAGAATTTGTTCCACTCAGAAATTAGCATAGGAGTACTCAGTCTATCGATCTTTACCCGAAAAATACCCATAGTCGAACCTTTGAGCCTTTGTACAGGGTCGAGGCTAATAATTCGAGAAACATAAATTGGCCAAAGTCGAACACTTGCAGAATTTGTTCCACTTAGAAATTAGCATAGGAGTACTCAGTCTATCGATCTTTAACCGAAAAATACCCATAGTCGCACCTTTGAGCCTTTGTACAGGGTCGAGGCTAATAATTCGAGAAAACATAAATTTGCCAAAGTCGAAACCTTGCAGAATTTGTTCCACTCAGAAATTGGCATAGAAGTGTTTAGTCTATCGATCTTTAACCGAAAAATACCCATAGTCGAACCTTTGAGCCTTTGTACAGGGTCGAGGCTAATAATTCGAGAAACATAAATTGGCCAAAGTCGAAACCTTGCAGAGTTTGTTCCACCCAGAAATTATCATAGAAGTGTTTAGTCTATCGACCTTTAACCGAAAAAAACCCATAGTCGCACCTTGGAGCCTTTGTACAGGGTCGAGGCTAATAATTCGAGAAAACATAAATTTGCCAAAGTCGAAACCTTGCAGAATTTGTTCCACTCAGAAATTGGCATAGAAGTGTTTAGTCTATCGATCTTTAACCGAAAAATACCCATAGTCGAACCTTTGAGCCTTTGTACAGGGTCGAGGCTAATAATTCGAGAAACATAAATTGGCCAAAGTCGAACACTTGCAGAATTTGTTTCACTCAGAAATTAGCATAGGAGTACTCAGTCTATCGATCTTTAACCGAATAATACCCATAGTCGCACCTTTGAGCCTTTGTACAGGGTCGAGGCTAATAATTCGAGAAACATAAATTTGACAAAGTCGAAACCTTGCAGAATTTGTTCCACTCAGAAATTGGCATAGAAGTGTTTAGTCTAACGATCTTTAACCGAAAAATACCCATAGTCGAACCTTTGAGCCTTTGTACAGGGCCGAGGCTAATAATTCGAGAAACATAAATTGGCCAAAGTCGAAACTTTGCAGAATTTGTTCCACTCAGAAATTAGCATAGGAGTACTCAGTCTATCGATCTTTAACCGAATAATACCCATAGTCGCACCTTTGAGCCTTTGTACAGGGTCGAGGCTAATAATTCGAGAAACATAAATTTGACAAAGTCGAAACCTTGCAGAATTTGTTCCACTCAGAAATTGGCATAGAAGTGTTTAGTCTATCGATCTTTAACCGAAAAATACCCATAGTCGAACCGTTGAGCCTTTGTACAGGGTCGAGGCTAATAATTCGAGAAACATAAATTGGCCAAAGTCGAAACCTTGCAGAATTTGTTCCACTCAGAAATTGGCATAGAAGTGTTTAGTTTAACGATCTTTAACCGAAAAATACCCATAGTCGAACCTTTGAACCTTTGTACAGGGTCGAGGCTAATAATTCGAGAAACATAAATTGGCCAAAGTCGAACACTTGCAGAATTTGTTCCACTCAGAAATTAGCATAGGAGTACTCAGTCTATCGATCTTTAACCGAATAATACACATAGTCGCACCTTTGAGCCTTTGTACAGGGTCGAGGCTAATAATTCGAGAAACATAAATTTGACAAAGTCGAAACCTTGCAGAATTTGTTCCACTCAGAAATTGGCATAGAAGTGTTTAGTCTATCGATCTTTAACCGAAAAATACCCATAGTCGAACCTTTGAGCCTTTGTACAGGGTCGAGGCTAATAATTCGAGAAACATAAATTGGCCAAAGTCGAAACCTTGCAGAATTTGTTCCACTCAGAAATTGGCATAGAAGTGTTTAGTTTAACGATCTTTAACTGAAAAATACCCATATCGCACCTTTGAGCCTTTGTACAGGGTCGAGGCTAATAATTCGAAAAATATAAATTGGAAAAAGTCGAACACTTGCAGAACTTGTTCCACTCAGAAATTAGCATAGGAGTATTCAGTCTATCGACCTTTAACTGAAAAATACCCATAGTCGCACCTTTGAGCCTTTGTACAGGGTCGAGGCTAATAATTCGAGAAAACATAAATTGGCCAAAGTCGAAACCTTGCAGAATTTGTTCCACTCAGAAATTGGCATAGAAGTGTTTAGTCTAACGATCTTTAACTGAAAAATACCCATAGTCGTACCTTTGAGCCTTTGTACAGGGTCGAGGCTAATAATTCGAGAAGACATAAATTTGCCAAAGTCGAAACCTTGCAGAATTTGTTCCACTCAGAAATTGGCATAGAAGTGTTTAGTCTATCGATCTTTAACCGAAAAATACCCATAGTCGAACCATTGAGCCTTTGTACAGGGTCGAGGCTAATAATTCGAGAAACATAAATTGGCCAAAGTCGAACACTTGCAGAATTTGTTCCACATCGAAATTGGCATAGAAGTGTTTAGTCTATCGAACTTTAACCGAAAAATATCCATAGTCGCACCTTTGAGCCTTTGTACAGGGTCGAAGCTAATAATTCGGGAAAACATAAATTGGCCAAAGTCGAAACCTTGCAGAATTTGTTCCACTCAGAAATTATCATAGAAGTGTTTAGTCTATCGACCTTTAACCGAAAAAAACCCATAGTCGCACCTTGGAGCCTTTGTACAGGGTCGAGGCTAATAATTCGAGAAAACATAAATAGGCCAAAGTCGAAACCTTGCAGAATTTGTTCCACTCAGAAATTAGCATAGGAGTACTCAGTCTATCGATCTTTACCCGAAAAATACCCATAGTCGAACCTTTGAGCCTTTGTACAGGGTCGAGGCTAATAATTCGAGAAACATAAATTGGCCAAAGTCGAACACTTGCAGAATTTGTTCCACTCAGAAATTAGCATAGGAGTACTCAGTCTATCGATCTTTAACCGAAAAATACCCATAGTCGCACCTTTGAGCCTTTGTACAGGGTCGAGGCTAATAATTCGAGAAAACATAAATTTGCCAAAGTCGAAACCTTGCAGAATTTGTTCCACTCAGAAATTGGCATAGAAGTGTTTAGTCTATCGATCTTTAACCGAAAAATACCCATAGTCGAACCTTTGAGCCTTTGTACAGGGTCGAGGCTAATAATTCGAGAAACATAAATTGGCCAAAGTCGAAACCTTGCAGAGTTTGTTCCACCCAGAAATTATCATAGAAGTGTTTAGTCTATCGACCTTTAACCGAAAAAAACCCATAGTCGCACCTTGGAGCCTTTGTACAGGGTCGAGGCTAATAATTCGAGAAAACATAAATTTGCCAAAGTCGAAACCTTGCAGAATTTGTTCCACTCAGAAATTGGCATAGAAGTGTTTAGTCTATCGATCTTTAACCGAAAAATACCCATAGTCGAACCTTTGAGCCTTTGTACAGGGTCGAGGCTAATAATTCGAGAAACATAAATTGGCCAAAGTCGAACACTTGCAGAATTTGTTTCACTCAGAAATTAGCATAGGAGTACTCAGTCTATCGATCTTTAACCGAATAATACCCATAGTCGCACCTTTGAGCCTTTGTACAGGGTCGAGGCTAATAATTCGAGAAACATAAATTTGACAAAGTCGAAACCTTGCAGAATTTGTTCCACTCAGAAATTGGCATAGAAGTGTTTAGTCTAACGATCTTTAACCGAAAAATACCCATAGTCGAACCTTTGAGCCTTTGTACAGGGCCGAGGCTAATAATTCGAGAAACATAAATTGGCCAAAGTCGAAACTTTGCAGAATTTGTTCCACTCAGAAATTAGCATAGGAGTACTCAGTCTATCGATCTTTAACCGAATAATACCCATAGTCGCACCTTTGAGCCTTTGTACAGGGTCGAGGCTAATAATTCGAGAAACATAAATTTGACAAAGTCGAAACCTTGCAGAATTTGTTCCACTCAGAAATTGGCATAGAAGTGTTTAGTCTATCGATCTTTAACCGAAAAATACCCATAGTCGAACCGTTGAGCCTTTGTACAGGGTCGAGGCTAATAATTCGAGAAACATAAATTGGCCAAAGTCGAACACTTGCAGAATTTGTTCCACTCAGAAATTAGCATAGGAATACTCAGTCTATCGATCTTTAACCGAAAAATACCCATAGTCGCACCTTTGAACCTTTGTACAGGGTCGAGGCTAATAATTCGAGAAACATAAATTGGCCAAAGTCGAACACTTGCAGAATTTGTTCCACATCGAAATTGGCATAGAAGTGTTTAGTCTATCGAACTTTAACCGAAAAATACCCATAGTCGCACCTTTGAACCTTTGTACAGGGTCGAGGCTAATAATTCGAGAAACATAAATTGGCCAAAGTCGAACACTTGCAGAATTTGTTCCACATCGAAATTGGCATAGAAGTGTTTAGTCTATCGAACTTTAACCGAAAAATACCCATAGTCGCACCTTTGAGCCTTTGTACAGGGTCGAGGCTAATAATTCGAAAAATATAAATTGGAAAAAGTCGAACACTTGCAGAACTTGTTCCACTCAGAAATTAGCATAGGAGTATTCAGTCTATCGACCTTTAACTGAAAAATACCCATAGTCGCACCTTTGCCCTTTGTACAGGGTCGAGGCTAATTATTCGAGCAAACATAAATTGGCCAAAGTCGAAACCTTGCAGAATTTGTTCCACTCAGAAATTATCATAGAAGTGTTTAGTCTATCGACCTTTAACTGAAAAATACCCATAGTCGCACCTTTGAGCCTTTGTACAGGGTCGAGGCTAATAATTCGAGAAAACATAAATTGGCCAAAGTCGAAACCTTGCAGAATTTGTTCCAATCAGAAATTGGCATAGAAGTGTTTAGTCTAACGATCTTTAACTGAAAAATACCCATAGTCGCACCTTTGAGCCTTTGTACAGGGTCGAGGCTAATAATTCGAGAAAACATAAATTTGCCAAAGTCGAAACCTTGCAGAATTTGTTCCACTCAGAAATTGGCATAGAAGTGTTTAGTCTATCGATCTTTAACCGATAAAAACCCATAGTCGCACCTTGGAGCCTTTGTACAGGGTCGAGGCTAATAATTCGAGAAAACATAAATTGGCCAAAGTCGAAACCTTGCAGAATTTGTTCCACTCAGAAATTATCATAGAAGTGTTTAGTCTATCGACCTTTAACCGAAAAAAACCCATAGTCGCACCTTGGAGCCTTTGTACAGGGTCGAGGCTAATAATTCGAGAAAACATAAATTTGCCAAAGTCGAAACCTTGCAGAATTTGTTCCACTCAGAAATTGGCATAGAAGTGTTTAGTCTATCGATCTTTAACCGAAAAATACCCATAGTCGAACCTTTGAGCCTTTGTACAGGGTCGAGGCTAATAATTCGAGAAACATAAATTGGCCAAAGTCGAACACTTGCAGAATTTGTTCCACTCAGAAATTAGCATAGGAGTACTCAGTCTATCGATCTTTAACCGAATAATACACATAGTCGCACCTTTCAGCCTTTGTACAGGGTCGAGGCTAATAATTCGAGAAACATAAATTTGACAAAGTCGAAACCTTGCAGAATTTGTTCCACTCAGAAATTGGCATAGAAGTGTTTAGTCTATCGATCTTTAACCGAAAAATACCCATAGTCGAACCTTTGAGCCTTTGTACAGGGTCGAGGCTAATAATTCGAGAAACATAAATTGGCCAAAGTCGAAACCTTGCAGAATTTGTTCCACTCAGAAATTGGCATAGAAGTGTTTAGTCTATCGATCTTTAACCGAAAAATACCCATAGTCGAACCTTTGAGCCTTTGTACAGGGTCGAGGCTAATAATTCGAGAAACAAAAATTGGCCAAAGTCGAACACTTGCAGAATTTGTTCCACTCAGAAATTAGCATAGGATTACTCAGTCTATCGATCTTTAACCGAATAATACCCATAGTTGCACCTTTGAGCCTTTGTACAGGGTCGAGGCTAATAATTCGAGAAACATAAATTGGCCAAAGTCGAACACTTGCAGAATTTGTTCCACTCAGAAATTAGCATAGGAGTACTCAGTCTATCGAACTTTAACCGAAAAATACCCATAGTCGCACCTTTGAGCCCTTGTACAGGGTCGAAGCTAATAATTCGAGAAAACATAAATTGGCCAAAGTCGAAACCTTGCAGAATTTGTTCCACTCAGAAATTAGCATAGGAGTACTCAGTCTATCGATCTTTACCCGAAAAATACCCATAGTCGAACCTTTGAGCCTTTGTACAGGGTCGAGGCTAATAATTCGAGAAACATAAATTGGCCAAAGTCGAACACTTGCAGAATTTGTTCCACATCGAAATTCACATAGAAGTGTTTAGTCTATCGAACTTTAACCGAAAAATACCCATAGTCGCACCTTTGAGCCTTTGTACAGGGTCGAAGCTAATAATTCGAGAAAACATAAATTGGCCAAAGTCGAAACCTTGCAGAGTTTGTTCCACTCAGAAATTATCATAGAAGTGTTTAGTCTATCGACCTTTAACCGAAAAAAACCCATAGTCGCACCTTGGAGCCTTTGTACAGGGTCGAGGCTAATAATTCGAGAAAACATAAATTGGCCAAAGTCGAAACCTTGCAGAGTTGGTTCCACTCAGAAATTATCATAGAAGTGTTTAGTCTATCGACCTTTAACCGAAAAAAACCCATAGTCGAACCTTTGAGCCTTTGTACAGGGTCGAGGCTAATAATTCGAGAAACATAAATTGGCCAAAGTCGAACACTTGCAGAATTTGTTTCACTCAGAAATTAGCATAGGAGTACTCAGTCTATCGATCTTTAACCGAATAATACCCATAGTCGCACCTTTGAGCCTTTGTACAGGGTCGAGGCTAATAATTCGAGAAACATAAATTTGACAAAGTCGAAACCTTGCAGAATTTGTTCCACTCAGAAATTGGCATAGAAGTGTTTAGTCTAACGATCTTTAACCGAATAATACCCATAGTCGAACCTTTGAGCCTTTGTACAGGGCCGAGGCTAATAATTCGAGAAACATAAATTGGCCAAAGTCGAAACCTTGCAGAATTTGTTCCACTCAGAAATTAGCATAGGAGTACTCAGTCTATCGATCTTTAACCGAATAATACCCATAGTCGCACCTTTGAGCCTTTGTACAGGGTCGAGGCTAATAATTCGAGAAACATAAATTTGACAAAGTCGAAACCTTGCAGAATTTGTTCCACTCAGAAATTGGCATAGAAGTGTTTAGTCTATCGATCTTTAACCGAAAAATACCCATAGTCGAACCGTTGAGCCTTTGTACAGGGTCGAGGCTAATAATTCGAGAAACATAAATTGGCCAAAGTCGAACACTTGCAGAATTTGTTCCACTCAGAAATTAGCATAGGAGTACTCAGTCTATCGATCTTTAACCGAAAAATACCCATAGTCGCACCTTTGAACCTTTGTACAGGGTCGAGGCTAATAATTCGAGAAACATAAATTGGCCAAAGTCGAACACTTGCAGAATTTGTTCCACATCGAAATTGTCATAGAAGTGTTTAGTCTATCGAACTTTAACCGAAAAATACCCATAGTCGCACCTTTGAACCTTTGTACAGGGTCGAGGCTAATAATTCGAGAAACATAAATTGGCCAAAGTCGAACACTTGCAGAATTTGTTCCACATCGAAATTGGCATAGAAGTGTTTAGTCTATCGAACTTTAACCGAAAAATACCCATAGTCGCACCTTTGAGCCTTTGTACAGGGTCGAGGCTAATAATTCGAAAAATATAAATTGGAAAAAGTCGAACACTTGCAGAACTTGTTCCACTCAGAAATTAGCATAGGAGTATTCAGTCTATCGACCTTTAACTGAAAAATACCCATAGTCGCACCTTTGCCCTTTGTACAGGGTCGAGGCTAATTATTCGAGAAAACATAAATTGGCCAAAGTCGAAACCTTGCAGAATTTGTTCCACTCAGAAATTATCATAGAAGTGTTTAGTCTATCGACCTTTAACTGAAAAATACCCATAGTCGCACCTTTGAGCCTTTGTACAGGGTCGAGGCTAATAATTCGAGAAAACATAAATTGGCCAAAGTCGAAACCTTGCAGAATTTGTTCCACTCAGAAATTGGCATAGAAGTGTTTAGTCTAACGATCTTTAACTGAAAAATACCCATAGTCGCACCTTTGAGCCTTTGTACAGGGTCGAGGCTAATAATTCGAGAAAACATAAATTTGCCAAAGTCGAAACCTTGCAGAATTTGTTCCCCTCAGAAATTGGCATAGAAGTGTTTAGTCTATCGATCTTTAACCGAAAAAAACCCATAGTCGCACCTTGGAGCCTTTGTACAGGGTCGAGGCTAATAATTCGAGAAAACATAAATTGGCCAAAGTCGAAACCTTGCAGAATTTGTTCCACTCAGAAATTATCATAGAAGTGTTTAGTCTATCGACCTTTAACCGAAAAAAACCCATAGTCGCACCTTGGAGCCCTTGTACAGGGTCGAGGCTAATAATTCGAGAAAACATAAATTTGCCAAAGTCGAAACCTTGCAGAATTTGTTCCACTCAGAAATTGGCATAGAAGTGTTTAGTCTATCGATCTTTAACCGAAAAATACCCATAGTCGAACCTTTGAGCCTTTGTACAGGGTCGAGGCTAATAATTCGAGAAACATAAATTGGCCAAAGTCGAACACTTGCAGAATTTGTTCCACTCAGAAATTAGCATAGGAGTACTCAGTCTATCGATCTTTAACCGAATAATACACATAGTCGCACCTTTGAGCCTTTGTACAGGGTCGAGGCTAATAATTCGAGAAACATAAATTTGACAAAGTCGAAACCTTGCAGAATTTGTTCCACTCAGAAATTGGCATAGAAGTGTTTAGTCTATCGATCTTTAACCGAAAAATACCCATAGTCGAACCTTTGAGCCTTTGTACAGGGTCGAGGCTAATAATTCGAGAAACATAAATTGGCCAAAGTCGAAACCTTGCAGAATTTGTTCCACTCAGAAATTGGCATAGAAGTGTTTAGTTTAACGATCTTTAACCGAAAAATACCCATAGTCGAACCTTTGAACCTTTGTACAGGGTCGAGGCTAATAATTCGGGAAACATAAATTGGCCAAAGTCGAACACTTGCAGAATTTGTTCCACTCAGAAATTAGCATAGGAGTACTCAGTCTATCGATCTTTAACCGAATAATACACATAGTCGCACCTTTGAGCCTTTGTACAGGGTCGAGGCTAATAATTCGAGAAACATAAATTTGACAAAGTCGAAACCTTGCAGAATTTGTTCCACTCAGAAATTGGCATAGAAGTGTTTAGTCTATCGATCTTTAACCGAAAAATACCCATAGTCGAACCTTTGAGCCTTTGTACAGGGTCGAGGCTAATAATTCGAGAAACATAAATTGGCCAAAGTCGAAACCTTGCAGAATTTGTTCCACTCAGAAATTGGCATAGGAGTGTTTAGTTTAACGATCTTTAACTGAAAAATACCCATATCGCACCTTTGAGCCTTTGTACAGGGTCGAGGCTAATAATTCGAAAAATATAAATTGGAAAAAGTCGAAAACTTGCAGAACTTGTTCCACTCAGAAATTAGCATAGGAGTATTCAGTCTATCGACCTTTAACTGAAAAATACCCATAGTCGCACCTTTGAGCCTTTGTACAGGGTCGAGGCTAATAATTCGAGAAAACATAAATTGGCCAAAGTCGAAACCTTGCAGAATTTGTTCCACTCAGAAATTGGCATAGAAGTGTTTAGTCTAACGATCTTTAACTGAAAAATACCCATAGTCGTACCTTTGAGCCTTTGTACAGGGTCGAGGCTAATAATTCGAGAAGACATAAATTTGCCAAAGTCGAAACCTTGCAGAATTTGTTCCACTCAGAAATTGGCATAGAAGTGTTTAGTCTATCGATCTTTAACCGAAATATACCCATAGTCGAACCTTTGAGCCTTTGTACAGGGTCGAGGCTAATAATTCGAGAAACATAAATTGGCCAAAGTCGAACACTTGCAGAATTTGTTCCACTCAGAAATTAGCATAGGAGTACTCAGTCTATCGATCTTTAACCGAAAAATACCCATAGTCGCACCTTTGAACCTTTGTACAGGGTCGAGGCTAATAATTCGAGGAACATAAATTGGCCAAAGTCGAACACTTGCAGAATTTGTTCCACATCGAAATTGGCATAGAAGTGTTTAGTCTATCGAACTTTAACCGAAAAATAGGAGTACTCAGTCTATCGATCTTTAACCGAATAATACCCATAGTCGCACCTTTGAGCCTTTGTACAGGGTCGAGGCTAATAATTCGAGAAACATAAATTTGACAAAGTCGAAACCTTGCAGAATTTGTTCCACTCAGAAATTGGCATAGAAGTGTTTAGTCTATCGATCTTTAACCGAAAAATACCCATAGTCGAACCTTTGAGCCTTTGTACAGGGTCGAGGCTAATAATTCGAGAAACATAAATTGGCCAAAGTCGAACACTTGCAGAATTTGTTCCACTCAGAAATTAGCATAGGAGTACTCAGTCTATCGATCTTTAACCGAAAAATACCCATAGTCGCACCTTTGAGCCTTTGTACAGGGTCGAAGCTAATAATTCGAGAAAACATAAATTGGCCAAAGTCGAAACCTTGCAGAATTTGTTCCACTCAGAAATTATCATAGAAGTGTTTAGTCTATCGACCTTTAACCGAAAAAAAACCCATAGTCGCACCTTGGAGCCTTTGTACAGGGTCGAGGCTAATAATTCGAGAAAACATAAATTGGCCAAAGTCGAACACTTGCAGAATTTGTTCCACTCAGAAATTAGCATAGGAGTACTCAGTCTATCGCTCTTTACCCGAAAAATACCCATAGTCGAACCTTTGAGCCTTTGTACAGGGTCGAGGCTAATAATTCGAGAAACATAAATTGGCCAAAGTCGAACACTTGCAGAATTTGTTCCACATCGAAATTGGCATAGAAGTGTTTAGTCTATCGAACTTTAACCGAAAAATATCCATAGTCGCACCTTTGAGCCTTTGTACAGGGTCGAAGCTAATAATTCGGGAAAACATAAATTGGCCAAAGTCGAAACCTTGCAGAATTTGTTCCACTCAGAAATTATCATAGAAGTGTTTAGTCTATCGACCTTTAACCGAAAAAAACCCATAGTCGCACCTTGGAGCCTTTGTACAGGGTCGAGGCTAATAATTCGAGAAAACATAAATAGGCCAAAGTCGAAACCTTGCAGAATTTGTTCCACTCAGAAATTAGCATAGGAGTACTCAGTCTATCGATCTTTACCCGAAAAATACCCATAGTCGAACCTTTGAGCCTTTGTACAGGGTCGAGGCTAATAATTCGAGAAACATAAATTGGCCAAAGTCGAACACTTGCAGAATTTGTTCCACTCAGAAATTAGCATAGGAGTACTCAGTCTATCGATCTTTAACCGAAAAATACCCATAGTCGCACCTTTGAGCCTTTGTACAGGGTCGAGGCTAATAATTCGAGAAAACATAAATTTGCCAAAGTCGAAACCTTGCAGAATTTGTTCCACTCAGAAATTGGCATAGAAGTGTTTAGTCTATCGATCTTTAACCGAAAAATACCCATAGTCGAACCTTTGAGCCTTTGTACAGGGTCGAGGCTAATAATTCGAGAAACATAAATTGGCCAAAGTCGAAACCTTGCAGAGTTTGTTCCACTCAGAAATTATCATAGAAGTGTTTAGTCTATCGACCTTTAACCGAAAAAAACCCATAGTCGCACCTTGGAGCCTTTGTACAGGGTCGAGGCTAATAATTCGAGAAAACATAAATTTGCCAAAGTCGAAACCTTGCAGAATTTGTTCCACTCAGAAATTGGCATAGAAGTGTTTAGTCTATCAATCTTTAACCGAATAATACCCATAGTCGCACCTTTGAGCCTTTGTACAGGGTCGAGGCTAATAATTCGAGAAACATAAATTTGACAAAGTCGAAACCTTGCAGAATTTGTTCCACTCAGAAATTGGCATAGAAGTGTTTAGTCTAACGATCTTTAACCGAAAAATACCCGTAGTCGAACCTTTGAGCCTTTGTACAGGGCCGAGGCTAATAATTCGAGAAACATAAATTGGCCAAAGTCGAAACTTTGCAGAATTTGTTCCACTCAGAAATTAGCATAGGAGTACTCAGTCTATCGATCTTTAACCGAATAATACCCATAGTCGCACCTTTGAGCCTTTGTACAGGGTCGAGGCTAATAATTCGAGAAACATAAATTTGACAAAGTCGAAACCTTGCAGAATTTGTTCCACTCAGAAATTGGCATAGAAGTGTTTAGTCTATCGATCTTTAACCGAAAAATACCCATAGTCGAACCGTTGAGCCTTTGTACAGGGTCGAGGCTAATAATTCGAGAAACATAAATTGGCCAAAGTCGAACACTTGCAGAATTTGTTCCACTCAGAAATTAGCATAGGAGTACTCAGTCTATCGATCTTTAACCGAAAAATACCCATAGTCGCACCTTTGAACCTTTGTACAGGGTCGAGGCTAATAATTCGAGAAACATAAATTGGCCAAAGTCGAACACTTGCAGAATTTGTTCCACATCGAAATTGGCATAGAAGTGTTTAGTCTATCGAACTTTAACCGAAAAATACCCATAGTCGCACCTTTGAACCTTTGTACAGGGTCGAGGCTAATAATTCGAGAAACATAAATTGGCCAAAGTCGAACACTTGCAGAATTTGTTCCACATCGAAATTGGCATAGAAGTGTTTAGTCTATCGAACTTTAACCGAAAAATACCCATAGTCGCACCTTTGAGCCTTTGTACAGGGTCGAGGCTAATAATTCGAAAAATATAAATTGGAAAAAGTCGAACACTTGCAGAACTTGTTCCACTCAGAAATTAGCATAGGAGTATTCAGTCTATCGACCTTTAACTGAAAAATACCCATAGTCGCACCTTTGCCCTTTGTACAGGGTCGAGGCTAATTATTCGAGAAAACATAAATTGGCCAAAGTCGAAACCTTGCAGAATTTGTTCCACTCAGAAATTATCATAGAAGTGTTTAGTCTATCGACCTTTAACTGAAAAATACCCATAGTCGCACCTTTGAGCCTTTGTACAGGGTCGAGGCTAATAATTCGAGAAAACATAAATTGGCCAAAGTCGAAACCTTGCAGAATTTGTTCCACTCAGAAATTGGCATAGAAGTGTTTAGTCTAACGATCTTTAACTGAAAAATACCCATAGTCGCACCTTTGAGCCTTTGTACAGGGTCGAGGCTAATAATTCGAGAAAACATAAATTTGCCAAAGTCGAAACCTTGCAGAATTTGTTCCACTCAGAAATTGGCATAGAAGTGTTTAGTCTATCGACCTTTAACCGAAAAAAACCCATAGTCGCACCTTGGAGCCTTTGTACAGGGTCGAGGCTAATAATTCGAGAAAACATAAATTTGCCAAAGTCGAAACCTTGCAGAATTTGTTCCACTCAGAAATTGGCATAGAAGTGTTTAGTCTATCGATCTTTAACCGAAAAATACCCATAGTCGAACCTTTGAGCCTTTGTACAGGGTCGAGGCTAATAATTCGAGAAACATAAATTTGACAAAGTCGAAACCTTGCAGAATTTGTTCCACTCAGAAATTGGCATAGATGTGTTTAGTCTATCGATCTTTAACCGATAAAAACCCATAGTCGCACCTTGGAGCCTTTGTACAGGGTCGAGGCTAATAATTCGAGAAAACATAAATTGGCCAAAGTCGAAACCTTGCAGAATTTGTTCCACTCAGAAATTATCATAGAAGTGTTTAGTCTATCGACCTTTAACCGAAAAAAACCCATAGTCGCACCTTGGAGCCTTTGTACAGGGTCGAGGCTAATAATTCGAGAAAACATAAATTTGCCAAAGTCGAAACCTTGCAGAATTTGTTCCACTCAGAAATTGGCATAGAAGTGTTTAGTCTATCGATCTTTAACCGAAAAATACCCATAGTCGAACCTTTGAGCCTTTGTACAGGGTCGAGGCTAATAATTCGAGAAACAAAAATTGGCCAAAGTCGAACACTTGCAGAATTTGTTCCACTCAGAAATTAGCATAGGAGTACTCAGTCTATCGATCTTTAACCGAATAATACCCATAGTCGCACCTTTGAGCCTTTGTACAGGGTCGAGGCTAATAATTCGAGAAACATAAATTTGACAAAGTCGAAACCTTGCAGAATTTGTTCCACTCAGAAATTGGCATAGAAGTGTTTAGTCTATCGATCTTTAACCGAAAAATACCCATAGTCGAACCGTTGAGCCTTTGTACAGGGTCGAGGCTAATAATTCGAGAAACATAAATTGGCCAAAGTCGAACACTTGCAGAATTTGTTCCACTCAGAAATTAGCATAGGAGTACTCAGTCTATCGATCTTTAACCGAAAAATACCCATAGTCGCACCTTTGAACCTTTGTACAGGGTCGAGGCTAATAATTCGAGAAACATAAATTTGACAAAGTCGAAACCTTGCAGAATTTGTTCCACTCAGAAATTGGCATAGAAGTGTTTAGTCTATCGATCTTTAACCGAAAAATACCCATAGTCGAACCTTTGAGCCTTTGTACAGGGTCGAGGCTAATAATTCGAGAAACATAAATTGGCCAAAGTCGAAACCTTGCAGAATTTGTTCCACTCAGAAATTGGCATAGAAGTGTTTAGTCTATCGATCTTTAACCGAAAAATACCCATAGTCGAACCTTTGAGCCTTTGTACAGGGTCGAGGCTAATAATTCGAGAAACAAAAATTGGCCAAAGTCGAACACTTGCAGAATTTGTTCCACTCAGAAATTAGCATAGGATTACTCAGTCTATCGATCTTTAACCGAATAATACCCATAGTTGCACCTTTGAGCCTTTGTACAGGGTCGAGGGTAATAATTCGAGAAACATAAATTGGCCAAAGTCGAACACTTGCAGAATTTGTTCCACTCAGAAATTAGCATAGGAGTACTCAGTCTATCGAACTTTAACCGAAAAATACCCATAGTCGCACCTTTGAGCCCTTGTACAGGGTCGAAGCTAATAATTCGAGAAAACATAAATTGGCCAAAGTCGAAACCTTGCAGAATTTGTTCCACTCAGAAATTAGCATAGGAGTACTCAGTCTATCGATCTTTACCCGAAAAATACCCATAGTCGAACCTTTGAGCCTTTGTACAGGGTCGAGGCTAATAATTCGAGAAACATAAATTGGCCAAAGTCGAACACTTGCAGAATTTGTTCCACATCGAAATTCACATAGAAGTGTTTAGTCTATCGAACTTTAACCGAAAAATACCCATAGTCGCACCTTTGAGCCTTTGTACAGGGTCGAAGCTAATAATTCGAGAAAACATAAATTGGCCAAAGTCGAAACCTTGCAGAGTTTGTTCCACTCAGAAATTATCATAGAAGTGTTTAGTCTATCGACCTTTAACCGAAAAAAACCCATAGTCGCACCTTGGAGCCTTTGTACAGGGTCGAGGCTAATAATTCGAGAAAACATAAATTGGCCAAAGTCGAAACCTTGCAGAGTTGGTTCCACTCAGAAATTATCATAGAAGTGTTTAGTCTATCGACCTTTAACCGAAAAAAACCCATAGTCGAACCTTTGAGCCTTTGTACAGGGTCGAGGCTAATAATTCGAGAAACATAAATTGGCCAAAGTCGAACACTTGCAGAATTTGTTTCACTCAGAAATTAGCATAGGAGTACTCAGTCTATCGATCTTTAACCGAATAATACCCATAGTCGCACCTTTGAGCCTTTGTACAGGGTCGAGGCTAATAATTCGAGAAACATAAATTTGACAAAGTCGAAACCTTGCAGAATTTGTTCCACTCAGAAATTGGCATAGAAGTGTTTAGTCTAACGATCTTTAACCGAATAATACCCATAGTCGAACCTTTGAGCCTTTGTACAGGGCCGAGGCTAATAATTCGAGAAACATAAATTGGCCAAAGTCGAAACCTTGCAGAATTTGTTCCACTCAGAAATTAGCATAGGAGTACTCAGTCTATCGATCTTTAACCGAATAATACCCATAGTCGCACCTTTGAGCCTTTGTACAGGGTCGAGGCTAATAATTCGAGAAACATAAATTTGACAAAGTCGAAACCTTGCAGAATTTGTTCCACTCAGAAATTGGCATAGAAGTGTTTAGTCTATCGATCTTTAACCGAAAAATACCCATAGTCGAACCGTTGAGCCTTTGTACAGGGTCGAGGCTAATAATTCGAGAAACATAAATTGGCCAAAGTCGAACACTTGCAGAATTTGTTCCACTCAGAAATTAGCATAGGAGTACTCAGTCTATCGATCTTTAACCGAAAAATACCCATAGTCGCACCTTTGAACCTTTGTACAGGGTCGAGGCTAATAATTCGAGAAACATAAATTGGCCAAAGTCGAACACTTGCAGAATTTGTTCCACATCGAAATTGGCATAGAAGTGTTTAGTCTATCGAACTTTAACCGAAAAATACCCATAGTCGCACCTTTGAACCTTTGTACAGGGTCGAGGCTAATAATTCGAGAAACATAAATTGGCCAAAGTCGAACACTTGCAGAATTTGTTCCACATCGAAATTGGCATAGAAGTGTTTAGTCTATCGAACTTTAACCGAAAAATACCCATAGTCGCACCTTTGAGCCTTTGTACAGGGTCGAGGCTAATAATTCGAAAAATATAAATTGGAAAAAGTCGAACACTTGCAGAACTTGTTCCACTCAGAAATTAGCATAGGAGTATTCAGTCTATCGACCTTTAACTGAAAAATACCCATAGTCGCACCTTTGCCCTTTGTACAGGGTCGAGGCTAATTATTCGAGAAAACATAAATTGGCCAAAGTCGAAACCTTGCAGAATTTGTTCCACTCAGAAATTTACATAGAAGTGTTTAGTCTAACGATCTTTAACCGAAAAATACCCATAGTCGAACCTTTGAGCCTTTGTACAGGGCCGAGGCTAATAATTCGAGAAACATAAATTGGCCAAAGTCGAAACCTTGCAGAATTTGTTCCACTCAGAAATTAGCATAGGAGTACTCAGTCTATCGATCTTTAACCGAATAATACCCATAGTCGCACCTTTGAGCCTTTGTACAGGGTCGAGGCTAATAATTCGAGAAACATAAATTTGACAAAGTCGAAACCTTGCAGAATTTGTTCCACTCAGAAATTGGCATAGAAGTGTTTAGTCTATCGATCTTTAACCGAAAAATACCCATAGTCGAACCGTTGAGCCTTTGTACAGGGTCGAGGCTAATAATTCGAGAAACATAAATTGGCCAAAGTCGAACACTTGCAGAATTTGTTCCACTCAGAAATTAGCATAGGAGTACTCAGTCTATCGATCTTTAACCGAAAAATACCCATAGTCGCACCTTTGAACCTTTGTACAGGGTCGAGGCTAATAATTCGAGAAACATAAATTGGCCAAAGTCGAACACTTGCAGAATTTGTTCCACATCGAAATTGTCATAGAAGTGTTTAGTCTATCGAACTTTAACCGAAAAATACCCATAGTCGCACCTTTGAACCTTTGTACAGGGTCGAGGCTAATAATTCGAGAAACATAAATTGGCCAAAGTCGAACACTTGCAGAATTTGTTCCACATCGAAATTGGCATAGAAGTGTTTAGTCTATCGAACTTTAACCGAAAAATACCCATAGTCGCACCTTTGAGCCTTTGTACAGGGTCGAGGCTAATAATTCGAAAAATATAAATTGGAAAAAGTCGAACACTTGCAGAACTTGTTCCACTCAGAAATTAGCATAGGAGTATTCAGTCTATCGACCTTTAACTGAAAAATACCCATAGTCGCACCTTTGCCCTTTGTACAGGGTCGAGGCTAATTATTCGAGAAAACATAAATTGGCCAAAGTCGAAACCTTGCAGAATTTGTTCCACTCAGAAATTATCATAGAAGTGTTTAGTCTATCGACCTTTAACTGAAAAATACCCATAGTCGCACCTTTGAGCCTTTGTACAGGGTCGAGGCTAATAATTCGAGAAAACATAAATTGGCCAAAGTCGAAACCTTGCAGAATTTGTTCCACTCAGAAATTGGCATAGAAGTGTTTAGTCTAACGATCTTTAACTGAAAAATACCCATAGTCGCACCTTTGAGCCTTTGTACAGGGTCGAGGCTAATAATTCGAGAAAACATAAATTTGCCAAAGTCGAAACCTTGCAGAATTTGTTCCACTCAGAAATTGGCATAGAAGTGTTTAGTCTATCGACCTTTAACCGAAAAAAACCCATAGTCGCACCTTGGAGCCTTTGTACAGGGTCGAGGCTAATAATTCGAGAAAACATAAATTTGCCAAAGTCGAAACCTTGCAGAATTTGTTCCACTCAGAAATTGGCATAGAAGTGTTTAGTCTATCGATCTTTAACCGAAAAATACCCATAGTCGAACCTTTGAGCCTTTGTACAGGGTCGAGGCTAATAATTCGAGAAACATAAATTTGACAAAGTCGAAACCTTGCAGAATTTGTTCCACTCAGAAATTGGCATAGAAGTGTTTAGTCTATCGATCTTTAACCGATAAAAACCCATAGTCGCACCTTGGAGCCTTTGTACAGGGTCGAGGCTAATAATTCGAGAAAACATAAATTGGCCAAAGTCGAAACCTTGCAGAATTTGTTCCACTCAGAAATTATCATAGAAGTGTTTAGTCTATCGACCTTTAACCGAAAAAAACCCATAGTCGCACCTTGGAGCCTTTGTACAGGGTCGAGGCTAATAATTCGAGAAAACATAAATTTGCCAAAGTCGAAACCTTGCAGAATTTGTTCCACTCAGAAATTGGCATAGAAGTGTTTAGTCTATCGATCTTTAACCGAAAAATACCCATAGTCGAACCTTTGAGCCTTTGTACAGGGTCGAGGCTAATAATTCGAGAAACAAAAATTGGCCAAAGTCGAACACTTGCAGAATTTGTTCCACTCAGAAATTAGCATAGGAGTACTCAGTCTATCGATCTTTAACCGAATAATACCCATAGTCGCACCTTTGAGCCTTTGTACAGGGTCGAGGCTAATAATTCGAGAAACATAAATTTGACAAAGTCGAAACCTTGCAGAATTTGTTCCACTCAGAAATTGGCATAGAAGTGTTTAGTCTATCGATCTTTAACCGAAAAATACCCATAGTCGAACCGTTGAGCCTTTGTACAGGGTCGAGGCTAATAATTCGAGAAACATAAATTGGCCAAAGTCGAACACTTGCAGAATTTGTTCCACTCAGAAATTAGCATAGGAGTACTCAGTCTATCGATCTTTAACCGAAAAATACCCATAGTCGCACCTTTGAACCTTTGTACAGGGTCGAGGCTAATAATTCGAGAAACATAAATTTGACAAAGTCGAAACCTTGCAGAATTTGTTCCACTCAGAAATTGGCATAGAAGTGTTTAGTCTATCGATCTTTAACCGAAAAATACCCATAGTCGAACCTTTGAGCCTTTGTACAGGGTCGAGGCTAATAATTCGAGAAACATAAATTGGCCAAAGTCGAAACCTTGCAGAATTTGTTCCACTCAGAAATTGGCATAGAAGTGTTTAGTCTATCGATCTTTAACCGAAAAATACCCATAGTCGAACCTTTGAGCCTTTGTACAGGGTCGAGGCTAATAATTCGAGAAACAAAAATTGGCCAAAGTCGAACACTTGCAGAATTTGTTCCACTCAGAAATTAGCATAGGATTACTCAGTCTATCGATCTTTAACCGAATAATACCCATAGTTGCACCTTTGAGCCTTTGTACAGGGTCGAGGCTAATAATTCGAGAAACATAAATTGGCCAAAGTCGAACACTTGCAGAATTTGTTCCACTCAGAAATTAGCATAGGAGTACTCAGTCTATCGAACTTTAACCGAAAAATACCCATAGTCGCACCTTTGAGCCCTTGTACAGGGTCGAAGCTAATAATTCGAGAAAACATAAATTGGCCAAAGTCGAAACCTTGCAGAATTTGTTCCACTCAGAAATTAGCATAGGAGTACTCAGTCTATCGATCTTTACCCGAAAAATACCCATAGTCGAACCTTTGAGCCTTTGTACAGGGTCGAGGCTAATAATTCGAGAAACATAAATTGGCCAAAGTCGAACACTTGCAGAATTTGTTCCACATCGAAATTCACATAGAAGTGTTTAGTCTATCGAACTTTAACCGAAAAATACCCATAGTCGCACCTTTGAGCCTTTGTACAGGGTCGAAGCTAATAATTCGAGAAAACATAAATTGGCCAAAGTCGAAACCTTGCAGAGTTTGTTCCACTCAGAAATTATCATAGAAGTGTTTAGTCTATCGACCTTTAACCGAAAAAAACCCATAGTCGCACCTTGGAGCCTTTGTACAGGGTCGAGGCTAATAATTCGAGAAAACATAAATTGGCCAAAGTCGAAACCTTGCAGAGTTGGTTCCACTCAGAAATTATCATAGAAGTGTTTAGTCTATCGACCTTTAACCGAAAAAAACCCATAGTCGAACCTTTGAGCCTTTGTACAGGGTCGAGGCTAATAATTCGAGAAACATAAATTGGCCAAAGTCGAACACTTGCAGAATTTGTTTCACTCAGAAATTAGCATAGGAGTACTCAGTCTATCGATCTTTAACCGAATAATACCCATAGTCGCACCTTTGAGCCTTTGTACAGGGTCGAGGCTAATAATTCGAGAAACATAAATTTGACAAAGTCGAAACCTTGCAGAATTTGTTCCACTCAGAAATTGGCATAGAAGTGTTTAGTCTAACGATCTTTAACCGAATAATACCCATAGTCGAACCTTTGAGCCTTTGTACAGGGCCGAGGCTAATAATTCGAGAAACATAAATTGGCCAAAGTCGAAACCTTGCAGAATTTGTTCCACTCAGAAATTAGCATAGGAGTACTCAGTCTATCGATCTTTAACCGAATAATACCCATAGTCGCACCTTTGAGCCTTTGTACAGGGTCGAGGCTAATAATTCGAGAAACATAAATTTGACAAAGTCGAAACCTTGCAGAATTTGTTCCACTCAGAAATTGGCATAGAAGTGTTTAGTCTATCGATCTTTAACCGAAAAATACCCATAGTCGAACCGTTGAGCCTTTGTACAGGGTCGAGGCTAATAATTCGAGAAACATAAATTGGCCAAAGTCGAACACTTGCAGAATTTGTTCCACTCAGAAATTAGCATAGGAGTACTCAGTCTATCGATCTTTAACCGAAAAATACCCATAGTCGCACCTTTGAACCTTTGTACAGGGTCGAGGCTAATAATTCGAGAAACATAAATTGGCCAAAGTCGAACACTTGCAGAATTTGTTCCACATCGAAATTGTCATAGAAGTGTTTAGTCTATCGAACTTTAACCGAAAAATACCCATAGTCGCACCTTTGAACCTTTGTACAGGGTCGAGGCTAATAATTCGAGAAACATAAATTGGCCAAAGTCGAACACTTGCAGAATTTGTTCCACATCGAAATTGGCATAGAAGTGTTTAGTCTATCGAACTTTAACCGAAAAATACCCATAGTCGCACCTTTGAGCCTTTGTACAGGGTCGAGGCTAATAATTCGAAAAATATAAATTGGAAAAAGTCGAACACTTGCAGAACTTGTTCCACTCAGAAATTAGCATAGGAGTATTCAGTCTATCGACCTTTAACTGAAAAATACCCATAGTCGCACCTTTGCCCTTTGTACAGGGTCGAGGCTAATTATTCGAGAAAAAATAAATTGGCCAAAGTCGAAACCTTGCAGAATTTGTTCCACTCAGAAATTATCATAGAAGTGTTTAGTCTATCGACCTTTAACTGAAAAATACCCATAGTCGCACCTTTGAGCCTTTGTACAGGGTCGAGGCTAATAATTCGAGAAAACATAAATTGGCCAAAGTCGAAACCTTGCAGAATTTGTTCCACTCAGAAATTGGCATAGAAGTGTTTAGTCTAACGATCTTTAACTGAAAAATACCCATAGTCGCACCTTTGAGCCTTTGTACAGGGTCGAGGCTAATAATTCGAGAAAACATAAATTTGCCAAAGTCGAAACCTTGCAGAATTTGTTCCCCTCAGAAATTGGCATAGAAGTGTTTAGTCTATCGATCTTTAACCGAAAAAAACCCATAGTCGCACCTTGGAGCCTTTGTACAGGGTCGAGGCTAATAATTCGAGAAAACATAAATTGGCCAAAGTCGAAACCTTGCAGAATTTGTTCCACTCAGAAATTATCATAGAAGTGTTTAGTCTATCGACCTTTAACCGAAAAAAACCCATAGTCGCACCTTGGAGCCTTTGTACAGGGTCGAGGCTAATAATTCGAGAAAACATAAATTTGCCAAAGTCGAAACCTTGCAGAATTTGTTCCACTCAGAAATTGGCATAGAAGTGTTTAGTCTATCGATCTTTAACCGAAAAATACCCATAGTCGAACCTTTGAGCCTTTGTACAGGGTCGAGGCTAATAATTCGAGAAACATAAATTGGCCAAAGTCGAACACTTGCAGAATTTGTTCCACTCAGAAATTAGCATAGGAGTACTCAGTCTATCGATCTTTAACCGAATAATACACATAGTCGCACCTTTGAGCCTTTGTACAGGGTCGAGGCTAATAATTCGAGAAACATAAATTTGACAAAGTCGAAACCTTGCAGAATTTGTTCCACTCAGAAATTGGCATAGAAGTGTTTAGTCTATCGATCTTTAACCGAAAAATACCCATAGTCGAACCTTTGAGCCTTTGTACAGGGTCGAGGCTAATAATTCGAGAAACATAAATTGGCCAAAGTCGAAACCTTGCAGAATTTGTTCCACTCAGAAATTGGCATAGAAGTGTTTAGTCTATCGATCTTTAACCGAAAAATACCCATAGTCGAACCTTTGAGCCTTTGTACAGGGTCGAGGCTAATAATTCGAGAAACATAAATTGGCCAAAGTCGAACACTTGCAGAATTTGTTCCACTCAGAAATTAGCATAGGAGTACTCAGTCTATCGATCTTTAACCGAATAATACACATAGTCGCACCTTTGAGCCTTTGTACAGGGTCGAGGCTAATAATTCGAGAAACATAAATTTGACAAAGTCGAAACCTTGCAGAATTTGTTCCACTCAGAAATTGGCATAGAAGTGTTTAGTCTATCGATCTTTAACCGAAAAATACCCATAGTCGAACCTTTGAGCCTTTGTACAGGGTCGAGGCTAATAATTCGAGAAACATAAATTGGCCAAAGTCGAAACCTTGCAGAATTTGTTCCACTCAGAAATTGGCATAGGAGTGTTTAGTTTAACGATCTTTAACTGAAAAATACCCATATCGCACCTTTGAGCCTTTGTACAGGGTCGAGGCTAATAATTCGAAAAATATAAATTGGAAAAAGTCGAAAACTTGCAGAACTTGTTCCACTCAGAAATTAGCATAGGAGTATTCAGTCTATCGACCTTTAACTGAAAAATACCCATAGTCGCACCTTTGAGCCTTTGTACAGGGTCGAGGCTAATAATTCGAGAAAACATAAATTGGCCAAAGTCGAAACCTTGCAGAATTTGTTCCACTCAGAAATTGGCATAGAAGTGTTTAGTCTAACGATCTTTAACTGAAAAATACCCATAGTCGTACCTTTGAGCCTTTGTACAGGGTCGAGGCTAATAATTCGAGAAGACATAAATTTGCCAAAGTCGAAACCTTGCAGAATTTGTTCCACTCAGAAATTGGCATAGAAGTGTTTAGTCTATCGATCTTTAACCGAAAAATACCCATAGTCGAACCTTTGAGCCTTTGTACAGGGTCGAGGCTAATAATTCGAGAAACATAAATTGGCCAAAGTCGAACACTTGCAGAATTTGTTCCACTCAGAAATTAGCATAGGAGTACTCAGTCTATCGATCTTTAACCGAAAAATACCCATAGTCGCACCTTTGAACCTTTGTACAGGGTCGAGGCTAATAATTCGAGGAACATAAATTGGCCAAAGTCGAACACTTGCAGAATTTGTTCCACATCGAAATTGGCATAGAAGTGTTTAGTCTATCGAACTTTAACCGAAAAATAGGAGTACTCAGTCTATCGATCTTTAACCGAATAATACCCATAGTCGCACCTTTGAGCCTTTGTACAGGGTCGAGGCTAATAATTCGAGAAACATAAATTTGACAAAGTCGAAACCTTGCAGAATTTGTTCCACTCAGAAATTGGCATAGAAGTGTTTAGTCTATCGATCTTTAACCGAAAAATACCCATAGTCGAACCTTTGAGCCTTTGTACAGGGTCGAGGCTAATAATTCGAGAAACATAAATTGGCCAAAGTCGAACACTTGCAGAATTTGTTCCACTCAGAAATTAGCATAGGAGTACTCAGTCTATCGATCTTTAACCGAAAAATACCCATAGTCGCACCTTTGAGCCTTTGTACAGGGTCGAAGCTAATAATTCGAGAAAACATAAATTGGCCAAAGTCGAAACCTTGCAGAATTTGTTCCACTCAGAAATTATCATAGAAGTGTTTAGTCTATCGACCTTTAACCGAAAAAAAACCCATAGTCGCACCTTGGAGCCTTTGTACAGGGTCGAGGCTAATAATTCGAGAAAACATAAATTGGCCAAAGTCGAACACTTGCAGAATTTGTTCCACTCAGAAATTAGCATAGGAGTACTCAGTCTATCGCTCTTTACCCGAAAAATACCCATAGTCGAACCTTTGAGCCTTTGTACAGGGTCGAGGCTAATAATTCGAGAAACATAAATTGGCCAAAGTCGAACACTTGCAGAATTTGTTCCACATCGAAATTGGCATAGAAGTGTTTAGTCTATCGAACTTTAACCGAAAAATATCCATAGTCGCACCTTTGAGCCTTTGTACAGGGTCGAAGCTAATAATTCGGGAAAACATAAATTGGCCAAAGTCGAAACCTTGCAGAATTTGTTCCACTCAGAAATTATCATAGAAGTGTTTAGTCTATCGACCTTTAACCGAAAAAAACCCATAGTCGCACCTTGGAGCCTTTGTACAGGGTCGAGGCTAATAATTCGAGAAAACATAAATAGGCCAAAGTCGAAACCTTGCAGAATTTGTTCCACTCAGAAATTAGCATAGGAGTACTCAGTCTATCGATCTTTACCCGAAAAATACCCATAGTCGAACCTTTGAGCCTTTGTACAGGGTCGAGGCTAATAATTCGAGAAACATAAATTGGCCAAAGTCGAACACTTGCAGAATTTGTTCCACTCAGAAATTAGCATAGGAGTACTCAGTCTATCGATCTTTAACCGAAAAATACCCATAGTCGCACCTTTGAGCCTTTGTACAGGGTCGAGGCTAATAATTCGAGAAAACATAAATTTGCCAAAGTCGAAACCTTGCAGAATTTGTTCCACTCAGAAATTGGCATAGAAGTGTTTAGTCTATCGATCTTTAACCGAAAAATACCCATAGTCGAACCTTTGAGCCTTTGTACAGGGTCGAGGCTAATAATTCGAGAAACATAAATTGGCCAAAGTCGAAACCTTGCAGAGTTTGTTCCACTCAGAAATTATCATAGAAGTGTTTAGTCTATCGACCTTTAACCGAAAAAAACCCATAGTCGCACCTTGGAGCCTTTGTACAGGGTCGAGGCTAATAATTCGAGAAAACATAAATTTGCCAAAGTCGAAACCTTGCAGAATTTGTTCCACTCAGAAATTGGCATAGAAGTGTTTAGTCTATCAATCTTTAACCGAATAATACCCATAGTCGCACCTTTGAGCCTTTGTACAGGGTCGAGGCTAATAATTCGAGAAACATAAATTTGACAAAGTCGAAACCTTGCAGAATTTGTTCCACTCAGAAATTGGCATAGAAGTGTTTAGTCTAACGATCTTTAACCGAAAAATACCCGTAGTCGAACCTTTGAGCCTTTGTACAGGGCCGAGGCTAATAATTCGAGAAACATAAATTGGCCAAAGTCGAAACTTTGCAGAATTTGTTCCACTCAGAAATTAGCATAGGAGTACTCAGTCTATCGATCTTTAACCGAATAATACCCATAGTCGCACCTTTGAGCCTTTGTACAGGGTCGAGGCTAATAATTCGAGAAACATAAATTTGACAAAGTCGAAACCTTGCAGAATTTGTTCCACTCAGAAATTGGCATAGAAGTGTTTAGTCTATCGATCTTTAACCGAAAAATACCCATAGTCGAACCGTTGAGCCTTTGTACAGGGTCGAGGCTAATAATTCGAGAAACATAAATTGGCCAAAGTCGAACACTTGCAGAATTTGTTCCACTCAGAAATTAGCATAGGAGTACTCAGTCTATCGATCTTTAACCGAAAAATACCCATAGTCGCACCTTTGAACCTTTGTACAGGGTCGAGGCTAATAATTCGAGAAACATAAATTGGCCAAAGTCGAACACTTGCAGAATTTGTTCCACATCGAAATTGGCATAGAAGTGTTTAGTCTATCGAACTTTAACCGAAAAATACCCATAGTCGCACCTTTGAACCTTTGTACAGGGTCGAGGCTAATAATTCGAGAAACATAAATTGGCCAAAGTCGAACACTTGCAGAATTTGTTCCACATCGAAATTGGCATAGAAGTGTTTAGTCTATCGAACTTTAACCGAAAAATACCCATAGTCGCACCTTTGAGCCTTTGTACAGGGTCGAGGCTAATAATTCGAAAAATATAAATTGGAAAAAGTCGAACACTTGCAGAACTTGTTCCACTCAGAAATTAGCATAGGAGTATTCAGTCTATCGACCTTTAACTGAAAAATACCCATAGTCGCACCTTTGCCCTTTGTACAGGGTCGAGGCTAATTATTCGAGAAAACATAAATTGGCCAAAGTCGAAACCTTGCAGACTTTGTTCCACTCAGAAATTATCATAGAAGTGTTTAGTCTATCGACCTTTAACTGAAAAATACCCATAGTCGCACCTTTGAGCCTTTGTACAGGGTCGAGGCTAATAATTCGAGAAAACATAAATTGGCCAAAGTCGAAACCTTGCAGAATTTGTTCCACTCAGAAATTTACATAGAAGTGTTTAGTCTAACGATCTTTAACCGAAAAATACCCATAGTCGAACCTTTGAGCCTTTGTACAGGGCCGAGGCTAATAATTCGAGAAACATAAATTGGCCAAAGTCGAAACCTTGCAGAATTTGTTCCACTCAGAAATTAGCATAGGAGTACTCAGTCTATCGATCTTTAACCGAATAATACCCATAGTCGCACCTTTGAGCCTTTGTACAGGGTCGAGGCTAATAATTCGAGAAACATAAATTTGACAAAGTCGAAACCTTGCAGAATTTGTTCCACTCAGAAATTGGCATAGAAGTGTTTAGTCTATCGATCTTTAACCGAAAAATACCCATAGTCGAACCGTTGAGCCTTTGTACAGGGTCGAGGCTAATAATTCGAGAAACATAAATTGGCCAAAGTCGAACACTTGCAGAATTTGTTCCACTCAGAAATTAGCATAGGAGTACTCAGTCTATCGATCTTTAACCGAAAAATACCCATAGTCGCACCTTTGAACCTTTGTACAGGGTCGAGGCTAATAATTCGAGAAACATAAATTGGCCAAAGTCGAACACTTGCAGAATTTGTTCCACATCGAAATTGTCATAGAAGTGTTTAGTCTATCGAACTTTAACCGAAAAATACCCATTGAGCCTTTGTACAGGGTCGAGGCTAATAATTCGAAAAATATAAATTGGAAAAAGTCGAACACTTGCAGAACTTGTTCCACTCAGAAATTAGCATAGGAGTATTCAGTCTATCGACCTTTAACTGAAAAATACCCATAGTCGCACCTTTGCCCTTTGTACAGGGTCGAGGCTAATTATTCGAGAAAACATAAATTGGCCAAAGTCGAAACCTTGCAGAATTTGTTCCACTCAGAAATTATCATAGAAGTGTTTAGTCTATCGACCTTTAACTGAAAAATACCCATAGTCGCACCTTTGAGCCTTTGTACAGGGTCGAGGCTAATAATTCGAGAAAACATAAATTGGCCAAAGTCGAAACCTTGCAGAATTTGTTCCACTCAGAAATTGGCATAGAAGTGTTTAGTCTAACGATCTTTAACTGAAAAATACCCATAGTCGCACCTTTGAGCCTTTGTACAGGGTCGAGGCTAATAATTCGAGAAAACATAAATTTGCCAAAGTCGAAACCTTGCAGAATTTGTTCCACTCAGAAATTGGCATAGAAGTGTTTAGTCTATCGATCTTTAACCGAAAAAAACCCATAGTCGCACCTTGGAGCCTTTGTACAGGGTCGAGGCTAATAATTCGAGAAAACATAAATTGGCCAAAGTCGAAACCTTGCAGAATTTGTTCCACTCAGAAATTATCATAGAAGTGTTTAGTCTATCGACCTTTAACCGAAAAAAACCCATAGTCGCACCTTGGAGCCTTTGTACAGGGTCGAGGCTAATAATTCGAGAAAACATAAATTTGCCAAAGTCGAAACCTTGCAGAATTTGTTCCACTCAGAAATTGGCATAGAAGTGTTTAGTCTATCGATCTTTAACCGAAAAATACCCATAGTCGAACCTTTGAGCCTTTGTACAGGGTCGAGGCTAATAATTCGAGAAACATAAATTGGCCAAAGTCGAACACTTGCAGAATTTGTTCCACTCAGAAATTAGCATAGGAGTACTCAGTCTATCGATCTTTAACCGAATAATACACATAGTCGCACCTTTGAGCCTTTGTACAGGGTCGAGGCTAATAATTCGAGAAACATAAATTTGACAAAGTCGAAACCTTGGAGAATTTGTTCCACTCAGAAATTGGCATAGAAGTGTTTAGTCTATCGATCTTTAACCGAAAAATACCCATAGTCGAACCTTTGAGCCTTTGTACAGGGTCGAGGCTAATAATTCGAGAAACATAAATTGGCCAAAGTCGAAACCTTGCAGAATTTGTTCCACTCAGAAATTGTCATAGAAGTGTTTAGTTTAACGATCTTTAACCGAAAAATACCCATAGTCGAACCTTTGAACCTTTGTACAGGGTCGAGGCTAATAATTCGAGAAACATAAATTGGCCAAAGTCGAACACTTGCAGAATTTGTTCCACTCAGAAATTAGCATAGGAGTACTCAGTCTATCGATCTTTAACCGAATAATACACATAGTCGCACCTTTGAGCCTTTGTACAGGGTCGAGGCTAATAATTCGAGAAACATAAATTTGACAAAGTCGAAACCTTGCAGAATTTGTTCCACTCAGAAATTGGCATAGAAGTGTTTAGTCTAACGATCTTTAACTGAAAAATACCCATAGTCGTACCTTTGAGCCTTTGTACAGGGTCGAGGCTAATAATTCGAGAAGACATAAATTTGCCAAAGTCGAAACCTTGCAGAATTTGTTCCACTCAGAAATTGGCATAGAAGTGTTTAGTTTAACGATCTTTAACTGAAAAATACCCATATCGCACCTTTGAGCCTTTGTACAGGGTCGAGGCTAATAATTCGAAAAATATAAATTGGAAAAAGTCGAACACTTGCAGAACTTGTTCCACTCAGAAATTAGCATAGGAGTATTCAGTCTATCGACCTTTAACTGAAAAATACCCATAGTCGCACCTTTGAGCCTTTGTACAGGGTCGAGGCTAATAATTCGAGAAAACATAAATTGGCCAAAGTCGAAACCTTGCAGAATTTGTTCCACTCAGAAATTATCATAGAAGTGTTTAGTCTATCGACCTTTAACCGAAAAAAAACCCATAGTCGCACCTTGGAGCCTTTGTACAGGGTCGAGGCTAATAATTCGAGAAACATAAATTGGCCAAAGTCGAAACCTTGCAGAATTTGTTCCACTCAGAAATTGGCATAGAAGTGTTTAGTTTAACGATCTTTAACTGAAAAATACCCATATCGCACCTTTGAGCCTTTGTACAGGGTCGAGGCTAATAATTCGAAAAATATAAATTGGAAAAAGTCGAACACTTGCAGAACTTGTTCCACTCAGAAATTGGCATAGAAGTGTTTAGTCTAACGATCTTTAACTGAAAAATACCCATAGTCGTACCTTTGAGCCTTTGTACAGGGTCGAGGCTAATAATTCGAGAAAACATAAATTGGCCAAAGTCGAAACCTTGCAGAATTTGTTCCACTCAGAAATTATCATAGAAGTGTTTAGTCTATCGACCTTTAACCGAAAAAAAACCCATAGTCGCACCTTGGAGCCTTTGTACAGGGTCGAGGCTAATAATTCGAGAAAACATAAATTGGCCAAAGTCGAACACTTGCAGAATTTGTTCCACTCAGAAATTAGCATAGGAGTACTCAGTCTATCGCTCTTTACCCGAAAAATACCCATAGTCGAACCTTTGAGCCTTTGTACAGGGTCGAGGCTAATAATTCGAGAAACATAAATTGGCCAAAGTCGAACACTTGCAGAATTTGTTCCACATCGAAATTGGCATAGAAGTGTTTAGTCTATCGAACTTTAACCGAAAAATATCCATAGTCGCACCTTTGAGCCTTTGTACAGGGTCGAAGCTAATAATTCGGGAAAACATAAATTGGCCAAAGTCGAAACCTTGCAGAATTTGTTCCACTCAGAAATTATCATAGAAGTGTTTAGTCTATCGACCTTTAACCGAAAAAAACCCATAGTCGCACCTTGGAGCCTTTGTACAGGGCCGAGGCTAATAATTCGAGAAAACATAAATAGGCCAAAGTCGAAACCTTGCAGAATTTGTTCCACTCAGAAATTAGCATAGGAGTACTCAGTCTATCGATCTTTACCCGAAAAATACCCATAGTCGAACCTTTGAGCCTTTGTACAGGGTCGAGGCTAATAATTCGAGAAACATAAATTGGCCAAAGTCGAACACTTGCAGAATTTGTTCCACTCAGAAATTAGCATAGGAGTACTCAGTCTATCGATCTTTAACCGAAAAATACCCATAGTCGCACCTTTGAGCCTTTGTACAGGGTCGAGGCTAATAATTCGAGAAACATAAATTGGCCAAAGTCGAAACCTTGCAGAATTTGTTCCACTCAGAAATTAGCATAGGAGTACTCAGTCTATCGATCTTTACCCGAAAAATACCCATAGTCGAACCTTTGAGCCTTTGTACAGGGTCGAGGCTAATAATTCGAGAAACATAAATTGGCCAAAGTCGAACACTTGCAGAATTTGTTCCACATCGAAATTCACATAGAAGTGTTTAGTCTATCGAACTTTAACCGAAAAATACCCATAGTCGCACCTTTGAGCCTTTGTACAGGGTCGAAGCTAATAATTCGAGAAAACATAAATTGGCCAAAGTCGAAACCTTGCAGAGTTTGTTCCACTCAGAAATTATCATAGAAGTGTTTAGTCTATCGACCTTTAACCGAAAAAAACCCATAGTCGCACCTTGGAGCCTTTGTACAGGGTCGAGGCTAATAATTCGAGAAAACATAAATTTGCCAAAGTCGAAACCTTGCAGAATTTGTTCCACTCAGAAATTGGCATAGAAGTGTTTAGTCTATCGATCTTTAACCGAAAAATACCCATAGTCGAACCTTTGAGCCTTTGTACAGGGTCGAGGCTAATAATTCGAGAAACATAAATTGGCCAAAGTCGAACACTTGCAGAATTTGTTTCACTCAGAAATTAGCATAGGAGTACTCAGTCTATCGATCTTTAACCGAATAATACCCATAGTCGCACCTTTGAGCCTTTGTACAGGGTCGAGGCTAATAATTCGAGAAACATAAATTTGACAAAGTCGAAACCTTGCAGAATTTGTTCCACTCAGAAATTGGCATAGAAGTGTTTAGTCTAACGATCTTTAACCGAAAAATACCCATAGTCGAACCTTTGAGCCTTTGTACAGGGCCGAGGCTAATAATTCGAGAAACATAAATTGGCCAAAGTCGAAACCTTGCAGAATTTGTTCCACTCAGAAATTAGCATAGGAGTACTCAGTCTATCGATCTTTAACCGAATAATACCCATAGTCGCACCTTTGAGCCTTTGTACAGGGTCGACGCTAATAATTCGAGAAACATAAATTTGACAAAGTCGAAACCTTGCAGAATTTGTTCCACTCAGAAATTGGCATAGAAGTGTTTAGTCTATCGATCTTTAACCGAAAAATACCCATAGTCGAACCGTTGAGCCTTTGTACAGGGTCGAGGCTAATAATTCGAGAAACATAAATTGGCCAAAGTCGAACACTTGCAGAATTTGTTCCACTCAGAAATTAGCATAGGAGTACTCAGTCTATCGATCTTTAACCGAAAAATACCCATAGTCGCACCTTTGAACCTTTGTACAGGGTCGAGGCTAATAATTCGAGAAACATAAATTGGCCAAAGTCGAACACTTGCAGAATTTGTTCCACATCGAAATTGGCATAGAAGTGTTTAGTCTATCGAACTTTAACCGAAAAATACCCATAGTCGCACCTTTGAACCTTTGTACAGGGTCGAGGCTAATAATTCGAGAAACATAAATTGGCCAAAGTCGAACACTTGCAGAATTTGTTCCACATCGAAATTGGCATAGAAGTGTTTAGTCTATCGAACTTTAACCGAAAAATACCCATAGTCGCACCTTTGAGCCTTTGTACAGGGTCGAGGCTAATAATTCGAAAAATATAAATTGGAAAAAGTCGAACACTTGCAGAACTTGTTCCACTCAGAAATTAGCATAGGAGTATTCAGTCTATCGACCTTTAACTGAAAAATACCCATAGTCGCACCTTTGCCCTTTGTACAGGGTCGAGGCTAATTATTCGAGAAAACATAAATTGGCCAAAGTCGAAACCTTGCAGAATTTGTTCCACTCAGAAATTATCATAGAAGTGTTTAGTCTATCGACCTTTAACTGAAAAATACCCATAGTCGCACCTTTGAGCCTTTGTACAGGGTCGAGGCTAATAATTCGAGAAAACATAAATTTGCCAAAGTCGAAACCTTGCAGAATTTGTTCCACTCAGAAATTGGCATAGAAGTGTTTAGTCTATCGATCTTTAACCGAAAAATACCCATAGTCGAACCGTTGAGCCTTTGTACAGGGTCGAGGCTAATAATTCGAGAAACATAAATTGGCCAAAGTCGAACACTTGCAGAATTTGTTCCACTCAGAAATTAGCATAGGAGTACTCAGTCTATCGATCTTTAACCGAAAAATACCCATAGTCGCACCTTTGAACCTTTGTACAGGGTCGAGGCTAATAATTCGAGAAACATAAATTGGCCAAAGTCGAACACTTGCAGAATTTGTTCCACATCGAAATTGGCATAGAAGTGTTTAGTCTATCGAACTTTAACCGAAAAATACCCATAGTCGCACCTTTGAACCTTTGTACAGGGTCGAGGCTAATAATTCGAGAAACATAAATTGGCCAAAGTCGAACACTTGCAGAATTTGTTCCACATCGAAATTGGCATAGAAGTGTTTAGTCTATCGAACTTTAACCGAAAAATACCCATAGTCGCACCTTTGAGCCTTTGTACAGGGTCGAGGCTAATAATTCGAAAAATATAAATTGGAAAAAGTCGAACACTTGCAGAACTTGTTCCACTCAGAAATTAGCATAGGAGTATTCAGTCTATCGACCTTTAACTGAAAAATACCCATAGTCGCACCTTTGCCCTTTGTACAGGGTCGAGGCTAATTATTCGAGAAAACATAAATTGGCCAAAGTCGAAACCTTGCAGAATTTGTTCCACTCAGAAATTATCATAGAAGTGTTTAGTCTATCGACCTTTAACTGAAAAATACCCATAGTCGCACCTTTGAGCCTTTGTACAGGGTCGAGGCTAATAATTCGAGAAAACATAAATTTGCCAAAGTCGAAACCTTGCAGAATTTGTTCCACTCAGAAATTGGCATAGAAGTGTTTAGTCTATCGATCTTTAACCGAAAAATACCCATAGTCGCACCTTTGAACCTTTGTACAGGGTCGAGGCTAATAATTCGAGGAACATAAATTGGCCAAAGTCGAATACTTGCATAATTTGTTCCACATCGAAATTGGCATAGAAGTGTTTAGTTTAACGATCTTTAACTGAAAAATACCCATAGTCGTACCTTTGAGCCTTTGTACAGGGTCGAAGCTAATAATTCGAGGAAACATAAATTGGCCAAAGTCGAAACCTTGCAGAATTTGTTCCATTCAGAAATTATCATAGAAGTGTTTAGTCTATCGACCTTTAACCGAAAAAAAACCATAGTCGCACCTTGGAGCCTTTGTACAGGGTCGAGGCTAATAATTCGAGAAAACATAAATTGACCAAAGTCGAACACTTGCAGAATTTGTTCCACTCAGAAATTAACATAGGAGTACTCAGTCTATCGATCTTTACCCGAAAAATACCCATAGTCGAACCTTTGAGCCTTTGTACAGGGTCGAGGCTAATAATTCGAGAAACATAAATTGGCCAAAGTCGAACACTTGCAGAATTTGTTCCACATCGAAATTGGCATAGAAGTGTTTAGTCTATCGAACTTTAACCGAAAAATACCCATAGTCGCACCTTTGAGCCTTTGTATAGGGTCGAAGCTAATAATTCGAGAAAACATAAATTGGCCAAAGTCGAAACCTTGCAGAATTTGTTCCACTCAGAAATTATCATAGAAGTGTTCAGTCTATCGACCTTTAACCGAAAAAAACCCATAGTCGAACCTTTGAGCCTTTGTACAGGGTCGAGGCTAATAATTCGAGAACCATAAATTGGCCAAAGTCGAACACTTGCAGAATTTGTTCCACTCAGAAATTAGCATAGGAGTACTCAGTCTATCGATCATTAACCGAATAATACCCATAGTCGCACCTTTGAGCCTTTGTACAGGGTCGAGGCTAATAATTCGAGAAACATAAATTTGCCAAAGTCGAAACCTTGCAGAATTTGTTTCACTCAGAAATTGGCATAGAAGTGTTTAGTCTATCGACCTTTAACCGAAAAATACCAATAGTCGCACCTTTGAGCCTTTGTACATTGTCGAGGCTAATAATTCGAAAAATATAAATTGGCCAAAGTCGAACACTTGCAGAATTTGTTCCACTCAGAAATTAGCATAGGAGTATTCAGTCCATCGACCTTTAATTGAAAAATACCAATAGTCGCACCTTTGAGCCTTTGTACAGGGTCGAGGCTAATAATTCGAGAAAACATAAATTTGCCAAAGTCGAAACCTTGCAGAATTTGTTCCACTCAGAAATTGGCATAGAAGTGTTTAGTCTATCGATCTTTAACCGAAAAATACCCATAGTCGAACCTTTGAGCCTTTGTACAGGGTCGAGGCTAATAATTCGAGAAACATAAATTGGCCAAAGTCGAACACTTGCAGAATTTGTTCCACTCAGAAATTAGCATAGGAGTACTCAGTCTATCGATCTTTAACCGAATAATACCCATAGTCGCACCTTTGAGCCTTTGTACAGGGTCGAGGCTAATAATTCGAGAAACATAAATTTGCCAAAGTCGAAACCTTGCAGAATTTGTTCCACATCGAAATTGGCATAGAAGTGTTTAGTCTATCGATCTTTAACTGAAAAAAACCCATAGTTGCACCTTTGAGCCTTTGTACAGGGTCGAGGCCAGTTATTCGAGGAAACATAAATTGGCCAAAGTCGAAACCTTGCAGAATTTGTTCCACATCGAAATTGGCATAGAAGTGTTTAGTCTATCGATCTTTAACTGAAAAAAACCCATAGTCGCACCTTTGAGCCTTTGTACAGGGTCGAGGCCAGTTATTCGAGGAAACATAAATTGGCCAAAGTCGAAACCTTGCAGAATTTGTTCCACTCAGAAATTGGCATAGAAGTGTTTAGTCTAACGATCTTTAACCGAAAAATACCCATAGTCGCACCTTTGAGCCTTTGTACAGGGTCGAGACCAGTTATTCGAGAAAACATAAATTGGCCAAAGTCGAAACCTTGCAGAATTTCTTCCACTCAGAAATTGGCATAGAAGTGTTTAGTGTAACGATCTATAACCGAAAAATACCCATAGTCGAACTTTTGAGCCTTTGTACAGGGTCGAGGCTAATAATTCGAGAAACATAAATTGGCCAAAGTCGAACGCTTGCAGAATTTGTTCCACTCAGAAATTGGCATAGGAGTACTCAGTCTATCGATCTTTAACCGAAAAATACCCATAGTCGCACCTTTGAACCTTTGTACAGGGTCGAGGCTAATAATTCGAGAAACATAAATTGGCCAAAGTCGAACACTTGCAGAATTTGTTCCACATCGAAATTGGCATAGAAGTGTTTAGTCTATCGATCTTTAACCGAAAAATACCCATAGTCGTACCTTTGAGCCTTTGTACAGGGTCGAGGCTAATAATTCGAGAAAACATAAATTGGCCAAAGTCGAACACTTGCAGAATTTGTTCCACTCAGAAATTAGCATAGGAGTACTCAGTCTATCGATCTTTAACCGAAAAATACCCATAGTCGCACCTTTGAACCTTTATACAGGGTCGAGGCTAATAATTCGAGGAACATAAATTGGCCAAAGTCGAACACTTGCAGAATTTGTTCCACATCGAAATTGGCATAGAAGTGTTTAGTCTATCGATCTTTAACTGAAAAAAACCCATAGTCGCACCTTTGAGCCTTTGTACAGGGTCGAGACCAGTTATTCGAGAAAACATAAATTGGCCAAAGTCGAAACCTTGCAGAATTTGTTCCACTCAGAAATTGGCATAGAAGTGTTTAGTGTAACGATCTTTAACTGAAAAATACCCATAGTCGCACCTTTGAGCCTTTGTACAGGGTCGAAGCTAATAATTCGAGAAAACATAAATTTGCCAAAGTCGAAACCTTGCAGAATTTGTTCCACTTAGAAATTGGCATAGAAGTGTTTAGTCTATCGATTTTTAACCGAAAAATACCCATAGTCGAACCTTTGAGCCTTTGTACAGGGTCGAGGCTAATAATTCGAGAAAACATAAATTTGCCAAAGTCGAAACCTTGCAGAATTTGTTCCACTCAGAAATTGGCATAGAAGTGTTTAGTCTATCGATCTTTAACCGAAAAATACCCATAGTCGAACCTTTGAGCCTTTGTACAGGGTCGAGGCTAATAATTCGAGAAACATAAATTGGCCAAAGTCGAACACTTGCAGAATTTGTTCCACTCAGAAATTAGCATAGGAGTACTCAGTCTATCGATCTTTAACCGAATAATACCCATAGTCGCACCTTTGAGCCTTTGTACAGGGTCGAGCCTAATAATTCGAGAAACATAAATTTGCCAAAGTCGAAACCTTGCAGAATTTGTTCCACATCGAAATTGGCATAGAAGTGTTTAGTCTATCGATCTTTAACTGAAAAAAACCCATAGTCGCACCTTTGAGCCTTTGTACAGGGTCGAGGCCAGTTATTCCAGGAAACATAAATTGGCCAAAGTCGAAACCTTGCAGAATTTGTTCCACATCGAAATTGGCATAGAAGTGTTTAGTCTATCGATCTTTAACTGAAAAAAACCCATAGTCGCACCTTTGAGCCTTTGTACAGGGTCGAGGCCAGTTATTCGAGGAAACATAAATTGGCCAAAGTCGAAACCTTGCAGAATTTGTTCCACATCGAAATTCACATAGAAGTGTTTAGTCTATCGAACTTTAACCGAAAAATACCCATAGTCGCACCTTTGAGCCTTTGTACAGGGTCGAAGCTAATAATTCGAGAAAACATAAATTGGCCAAAGTCGAAACCTTGCAGAGTTTGTTCCACTCAGAAATTATCATAGAAGTGTTTAGTCTATCGACCTTTAACCGAAAAAAACCCATAGTCGCACCTTGGAGCCTTTGTACAGGGTCGAGGCTAATAATTCGAGAAAACATAAATTTGCCAAAGTCGAAACCTTGCAGAATTTGTTCCACTCAGAAATTGGCATAGAAGTGTTTAGTCTATCGATCTTTAACCGAAAAATACCCATAGTCGAACCTTTGAGCCTTTGTACAGGGTCGAGGCTAATAATTCGAGAAACATAAATTGGCCAAAGTCGAACACTTGCAGAATTTGTTTCACTCAGAAATTAGCATAGGAGTACTCAGTCTATCGATCTTTAACCGAATAATACCCATAGTCGCACCTTTGAGCCTTTGTACAGGGTCGAGGCTAATAATTCGAGAAACATAAATTTGACAAAGTCGAAACCTTGCAGAATTTGTTCCACTCAGAAATTGGCATAGAAGTGTTTAGTCTAACGATCTTTAACCGAAAAATACCCATAGTCGAACCTTTGAGCCTTTGTACAGGGCCGAGGCTAATAATTCGAGAAACATAAATTGGCCAAAGTCGAAACCTTGCAGAATTTGTTCCACTCAGAAATTAGCATAGGAGTACTCAGTCTATCGATCTTTAACCGAATAATACCCATAGTCGCACCTTTGAGCCTTTGTACAGGGTCGACGCTAATAATTCGAGAAACATAAATTTGACAAAGTCGAAACCTTGCAGAATTTGTTCCACTCAGAAATTGGCATAGAAGTGTTTAGTCTATCGATCTTTAACCGAAAAATACCCATAGTCGAACCGTTGAGCCTTTGTACAGGGTCGAGGCTAATAATTCGAGAAACATAAATTGGCCAAAGTCGAACACTTGCAGAATTTGTTCCACTCAGAAATTAGCATAGGAGTACTCAGTCTATCGATCTTTAACCGAAAAATACCCATAGTCGCACCTTTGAACCTTTGTACAGGGTCGAGGCTAATAATTCGAGAAACATAAATTGGCCAAAGTCGAACACTTGCAGAATTTGTTCCACATCGAAATTGGCATAGAAGTGTTTAGTCTATCGAACTTTAACCGAAAAATACCCATAGTCGCACCTTTGAACCTTTGTACAGGGTCGAGGCTAATAATTCGAGAAACATAAATTGGCCAAAGTCGAACACTTGCAGAATTTGTTCCACATCGAAATTGGCATAGAAGTGTTTAGTCTATCGAACTTTAACCGAAAAATACCCATAGTCGCACCTTTGAGCCTTTGTACAGGGTCGAGGCTAATAATTCGAAAAATATAAATTGGAAAAAGTCGAACACTTGCAGAACTTGTTCCACTCAGAAATTAGCATAGGAGTATTCAGTCTATCGACCTTTAACTGAAAAATACCCATAGTCGCACCTTTGCCCTTTGTACAGGGTCGAGGCTAATTATTCGAGAAAACATAAATTGGCCAAAGTCGAAACCTTGCAGAATTTGTTCCACTCAGAAATTATCATAGAAGTGTTTAGTCTATCGACCTTTAACTGAAAAATACCCATAGTCGCACCTTTGAGCCTTTGTACAGGGTCGAGGCTAATAATTCGAGAAAACATAAATTTGCCAAAGTCGAAACCTTGCAGAATTTGTTCCACTCAGAAATTGGCATAGAAGTGTTTAGTCTATCGATCTTTAACCGAAAAATACCCATAGTCGAACCGTTGAGCCTTTGTACAGGGTCGAGGCTAATAATTCGAGAAACATAAATTGGCCAAAGTCGAACACTTGCAGAATTTGTTCCACTCAGAAATTAGCATAGGAGTACTCAGTCTATCGATCTTTAACCGAAAAATACCCATAGTCGCACCTTTGAACCTTTGTACAGGGTCGAGGCTAATAATTCGAGAAACATAAATTGGCCAAAGTCGAACACTTGCAGAATTTGTTCCACATCGAAATTGGCATAGAAGTGTTTAGTCTATCGAACTTTAACCGAAAAATACCCATAGTCGCACCTTTGAACCTTTGTACAGGGTCGAGGCTAATAATTCGAGAAACATAAATTGGCCAAAGTCGAACACTTGCAGAATTTGTTCCACATCGAAATTGGCATAGAAGTTGAAACGTTACCGCCCCCCGCCTATGCGGAAGTAAAAGAACGCGATCATCTTTAAATTTGGATAAGATTATTTGGTTGATTTTTTTTTTTTTAATGGATCCTCTAATTATAATTATATAAAGTGGACAAAAAATGGGGGTCCCCTAGAGGTCAGAGTTAACACACAAATAGTGCCACACGACTCCACGCGGGAAGTCTATTTACCTAACCTTAAATTTCATATGCATCATTAAGAATAGTGTTCTAACCTTAGGAAGGCAGGTTATTTTAATTTGGCCGCGGATGCATATGTCCTTTTAGGAAAAGCTCATTAGACCGTCTAGATCTGGGACCCAATTTGCCCTACGTTGTGTAACCCTACGTTGTGTTTTAGACGTTGTGTGAGTAACCCTATAGTTCGCTGACAAAAGTCAAATGAAGTATTACACCGATCAAAGCGTCGAATTTGAACAGGGATTCGTTAAAACCAGTATGAATTATTCGTAAAAGTTTAGAAACGGACGCTACCCGAAAAATGGCTTAAGCTAACGCATAATTTGGAAAATCCGGTCGCTATCGGTTGTAAAAGAAAATCTGGGTATGTTCCAATTTCCAAAGGTTCACCTACCCCGTGCACTGGACGAGACTGTGGAGCTGTCGCTCAAGGCAGTAGCCTTTCTCTATAGGATTCCCTCAGTACGGTTGCTGGAATGCGCTGTCGCGCTAGGCAGTAGCCCTCCGTCCCACGTAGAAGGAAACAGCGGAAGAGCCCATACTTTACAAATACTACTTCAAACGTGGTTGTGTAGTTTGTAACTGTTTAGTAAGGGTAGGTTCGTCGCATCAGCCACTTTTATGTAATAGGATAATCGATACCGGGGTTGCTAATCAAAATAATGCAAATCAAGGTAGTGGAAAACGAGGCCACATTCAAAACACAGTAAATGTCCTCACATCCCCGCGAGCGAACTCGCTACGGTGTCCAGCGTGGACAGTAGTCCCACCATAGTGCGAAGGGGGAGCATGATAAACCTACAGGCCTACGAACCTAAACCATGTTCGAGGGAACGCTCATGATCTCTACCATGAAAATAATTTAAAGGTTGTGACATAAAATTAGCAAACACCCGATATTTCGCCCGTTCTCAGTTAAGATAAGTTTCATTGTAATCCCTGTTAAAATGCGCCGCTCACTAAGGAGAAGTGAGTCGATTATATGAAATAAAACCTAAAGAACCCGAGCTAATTTAAATGTGAAATAAAAATGAGATTCCCTGCAATATCCGGTCTCACAGTCTAACCTGTTGAAGTTGTTGCTTTGTCCCGATTCCCATCAGTACGTTTTTCCTATAAAACATATATGAAGGGTAAGACATCGGCAAATACCATAGGTGCAAGTTATAAAAAATATTATTATTTGTCGCAATGCGAAACCCTAAACTCTCGGCCGCTATGGGTCGTTTATGAACATTGGCCCATAAAGGAAAGATTTATGAACTAAGAGTAGTACCGTACTTTAGAAAAAGGGTTTCTATTGAGTCCGCTGATAGACGTCCACTTCAGTCTAACGGAAAAATACCTTTTTGCAAGAGATAATAAAGAATTTTATTATTTTAGCAAAGCTTAGTTTTAGAAATATTTTTAATGAACAGAGATTTATAAAATGTAACCTTTAACATCATTCAGTGGATTACCAGGCCGCCCCCGGTCTTAAAGAAAATCCCCTTTATTAGAACCTGTAAAGCGATCTGTTATTTTATGGTTTTTTTTTTGTATTCGAATTTATTTAATACAATTATGCTGCTTATGATTTTATGAGCCTAATAGATATTCAGAGATATAGTTGGGAAAGCCAGGAAAAGAAAATGGTATGCTATGGTAGGAAGTGAGGGAGACCAAATGGGTTTTCCGACATAAGCGAAAAACCACAAATGATCAGGAGTTTAGGGAAGATCAAGAAGGTTTTCCGACAAGCGAAAAACCACAAATGATCAGGAGTTTAGGGAAGATCAAGAAGGTTTTCCGACAAGCGAAAAACCACAAATGATCAGGAGTTTAGGGAAGATCAAGAAGGTTTTCCGACAAGCGAAAAACCACAAATGATCAGGAGGTTAGGGAGGATCAAGAAGGTTTTCCGACAAGCGAAAAACCACAAATGATCAGGAGGTTAGGGGAGATCAAGAAGGTTTTCCGACAAGCGAAAAACCACAAATGATCAGGAGTTTAGGGAAGATCAAGAAGGTTTTCCGACAAGCGAAAAACCACAAATGATCAGGAGTTTAGGGAAGATCAAGAAGGTTTTCCGACAAGCGAAAAACCACAAATGATCAGGATTTTAGGGAAAGGTAAAAGGTGTAGGAGGGTAGGTGTTGGTAGAAAAGATCGAAGTTGACTATTTACTTAACTAAAGTGTGATCTCCAGATAATTACTTTACGTAGTCTCTTATAAATTATGAAGTGCAACAGATTTTAAGAATTAAGAATCAAAACAGAAATTTTAATAATTTACCTTCATGTTGCACCAGATTAATATTGACAAAATCCCACTTTAAACAATAAAGATTTTCTGAATGATATATATAAACGAGGTTAATATTTTATTTGGAATAAACAAATCTCTAACAGAAATTTGTTTTATGAATTTTGAGCCAACAGAGAAAGGCTCGTTTGTACTTTAAGCCCCAAATTTTTTAAAAGAAATAGTCCCTCTATATGGGGTGGTTAGCGTTTTTATACTCTCCAGGATGTCAGCGCAGTTCTTCGTCTCTCCTCTTTGTGCGGTCGTTCCGAGTGCCCGGTACTCCCGATGTCGCCTGTGTAGCCATCCCGCGCGTCATCGCGTTATTTTGGTTACTTGAGTTGTGTAATATCCGTTATAAAGAAATTATGGAATAATATAAGTATAATGCAATCTTAATCACGCCTTACAATTTGTTGTTGATTATTTTAAGTATTAGTTTGTGTTAGTAAATAGATCTTTTTGCCTAACGTGGGTCAGAATTTCATTGAACAATAGGAGGCCTAGGTCCGCTCCGTTACAGACGCCCCCTATTATTTTGAACGAACCCATCGTATTGAGCGAAAAATAATACCCTGAAATGGATATAGAAAATAAATGAAATACAACCGGACCGGATACGATGGACTAATAATGGCTATTTATATATGTGGGGTCGGTTAAGACAATTTGCTTAATCCTAGTCGCAGACATGATTAACCCAGTCAATCCAGTCCGTGACCTTCCTACTTTAATCGTTTATTTACAACAATTTATATTTCGAAACTACCAACAGCCACTTACACGTTCCCCTTACCATCGACAACCTTAACCTTACACCTGTACTTTATAAACTACTAAATATATACATAAAATATAAAAAAAACTAACTTACCTATAACTTACAACCTACAAACGGAAACTTACACTATATACTTAATTTATTTACAAACGCACCGCGGGGAAGAAGGTTTCTGTTTGGCGCCCCGACGTTTTTTCCTGGACGCCTGGGCCCTCTGGTGGTTATGAATCTTTCGGGTGGTATTACCTTCCGGACGCTCTTTGGAAGGCCCCGCAGGACTTCTTCTTTGGGGCATGGGGATCAGTTGGGGATCAGTACGGTCGGTTGTGGATGTCCCGACTACTGCGGCATCCGTTTTCGGCGGCGGACGGGATAGCTTTCCGATAGGGGATGTATCCGCGTATCCCAGAAGGACTGCTAACTCCATCGGAGCTACGGCTTCGTATAGCCTTATACCGGGAGGGGATCGTGGTCGCCGGGGGTCCGGCTGCGCCGGGTCGCGTATGACTCTGATCCCGTGATCTTGCGATAAGAAATCGAACACATATTGCTCTTCGAGTTCTGCAAATATCCCCTCGAGCTCGCTCATTTTCTTCTGGCGTACTGGTTCTCTTTCTGACGAAGTCAACTATTATACTGATTTCTACCTTTTTAGCGTCAACCAGACAAAAAGGTCCTTCAGTTTTTTATTAACGCCACATCTGGACATTTGTCGGGAATCCTGGGTATCAGGTACTTAGGGGGATCGATAGGGTATTATTTGGGCGGTGTTGAAGTTTCCTTTTATTCTTAATGTCGATGGGTCTTGTAGTTTATAGGCGTTCGGGTACGGTTTCGCAATTATTCTGTATGGTCCGTCATAAACTAAACAGAGTTTAGCAGCTACCCCTTCAGCGGCGTCGGACACGGGGTTGGTTTTGAGTAGTACTAACTCGTTAATACCAAACTCCACTGTCCCTCGTTTTTGTTTCCTTATTCGCTTAATCGCGTTTTTCCTAAGGTTCTCTTTTACCATTTCCCTAATTTGGTAATTGGTGCGGATTGGATGTTGCGAAACACATTTCCTGATTATGCCGTCAAGTAGTTGCGGAAGGCTCCGTCCTGTTAGAATTTCCTCTGGCGCGTAGCCGGTGCTACTATTGGGGATGCTGTTTAGAGTTTCTTCCACATTACCTAAGATCGTAGCCCAAGCTCCCTGATTGTGGTAACAGTAGGTTCGTAACATCCTTCCAATTTCCTTCATGTACCTTTCCGCAAGATTCGAACTGGCATGACGGATCGAACAGAGGGTGGGGCGTATCCCTAAATCCAGTAACCTCCGGGACCATCTTTTGGCAGTAAATTGACCGTGATCGCTTAATTGTGGAACCGGCTCACCTGTCGAAATAGTTATGTTATGCTAGTCGAAATTATTTAAAACTTACCTTTTAAAGATTAGAAAACCTTAAAACCTACCTTTTATATATTATCTATCTCCCTTTCGCCTTCTTCTCAGTGTAATTTTAAAACTTCATCTCCTGGTCACGGCACCACTGAAACGTTACCGCCCCCCGCCTATGCGGAAGTAAAAGAACGCGATCATCTTTAAATTTGGATAAGATTATTTGGTTGATTTTTTTTTTTTTAATGGATCCTCTAATTATAATTATATAAAGTGGACAAAAAATGGGGGTCCCCTAGAGGTCAGAGTTAACACACAAATAGTGCCACACGACTCCACGCGGGAAGTCTATTTACCTAACCTTAAATTTCATATGCATCATTAAGAATAGTGTTCTAACCTTAGGAAGGCAGGTTATTTTAATTTGGCCGCGGATGCATATGTCCTTTTAGGAAAAGCTCATTAGACCGTCTAGATCTGGGACCCAATTTGCCCTACGTTGTGTAACCCTACGTTGTGTTTTAGACGTTGTGTGAGTAACCCTATAGTTCGCTGACAAAAGTCAAATGAAGTATTACACCGATCAAAGCGTCGAATTTGAACAGGGATTCGTTAAAACCAGTATGAATTATTCGTAAAAGTTTAGAAACGGACGCTACCCGAAAAATGGCTTAAGCTAACGCATAATTTGGAAAATCCGGTCGCTATCGGTTGTAAAAGAAAATCTGGGTATGTTCCAATTTCCAAAGGTTCACCTACCCCGTGCACTGGACGAGACTGTGGAGCTGTCGCTCAAGGCAGTAGCCTTTCTCTATAGGATTCCCTCAGTACGGTTGCTGGAATGCGCTGTCGCGCTAGGCAGTAGCCCTCCGTCCCACGTAGAAGGAAACAGCGGAAGAGCCCATACTTTACAAATACTACTTCAAACGTGGTTGTGTAGTTTGTAACTGTTTAGTAAGGGTAGGTTCGTCGCATCAGCCACTTTTATGTAATAGGATAATCGATACCGGGGTTGCTAATCAAAATAATGCAAATCAAGGTAGTGGAAAACGAGGCCACATTCAAAACACAGTAAATGTCCTCACATCCCCGCGAGCGAACTCGCTACGGTGTCCAGCGTGGACAGTAGTCCCACCATAGTGCGAAGGGGGAGCATGATAAACCTACAGGCCTACGAACCTAAACCATGTTCGAGGGAACGCTCATGATCTCTACCATGAAAATAATTTAAAGGTTGTGACATAAAATTAGCAAACACCCGATATTTCGCCCGTTCTCAGTTAAGATAAGTTTCATTGTAATCCCTGTTAAAATGCGCCGCTCACTAAGGAGAAGTGAGTCGATTATATGAAATAAAACCTAAAGAACCCGAGCTAATTTAAATGTGAAATAAAAATGAGATTCCCTGCAATATCCGGTCTCACAGTCTAACCTGTTGAAGTTGTTGCTTTGTCCCGATTCCCATCAGTACGTTTTTCCTATAAAACATATATGAAGGGTAAGACATCCGCAAATACCATAGGTGCAAGTTATAAAAAATATTATTATTTGTCGCAATGCGAAACCCTAAACTCTCGGCCGCTATGGGTCGTTTATGAACATTGGCCCATAAAGGAAAGATTTATGAACTAAGAGTAGTACCGTACTTTAGAAAAAGGGTTTCTATTGAGTCCGCTGATAGACGTCCACTTCAGTCTAACGGAAAAATACCTTTTTGCAAGAGATAATAAAGAATTTTATTATTTTAGCAAAGCTTAGTTTTAGAAATATTTTTAATGAACAGAGATTTATAAAATGTAACCTTTAACATCATTCAGTGGATTACCAGGCCGCCCCCGGTCTTAAAGAAAATCCCCTTTATTAGAACCTGTAAAGCGATCTGTTATTTTATGGTTTTTTTTTTGTATTCGAATTTATTTAATACAATTATGCTGCTTATGATTTTATGAGCCTAATAGATATTCAGAGATATAGTTGGGAAAGCCAGGAAAAGAAAATGGTATGCTATGGTAGGAAGTGAGGGAGACCAAATGGGTTTTCCGACATAAGCGAAAAACCACAAATGATCAGGAGTTTAGGGAAGATCAAGAAGGTTTTCCGACAAGCGAAAAACCACAAATGATCAGGAGTTTAGGGAAGATCAAGAAGGTTTTCCGACAAGCGAAAAACCACAAATGATCAGGAGTTTAGGGAAGATCAAGAAGGTTTTCCGACAAGCGAAAAACCACAAATGATCAGGAGGTTAGGGAGGATCAAGAAGGTTTTCCGACAAGCGAAAAACCACAAATGATCAGGAGGTTAGGGGAGATCAAGAAGGTTTTCCGACAAGCGAAAAACCACAAATGATCAGGAGTTTAGGGAAGATCAAGAAGGTTTTCCGACAAGCGAAAAACCACAAATGATCAGGAGTTTAGGGAAGATCAAGAAGGTTTTCCGACAAGCGAAAAACCACAAATGATCAGGATTTTAGGGAAAGGTAAAAGGTGTAGGAGGGTAGGTGTTGGTAGAAAAGATCGAAGTTGACTATTTACTTAACTAAAGTGTGATCTCCAGATAATTACTTTACGTAGTCTCTTATAAATTATGAAGTGCAACAGATTTTAAGAATTAAGAATCAAAACAGAAATTTTAATAATTTACCTTCATGTTGCACCAGATTAATATTGACAAAATCCCACTTTAAACAATAAAGATTTTCTGAATGATATATATAAACGAGGTTAATATTTTATTTGGAATAAACAAATCTCTAACAGAAATTTGTTTTATGAATTTTGAGCCAACAGAGAAAGGCTCGTTTGTACTTTAAGCCCCAAATTTTTTAAAAGAAATAGTCCCTCTATATGGGGTGGTTAGCGTTTTTATACTCTCCAGGATGTCAGCGCAGTTCTTCGTCTCTCCTCTTTGTGCGGTCGTTCCGAGTGCCCGGTACTCCCGATGTCGCCTGTGTAGCCATCCCGCGCGTCATCGCGTTATTTTGGTTACTTGAGTTGTGTAATATCCGTTATAAAGAAATTATGGAATAATATAAGTATAATGCAATCTTAATCACGCCTTACAATTTGTTGTTGATTATTTTAAGTATTAGTTTGTGTTAGTAAATAGATCTTTTTGCCTAACGTGGGTCAGAATTTCATTGAACAATAGGAGGCCTAGGTCCGCTCCGTTACAAAGTGTTTAGTCTATCGAACTTTAACCGAAAAATACCCATAGTCGCACCTTTGAGCCTTTGTACAGGGTCGAGGCTAATAATTCGAAAAATATAAATTGGAAAAAGTCGAACACTTGCAGAACTTGTTCCACTCAGAAATTAGCATAGGAGTATTCAGTCTATCGACCTTTAACTGAAAAATACCCATAGTCGCACCTTTGCCCTTTGTACAGGGTCGAGGCTAATTATTCGAGAAAACATAAATTGGCCAAAGTCGAAACCTTGCAGAATTTGTTCCACTCAGAAATTATCATAGAAGTGTTTAGTCTATCGACCTTTAACTGAAAAATACCCATAGTCGCACCTTTGAGCCTTTGTACAGGGTCGAGGCTAATAATTCGAGAAAACATAAATTTGCCAAAGTCGAAACCTTGCAGAATTTGTTCCACTCAGAAATTGGCATAGAAGTGTTTAGTCTATCGATCTTTAACCGAAAAATACCCATAGTCGCACCTTTGAACCTTTGTACAGGGTCGAGGCTAATAATTCGAGGAACATAAATTGGCCAAAGTCGAATACTTGCATAATTTGTTCCACATCGAAATTGGCATAGAAGTGTTTAGTTTAACGATCTTTAACTGAAAAATACCCATAGTCGTACCTTTGAGCCTTTGTACAGGGTCGAAGCTAATAATTCGAGGAAACATAAATTGGCCAAAGTCGAAACCTTGCAGAATTTGTTCCATTCAGAAATTATCATAGAAGTGTTTAGTCTATCGACCTTTAACCGAAAAAAAAACCATAGTCGCACCTTGGAGCCTTTGTACAGGGTCGAGGCTAATAATTCGAGAAAACATAAATTGACCAAAGTCGAACACTTGCAGAATTTGTTCCACTCAGAAATTAACATAGGAGTACTCAGTCTATCGATCTTTACCCGAAAAATACCCATAGTCGAACCTTTGAGCCTTTGTACAGGGTCGAGGCTAATAATTCGAGAAACATAAATTGGCCAAAGTCGAACACTTGCAGAATTTGTTCCACATCGAAATTGGCATAGAAGTGTTTAGTCTATCGAACTTTAACCGAAAAATACCCATAGTCGCACCTTTGAGCCTTTGTATAGGGTCGAAGCTAATAATTCGAGAAAACATAAATTGGCCAAAGTCGAAACCTTGCAGAATTTGTTCCACTCAGAAATTATCATAGAAGTGTTCAGTCTATCGACCTTTAACCGAAAAAAACCCATAGTCGAACCTTTGAGCCTTTGTACAGGGTCGAGGCTAATAATTCGAGAACCATAAATTGGCCAAAGTCGAACACTTGCAGAATTTGTTCCACTCAGAAATTAGCATAGGAGTACTCAGTCTATCGATCATTAACCGAATAATACCCATAGTCGCACCTTTGAGCCTTTGTACAGGGTCGAGGCTAATAATTCGAGAAACATAAATTTGCCAAAGTCGAAACCTTGCAGAATTTGTTTCACTCAGAAATTGGCATAGAAGTGTTTAGTCTATCGACCTTTAACCGAAAAATACCAATAGTCGCACCTTTGAGCCTTTGTACATTGTCGAGGCTAATAATTCGAAAAATATAAATTGGCCAAAGTCGAACACTTGCAGAATTTGTTCCACTCAGAAATTAGCATAGGAGTATTCAGTCCATCGACCTTTATTTGAAAAATACCAATAGTCGCACCTTTGAGCCTTTGTACAGGGTCGAGGCTAATAATTCGAGAAAACATAAATTTGCCAAAGTCGAAACCTTGCAGAATTTGTTCCACTCAGAAATTGGCATAGAAGTGTTTAGTCTATCGATCTTTAACCGAAAAATACCCATAGTCGAACCTTTGAGCCTTTGTACAGGGTCGAGGCTAATAATTCGAGAAACATAAATTGGCCAAAGTCGAACACTTGCAGAATTTGTTCCACTCAGAAATTAGCATAGGAGTACTCAGTCTATCGATCTTTAACCGAATAATACCCATAGTCGCACCTTTGAGCCTTTGTACAGGGTCGAGGCTAATAATTCGAGAAACATAAATTTGCCAAAGTCGAAACCTTGCAGAATTTGTTCCACATCGAAATTGGCATAGAAGTGTTTAGTCTATCGATCTTTAACTGAAAAAAACCCATAGTTGCACCTTTGAGCCTTTGTACAGGGTCGAGGCCAGTTATTCGAGGAAACATAAATTGGCCAAAGTCGAAACCTTGCAGAATTTGTTCCACATCGAAATTGGCATAGAAGTGTTTAGTCTATCGATCTTTAACTGAAAAAAACCCATAGTCGCACCTTTGAGCCTTTGTACAGGGTCGAGGCCAGTTATTCGAGGAAACATAAATTGGCCAAAGTCGAAACCTTGCAGAATTTGTTCCACTCAGAAATTGGCATAGAAGTGTTTAGTCTAACGATCTTTAACCGAAAAATACCCATAGTCGCACCTTTGAGCCTTTGTACAGGGTCGAGACCAGTTATTCGAGAAAACATAAATTGGCCAAAGTCGAAACCTTGCAGAATTTCTTCCACTCAGAAATTGGCATAGAAGTGTTTAGTGTAACGATCTATAACCGAAAAATACCCATAGTCGAACTTTTGAGCCTTTGTACAGGGTCGAGGCTAATAATTCGAGAAACATAAATTGGCCAAAGTCGAACGCTTGCAGAATTTGTTCCACTCAGAAATTGGCATAGGAGTACTCAGTCTATCGATCTTTAACCGAAAAATACCCATAGTCGCACCTTTGAACCTTTGTACAGGGTCGAGGCTAATAATTCGAGAAACATAAATTGGCCAAAGTCGAACACTTGCAGAATTTGTTCCACATCGAAATTGGCATAGAAGTATTTAGTCTATCGATCTTTAACCGAAAAATACCCATAGTCGTACCTTTGAGCCTTTGTACAGGGTCGAGGCTAATAATTCGAGAAAACATAAATTGGCCAAAGTCGAACACTTGCAGAATTTGTTCCACTCAGAAATTAGCATAGGAGTACTCAGTCTATCGATCTTTAACCGAAAAATACCCATAGTCGCACCTTTGAACCTTTATACAGGGTCGAGGCTAATAATTCGAGGAACATAAATTGGCCAAAGTCGAACACTTGCAGAATTTGTTCCACATCGAAATTGGCATAGAAGTGTTTAGTCTATCGATCTTTAACTGAAAAAAACCCATAGTCGCACCTTTGAGCCTTTGTACAGGGTCGAGACCAGTTATTCGAGAAAACATAAATTGGCCAAAGTCGAAACCTTGCAGAATTTGTTCCACTCAGAAATTGGCATAGAAGTGTTTAGTGTAACGATCTTTAACTGAAAAATACCCATAGTCGCACCTTTGAGCCTTTGTACAGGGTCGAAGCTAATAATTCGAGAAAACATAAATTTGCCAAAGTCGAAACCTTGCAGAATTTGTTCCACTTAGAAATTGGCATAGAAGTGTTTAGTCTATCGATTTTTAACCGAAAAATACCCATAGTCGAACCTTTGAGCCTTTGTACAGGGTCGAGGCTAATAATTCGAGAAAACATAAATTTGCCAAAGTCGAAACCTTGCAGAATTTGTTCCACTCAGAAATTGGCATAGAAGTGTTTAGTCTATCGATCTTTAACCGAAAAATACCCATAGTCGAACCTTTGAGCCTTTGTACAGGGTCGAGGCTAATAATTCGAGAAACATAAATTGGCCAAAGTCGAACACTTGCAGAATTTGTTCCACTCAGAAATTAGCATAGGAGTACTCAGTCTATCGATCTTTAACCGAATAATACCCATAGTCGCACCTTTGAGCCTTTGTACAGGGTCGAGCCTAATAATTCGAGAAACATAAATTTGCCAAAGTCGAAACCTTGCAGAATTTGTTCCACATCGAAATTGGCATAGAAGTGTTTAGTCTATCGATCTTTAACTGAAAAAAACCCATAGTCGCACCTTTGAGCCTTTGTACAGGGTCGAGGCCAGTTATTCCAGGAAACATAAATTGGCCAAAGTCGAAACCTTGCAGAATTTGTTCCACATCGAAATTGGCATAGAAGTGTTTAGTCTATCGATCTTTAACTGAAAAAAACCCATAGTCGCACCTTTGAGCCTTTGTACAGGGTCGAGGCCAGTTATTCGAGGAAACATAAATTGGCCAAAGTCGAAACCTTGCAGAATTTGTTCCACTCAGAAATTGGCATAGAAGTGTTTAGTCTAACGATCTTTAACCGAAAAATACCCATAGTCGCACCTTTGAGCCTTTGTACAGGGTCGAGACCAGTTATTCGAGAAAACATAAATTGGCCAAAGTCGAAACCTTGCAGAATTTGTTCCACTCAGAAATTGGCATAGAAGTGTTTAGTGTAACGATCTATAACTGAAAAATACCCATAGTCGCATCTTTGAGCCTTTGTACAGGGTCGAAGCTAATAATTCGAGAAAACATAAATTTGCCAAAGTCGAAACCTTGCAGAATTTGTTCCACTTAGAAATTGGCATAGAAGTGTTTAGTCTATCGATTTTTAACCGAAAAATACCCATAGTCGAACCTATGAGCCTTTGTACAGGGTCGAGGCTAATAATTCGAGAAACATAAATTGGCCAAAGTCGAACGCTTGCAGAATTTGTTCCACTCAGAAATTAGCATAGGAGTACTCAGTCTATCGATCTTTAACCGAAAAATACCCATAGTCGCACCTTTGAACCTTTGTACAGGGTCGAGGCTAATAATTCGAGAAACATAAATTGGCCAAAGTCGAACACTTGCAGAATTTGTTCCACATCGAAATTGGCATAGAAGTGTTTAGTCTATCGATCTTTAACCGAAAAATACCCATAGTCGTACCTTTGAGCCTTTGTACAGGGTCGAGGCTAATAATTCGAGAAAACATAAATTGGCCAAAGTCGAACACTTGCAGAATTTGTTCCACTCAGAAATTAGCATAGGAGTACTCAGTCTATCGATCTTTAACCGAAAAATACCCATAGTCGCACCTTTGAACCTTTATACAGGGTCGAGGCTAATAATTCGAGAAACATAAATTGGCCAAAGTCGAACACTTGCAGAATTTGTTCCACATCGAAATTGGCATAGAAGTGTTTAGTCTATCGATCTTTAACTGAAAAAAACCCATAGTCGCACCTTTGAGCCTTTGTACAGGGTCGAGGCCAGTTATTCGAGGAAACATAAATTGGCCAAAGTCGAAACCTTGCAGAATTTGTTCCACTCAGAAATTGGCATAGAAGTGTTTAGTCTATCGATCTTTAACTGAAAAAAACTCATAGTCGCACCTTTGAGCCTTTGTACAGGGTCGAGACCAGTTATTCGAGAAAACATAAATTGGCCAAAGTCGAAACCTTGCAGAATTTGTTCCACTCAGAAATTGGCATAGAAGTGTTTAGTGTAACGATCTTTAACTGAAAAATACCCATAGTCGCACCTTTGAGCCTTTGTACAGGGTCGAAGCTAATAATTCGAGAAAACATAAATTTGCCAAAGTCGAAACCTTGCAGAATTTGTTCCACTTAGAAATTGGCATAGAAGTGTTTAGTCTATCGATTTTTAACCGAAAAATACCCATAGTCGAACCTTTGAGCCTTTGTACAGGGTCGAGGCTAATAATTCGAGAAAACATAAATTTGCCAAAGTCGAAACCTTGCAGAATTTGTTCCACTCAGAAATTGGCATAGAAGTGTTTAGTCTATCGATCTTTAACCGAAAAATACCCATAGTCGAACCTTTGAGCCTTTGTACAGGGTCGAGGCTAATAATTCGAGAAACATAAATTGGCCAAAGTCGAACACTTGCAGAATTTGTTCCACTCAGAAATTAGCATAGGAGTACTCAGTCTATCGATCTTTAACCGAATAATACCCATAGTCGCACCTTTGAGCCTTTGTACAGGGTCGAGGCTAATAATTCGAGAAACATAAATTTGCCAAAGTCGAAACCTTGCAGAATTTGTTCCACATCGAAATTGGCATAGAAGTGTTTAGTCTATCGATCTTTAACTGAAAAAAACCCATAGTCGCACCTTTGAGCCTTTGTACAGGGTCGAGGCCAGTTATTCGAGGAAACATAAATTGGCCAAAGTCGAAACCTTGCAGAATTTGTTCCACATCGAAATTGGCATAGAAGTGTTTAGTCTATCGATCTTTAACTGAAAAAAACCCATAGTCGCACCTTTGAGCCTTTGTACAGGGTCGAGGCCAGTTATTCGAGGAAACATAAATTGGCCAAAGTCGAAACCTTGCAGAATTTGTTCCACTCAGAAATTGGCATAGAAGTGTTTAGTCTAACGATCTTTAACCGAAAAATACCCATAGTCGCACCTTTGAGCCATTGTACAGGGTCGAGACCAGTTATTCGAGAAAACATAAATTGGCCAAAGTCGAAACCTTGCAGAATTTGTTCCACTCAGAAATTGGCATAGAAGTGTTTAGTGTAACGATCTATAACTGAAAAATACCCATAGTCGCATCTTTGAGCCTTTGTACAGGGTCGAAGCTAATAATTCGAGAAAACATAAATTTGCCAAAGTCGAAACCTTGCAGAATTTGTTCCACTTAGAAATTGGCATAGAAGTGTTTAGTCTATCGATTTTTAACCGAAAAATACCCATAGTCGAACCTTTGAGCCTTTGTACAGGGTCGAGGCTAATAATTCGAGAAACATAAATTGGCCAAAGTCGAACGCTTGCAGAATTTGTTCCACTCAGAAATTAGCATAGGAGTACTCAGTCTATCGATCTTTAACCGAAAAATACCCATAGTCGCACCTTTGAACCTTTGTACAGGGTCGAGGCTAATAATTCGAGAAACATAAATTGGCCAAAGTCGAACACTTGCAAAATTTGTTCCACATCGAAATTGGCATAGAAGTGTTTAGTCTATCGATCTTTAACCGAAAAATACCCATAGTCGTACCTTTGAGCCTTTGTACAGGGTCGAGGCTAATAATTCGAGAAAACATAAATTGGCCAAAGTCGAACACTTGCAGAATTTGTTCCACTCAGAAATTAGCATAGGAGTACTCAGTCTATCGATCTTTAACCGAAAAATACCCATAGTCGCACCTTTGAACCTTTATACAGGGTCGAGGCTAATAATTCGAGAAACATAAATTGGCCAAAGTCGAACACTTGCAGAATTTGTTCCACATCGAAATTGGCATAGAAGTGTTTAGTCTATCGATCTTTAACTGAAAAAAACCCATAGTCGCACCTTTGAGCCTTTGTACAGGGTCGAGGCCAGTTATAGAAGTGTTTAGTCTATCGATCTTTAACTGAAAAAAACCCATAGTCGCACCTTTGAGCCTTTGTACAGGGTCGAGGCCAGTTATTCGAGGAAACATAAATTGGCCAAAGTCGAAACCTTGCAGAATTTGTTCCACTCAGAAATTGGCATAGAAGTGTTTAGTCTAACGATCTTTAACCGAAAAATACCCATAGTCGCACCTTTGAGCCTTTGTACAGGGTCGAGACCAGTTATTCGAGAAAACATAAATTGGCCAAAGTCGAAACCTTGCAGAATTTGTTCCACTCAGAAATTGGCATATAAGTGTTTAGTGTAACGATCTTTAACTGAAAAATACCCATAGTCGCACCTTTGAGCCTTTGTACAGGGTCGAAGCTAATAATTCGAGAAAACATAAATTTGCCAAAGTCGAAACCTTGCAGAATTTGTTCCACTTAGAAATTGGCATAGAAGTGTTTAGTCTATCGATTTTTAACCGAAATATACCCATAGTCGAACCTTTGAGCCTTTGTACAGGGTCGAGGCTAATAATTCGAGAAACATAAATTGGCCAAAGTCGAACACTTGCAGAATTTGTTCCACTCAGAAATTAGCATAGGAGTACTCAGTCTATCGATCTTTAACCGAAAAATACCCATAGTCGCACCTTTGAACCTTTGTACAGGGTCGAGGCTAATAATTCGAGAAACATAAATTGGCCAAAGTCGAACACTTGCAGAATTTGTTCCACATCGAAATTGGCATAGAAGTGTTTAGTCTATCGATCTTTAACCGAAAAATACCCATAGTCGCACATTTGACCCTTTGTACAGGGTCGAAGCTAATAATTCGAGAAAACATAAATTGGCCAAAGTCGAAACCTTGCAGCATAGTCGCACCTTTCAACCTTTGTACAGGGTCGAGGCTAATAATTCGAGAAACATAAATTGGCCAAAGTCGAACACTTGAAGAATTTGTTCCACATCGAAATTGGCATAGAAGTGTTTAGTCTATCGATCTTTAACCGAAAAATACCCATAGTCGCACCTTTGAGCCTTTGTACAGGGTCGAAGCTAATAATTCGAGAAAACATAAATTGGCCAAAGTCGAAACCTTGCAGAATTTGTTCCACTCAGAAATTATCATAGTGTTTAGTCTATCGACCTTTAACCGAAAAATACCCATATCGCACCTTTGAGCCTTTGTACAGGGTCGAGGCTAATAATTCGAAAAATATAAATTGGAAAAAGTCGAACACTTGCAGAACTTGTTCCACTCAGAAATTAGCATAGGAGTATTCAGTCTATCGATCTTTAACTGAAAAATACCCATAGTCGCACCTTTGAGCCTTTGTACAGGGTCGAGACTAATAATTCGAGAAAACATAAATTGGCCAAAGTCGAAACCTTGCAGAATTTGTTCCACTCAGAAATTGGCATAGAAGTGTTTAGTCTATCGATCTTTAACCGAAGAATACCCATAGTCGAACCTTTGAGCCTTTGTACAGGGTCGAGGCTAATAATTCGAGAAACATAAATTGGCCAAAGTCGAACACTTGCAGAATTTCTTCCACTCAGAAATTAGCATAGGAGTACTCAGTCTATCGATCTTTAACCGAAAAATACCCATAGTCGCACCTTTGAACCTTTGTACAGGGTCGAGGCTAATAATTCGAGGAACATAAATTTTCCAAAGTCGAACACTTGCAGAATTTGTTCCACATCGAAATTGGCATAGAAGTGTTTAGTCTATCGAACTTTAACCGAAAAATACCCATAGTCGCACCTTTGAGCCTTTGTACAGGGTCGAAGCTAATAATTCGAGAAAACATAAATTGGCCAAAGTCGAAACCTTGCAGAATTTGTTCCAGTCAGAAATTATCATAGAAGTGTTTAGTCTATCGACCTTTAACCGAAAAAAAACCCATAGTCGCACCTTGGAGCCTTTGTACAGGGTCGAGGCTAATAATTCGAGAAAACATAAATTGGCCAAAGTCGAACACTTGCAGAATTTGTTCCACTCAGAAATTAGCATAGGAGTACTCAGTCTATCGATCTTTACCCGAAAAATACCCATAGTCGAACCTTTGAGCCTTTGTACAGGGTCGAGGCTAATAATTCGAGAAACATAAATTGGCCAAAGTCGAACACTTGCAGAATTTGTTCCACATCGAAATTGGCATAGAAGTGTTTAGTCTATCGAACTTTAACCGAAAAATACCCATAGTCGCACCTTTGAGCCTTTGTACAGGGTCGAAGCTAATAATTCGAGAAAACATAAATTGGCCAAAGTCGAAACCTTGCAGAATTTGTTCCGCTCAGAAATTATCATAGAAGTGTTTAGTCTATCGACCTTTAACCGAAAAAAACCCATAGTCGCACCTTGGAGCCTTTGTACAGGGTCGAGGCTAATAATTCGAGAAACATAAATTGGCCAAAGTCGAACACTTGCAGAATTTGTTCCACTCAGAAATTAGCATAGGAGTACTCAGTCTATCGATCTTTAACCGAATAATACCCATAGTCCCACCTTTGAGCCTTTGTACAGGGTCGAGGCTAATAATTCGAGAAACATAAATTTGCCAAAGTCGAAACCTTGCAGAATTTGTTCCACTCAGAAATTGGCATAGAAGTGTTTAGTCTATCGATCTTTAACCGAAAAATACCCATAGTCGCACCTTTGAGCCTTTGTACAGGGTCGAAGCTAATAATTCGAGAAAACATAAATTGGCCAACGTCGAAACCTTGCAGAATTTGTTCCACTCAGAAATTGGCATAGAAGTGTTTAGTCTATCGATCTTTAACCGAAAAATACCCATAGTCGAACCTTTGAGCCTTTGTACAGGGTCGATTCTAATAATTCGAGAAACATAAATTGGCCAAAGTCGAACACTTGCAGAATTTGTTCCACTCAGAAATTAGCATAGGAGTACTCAGTCTATCGATCTTTAACCGAAAAATACCCATAGTCGCACCTTTGAGCCTTTGTACAGGGTCGAAGCTAATAATTCGAGAAAACATAAATTGGCCAAAGTCGAAACCTTGCAGAATTTGTTCCACTCAGAAATTGGCATAGAAGTGTTTAGTCTAACGATCTTTAACTGAAAAATACCCATAGTCGCACCTTTGAGCCTTTGTACAGGGTCGAGGCTAATAATTCGAGAAAACATAAATTGGCCAAAGTCGAAACCTTGCAGAATTTGTTCCACAATAATTTGTACGACAACATTGTCAAAATTAACGTAAAGATGAATATAATGAATAAAGATTGTTTTTCATTATAAACATTTTCATATCCATCCGACAATCAGACATTAAAAATAAAAGACACAATGATTAAGTACTATATCATTTTACAGTACGTTTTTCGGTCCTATACGGCGACATTGTTGGCGGATCCTTCTCTTTCTTGTTCCTTTTCTCAATTAGCGATGAGTCCCCCAAAAGGAGCCCCCCGGTTTGGTGCATGTGACAGGAACATTCCGAAGAGTGCATCTGGACCAGTGCAGGAGAGCGAGATTAATTGAGAAATTATAGATAAAGTTAAAAGGAAAAATGTTAACTACGGGCAGACATGGTCACCTTACAAAATAGAATATCTGAATTTGAGACAGAAACTAATGGTAAATGTCTAGTCATAAATCGTCCCTGTGAGAATGGTGATGATGGGGACAGTGAAATTTAAAAAAAACACTGCACTTCTTAAATATATCAATGGTGAATTTAAAATATTTACTATTTTTTATTTTAATATTTATTATTTTTTATTTTAATATTTACTATTTTTTATTTTTTTAATATTTACTATTTTTATTTTAATATTTATTATTTTCTATTCTAATATTTATTATTTTTTATTCTAATATTTATTATTTTTTATTCTAATATTTATTATTTTTTATTTAAATATTTACTATTTTTTATTTTAATATTTATTATTTTTTATTCTAATATTTATTATTTTTTATTCTAATATTTACTATTTTTTATTTAAATATTTACTATTTTTATTTTAATATTTATTATTTTTTATTCTAATATTTATTATTTTTTATTTAAATATTTACTATTTTTATTTTAATATTTATTATTTTTTATTCTAATATTTATTATTTTTTATTCTAATATTTACTATTTTTTATTTAAATATTTACTATTTTTATTTTAATATTTATTATTTTTTATTCTAATATTTATTATTTTTTATTTAAATATTTACTATTTTTTATTTTAATATTTATTATTTTTTATTTTAATATTTACTATTTGTTATTTTAATATTTACTATTTTTATTTTAATATTTATTATTTTTTATTCTAATATTTATTATTTTTTATTCTAATATTTACTATTTTTTATTTTAATATTTACTATTTTTTATTTTAATATTTAATATTTTTTATTTTAATATTTATTATTTTTTATTCTAATATTTATTATTTTTTATCCTAATATTTATTATTTTTTATTTAAATATTTACAATTTTTTATTTTAATATTTACTATTTTTTATTTAAATATTTAATATTTGTTATTTTAATATTTACTATTTTTATTTTTTATTCTAATATTTATTATTTTTTGTTCTAATATTTACTATTTTTTATTTTAATATTTACCATTTTTATTTTAATATTTATTATTTTTTTATTCTAATATTTATTATTTTTTATTCTAATATTTATTATTTTTTATTTTAATATTTATTATTTTTTATTTTAATATTTATTATTCTTTATTCTAATATTTATTATTTTTTATTTTAATATTCGCACCTTTGACCCTTTGTACAGGGTCGAAGCTAATAATTCGAGAAAACATAAATTGGCCAAAGTCGAAACCTTGCAGAATTTGTTCCACTCAGAAATTATCATTGTGTTTAGTCTATCGACCTTTAACCGAAAAATACCCATATCGCACCTTTGAGCCTTTGTACAGGGTCGAGGCTAATAATTCGAAAAATATAAATTGGAAAAAGTCGAACACTTGCAGAACTTGTTCTACTCAGAAATTAGCATAGGAGTATTCAGTCTATCGACCTTTAACTGAAAAATACCCATAGTCGCACCTTTGAGCCTTTGTACAGGGTCGAGGCTAATAATTCGAGAAAACATAAATTGGCCAAAGTCGAAACCTTGCAGAATTTGTTCCACTCAGAAATTATCATAGAAGTGTTTAGTCTATCGATCTTTAACCGAAAAATACCCATAGTCGAACCTTTGAGCCTTTGTACAGGGTCGATTCTAATAATTCGAGAAACATAAATTGGCCAAAGTCGAACACTTGCAGAATTTGTTCCACTCAGAAATTAGCATAGGTGTACTCAGTCTATCGATCTTTAACCGAAAAATACCCATAGTCGCACCTTTGAACCTTTGTACAGGGTCGAGGCTAATAATTCGAGGAACATAAATTGGCCAAAGTCGAATACTTGCATAATTTGTTCCACATCGAAATTGGCATAGAAGTGTTTAGTTTAACGATCTTTAACTGAAAAATACCCATAGTCGTACCTTTGAGCCTTTGTACAGGGTCGAAGCTAATAATTCGAGGAAACATAAATTGGCCAAAGTCGAAACCTTGCAGAATTTGTTCCATTCAGAAATTATCATAGAAGTGTTTAGTCTATCGACCTTTAACCGAAAAAAAAACCATAGTCGCACCTTGGAGCCTTTGTACAGGGTCGAGGCTAATAATTCGAGAAAACATAAATTGGCCAAAGTCGAACACTTGCAGAATTTGTTCCACTCAGAAATTAGCATAGGAGTACTCAGTCTATCGATCTTTACCCGAAAAATACCCATAGTCGAACCTTTGAGCCTTTGTACAGGGTCGAGGCTAATAATTCGAGAAACATAAATTGGCCAAAGTCGAACACTTGCAGAATTTGTTCCACATCGAAATTGGCATAGAAGTGTTTAGTCTATCGAACTTTAACCGAAAAATACCCATAGTCGCACCTTTGAGCCTTTGTATAGGGTCGAAGCTAATAATTCGAGAAAACATAAATTGGCCAAAGTCGAAACCTTGCAGAATTTGTTCCACTCAGAAATTATCATAGAAGTGTTTAGTCTATCGACCTTTAACCGAAAAAAACCCATAGTCGAACCTTTGAGCCTTTGTACAGGGTCGAGGCTAATAATTCGAGAAACATAAATTGGCCAAAGTCGAACACTTGCAGAATTTGTTCCACTCAGAAATTAGCATAGGAGTACTCAGTCTATCGATCATTAACCGAATAATACCCATAGTCGCACCTTTGAGCCTTTGTACAGGGTCGAGGCTAATAATTCGAGGAACATAAATTTGCCAAAGTCGAAACCTTGCAGAATTTGTTCCACTCAGAAATTGGCATAGAAGTGTTTAGTCTATCGACCTTTAACCGAAAAATACCAATAGTCGCACCTTTGAGCCTTTGTACATTGTCGAGGCTAATAATTCGAAAAATATAAATTGGCCAAAGTCGAACACTTGCAGAATTTGTTCCACTCAGAAATTAGCATAGGAGTATTCAGTCCATCGACCTTTAACTGAAAAATACCAATAGTCGCACCTTTGAGCCTTTGTACAGGGTCGAGGCTAATAATTCGAGAAAACATAAATTTGCCAAAGTCGAAACCTTGCAGAATTTGTTCCATTCAGAAATTGGCATAGAAGTGTTTAGTCTATAGATCTTTAACCGAAAAATACCCATAGTCGAACCTTTGAGCCTTTGTACAGGGTCGAGGCTAATAATTCGAGAAACATAAATTGGCCAAAGTCGAACACTTGCAGAATTTGTTCCACTCCATCTTCACAAACACACATCTTCGAATCACACATCTTCTAAAGTACCTGGAAGGCTTCAGCATCATCAGCGATCATCAATATGGTTTTCGGAAGTCCAGATCAACTGGAGATCTTCTAGCCTATGTCACCCATATTTGGAACAACGCAATCGAACATCATGGGGAGTCTCGGGTTGTTGCGCTGGATATTTCTAAAGCTTTTGATCGTGTTTGGCATGAGGGGCTTCTAAGTAAACTGAGATCCTATGGTATGCCCAGTCGATTCTGTGCATGGTTATCTAGCTTTCTTAAGGACCGCTCTCTGCAAGTGGGGATTGACGGATTTCTCTCAGACACCTTCACCATCAATGCCGGTGTTCCTCAAGGGTCCATATTGTCTCCCACTCTCTTCTTACTCTACATTAACGACCTTCTAGTGAAAACTAAAAATCCGATATTTAGTTTTGCTGACGATAGCACACTTTTCTCATCTTTCTCTTTGAATGCGCAAACATCGGCTGCCGACGCACATCTTCGCAGACAGCATGAAGTATCACGCCTCAACAAAGACCTGGAAGAAATTTTGGCTTGGGGTGACAGTAACCAAGTCGAATTTAACGCTAAAAAAACCCAGGCAGCAGTTTTCTCTAAAAAGGTTAACATTACAGAACCGGAAATAGTCATGGCCGGACACGCAATCCCACTGGCTTCATCTATTAATTTGCTGGGTGTCAATCTGGGAGGAAATATGTCTTGGCATAACCACGTTGTGGCAATCGCCAAGATAGCTTCTCAGAAGCTTGGCGTACTCTTCCGAACCAGAAAGTTGTATACACCTCAACAACTTTTGACACTATACAAAGCCCAGATTCGACCATCGCTAGAATACTGCTCTCATGTCTGGAGCTCTGCACCCAAACATACTCTTCGGCTACTGGATTCCATCGAAAGGAGGGCTATTCGTCTGATCGGAGACCACGAGCTGACGAAGAACCTCGACAGCCTAGAACATCGAAGAAAGGTTGGGGATTTGACTCTCTTTTACAGATATTTTCATGGAAGGTGCTCGGCTGACCTTGCCCTCTTAATTCCGCCCAGAGCGACGAATAGCAGAAATACACCATTCCATCGAAATTAGCATAGGAGTATTCAGTCTATCGACCTTTAACTGAAAAATACCCATAGTCGCACCTTTGAGCCTTTGTACAGGGTCGAGGCTAATAATTCGAGAAAACATAAATTGGCCAAAGTCGAAACCTTGCAGAATTTGTTCCACTCAGAAATTATCATAGAAGTGTTTAGTCTATCGATCTTTAACCGAAAAATACCCATAGTCAAACCTTTGAGCCTTTGTACAGGGTCGATTCTAATAATTCGAGAAACATAAATTGGCCAAAGTCGAACACTTGCAGAATTTGTTCCACTCAGAAATTAGCATAGGTGTACTCAGTCTATCGATCTTTAACCGAAAAATACCCATAGTCGCACCTTTGAGCCTTTGTACAGGGTCGAGGCCAGTTATTCGAGGAAACATAAATTGGCCAAAGTCGAAACCTTGCAGAATTTGTTCCACATCGAAATTGGCATAGAAGTGTTTAGTCTATCGATCTTTAACTGAAAAAAACCCATAGTCGCACCTTTGAGCCTTTGTACAGGGTCGAGGCCAGTTATTCGAGGAAACATAAATTGGCCAAAGTCGAAACCTTGCAGAATTTGTTCCACTCAGAAATTGGCATAGAAGTGTTTAGTCTAACGATCTTTAACTGAAAAATACCCATAGTCGCACCTTTGAGCCTTTGTACAGGGTCGAGGCTAATAATTCGAGAAAACATAAATTGGCCAAAGTCGAAACCTTGCAGAATTTGTTCCACTCAGAAATTATCATAGAAGTGTTTAGTCTATCGATCTTTAACCGAAAAATACCCATAGTCGAACCTTTGAGCCTTTGTACAGGGTCGATTCTAATAATTCGAGAAACATAAATTGGCCAAAGTCGAACACTTGCAGAATTTGTTCCACTCAGAAATTAGCATAGGTGTACTCAGTCTATCGATCTTTAACCGAAAAATACCCATAGTCGCACCTTTGAACCTTTGTACAGGGTCGAGGCTAATAATTCGAGGAACATAAATTGGCCAAAGTCGAATACTTGCATAATTTGTTCCACATCGAAATTGGCATAGAAGTGTTTAGTTTAACGATCTTTAACTGAAAAATACCCATAGTCGTACCTTTGAGCCTTTGTACAGGGTCGAAGCTAATAATTCGAGGAAACATAAATTGGCCAAAGTCGAAACCTTGCAGAATTTGTTCCATTCAGAAATTATCATAGAAGTGTTTAGTCTATCGACCTTTAACCGAAAAAAAAACCATAGTCGCACCTTGGAGCCTTTGTACAGGGTCGAGGCTAATAATTCGAGAAAACATAAATTGGCCAAAGTCGAACACTTGCAGAATTTGTTCCACTCAGAAATTAACATAGGAGTACTCAGTCTATCGATCTTTACCCGAAAAATACCCATAGTCGAACCTTTGAGCCTTTGTACAGGGTCGAGGCTAATAATTCGAGAAACATAAATTGGCCAAAGTCGAACACTTGCAGAATTTGTTCCACATCGAAATTGGCATAGAAGTGTTTAGTCTATCGAACTTTAACCGAAAAATACCCATAGTCGCACCTTTGAGCCTTTGTATAGGGTCGAAGCTAATAATTCGAGAAAACATAAATTGGCCAAAGTCGAAACCTTGCAGAATTTGTTCCACTCAGAAATTATCATAGAAGTGTTTAGTCTATCGACCTTTAACCGAAAAAAACCCATAGTCGAACCTTTGAGCCTTTGTACAGGGTCGAGGCTAATAATTCGAGAAACATAAATTGGCCAAAGTCGAACACTTGCAGAATTTGTTCCACTCAGAAATTAGCATAGGAGTACTCAGTCTATCGATCATTAACCGAATAATACCCATAGTCGCACCTTTGAGCCTTTGTACAGGGTCGAGGCTAATAATTCGAGAAACATAAATTTGCCAAAGTCGAAACCTTGCAGAATTTGTTCCACTCAGAAATTGGCATAGAAGTGTTTAGTCTATCGACCTTTAACCGAAAAATACCAATAGTCGCACCTTTGAGCCTTTGTACATTGTCGAGGCTAATAATTCGAAAAATATAAATTGGCCAAAGTCGAACACTTGCAGAATTTGTTCCACTCAGAAATTAGCATAGGAGTATTCAGTCCATCGACCTTTAACTGAAAAATACCAATAGTCGCACCTTTGAGCCTTTGTACAGGGTCGAGGCTAATAATTCGAGAAAACATAAATTTGCCAAAGTCGAAACCTTGCAGAATTTGTTCCACTCAGAAATTGGCATAGAAGTGTTTAGTCTATCGATCTTTAACCGAAAAATACCCATAGTCGAACCTTTGAGCCTTTGTACAGGGTCGAGGCTAATAATTCGAGAAACATAAATTGGCCAAAGTCGAACACTTGCAGAATTTGTTCCACTCAGAAATTAGCATAGGAGTACTCAGTCTATCGATCTTTAACCGAATAATACCCATAGTCGCACCTTTGAGCCTTTGTACAGGGTCGAGGCTAATAATTCGAGAAACATAAATTTGCCAAAGTCGAAACCTTGCAGAATTTGTTCCACATCGAAATTGGCATAGAAGTGTTTAGTCTATCGATCTTTAACTGAAAAAAACCCATAGTCGCACCTTTGAGCCTTTGTACAGGGTCGAGGCCAGTTATTCGAGGAAACATAAATTGGCCAAAGTCGAAACCTTGCAGAATTTGTTCCACATCGAAATTGGCATAGAAGTGTTTAGTCTATCGATCTTTAACTGAAAAAAACCCATAGTCGCACCTTTGAGCCTTTGTACAGGGTCGAGGCCAGTTATTCGAGGAAACATAAATTGGCCAAAGTCGAAACCTTGCAGAATTTGTTCCACTCAGAAATTGGCATAGAAGTGTTTAGTCTAACGATCTTTAACCGAAAAATACCCATAGTCGCACCTTTGAGCCTTTGTACAGGGTCGAGACCAGTTATTCGAGAAAACATAAATTGGCCAAAGTCGAAACCTTGCAGAATTTCTTCCACTCAGAAATTGGCATAGAAGTGTTTAGTGTAACGATCTATAACTGAAAAATACCCATAGTCGCACCTTTGAGCCTTTGTACAGGGTCGAAGCTAATAATTCGAGAAAACATAAATTTGCCAAAGTCGAAACCTTGCAGAATTTGTTCCACTTAGAAATTGGCATAGAAGTGTTTAGTCTATCGATTTTTAACCGAAAAATACCCATAGTCGAACTTTTGAGCCTTTGTACAGGGTCGAGGCTAATAATTCGAGAAACATAAATTGGCCAAAGTCGAACGCTTGCAGAATTTGTTCCACTCAGAAATTAGCATAGGAGTACTCAGTCTATCGATCTTTAACCGAAAAATACCCATAGTCGCACCTTTGAACCTTTGTACAGGGTCGAGGCTAATAATTCGAGAAACATAAATTGGCCAAAGTCGAACACTTGCAGAATTTGTTCCACATCGAAATTGGCATAGAAGTGTTTAGTCTATCGATCTTTAACCGAAAAATACCCATAGTCGTACCTTTGAGCCTTTGTACAGGGTCGAGGCTAATAATTCGAGAAAACATAAATTGGCCAAAGTCGAACACTTGCAGAATTTGTTCCACTCAGAAATTAGCATAGGAGTACTCAGTCTATCGATCTTTAACCGAAAAATACCCATAGTCGCACCTTTGAACCTTTATACAGGGTCGAGGCTAATAATTCGAGAAACATAAATTGGCCAAAGTCGAACACTTGCAGAATTTGTTCCACATCGAAATTGGCATAGAAGTGTTTAGTCTATCGATCTTTAACTGAAAAAAACCCATAGTCGCACCTTTGAGCCTTTGTACAGGGTCGAGACCAGTTATTCGAGAAAACATAAATTGGCCAAAGTCGAAACCTTGCAGAATTTGTTCCACTCAGAAATTGGCATAGAAGTGTTTAGTGTAACGATCTTTAACTGAAAAATACCCATAGTCGCACCTTTGAGCCTTTGTACAGGGTCGAAGCTAATAATTCGAGAAAACATAAATTTGCCAAAGTCGAAACCTTGCAGAATTTGTTCCACTTAGAAATTGGCATAGAAGTGTTTAGTCTATCGATTTTTAACCGAAAAATACCCATAGTCGAACCTTTGAGCCTTTGTACAGGGTCGAGGCTAATAATTCGAGAAAACATAAATTTGCCAAAGTCGAAACCTTGCAGAATTTGTTCCACTCAGAAATTGGCATAGAAGTGTTTAGTCTATCGATCTTTAACCGAAAAATACCCATAGTCGAACCTTTGAGCCTTTGTACAGGGTCGAGGCTAATAATTCGAGAAACATAAATTGGCCAAAGTCGAACACTTGCAGAATTTGTTCCACTCAGAAATTAGCATAGGAGTACTCAGTCTATCGATCTTTAACCGAATAATACCCATAGTCGCACCTTTGAGCCTTTGTACAGGGTCGAGGCTAATAATTCGAGAAACATAAATTTGCCAAAGTCGAAACCTTGCAGAATTTGTTCCACATCGAAATTGGCATAGAAGTGTTTAGTCTACGATCTTTAACTGAAAAAAAACCCATAGTCGCACCTTTGAGCCTTTGTACAGGGTCGAGGCCAGTTATTCGAGGAAACATAAATTGGCCAAAGTCGAAACCTTGCAGAATTTGTTCCACATCGAAATTGGCATAGAAGTGTTTAGTCTATCGATCTTTAACTGAAAAAAACCCATAGTCGCACCTTTGAGCCTTTGTACAGGGTCGAGGCCAGTTATTCGAGGAAACATAAATTGGCCAAAGTCGAAACCTTGCAGAATTTGTTCCACTCAGAAATTGGCATAGAAGTGTTTAGTCTAACGATCTTTAACCGAAAAATACCCATAGTCGCACCTTTGAGCCTTTGTACAGGGTCGAGACCAGTTATTCGAGAAAACATAAATTGGCCAAAGTCGAAACCTTGCAGAATTTGTTCCACTCAGAAATTGGCATAGAAGTGTTTAGTGTAACGATCTATAACTGAAAAATACCCATAGTCGCATCTTTGAGCCTTTGTACAGGGTCGAAGCTAATAATTCGAGAAAACATAAATTTGCCAAAGTCGAAACCTTGCAGAATTTGTTCCACTTAGAAATTGGCATAGAAGTGTTTAGTCTATCGATTTTTAACCGAAAAATACCCATAGTCGAACCTTTGAGCCTTTGTACAGGGTCGAGGCTAATAATTCGAGAAACATAAATTGGCCAAAGTCGAACGCTTGCAGAATTTGTTCCACTCAGAAATTAGCATAGGAGTACTCAGTCTATCGATCTTTAACCGAAAAATACCCATAGTCGCACCTTTGAACCTTTGTACAGGGTCGAGGCTAATAATTCGAGAAACATAAATTGGCCAAAGTCGAACACTTGCAGAATTTGTTCCACATCGAAATTGGCATAGAAGTGTTTAGTCTATCGATCTTTAACCGAAAAATACCCATAGTCGTACCTTTGAGCCTTTGTACAGGGTCGAGGCTAATAATTCGAGAAAACATAAATTGGCCAAAGTCGAACACTTGCAGAATTTGTTCCACTCAGAAATTAGCATAGGAGTACTCAGTCTATCGATCTTTAACCGAAAAATACCCATAGTCGCACCTTTGAACCTTTATACAGGGTCGAGGCTAATAATTCGAGAAACATAAATTGGCCAAAGTCGAACACTTGCAGAATTTGTTCCACATCGAAATTGGCATAGAAGTGTTTAGTCTATCGATCTTTAACTGAAAAAAACCCATAGTCGCACCTTTGAGCCTTTGTACAGGGTCGAGGCCAGTTATTCGAGGAAACATAAATTGGCCAAAGTCGAAACCTTGCAGAATTTGTTCCACTCAGAAATTGGCATAGAAGTGTTTAGTCTATCGATCTTTAACTGAAAAAAACCCATAGTCGCACCTTTGAGCCTTTGTACAGGGTCGAGACCAGTTATTCGAGAAAACATAAATTGGCCAAAGTCGAAACCTTGCAGAATTTGTTCCACTTAGAAATTGGCATAGAAGTGTTTAGTCTATCGATTTTTAACCGAAAAATACCCATAGTCGAACCTTTGAGCCTTTGTACAGGGTCGAGGCTAATAATTCGAGAAAACATAAATTTGCCAAAGTCGAAACCTTGCAGAATTTGTTCCACTCAGAAATTGGCATAGAAGTGTTTAGTCTATCGATCTTTAACCGAAAAATACCCATAGTCGAACCTTTGAGCCTTTGTACAGGGTCGAGGCTAATAATTCGAGAAACATAAATTGGCCAAAGTCGAACACTTGCAGAATTTGTTCCACTCAGAAATTAGCATAGGAGTACTCAGTCTATCGATCTTTAACCGAATAATACCCATAGTCGCACCTTTGAGCCTTTGTACAGGGTCGAGGCTAATAATTCGAGAAACATAAATTTGCCAAAGTCGAAACCTTGCAGAATTTGTTCCACATCGAAATTGGCATAGAAGTGTTTAGTCTATCGATCTTTAACTGAAAAAAACCCATAGTCGCACCTTTGAGCCTTTGTACAGGGTCGAGGCCAGTTATTCGAGGAAACATAAATTGGCCAAAGTCGAAACCTTGCAGAATTTGTTCCACATCGAAATTGGCATAGAAGTGTTTAGTCTATCGATCTTTAACTGAAAAAAACCCATAGTCGCACCTTTGAGCCTTTGTACAGGGTCGAGGCCAGTTATTCGAGGAAACATAAATTGGCCAAAGTCGAAACCTTGCAGAATTTGTTCCACTCAGAAATTGGCATAGAAGTGTTTAGTCTAACGATCTTTAACCGAAAAATACCCATAGTCGCACCTTTGAGCCTTTGTACAGGGTCGAGACCAGTTATTCGAGAAAACATAAATTGGCCAAAGTCGAAACCTTGCAGAATTTGTTCCACTCAGAAATTGGCATAGAAGTGTTTAGTGTAACGATCTATAACTGAAAAATACCCATAGTCGCATCTTTGAGCCTTTGTACAGGGTCGAAGCTAATAATTCGAGAAAACATAAATTTGCCAAAGTCGAAACCTTGCAGAATTTGTTCCACTTAGAAATTGGCATAGAAGTGTTTAGTCTATCGATTTTTAACCGAAAAATACCCATAGTCGAACCTTTGAGCCTTTGTACAGGGTCGAGGCTAATAATTCGAGAAACATAAATTGGCCAAAGTCGAACGCTTGCAGAATTTGTTCCACTCAGAAATTAGCATAGGAGTACTCAGTCTATCGATCTTTAACCGAAAAATACCCATAGTCGCACCTTTGAACCTTTGTACAGGGTCGAGGCTAATAATTCGAGAAACATAAATTGGCCAAAGTCGAACACTTGCAAAATTTGTTCCACATCGAAATTGGCATAGAAGTGTTTAGTCTATCGATCTTTAACCGAAAAATACCCATAGTCGTACCTTTGAGCCTTTGTACAGGGTCGAGGCTAATAATTCGAGAAAACATAAATTGGCCAAAGTCGAACACTTGCAGAATTTGTTCCACTCAGAAATTAGCATAGGAGTACTCAGTCTATCGATCTTTAACCGAAAAATACCCATAGTCGCACCTTTGAACCTTTATACAGGGTCGAGGCTAATAATTCGAGAAAACATAAATTGGCCAAAGTCGAACACTTGCAGAATTTGTTCCACATCGAAATTGGCATAGAAGTGTTTAGTCTATCGATCTTTAACTGAAAAAAACCCATAGTCGCACCTTTGAGCCTTTGTACAGGGTCGAGGCCAGTTATTCGAGGAAACATAAATTGGCCAAAGTCGAAACCTTGCAGAATTTGTTCCACTCAGAAATTGGCATAGAAGTGTTTAGTCTAACGATCTTTAACCGAAAAATACCCATAGTCGCACCTTTGAGCCTTTGTACAGGGTCGAGACCAGTTATTCGAGAAAACATAAATTGGCCAAAGTCGAAACCTTGCAGAATTTGTTCCACTCAGAAATTGGCATATAAGTGTTTAGTGTAACGATCTTTAACTGAAAAATACCCATAGTCGCACCTTTGAGCCTTTGTACAGGGTCGAAGCTAATAATTCGAGAAAACATAAATTGGCCAAAGTCGAAACCTTGCAGCATAGTCGCACCTTTCAACCTTTGTACAGGGTCGAGGCTAATAATTCGAGAAACATAAATTGGCCAAAGTCGAACACTTGAAGAATTTGTTCCACATCGAAATTGGCATAGAAGTGTTTAGTCTATCGATCTTTAACCGAAAAATACCCATAGTCGCACCTTTGAGCCTTTGTACAGGGTCGAAGCTAATAATTCGAGAAAACATAAATTGGCCAAAGTCGAAACCTTGCAGAATTTGTTCCAGTCAGAAATTATCATAGAAGTGTTTAGTCTATCGACCTTTAACCGAAAAAAAACCCATAGTCGCACCTTGGAGCCTTTGTACAGGGTCGAGGCTAATAATTCGAGAAAACATAAATTGGCCAAAGTCGAACACTTGCAGAATTTGTTCCACTCAGAAATTAGCATAGGAGTACTCAGTCTATCGATCTTTACCCGAAAAATACCCATAGTCGAACCTTTGAGCCTTTGTACAGGGTCGAGGCTAATAATTCGAGAAACATAAATTGGCCAAAGTCGAACACTTGCAGAATTTGTTCCACATCGAAATTGGCATAGAAGTGTTTAGTCTATCGAACTTTAACCGAAAAATACCCATAGTCGCACCTTTGAGCCTTTGTACAGGGTCGAAGCTAATAATTCGAGAAAACATAAATTGGCCAAAGTCGAAACCTTGCAGAATTTGTTCCACTCAGAAATTATCATAGAAGTGTTTAGTCTATCGACCTTTAACCGAAAAAAACCCATAGTCGCACCTTGGAGCCTTTGTACAGGGTCGAGGCTAATAATTCGAGAAACATAAATTGGCCAAAGTCGAAACCTTGCAGAATTTGTTCCACTCAGAAATTGGCATAGAAGTGTTTAGTCTATCGATCTTTAACCGAAAAATACCCATAGTCGCACCTTTGAGCCTTTGTACAGGGTCGAGGCTAATAATTCGAGAAACATAAATTTGCCAAAGTCGAAACCTTGCAGAATTTGTTCCACTCAGAAATTGGCATAGAAGTGTTTAGTCTATCGATCTTTAACCGAAAAATACCCATAGTCGAACCTTTGTACAGGGTCGATTCTAATAATTCGAGAAACATAAATTGGCCAAAGTCGAACACTTGCAGAATTTGTTCCACTCAGAAATTAGCATAGGAGTACTCAGTCTATCGATCTTTAACCGAAAAATACCCATAGTCGAACCTTTGTACAGGGTCGATTCTAATAATTCGAGAAACATAAATTGGCCAAAGTCGAACACTTGCAGAATTTGTTCCACTCAGAAATTAGCATAGGAGTACTCAGTCTATCGATCTTTAACCGAAAAATACCCATAGTCGCACCTTTGAGCCTTTGTACAGGGTCGAAGCTAATAATTCGAGAAAACATAAATTGGCCAAAGTCGAAACCTTGCAGAATTTGTTCCACTCAGAAATTGGCATAGAAGTGTTTAGTCTAACGATCTTTAACTGAAAAATACCCATAGTCGCACCTTTGAGCCTTTGTACAGGGTCGAGGCTAATAATTCGAGAAAACATAAATTGGCCAAAGTCGAAACCTTGCAGAATTTGTTCCACAATAATTTGTACGACAACATTGTCAAAATTAACGTAAAGATGAATATAATGAATAAAGATTGTTTTTCATTATAAACATTTTCATATCCATCCGACAATCAGACATTAAAAATAAAAGACACAATGATTAAGTACTATATCATTTTACAGTACGTTTTTCGGTCCTATACGGCGACATTGTTGGCGGATCCTTCTCTTTCTTGTTCCTTTTCTCAATTAGCGATGAGTCCCCCAAAAGGAGCCCCCCGGTTTGGTGCATGTGACAGGAACATTCCGAAGAGTGCATCTGGACCAGTGCAGGAGAGCGAGATTAATTGAGAAATTATAGATAAAGTTAAAAGGAAAAATGTTAACTACGGGCAGACATGGTCACCTTACAAAATAGAATATCTGAATTTGAGACAGAAACTAATGGTAAATGTCTAGTCATAAATCGTCCCTGTGAGAATGGTGATGATGGGGACAGTGAAATTTAAAAAAAACACTGCACTTCTTAAATATATCAATGGTGAATTTAAAATATTTACTATTTTTTATTCTAATATTTATTATTTTTTATTCTAATATTTATTATTTTTTATTTAAATATTTACTATTTTTTATTTTAATATTTATTATTTTTTATTCTAATATTTATTATTTTTTATTCTAATATTTACTATTTTTTATTTAAATATTTACTATTTTTATTTTAATATTTATTATTTTTTATTCTAATATTTATTATTTTTTATTTAAATATTTACTATTTTTATTTTAATATTTATTATTTTTTATTCTAATATTTATTATTTTTTATTCTAATATTTACTATTTTTTATTTAAATATTTACTATTTTTATTTTAATATTTATTATTTTTTATTCTAATATTTATTATTTTTTATTTAAATATTTACTATTTTTTATTTTAATATTTATTATTTTTTATTTTAATATTTACTATTTGTTATTTTAATATTTACTATTTTTATTTTAATATTTATTATTTTTTATTCTAATATTTATTATTTTTTATTCTAATATTTACTATTTTTTATTTTAATATTTACTATTTTTTATTTTAATATTTAATATTTTTTATTTTAATATTTATTATTTTTTATTCTAATATTTATTATTTTTTATCCTAATATTTATTATTTTTTATTTAAATATTTACAATTTTTTATTTTAATATTTACTATTTTTTATTTAAATATTTAATATTTGTTATTTTAATATTTACTATTTTTATTTTTTATTCTAATATTTATTATTTTTTGTTCTAATATTTACTATTTTTTATTTTAATATTTACCATTTTTATTTTAATATTTATTATTTTTTTATTCTAATATTTATTATTTTTTATTCTAATATTTATTATTTTTTATTTTAATATTTATTATTTTTTATTTTAATATTTATTATTCTTTATTCTAATATTTATTATTTTTTATTTTAATATTCGCACCTTTGACCCTTTGTACAGGGTCGAAGCTAATAATTCGAGAAAACATAAATTGGCCAAAGTCGAAACCTTGCAGAATTTGTTCCACTCAGAAATTATCATTGTGTTTAGTCTATCGACCTTTAACCGAAAAATACCCATATCGCACCTTTGAGCCTTTGTACAGGGTCGAGGCTAATAATTCGAAAAATATAAATTGGAAAAAGTCGAACACTTGCAGAACTTGTTCTACTCAGAAATTAGCATAGGAGTATTCAGTCTATCGACCTTTAACTGAAAAATACCCATAGTCGCACCTTTGAGCCTTTGTACAGGGTCGAGGCTAATAATTCGAGAAAACATAAATTGGCCAAAGTCGAAACCTTGCAGAATTTGTTCCACTCAGAAATTGGCATAGAAGTGTTTAGTCTAACGATCTTTAACTGAAAAATACCCATAGTCGCACCTTTGAGCCTTTGTACAGGGTCGAGGCTAATAATTCGAGAAAACATAAATTGGCCAAAGTCGAAACCTTGCAGAATTTGTTCCACTCAGAAATTATCATAGAAGTGTTTAGTCTATCGATCTTTAACCGAAAAATACCCATAGTCGAACCTTTGAGCCTTTGTACAGGGTCGATTCTAATAATTCGAGAAACATAAATTGGCCAAAGTCGAACACTTGCAGAATTTGTTCCACTCAGAAATTAGCATAGGTGTACTCAGTCTATCGATCTTTAACCGAAAAATACCCATAGTCGCACCTTTGAACCTTTGTACAGGGTCGAGGCTAATAATTCGAGGAACATAAATTGGCCAAAGTCGAATACTTGCATAATTTGTTCCACATCGAAATTGGCATAGAAGTGTTTAGTTTAACGATCTTTAACTGAAAAATACCCATAGTCGTACCTTTGAGCCTTTGTACAGGGTCGAAGCTAATAATTCGAGGAAACATAAATTGGCCAAAGTCGAAACCTTGCAGAATTTGTTCCATTCAGAAATTATCATAGAAGTGTTTAGTCTATCGACCTTTAACCGAAAAAAAAACCATAGTCGCACTTGGAGCCTTTGTACAGGGTCGAGGCTAATAATTCGAGAAAACATAAATTGGCCAAAGTCGAACACTTGCAGAATTTGTTCCACTCAGAAATTAGCATAGGAGTACTCAGTCTATCGATCTTTACCCGAAAAATACCCATAGTCGAACCTTTGAGCCTTTGTACAGGGTCGAGGATAATAATTCGAGAAACATAAATTGGCCAAAGTCGAACACTTGCAGAATTTGTTCCACATCGAAATTGGCATAGAAGTGTTTAGTCTATCGAACTTTAACCGAAAAATACCCATAGTCGCACCTTTGAGCCTTTGTATAGGGTCGAAGCTAATAATTCGAGAAAACATAAATTGGCCAAAGTCGAAACCTTGCAGAATTTGTTCCACTCAGAAATTATCATAGATGTGTTTAGTCTATCGACCTTTAACCGAAAAAAACCCATAGTCGAACCTTTGAGCCTTTGTACAGGGTCGAGGCTAATAATTCGAGAAACATAAATTGGCCAAAGTCGAACACTTGCAGAATTTGTTCCACTCAGAAATTAGCATAGGAGTACTCAGTCTATCGATCTTTACCCGAACACTTGCAGAATTTGTTCCACTCAGAAATTAGCATAGGAGTACTCAGTCTATCGATCTTTAACCGAAAAATACCCATAGTCGAACCTTTGTACAGGGTCGATTCTAATAATTCGAGAAACATAAATTGGCCAAAGTCGAACACTTGCAGAATTTGTTCCACTCAGAAATTAGCATAGGAGTACTCAGTCTATCGATCTTTAACCGAAAAATACCCATAGTCGCACCTTTGAGCCTTTGTACAGGGTCGAAGCTAATAATTCGAGAAAACATAAATTGGCCAAAGTCGAAACCTTGCAGAATTTGTTCCACTCAGAAATTGGCATAGAAGTGTTTAGTCTAACGATCTTTAACTGAAAAATACCCATAGTCGCACCTTTGAGCCTTTGTACAGGGTCGAGGCTAATAATTCGAGAAAACATAAATTGGCCAAAGTCGAAACCTTGCAGAATTTGTTCCACAATAATTTGTACGACAACATTGTCAAAATTAACGTAAAGATGAATATAATGAATAAAGATTGTTTTTCATTATAAACATTTTCATATCCATCCGACAATCAGACATTAAAAATAAAAGACACAATGATTAAGTACTATATCATTTTACAGTACGTTTTTCGGTCCTATACGGCGACATTGTTGGCGGATCCTTCTCTTTCTTGTTCCTTTTCTCAATTAGCGATGAGTCCCCCAAAAGGAGCCCCCCGGTTTGGTGCATGTGACAGGAACATTCCGAAGAGTGCATCTGGACCAGTGCAGGAGAGCGAGATTAATTGAGAAATTATAGATAAAGTTAAAAGGAAAAATGTTAACTACGGGCAGACATGGTCACCTTACAAAATAGAATATCTGAATTTGAGACAGAAACTAATGGTAAATGTCTAGTCATAAATCGTCCCTGTGAGAATGGTGATGATGGGGACAGTGAAATTTAAAAAAAACACTGCACTTCTTAAATATATCAATGGTGAATTTAAAATATTTACTATTTTTTATTTTAATATTTATTATTTTTTATTTTAATATTTACTATTTTTTATTTTTTTAATATTTACTATTTTTATTTTAATATTTATTATTTTTTATTCTAATATTTATTATTTTTTATTCTAATATTTATTATTTTTTATTCTAATATTTATTATTTTTTATTTAAATATTTACTATTTTTTATTTTAATATTTATTATTTTTTATTCTAATATTTATTATTTTTTATTCTAATATTTACTATTTTTTATTTAAATATTTACTATTTTTATTTTAATATTTATTATTTTTTATTCTAATATTTATTATTTTTTATTTAAATATTTACTATTTTTATTTTAATATTTATTATTTTTTATTCTAATATTTATTATTTTTTATTCTAATATTTACTATTTTTTATTTAAATATTTACTATTTTTATTTTAATATTTATTATTTTTTATTCTAATATTTATTATTTTTTATTTAAATATTTACTATTTTTTATTTTAATATTTATTATTTTTTATTTTAATATTTACTATTTGTTATTTTAATATTTACTATTTTTATTTTAATATTTATTATTTTTTATTCTAATATTTATTATTTTTTATTCTAATATTTACTATTTTTTATTTTAATATTTACTATTTTTTATTTTAATATTTAATATTTTTTATTTTAATATTTATTATTTTTTATTCTAATATTTATTATTTTTTATCCTAATATTTATTATTTTTTATTTAAATATTTACAATTTTTTATTTTAATATTTACTATTTTTTATTTAAATATTTAATATTTGTTATTTTAATATTTACTATTTTTATTTTTTATTCTAATATTTATTATTTTTTGTTCTAATATTTACTATTTTTTATTTTAATATTTACCATTTTTATTTTAATATTTATTATTTTTTTATTCTAATATTTATTATTTTTTATTCTAATATTTATTATTTTTTATTTTAATATTTATTATTTTTTATTTTAATATTTATTATTCTTTATTCTAATATTTATTATTTTTTATTTTAATATTCGCACCTTTGACCCTTTGTACAGGGTCGAAGCTAATAATTCGAGAAAACATAAATTGGCCAAAGTCGAAACCTTGCAGAATTTGTTCCACTCAGAAATTATCATTGTGTTTAGTCTATCGACCTTTAACCGAAAAATACCCATATCGCACCTTTGAGCCTTTGTACAGGGTCGAGGCTAATAATTCGAAAAATATAAATTGGAAAAAGTCGAACACTTGCAGAACTTGTTCTACTCAGAAATTAGCATAGGAGTATTCAGTCTATCGACCTTTAACTGAAAAATACCCATAGTCGCACCTTTGAGCCTTTGTACAGGGTCGAGGCTAATAATTCGAGAAAACATAAATTGGCCAAAGTCGAAACCTTGCAGAATTTGTTCCACTCAGAAATTGGCATAGAAGTGTTTAGTCTAACGATCTTTAACTGAAAAATACCCATAGTCGCACCTTTGAGCCTTTGTACAGGGTCGAGGCTAATAATTCGAGAAAACATAAATTGGCCAAAGTCGAAACCTTGCAGAATTTGTTCCACTCAGAAATTATCATAGAAGTGTTTAGTCTATCGATCTTTAACCGAAAAATACCCATAGTCGAACCTTTGAGCCTTTGTACAGGGTCGATTCTAATAATTCGAGAAACATAAATTGGCCAAAGTCGAACACTTGCAGAATTTGTTCCACTCAGAAATTAGCATAGGTGTACTCAGTCTATCGATCTTTAACCGAAAAATACCCATAGTCGCACCTTTGAACCTTTGTACAGGGTCGAGGCTAATAATTCGAGGAACATAAATTGGCCAAAGTCGAATACTTGCATAATTTGTTCCACATCGAAATTGGCATAGAAGTGTTTAGTTTAACGATCTTTAACTGAAAAATACCCATAGTCGTACCTTTGAGCCTTTGTACAGGGTCGAAGCTAATAATTCGAGGAAACATAAATTGGCCAAAGTCGAAACCTTGCAGAATTTGTTCCATTCAGAAATTATCATAGAAGTGTTTAGTCTATCGACCTTTAACCGAAAAAAAAACCATAGTCGCACTTGGAGCCTTTGTACAGGGTCGAGGCTAATAATTCGAGAAAACATAAATTGGCCAAAGTCGAACACTTGCAGAATTTGTTCCACTCAGAAATTAGCATAGGAGTACTCAGTCTATCGATCTTTACCCGAAAAATACCCATAGTCGAACCTTTGAGCCTTTGTACAGGGTCGAGGATAATAATTCGAGAAACATAAATTGGCCAAAGTCGAACACTTGCAGAATTTGTTCCACATCGAAATTGGCATAGAAGTGTTTAGTCTATCGAACTTTAACCGAAAAATACCCATAGTCGCACCTTTGAGCCTTTGTATAGGGTCGAAGCTAATAATTCGAGAAAACATAAATTGGCCAAAGTCGAAACCTTGCAGAATTTGTTCCACTCAGAAATTATCATAGATGTGTTTAGTCTATCGACCTTTAACCGAAAAAAACCCATAGTCGAACCTTTGAGCCTTTGTACAGGGTCGAGGCTAATAATTCGAGAAACATAAATTGGCCAAAGTCGAACACTTGCAGAATTTGTTCCACTCAGAAATTAGCATAGGAGTACTCAGTCTATCGATCATTAACCGAATAATACCCATAGTCGCACCTTTGAGCCTTTGTACAGGGTCGAGGCTAATAATTCGAGGAACATAAATTTGCCAAAGTCGAAACCTTGCAGAATTTGTTCCACTCAGAAATTGGCATAGAAGTGTTTAGTCTATCGACCTTTAACCGAAAAATACCAATAGTCGCACCTTTGAGCCTTTGTACATTGTCGAGGCTAATAATTCGAAAAATATAAATTGGCCAAAGTCGAACACTTGCAGAATTTGTTCCACTCAGAAATTAGCATAGGAGTATTCAGTCCATCGACCTTTAACTGAAAAATACCAATAGTCGCACCTTTGAGCCTTTGTACAGGGTCGAGGCTAATAATTCGAGAAAACATAAATTTGCCAAAGTCGAAACCTTGCAGAATTTGTTCCACTCAGAAATTGGCATAGAAGTGTTTAGTCTATAGATCTTTAACCGAAAAATACCCATAGTCGAACCTTTGAGCCTTTGTACAGGGTCGAGGCTAATAATTCGAGAAACATAAATTGGCCAAAGTCGAACACTTGCAGAATTTGTTCCACTCAGAAATTAGCATAGGAGTACTCAGTCTATCGATCTTTAACCGAATAATACCCATAGTCGCACCTTTGAGCCTTTGTACAGGGTCGAGGCTAATAATTCGAGAAACGTAAATTTGCCAAAGTCGAAACCTTGCAGAATTTGTTCCACATCGAAATTGGCATAGAAGTGTTTAGTCTATCGATCTTTAACTGAAAAAAACCCATAGTCGCACCTTTGAGCCTTTGTACAGGGTCGAGGCCAGTTATTCGAGGAAACATAAATTGGCCAAAGTCGAAACCTTGCAGAATTTGTTCCACTCAGAAATTGGCATAGAAGTGTTTAGTCTAACGATCTTTAACCGAAAAATACCCATAGTCGCACCTTTGAGCCTTTGTACAGGGTCGAGACCAGTTATTCGAGAAAACATAAATTGGCCAAAGTCGAAACCTTGCAGAATTTCTTCCACTCAGAAATTGGCATAGAAGTGTTTAGTGTAACGATCTATAACTGAAAAATACCCATAGTCGCACCTTTGAGCCTTTGTACAGGGTCGAAGCTAATAATTCGAGAAAACATAAATTTGCCAAAGTCGAAACCTTGCAGAATTTGTTCCACTTAGAAATTGGCATAGAAGTGTTTAGTCTATCGATTTTTAACCGAAAAATACCCATAGTCGAACTTTTGAGCCTTTGTACAGGGTCGAGGCTAATAATTCGAGAAACATAAATTGGCCAAAGTCGAACGCTTGCAGAATTTGTTCCACTCAGAAATTAGCATAGGAGTACTCAGTCTATCGATCTTTAACCGAAAAATACCCATAGTCGCACCTTTGAACCTTTGTACAGGGTCGAGGCTAATAATTCGAGAAACATAAATTGCCCAAAGTCGAACACTTGCAGAATTTGTTCCACATCGAAATTGGCATAGAAGTGTTTAGTCTATCGATCTTTAACCGAAAAATACCCATAGTCGTACCTTTGAGCCTTTGTACAGGGTCGAGGCTAATAATTCGAGAAAACATAAATTGGCCAAAGTCGAACACTTGCAGAATTTGTTCCACTCAGAAATTAGCATAGGAGTACTCAGTCTATCGATCTTTACCCGAAAAATACCCATAGTCGAACCTTTGAGCCTTTGTACAGGGTCGAGGCTAATAATTCGAGAAACATAAATTGGCCAAAGTCGAACACTTGCAGAATTTGTTCCACATCGAAATTGGCATAGAAGTGTTTAGTCTATCGAACTTTAACCGAAAAATACCCATAGTCGCACCTTTGAGCCTTTGTATAGGGTCGAAGCTAATAATTCGAGAAAACATAAATTGGCCAAAGTCGAAACCTTGCAGAATTTGTTCCACTCAGAAATTATCATAGAAGTGTTTAGTCTATCGACCTTTAACCGAAAAAAACCCATAGTCGAACCTTTGAGCCTTTGTACAGGGTCGAGGCTAATAATTCGAGAAACATAAATTGGCCAAAGTCGAACACTTGCAGAATTTGTTCCACTCAGAAATTAGCATAGGAGTACTCAGTCTATCGATCATTAACCGAATAATACCCATAGTCGCACCTTTGAGCCTTTGTACAGGGTCGAGGCTAATAATTCGAGGAACATAAATTTGCCAAAGTCGAAACCTTGCAGAATTTGTTCCACTCAGAAATTGGCATAGAAGTGTTTAGTCTATCGACCTTTAACCGAAAAATACCAATAGTCGCACCTTTGAGCCTTTGTACATTGTCGAGGCTAATAATTCGAAAAATATAAATTGGCCAAAGTCGAACACTTGCAGAATTTGTTCCACTCAGAAATTAGCATAGGAGTATTCAGTCCATCGACCTTTAACTGAAAAATACCAATAGTCGCACCTTTGAGCCTTTGTACAGGGTCGAGGCTAATAATTCGAGAAAACATAAATTTGCCAAAGTCGAAACCTTGCAGAATTTGTTCCACTCAGAAATTGGCATAGAAGTGTTTAGTCTATAGATCTTTAACCGAAAAATACCCATAGTCGAACCTTTGAGCCTTTGTACAGGGTCGAGGCTAATAATTCGAGAAACATAAATTGGCCAAAGTCGAACACTTGCAGAATTTGTTCCACTCAGAAATTAGCATAGGAGTACTCAGTCTATCGATCTTTAACCGAATAATACCCATAGTCGCACCTTTGAGCCTTTGTACAGGGTCGAGGCTAATAATTCGAGAAACATAAATTTGCCAAAGTCGAAACCTTGCAGAATTTGTTCCACATCGAAATTGGCATAGAAGTGTTTAGTCTATCGATCTTTAACTGAAAAAAACCCATAGTCGCACCTTTGAGCCTTTGTACAGGGTCGAGGCCAGTTATTCGAGGAAACATAAATTGGCCAAAGTCGAAACCTTGCAGAATTTGTTCCACTCAGAAATTGGCATAGAAGTGTTTAGTCTAACGATCTTTAACCGAAAAATACCCATAGTCGCACCTTTGAGCCTTTGTACAGGGTCGAGACCAGTTATTCGAGAAAACATAAATTGGCCAAAGTCGAAACCTTGCAGAATTTCTTCCACTCAGAAATTGGCATAGAAGTGTTTAGTGTAACGATCTATAACTGAAAAATACCCATAGTCGCACCTTTGAGCCTTTGTACAGGGTCGAAGCTAATAATTCGAGAAAACATAAATTTGCCAAAGTCGAAACCTTGCAGAATTTGTTCCACTTAGAAATTGGCATAGAAGTGTTTAGTCTATCGATTTTTAACCGAAAAATACCCATAGTCGAACTTTTGAGCCTTTGTACAGGGTCGAGGCTAATAATTCGAGAAACATAAATTGGCCAAAGTCGAACGCTTGCAGAATTTGTTCCACTCAGAAATTAGCATAGGAGTACTCAGTCTATCGATCTTTAACCGAAAAATACCCATAGTCGCACCTTTGAACCTTTGTACAGGGTCGAGGCTAATAATTCGAGAAACATAAATTGGCCAAAGTCGAACACTTGCAGAATTTGTTCCACATCGAAATTGGCATAGAAGTGTTTAGTCTATCGATCTTTAACCGAAAAATACCCATAGTCGTACCTTTGAGCCTTTGTACAGGGTCGAGGCTAATAATTCGAGAAAACATAAATTGGCCAAAGTCGAACACTTGCAGAATTTGTTCCACTCAGAAATTAGCATAGGAGTACTCAGTCTATCGATCTTTAACCGAAAAATACCCATAGTCGCACCTTTGAACCTTTATACAGGGTCGAGGCTAATAATTCGAAAAATATAAATTGGCCAAAGTCGAACACTTGCAGAATTTGTTCCACTCAGAAATTAGCATAGGAGTACTCAGTCTATCGATCTTTACCCGAAAAATACCCATAGTCGAACCTTTGAGCCTTTGTACAGGGTCGAGACTAATAATTCGAGAAACATAAATTGGCCAAAGTCGAACACTTGCAGAATTTGTTCCACATCGAAATTGGCATAGAAGTGTTTAGTCTATCGAACTTTAACCGAAAAATACCCATAGTCGCACCTTTGAGCCTTTGTATAGGGTCGAAGCTAATAATTCGAGAAAACATAAATTGGCCAAAGTCGAAACCTTGTAGAATTTGTTCCACTCAGAAATTATCATAGAAGTGTTTAGTCTATCGACCTTTAACCGAAAAAAACCCATAGTCGAACCTTTGAGCCTTTGTACAGGGTCGAGGCTAATAATTCGAGAAACATAAATTGGCCAAAGTCGAACACTTGCAGAATTTGTTCCACTCAGAAATTAGCATAGGAGTACTCAGTCTATCGATCATTAACCGAATAATACCCATAGTCGCACCTTTGAGCCTTTGTACAGGGTCGAGGCTAATAATTCGAGAAACATAAATTTGCCAAAGTCGAAACCTTGCAGAATTTGTTCCACTCAGAAATTGGCATAGAAGTGTTTAGTCTATCGACCTTTAACTGAAAAATACCAATAGTCGCACCTTTGAGCCTTTGTACAGGGTCGAGGCTAATAATTCGAGAAAACATAAATTTGCCAAAGTCGAAACCTTGCAGAATTTGTTCCACTCAGAAATTGGCATAGAAGTGTTTAGTCTATCGATCTTTAACCGAAAAATACCCATAGTCGAACCTTTGAGCCTTTGTACAGGGTCGAGGCTAATAATTCGAGAAACATAAATTGGCCAAAGTCGAACACTTGCAGAATTTGTTCCACTCAGAAATTAGCATAGGAGTACTCAGTCTATCGATCTTTAACCGAATAATACCCATAGTCGCACCTTTGAGCCTTTGTACAGGGTCGAAGCTAATAATTCGAGAAAACATAAATTTGCCAAAGTCGAAACCTTGCAGAATTTGTTCCACTTAGAAATTGGCATAGAAGTATTTAGTCTATCGATTTTTAACCGAAAAATACCCATAGTCGAACCTTTGAGCCTTTGTACAGGGTCGAGGCTAATAATTCGAGAAAACATAAATTTGCCAAAGTCGAAACCTTGCAGAATTTGTTCCACTCAGAAATTGGCATAGAAGTGTTTAGTCTATCGATCTTTAACCGAAAAATACCCATAGTCGAACCTTTGAGCCTTTGTACAGGGTCGAGGCTAATAATTCGAGAAACATAAATTGGCCAAAGTCGAACACTTGCAGAATTTGTTCCACTCAGAAATTAGCATAGGAGTACTCAGTCTATCGATCTTTAACCGAATAATACCCATAGTCGCACCTTTGAGCCTTTGTACAGGGTCGAGGCTAATAATTCGAGAAACATAAATTTGCCAAAGTCGAAACCTTGCAGAATTTGTTCCACATCGAAATTGGCATAGAAGTGTTTAGTCTATCGATCTTTAACTGAAAAAAACCCATAGTCGCACCTTTGAGCCTTTGTACAGGGTCGAGGCCAGTTATTCGAGGAAACATATATTGGCCAAAGTCGAAACCTTGCAGAATTTGTTCCACATCGAAATTGGCATAGAAGTGTTTAGTCTATCGATCTTTAACTGAAAAAAACCCATAGTCGCACCTTTGAGCCTTTGTACAGGGTCGAGGCCAGTTATTCGAGGAAACATAAATTGGCCAAAGTCGAAACCTTGCAGAATTTGTTCCACTCAGAAATTGGCATAGAAGTGTTTAGTCTAACGATCTTTAACCGAAAAATACCCATAGTCGCACCTTTGAGCCTTTGTACAGGGTCGAGGCTAATAATTCGAGAAACATAAATTGGCCAAAGTCGAACGCTTGCAGAATTTGTTCCACTCAGAAATTAGCATAGGAGTACTCAGTCTATCGATCTTTAACCGAAAAATACCCATAGTCGCACCTTTGAACCTTTGTACAGGGTCGAGGCTAATAATTCGAGAAAACATAAATTGGCCAAAGTCGAACACTTGCAGAATTTGTTCCACTCAGAAATTAGCATAGGAGTACTCAGTCTATCGATCTTTAACCGAAAAATACCCATAGTCGCACCTTTGAACCTTTATACAGGGTCGAGGCTAATAATTCGAGAAAACATAAATTGGCCAAAGTCGAACACTTGCAGAATTTGTTCCACTCAGAAATTAGCATAGGAGTACTCAGTCTATCGATCTTTAACCGAAAAATACACATAGTCGCACCTTTGAGCCTTTGTACAGGGTCGAGGCTAATAATTCGAGAAAACATAAATTGGCCAAAGTCGAACACTTGCAGAATTTGTTCCACTCAGAAATTAGCATAGGAGTACTCAGTCTATCGATCTTTAACCGAAAAATACCCATAGTCGCACCTTTGAACCTTTATACAGGGTCGAGGCTAATAATTCGAGAAACATAAATTGGCCAAAGTCGAACACTTGCAGAATTTGTTCCACATCGAAATTGGCATAGAAGTGTTAAGTCTATCGATCTTTAACTGAAAAAAACCCATAGTCGCACCTTTGAGCCTTTGTACAGGGTCGAGGCCAGTTATTCGAGGAAACATAAATTGGCCAAAGTCGAAACCTTGCAGAATTTGTTCCACTCAGAAATTGGCATAGAAGTGTTTAGTCTAACGATCTTTAACCGAAAAATACCCATAGTCGCACCTTTGAGCCTTTGTACAGGGTCGAGACCAGTTATTCGAGAAAACATAAATTGGCCAAAGTCGAAACCTTGCAGAATTTGTTCCACTCAGAAATTGGCACATAAGTGTTTAGTGTAACGATCTTTAACTGAAAAATACCCATAGTCGCACCTTTGAGCCTTTGTACAGGGTCGAAGCTAATAATTCGAGAAAACATAAATTTGCCAAAGTCGAAACCTTGCAGAATTTGTTCCACTTAGAAATTGGCATAGAAGTGTTTAGTCTATCGATTTTTAACCGAAATATACCCATAGTCGAACCTTTGAGCCTTTGTACAGGGTCGAGGCTAATAATTCGAGAAACATAAATTGGCCAAAGTCGAACACTTGCAGAATTTGTTCCACTCAGAAATTAGCATAGGAGTACTCAGTCTATCGATCTTTAACCGAAAAATACCCATAGTCGCACCTTTGAACCTTTGTACAGGGTCGAGGCTAATAATTCGAGAAACATAAATTGGCCAAAGTCGAACACTTGCAGAATTTGTTCCACATCGAAATTGGCATAGAAGTGTTTAGTCTATCGATCTTTAACCGAAAAATACCCATAGTCGCACATTTGACCCTTTGTACAGGGTCGAGGCTAATAATTCGAGAAACATAAATTGGCCAAAGTCGAACACTTGCAGAATTTGTTCCACTCAGAAATTAGCATAGGAGTACTCAGTCTATCGATCTTTAACCGAAAAATACCCATAGTCGCACCTTTGAGCCTTTGTACAGGGTCGAAGCTAATAATTCGAGAAAACATAAATTAGCCAAAGTCGAACACTTGCAGAATTTGTTCCACTCAGAAATTAGCATAGGAGTACTCAGTCTATCGATCTTTAACCGAAAAATACCCATAGTCGCACCTTTGAACCTTTGTACAGGGTCGAGGCTAATAATTCGAGAAACATAAATTGGCCAAAGTCGAACACTTGCAGAATTTGTTCCACATCGAAATTGGCATAGAAGTGTTTAGTCTATCGATCTTTAACTGAAAAATACCCATAGTCGCACCTTTGAGCCTTTATACAGGGTCGAAGCTAATAATTCGAGAAAACATAAATTGGCCAAAGTCGAACACTTGCAGAATTTGTTCCACTCAGAAATTAGCATAGGAGTACTCAGTCTATCGATCTTTAACCGAAAAATACCCATAGTCGCACCTTTCAACCTTTGTACAGGGTCGACGCTAATAATTCGAAAAACATAAATTGGCCAAAGTCGAACACTTGCAGAATTTGTTCCACATCGAAATTGGCATAGAAGTGTTTAGTCTATCGATCTTTAACCGAAAAATACCCATAGTCGCACCTTTGAGCCTTTGTACAGGGTCGAAGCTAATAATTCGAGAAAACATAAATTGGCCAAAGTCGAAACCTTGCAGAATTTGTTCCACTCAGAAATTATCATAGAAGTGTTTAGTCTATCGACCTTTAACCGAAAAAAAACCCATAGTCGCACCTTTGAACCTTTGTACAGGGTCGAGGCTAATAATTCGAGAAAACATAAATTGGCCAAAGTCGAACACTTGCAGAATTTGTTCCACTCAGAAATTAGCATAGGAGTACTCAGTCTATCGATCTTTAACCAAAAAATACCAATAGTCGCACCTTTGAACCTTTGTACAGGGTCGAGGCTAATAATTCGAGAAACATAAATTGGCCAAAATCGAACACTTGCAGAATTTGTTCCACTCAGAAATTAGCATAGGAGTACTCAGTCTATCGATCTTTAACCGAAAAATACCCATAGTCGCACCTTTGAACCTTTGTACAGGGTCGAGGCTAATAATTCGAGAAAACATAAATTGGCCAAAGTCGAACACTTGCAGAATTTGTTCCACTCAGAAATTAGCATAGGAGTACTCGGTCTATCGATATTTAACCGAAAAATACCCATAGTCGCACCTTTGAACCTTTGTACAGGGTCGAGGCTAATAATTCGAGAAACATAAATTGGCCAAAGTCGAACACTCAGAAATTGGCATAGAAGTGTTTAGTCTAACGATCTTTAACTGAAAAATACCCATAGTCGCACCTTTGAGCCTTTGTACAGGGTCGAGGCTAATAATTCGAGAAAACATAAATTTGCCAAAGTCGAAACCTTGCAGAATTTGTTCCACTCAGAAATTGGCATGGAAGTGTTTAGTCTATCGATCTTTAACCGAAAAATACCCATAGTCGAACCTTTGAGCCTTTGTACAGGGTCGAGGCTAATAATTCGAGAAACATAAATTGGCCAAAGTCGAACACTTGCAGAATTTGTTCCACTCAGAAATTAGCATAGGAGTACTCAGTCTATCGATCTTTAACCGAAAAATACCCATAGTCGCACCTTTGAACCTTTGTACAGATTCGAGGCTAATAATTCGAGAAACATAAATTGGCCAAAGTCGAAACCTTGCAGAATTTGTTCCACATCGAAATTGGCATAGAAGTGTTTAGTCTATCGATCTTTAACCGAAAAATACCCATAGTCGCACCTTTGAGCCTTTGTACAGGGTCGAAGCTAATAATTCGAGAAAACATAAATTGGCCAAAGTCGAACACTTGCAGAATTTGTTCCACTCAGAAATTAGCATAGGAGTACTCAGTCTATCGATCTTTAACCGAAAAATACCCATAGTCGCACCTTTGAACCTTTGTACAGGGTCGAGGCTAATAATTCGAGGAACATAAATTTTCCAAAGTCGAACACTTGCAGAATTTGTTCCACTCAGAAATTAGCATAGGAGTACTCAGTCTATCGATCTTTAACCGAATAATACCCATAGTCGCACCTTTGAGCCTTTGTACAGGGTCGAGGCTAATAATTCGAGAAACATAAATTTGCCAAAGTCGAAACCTTGCAGAATTTGTTCCACATCGAAATTGGCATAGAAGTGTTTAGTCTATCGATCTTTAACCGAAAAATACCCATAGTCGCACCTTTGAGCCTTTGTACAGGGTCGAAGCTAATAATTCGAGAAAACATAAATTGGCCAAAGTCGAAACCTTGCAGAATATGTTCCACTCAGAAATTATCATAGAAGTGTTTAGTCTATCGACCTTTAACCGAAAAAAACCCATAGTCGAACCTTTGAGCCTTTGTACAGGGTCGAGGCTAATAATTCGAGAAACATAAATTGGCCAAAGTCGAACACTTGCAGAATTTGTTCCACTCAGAAATTAGCATAGGAGTACTCAGTCTATCGATCTTTAACCGAATAATACCCATAGTCGCACCTTTGAGCCTTTGTACAGGGTCGAGGCTAATAATTCGAGAAACATAAATTTGCCAAAGTCGAAACCTTGCAGAATTTGTTCCACTCAGAAATTGGCATAGAAGTGTTTAGTCTATCGACCTTTAACCGAAAAATACCAATAGTCGCACCTTTGAGCCTTTGTACATTGTCGAGGCTAATAATTCGAAAAATATAAATTGGCCAAAGTCGAACACTTGCAGAATTTGTTCCACTCAGAAATTAGCATAGGAGTATTCAGTCCATCGACCTTTAACTGAAAAATACCAATAGTCGCACCTTTGAGCCTTTGTACAGGGTCGAGGCTAATAATTCGAGAAAACATAAATTTGCCAAAGTCGAAACCTTGCAGAATTTGTTCCACTCAGAAATTGGCATAGAAGTGTTTAGTCTATCGATCTTTAACCGAAAAATACCCATAGTCGAACCTTTGAGCCTTTGTACAGGGTCGAGGCTAATAATTCGAGAAACATAAATTGGCCAAAGTCGAAACCTTGCAGAATTTGTTCCACAATAATTTGTACGACAACATTGTCAAAATTAACGTAAAGATGAATATAATGAATAAAGATTGTTTTTCATTATAAACATTTTCATATCCATCCGACAATCAGACATTAAAAATAAAAGACACAATGATAAGTACTATATCATTTTACAGAGATGTTAATAAAGTTTGTCCTGTTTTCGGCTGATTTTTAAACTTTATCTATTTGGACAACGTGCATTTGTTTACGTTTTTCGGTCCTATACGGCGACATTGTTGGTGGATCCTTCTCTTTCTTGTTCCTTTTCTCAATTAGCGATGAGTCCCCCAAAAGGAGCCCCCCGGTTTGGTGCATGTTACAGGAACATTCCGAAGAGTGCATCTGGACCAGTGCAGGAGAGCGAGATTAGTCGAGAAATTATAGATAAAGTTAAAAGGAAAAATTTAACTACGGGCAGATATGGTCACCTTACAAAATAGAATATCTGAATTTGAGACAGAAACTAATGGTAAATGTCTAGTCATAAATCGTCCCTGTGAGAATGGTGATGATGGGGACAGTGAAATTTAAAAAAAACACTGCACTTCTTAAATATATCAATGGTGAATTTCGAGAGAACTGCATTATAGATTCAGTGAAAACCCCCAGATAACGAACTCAATAAATTATTATTTAAATAACTACATAAGTGTAAATAGTTTATCGTTACAATCAGTCGAAAATACAGATGTATTTAGTGCAGTTGGCCAGTTGAAGTCGAATACGTTTGGATCAGACGGATTATCTCTGGAAATGATTAAGTTATGCTGTCCTATTGTCGTCTCTTTCTTGGCACACATTTTTAATTTTTGCATTAAACGTTCCATATTTTACCACTCCTTAAGGTACCTACTATTGGTAAAGTGTCTGATTTAGTCTGTTACCCGTGGAATCTAAGTTGTTTGAAAAAATAATATATATAGTGGAGTCGGTCTGGCAAAATCAACGGCTCGAGAATCCCTTGACGAAATCGATAATTTTTTTTTCCCCCAATCGACATTTTATTTTAATATTTATTATTCTAATATTTATTATTTTTTATTCTAATATTTAATATTTGTTATTTTAATATTTACTATTTTTATTTTAATATTTACTATTTTTATTTTAATATTTATTATTTTTTATTCTATATTTAATATTTTCTATTTTAATATTTACTATTTTTTATTTTAATATTTATCATTTTTTATTCTAATATTTATTATTCTTTATTCTAATATTTATTATTTTTTATTTTAATATTTATTATTTTTTATTTTAATATTTATTCTTTATTCTAATATTTATTATTTTTTATTTTAATATTTATTATTTTTTATTCTAATATTTACTATTTTTTATTTTAATATTTACTATTTTTTATTTTAATATTTATTATTTTTAATTCTAATATTTATTATTTTTTATTCTAATATTTATTATTTTTTATTTAAATATTTACTATTTTTTATTTTAATATTTATTATTTTTTATTTTAATATAATATACTATTTTTTATTTTTTTAATATTTACTATTTTTATTTTAATATTTATTATTTTTTATTCTAATATTTATTATTTTTTATTCTAATATTTATTATTTTTTATTTAAATATTTACTATTTTTTATTTTAATATTTACTATTTGTTATTTTAATATTTACTATTTTTATTTTAATATTTATTATTTTTTATTCTAATATTTATTATTTTTTATTCTAATATTTACTATTTTTTATTTAAATATTTACTATTTTTATTTTAATATTTATTATTTTTTATTCTAATATTTATTATTTTTTATTCTAATATTTATTATTTTTTATTTAAATATTTACTATTTTTTATTTTAATATTTACTATTTTTTATTTTAATATTAATTTATCATTTTTTATTCTAATATTTATTATTCTTTATTCTAATATTTATTATTTTTTATTTTAATATTTATTATTTTTTATTTTAATATTTATTATTCTTTATTCTAATATTTATTATTTTTTATTTTAATATTTATTATTTTTTATTCTAATATTTACTATTTTTTATTTTAATATTTACTATTTTTTATTTTAATATTTATTATTTTTTATTTTAATATTTATTATTCTTTATTCTAATATTTATTATTTTTTATTTTAATATTTATTATTTTTTATTCTAATATTTACTATTTTTTATTTTAATATTTACTATTTTTTATTTTAATATTTATTATTTTTAATTCTAATATTTATTATTTTTTATTCTAATATTTATTATTTTTTATTTTTTTAATATTTACTATTTTTATTTTAATATTTATTATTTTTTATTCTAATATTTATTATTTTTTATTCTAATATTTATTATTTTTTATTTAAATATTTACTATTTTTTATTTTAATATTTACTATTTGTTATTTTAATATTTACTATTTTTATTTTAATATTTATTAGTTTTTATTCTAATATTTATTATTTTTTATTCTAATATTTACTATTTTTTATTTAAATATTTACTATTTTTATTTTAATATTTATTATTTTTTATTCTAATATTTATTATTTTTTATTCTAATATTTATTATTTTTTATTTAAATATTTACTATTTTTTATTTTAATATTTACTATTTTTTATTTGAATATTTACTATTTGTTATTTTAATATTTACTATTTTTATTTTAATATTTAATATTTTTTATTTTAATATTTATTATTTTTTATTCTAATATTTATTATTTTTTATCCTAATATTTATTATTTTTTATTTAAATATTTACAATTTTTTATTTTAATATTTACTATTTTTTATTTTAATATTTATTATTCTTTATTCTAATATTTATTATTTTTTATTCTAATATTTACTATTTTTTATTTAAATATTTACTATTTTTTATTTTAATATTTTGATATTTGTTATTTTAATATTTACTATTTTTATTTTAATATTTATTATTTTTTATTCTAATATTTATTATTTTTTATCCTAATATTTATTATTTTTTATTTAAATATTTACAATTTTTTATTTCAATATTTACTATTTTTTATTTTAATATTTATTATTCTTTATTCTAATATTTATTATTTTTTATTCTAATATTTACTATTTTTTATTTAAATATTTACTATTTTTTATTTTAATATTTAATATTTGTTATTTTAATATTTACTATTTTTATTTTTTATTCTAATATTTATTATTTTTTGTTCTAATATTTACTATTTTTTATTTTAATATTTACCATTTTTATTTTAATATTTATTATTTTTTTATTCTAATATTTATTATTTTTTACTCTAATATTTATTATTTTTTATTTTAATATTTATTATTTTTTATTTTAATATTTATTATTCTTTATTCTAATATTTATTATTTTTTATTTTAATATTCGCACCTTTGAGCCTTTGTACAGGGTCGAAGCTAATAATTCGAGAAAACATAAATTGGCCAAAGTCGAAACCTTGCAGAATTTGTTCCACTCAGAAATTCGCATAGAAGTGTTTAGTTCTATCGATCTTTAACCGAAGAATACCCATAGTCGAACCTTTGAGCCTTTGTACACAGGGTCGAGGCTAATAATTCGAGAAACATAAATTGGCCAAAGTCGAACACTTGCAGAATTTGTTCCACATCGAAATTGGCATAGAAGTGTTTAGTCTATCGATCTTTAACCGAAGAATACCCATAGTCGCACCTTTGAGCCTTTGTACAGGGTCGAAGCTAATAATTCGAGAAAACATAAATTGGCCAAAGTCGAAACCTTGCAGAATTTGTTCCACTCAGAAATTAGCATAGGAGTGTTTAGTCTATCGACCTTCAACCGAAAAAAAACCCATAGTCGCACCTTGGAGCCTTTGTACAGGGTCGAGGCTAATAATTCGAGAAAACATAAATTGGCCAAAGTCGAAACCTTGCAGAATTTGTTCCACTCAGAAATTGGCATAGAAGTGTTTAGTCTATCGATCTTTAACCGAAGAATACCCATAGTCGAACCTTTGAGCCTTTGTACAGGGTCGAGGCTAATAATTCGAGAAACATAAATTGGCCAAAGTCGAACACTTGCAGAATTTGTTCCACTCAGAAATTAGCATAGGAGTACTCAGTCTATCGATCTTTAACCGAAAAATACCCATAGTCGCACCTTTGAACCTTTGTACAGGGTCGAGGCTAATAATTCGAGGAACATACATTTTCCAAAGTCGAACACTTGCAGAATTTGTTCCACATCGAAATTGGCATAGAAGTGTTTAGTCTATCGAACTTTAACCGAAAAATACCCATAGTCGCACCTTTGAGCCTTTGTACAGGGTCGAAGCTAATAATTCGAGAAAACATAAATTGGCCAAAGTCGAAACCTTGCAGAATTTGTTCCACTCAGAAATTATCATAGAAGTGTTTAGTCTATCGACCTTTAACCGAAAAAAAAACCCATAGTCGCACCTTGGAGCCTTTGTACATGGTCGAGGCTAATAATTCGAGAAAACATAAATTGGCCAAAGTCGAACACTTGCAGAATTTGTTCCACTCAGAAATTAGCATAGGAGTACTCAGTCTATCGATCTTTACCCGAAAAATACCCATAGTCGAACCTTTGAGCCTTTGTACAGGGTCGAAGCTAATAATTCGAGAAAACATAAATTGGCCAAAGTCGAACACTTGCAGAATTTGTTCCACTCAGAAATTAGCATAGGAGTACTCAGTCTATCGATCTTTAACCGAAAAATACCCATAGTCGCACCTTTGAACCTTTGTACAGGGTCGAGGCTAATAATTCGAGGAACATAAATTTTCCAAAGTCGAACACTTGCAGAATTTGTTCCACTCAGAAATTAGCATAGGAGTACTCAGTCTATCGATCTTTAACCGAATAATACCCATAGTCGCACCTTTGAGCCTTTGTACAGGGTCGAGGCTAATAATTCGAGAAAACATAAATTGGCCAAAGTCGAAACCTTGCAGAATTTGTTCCACAATAATTTGTACGACAACATTGTCAAAATTAACGTAAAGATGAATATAATGAATAAAGATTGTTTTTCATTATAAACATTTTCATATCCATCCGACAATCAGACATTAAAAATAAAAGACACAATGATTAAGTACTATATCATTTTACAGAGATGTTAATAAAGTTTGTCCTGTTTTCGGCTGATTTTTAAACTTTATCTATTTGGACAACGTGCATTTGTTTACGTTTTTCGGTCCTATACGGCGACATTGTTGGCGGATCCTTCTCTTTCTTGTTCCTTTTCTCAATTAGCGATGAGGCCCCCAAAAGGAGCCCCCCGGTTTGGTGCATGTGACAGGAACATTCCGAAGAGTGCATCTGGACCAGTGCAGGAGAGCGAGATTAATTGAGAAATTATAGATAAAGTTAAAAGGAAAAATGTTAACTACGGGCAGATATGGTCACCTTACAAAATAGAATATCTGAATTTGAGACAGAAACTAATGGTAAATGTCTAGTCATAAATCGTCCCTGTGAGAATGGTGATGATGGGGACAGTGAAATTTAAAAAAAACACTGCACTTCTTAAATATATCAATGGTGAATTTCGAGAGAACTGCATTATAGATTCAGTGAAAACCCCCAGATAACGAACTCAATAAATTATTATTTAAATAACTACATAAGTGTAAATAGTTTATCGTTACAATCAGTCGAAAATACAGATGTATTTAGTGCAGTTGGCCAGTTGAAGTCGAATACGTTTGGATCAGACGGATTATCTCTGGAAATGATTAAGTTATGCTGTCCTATTGTCGTCTCTTTCTTGGCACACATTTTTAATTTTTGCATTAAACGTTCCATATTTTACCACTCCCTAAGGTACCTACTGTTGGTAAAGTGTCTGATTTAGTCTGTTACCCGTGGAATCTAAGTTGTTTGAAAAAATAATATATATAGTGGAGTCGGTCTGGCAAAATCAACGGCTCGAGAATCCCTTGACGAAATCGATAAATTTTTTTTCCCCCAATCGACATTTTATTTTAATATTTATTATTCTAATATTTATTATTTTTTATTCTAATATTTAATATTTGTTATTTTAATATTTACTATTTTTATTTTAATATTTACTATTTTTATTTTAATATTTATTATTTTCTTATTCTAATATTTATTATTTTTTATTTTAATATTTATTATTTTTTATTCTATATTTAATATTTTCTATTTTAATATTTACTATTTTTTATTTTAATATTTATCATTTTTTATTCTAATATTTATTATTCTTTATTCTAATATTTATTATTTTTTATTTTAATATTTATTATTTTTTATTTTAATATTTATTATTCTTTATTCTAATATTTATTATTTTTTATTTTAATATTTATTATTTTTTATTCTAATATTTACTATTTTTTATTTTAATATTTACTATTTTTTATTTTAATATTTATTATTTTTAATTCTAATATTTATTATTTTTTATTCTAATATTTATTATTTTTTATTTAAATATTTACTATTTTTTATTTTAATATTTATTATTTTTTATTTTAATATATACTATTTTTTATTTTTTTAATATTTACTATTTTTATTTTAATATTTATTATTTTTTATTCTAATATTTATTATTTTTTATTCTAATATTTATTATTTTTTATTTAAATATTTACTATTTTTTATTTTAATATTTACTATTTGTCATTTTAATATTTACTATTTTTATTTTAATACTTATTATTTTTTATTCTAATATTTATTATTTTTTATTCTAATATTTACTATTTTTTATTTAAATATTTACTATTTTTATTTTAATATTTATTATTTTTTATTCTAATATTTATTATTTTTTATTCTAATATTTATTATTTTTTATTTAAATATTTACTATTTTTTATTTTAATATTTACTATTTTTTATTTGAATATTTACTATTTGTTATTTTAATATTTACTATTTTTATTTTAATATTTATTATTTTTTATTCTAATATTTATTATTTTTTATTCTAATATTTACTATTTTTTATTTTAATATTTACTATTTTTTATTTTAATATTTAATATTTTTTATTTTAATATTTATTATTTTTTATTCTAATATTTATTATTTTTTATCCTAATATTTATTATTTTTTATTTAAATATTTACAATTTTTTATTTTAATATTTACTATTTTTTATTTTAATATTTATTATTCTTTATTCTAATATTTATTATTTTTTATTCTAATATTTACTATTTTTTATTTAAATATTTACTATTTTTTATTTTAATATTTAATATTTGTTATTTTAATATTTACTATTTTTATTTTTTATTCTAATATTTATTATTTTTTGTTCTAATATTTACTATTTTTTATTTTAATATTTACCATTTTTATTTTAATATTTATTATTTTTTTATTCTAATATTTATTATTTTTTATTCTAATATTTATTATTTTTTATTTTAATATTTATTATTTTTTATTTTAATATTTATTATTCTTTATTCTAATATTTATTATTTTTTATTTTAATATTCGCACCTTTGAGCCTTTGTACAGGGTCGAAGCTAATAATTCGAGAAAACATAAATTGACCAAAGTCGAAACCTTGCAGAATTTGTTCCACTCAGAAATTATCATAGTGTTTAGTCTATCGACCTTTAACCGAAAAATACCCATATCGCACCTTTGAGCCTTTGTACAGGGTCGAGGCTAATAATTCGAAAAATATAAATTTTAAAAAGTCGAACACTTGCAGAACTTGTTCCACTCAGAAATTAGCATAGGAGTATTCAGTCTATCGACCTTTAACTGAAAAATACCCATAGTCGCACCTTTGAGCCTTTGTACAGGGTCGAGGCTAATAATTCGAGAAAACATAAATTAGCCAAAGTCGAAACCTTGCAGAATTTGTTCCACTCAGAAATTGGCATAGAAGTGTTTAGTCTATCGAACTTTAACCGAAAAATACCCATAGTCGCACCTTTGAGCCTTTGTACAGGGTCGAAGCTAATAATTCGAGAAAACATAAATTGGCCAAAGTCGAAACCTTGCAGAATTTGTTCCACTCAGAAATTATCATAGAAGTGTTTAGTCTATCGACCTTTAACCGAAAAAAAAACCCATAGTCGCACCTTGGAGCCTTTGTACATGGTCGAGGCTAATAATTCGAGAAAACATAAATTGGCCAAAGTCGAACACTTGCAGAATTTGTTCCACTCAGAAATTAGCATAGGAGTACTCAGTCTATCGATCTTTACCCGAAAAATACCCATAGTCGAACCTTTGAGCCTTTGTACAGGGTCGAGGCTAATAATTCGAGAAACATAAATTGGCCAAACTCGAACACTTGCAGAATTTGTTCCACATCGAAATTGGCATAGAAGTGTTTAGTCTATCGAATTTTAACCGAAAAATACCCATAGTCGCACCTTTGAGCCTTTGTACAGGGTCGAAGCTAATAATTCGAGAAAACATAAATTGGCCAAAGTCGAAACCTTGCAGAATTTGTTCCACTCAGAAATTATCATAGAAGTGTTTAGTCTATCGACCTTTAACCGAAAAAAACCCATAGTCGCACCTTGGAGCCTTTGTACAGGGTCGAGGCTAATAATTCGAGAAACATAAATTGGCCAAAGTCGAACACTTGCAGAATTTGTTCCACTCAGAAATTTTGCATAGGAGTACTCAGTCTATCGATCTTTAACCGAATAATACCCATAGTCGCACCTTTGAGCCTTTGTACAGGGTCGAGGCTAATAATTCGAGAAACATAAATTTGCCAAAGTCGAAACCTTGCAGAATTTGTTCCACTCAGAAATTGGCATAGAAGTGTTTAGTCTATCGATCTTTAACCGAAAAATACCCATAGTCGCACCTTTGAGCCTTTGTACAGGGTCGAAGCTAATAATTCGAGAAAACATAAATTGGCCAACGTCGAAACCTTGCAGAATTTGTTCCACTCAGAAATTAGCATAGAAGTGTTTAGTCTATCGATCTTTAACCGAAAAATACCCATAGTCGAACCTTTGAGCCTTTGTACAGGGTCGATTCTAATAATTCGAGAAACATAAATTGGCCAAAGTCGGACACTTGCAGAATTTGTTCCACTCAGAAATTAGCATAGGAGTACTCAGTCTATCGATCTTTAACCGAAAAATACCCATAGTCGCACCTTTGAGCCTTTGTACAGGGTCGAAGCTAATAATTCGAGAAAACATAAATTGGCCAAAGTCGAAACCTTGCAGAATTTGTTCCACTCAGAAATTGGCATAGAAGTGTTTAGTCTAACGATCTTTATCTGAAAAATACCCATAGTCGCACCTTTGAGCCTTTGTACAGGGTCGAGGCTAATAATTCGAGAAAACATAAATTGGCCAAAGTCGAAACCTTGCAGAATTTGTTCCACAATAATTTGTACGACAACATTGTCAAAATTAACGTAAAGATGAATATAATGAATAAAGATTGTTTTTCATTATAAACATTTTCATATCCATCCGACAATCAGACATTAAAAATAAAAGACACAATGATTAAGTACTATATCATTTTACAGAGATGTTAATAAAGTTTGTCCTGTTTTCGGCTGATTTTTAAACTTTATCTATTTGGACAACGTGCATTTGTTTACGTTTTTCGGTCCTATACGGCGACATTGTTGGCGGATCCTTCTCTTTCTTGTTCCTTTTCTCAATTAGCGATGAGGCCCCCAAAAGGAGCCCCCCGGTTTGGTGCATGTGACAGGAACATTCCGAAGAGTGCATCTGGACCAGTGCAGGAGAGCGAGATTAATTGAGAAATTATAGATAAAGTTAAAAGGAAAAATGTTAACTACGGGCAGATATGGTCACCTTACAAAATAGAATATCTGAATTTGAGACAGAAACTAATGGTAAATGTCTAGTCATAAATCGTCCCTGTGAGAATGGTGATGATGGGGACAGTGAAATTTAAAAAAAACACTGCACTTCTTAAATATATCAATGGTGAATTTCGAGAGAACTGCATTATAGATTCAGTGAAAACCCCCAGATAACGAACTCAATAAATTATTATTTAAATAACTACATAAGTGTAAATAGTTTATCGTTACAATCAGTCGAAAATACAGATGTATTTAGTGCAGTTGGCCAGTTGAAGTCGAATACGTTTGGATCAGACGGATTATCTCTGGAAATGATTAAGTTATGCTGTCCTATTGTCGTCTCTTTCTTGGCACACATTTTTAATTTTTGCATTAAACGTTCCATATTTTACCACTCCCTAAGGTACCTACTGTTGGTAAAGTGTCTGATTTAGTCTGTTACCCGTGGAATCTAAGTTGTTTGAAAAAATAATATATATAGTGGAGTCGGTCTGGCAAAATCAACGGCTCGAGAATCCCTTGACGAAATCGATAAATTTTTTTTCCCCCAATCGACATTTTATTTTAATATTTATTATTCTAATATTTATTATTTTTTATTCTAATATTTAATATTTGTTATTTTAATATTTACTATTTTTATTTTAATATTTACTATTTTTATTTTAATATTTATTATTTTCTTATTCTAATATTTATTATTTTTTATTTTAATATTTATTATTTTTTATTCTATATTTAATATTTTCTATTTTAATATTTACTATTTTTTATTTTAATATTTATCATTTTTTATTCTAATATTTATTATTCTTTATTCTAATATTTATTATTTTTTATTTTAATATTTATTATTTTTTATTTTAATATTTATTATTCTTTATTCTAATATTTATTATTTTTTATTTTAATATTTATTATTTTTTATTCTAATATTTACTATTTTTTATTTTAATATTTACTATTTTTTATTTTAATATTTATTATTTTTAATTCTAATATTTATTATTTTTTATTCTAATATTTATTATTTTTTATTTAAATATTTACTATTTTTTATTTTAATATTTATTATTTTTTATTTTAATATATACTATTTTTTATTTTTTTAATATTTACTATTTTTATTTTAATATTTATTATTTTTTATTCTAATATTTATTATTTTTTATTCTAATATTTATTATTTTTTATTTAAATATTTACTATTTTTTATTTTAATATTTACTATTTGTCATTTTAATATTTACTATTTTTATTTTAATACTTATTATTTTTTATTCTAATATTTATTATTTTTTATTCTAATATTTACTATTTTTTATTTAAATATTTACTATTTTTATTTTAATATTTATTATTTTTTATTCTAATATTTATTATTTTTTATTCTAATATTTATTATTTTTTATTTAAATATTTACTATTTTTTATTTTAATATTTACTATTTTTTATTTGAATATTTACTATTTGTTATTTTAATATTTACTATTTTTATTTTAATATTTATTATTTTTTATTCTAATATTTATTATTTTTTATTCTAATATTTACTATTTTTTATTTTAATATTTACTATTTTTTATTTTAATATTTAATATTTTTTATTTTAATATTTATTATTTTTTATTCTAATATTTATTATTTTTTATCCTAATATTTATTATTTTTTATTTAAATATTTACAATTTTTTATTTTAATATTTACTATTTTTTATTTTAATATTTATTATTCTTTATTCTAATATTTATTATTTTTTATTCTAATATTTACTATTTTTTATTTAAATATTTACTATTTTTTATTTTAATATTTAATATTTGTTATTTTAATATTTACTATTTTTTATTTAAATATTTACTATTTTTTATTTTAATATTTAATATTTGTTATTTTAATATTTACTATTTTTATTTTTTATTCTAATATTTATTATTTTTTGTTCTAATATTTACTATTTTTTATTTTAATATTTACCATTTTTATTTTAATATTTATTATTTTTTTATTCTAATATTTATTATTTTTTATTCTAATATTTATTATTTTTTATTTTAATATTTATTATTTTTTATTTTAATATTTATTATTCTTTATTCTAATATTTATTATTTTTTATTTTAATATTCGCACCTTTGAGCCTTTGTACAGGGTCGAAGCTAATAATTCGAGAAAACATAAATTGACCAAAGTCGAAACCTTGCAGAATTTGTTCCACTCAGAAATTATCATAGTGTTTAGTCTATCGACCTTTAACCGAAAAATACCCATATCGCACCTTTGAGCCTTTGTACAGGGTCGAGGCTAATAATTCGAAAAATATAAATTTTAAAAAGTCGAACACTTGCAGAACTTGTTCCACTCAGAAATTAGCATAGGAGTATTCAGTCTATCGACCTTTAACTGAAAAATACCCATAGTCGCACCTTTGAGCCTTTGTACAGGGTCGAGGCTAATAATTCGAGAAAACATAAATTAGCCAAAGTCGAAACCTTGCAGAATTTGTTCCACTCAGAAATTGGCATAGAAGTGTTTAGTCTATCGATCTTTAACCGAAGAATACCCATAGTCGAACCTTTGAGCCTTTGTACAGGGTCGAGGCTAATAATTCGAGTAACATAAATTGGCCAAAGTCGAACACTTGCAGAATTTGTTCCACTCAGAAATTAGCATAGGAGTACTCAGTCTATCGATCTTTAACCGAAAAATACCCATAGTCGCACCTTTGAACCTTTGTACAGGGTCGAGGCTAATAATTCGAGGAACATAAATTTTCCAAAGTCGAACACTTGCAGAATTTGTTCCACATCGAAATTGGCATAGAAGTGTTTAGTCTATCGAACTTTAACCGAAAAATGCCCATAGTCGCACCTTTGAGCCTTTGTACAGGGTCGAAGCTAATAATTCGAGAAAACATAAATTGGCCAAAATCGAAACCTTGCAGAATTTGTTCCACTCAGAAATTATCATAGAAGTGTTTAGTCTATCGACCTTTAACCGAAAAAAAACCCATAGTCGCACCTTGGAGCCTTTGTACAGGGTCGAGGCTAATAATTCGAGAAAACATAAATTGGCCAAAGTCGAACACTTGCAGAATTTGTTCCACTCAGAAATTAGCATAGGAGTACTCAGTCTATCGATCTTTACCCGAAAAATACCCATAGTCGAACCTTTGAGCCTTTGTACAGGGTCGAGGCTAATAATTCGAGAAACATAAATTGGCCAAAGTCGAACACTTGCAGAATTTGTTCCACATCGAAATTGGCATAGAAGTGTTTAGTCTATCGAACTTTAACCGAAAAATACCCATAGTCGCACCTTTGAGCCTTTGTACAGGGTCGAAGCTAATAATTCGAGAAAACATAAATTGGCCAAAGTCGAAACCTTGCAGAATTTGTTCCACTCAGAAATTATCATAGAAGTGTTTAGTCTATCGACCTTTAACCGAAAAAAACCCATAGTCGCACCTTGGAGCCTTTGTACAGGGTCGAGGCTAATAATTCGAGAAACATAAATTGGCCAAAGTCGAACACTTGCAGAATTTGTTCCACTCAGAAATTAGCATAGGAGTACTCAGTCTATCGATCTTTAACCGAATAATACCCATAGTCCCACCTTTGAGCCTTTGTACAGGGTCGAGGCTAATAATTCGAGAAACATAAATTTGCCAAAGTCGAAACCTTGCAGAATTTGTTCCACTCAGAAATTGGCATAGAAGTGTTTAGTCTATCGATCTTTAACCGAAAAATACCCATAGTCGCACCTTTGAGCCTTTGTACAGGGTCGAAGCTAATAATTCGAGAAAACATAAATTGGCCAACGTCGAAACCTTGCAGAATTTGTTCCACTCAGAAATTGGCATAGAAGTGTTTAGTCTATCGATCTTTAACCGAAAAATACCCATAGTCGAACCTTTGAGCCTTTGTACAGGGTCGATTCTAATAATTCGAGAAACATAAATTGGCCAAAGTCGAACACTTGCAGAATTTGTTCCACTCAGAAATTAGCATAGGAGTACTCAGTCTATCGATCTTTAACCGAAAAATACCCATAGTCGCACCTTTGAGCCTTTGTACAGGGTCGAAGCTAATAATTCGAGAAAACATAAATTGCCCAACGTCGAAACCTTGCAGAATTTGTTCCACTCAGAAATTGGCATAGAAGTGTTTAGTCTATCGATCTTTAACCGAAAAATACCCATAGTCGAACCTTTGAGCCTTTGTACAGGGTCGATTCTAATAATTCGAGAAACATAAATTGGCCAAAGTAGAACACTTGCAGAATTTGTTCCACTCAGAAATTAGCATAGGAGTACTCAGTCTATCGATCTTTAACCGAAAAATACCCATAGTCGCACCTTTGAGCCTTTGTACAGGGTCGAAGCTAATAATTCGAGAAAACATAAATTGGCCAAAGTCGAAACCTTGCAGAATTTATTCCACTCAGAAATTGGCATAGAAGTGTTTAGTCTAACGATCTTTAACTGAAAAATACCCATAGTCGCACCTTTGAGCCTTTGTACAGGGTCGAGGCTAATAATTCGAGAAAACATAAATTGGCCAAAGTCGAAACCTTGCAGAATTTGTTCCACAATAATTTGTACGACAACATTGTCAAAATTAACGTAAAGATGAATATAATGAATAAAGATTGTTTTTCATTATAAACATTTTCATATCCATCCGACAATCAGACATTAAAAATAAAAGACACAATGATTAAGTACTATATCATTTTACAGTACGTTTTTCGGTCCTATACGGCGACATTGTTGGCGGATCCTTCTCTTTCTTGTTCCTTTTCTCAATTAGCGATGAGTCCCCCAAAAGGAGCCCCCCGGTTTGGTGCATGTGACAGGAACATTCCGAAGAGTGCATCTGGACCAGTGCAGGAGAGCGAGATTAATTGAGAAATTATAGATAAAGTTAAAATTGTTGTTTACAAAATAGAATATCTGAATTTGAGACAGAAACTAATGGTAAATGTCTAGTCATAAATCGTCCCTGTGAGAATGGTGATGATGGGGACAGTGAAATTTAAAAAAAAACACTGCACTTCTTAAATATGAATTTAAAATATTTACTATTTTTTATTTTAATATTTATTATTTTTTATTTTAATATTTACTATTTTTTATTTTTTTAATATTTACTATTTTTATTTTAATATTTATTATTTTTTATTCTAATATTTATTATTTTTTATTCTAATATTTATTATTTTTTATTCTAATATTTATTATTTTTTATTTAAATATTTACTATTTTTTATTTTAATATTTACTATTTGTTATTTTAATATTTACTATTTTTATTTTAATATTTATTATTTTTTATTCTAATATTTATTATTTTTTATTCTAATATTTACTATTTTTTATTTAAATATTTACTATTTTTATTTTAATATTTTTTATTTTTTATTCTAATATTTATTATTTTTTATTTAAATATTTACTATTTTTTATTTTAATATTTATTATTTTTTATTTTAATATTTACTATTTGTTATTTTAATATTTACTATTTTTATTTTAATATTTATTATTTTTTATTCTAATATTTATTATTTTTTATTCTAATATTTACTATTTTTTATTTTAATATTTACTATTTTTTATTTTAATATTTAATATTTTTTTATTTTAATATTTATTATTTTTTATTCTAATATTTATTATGTTTTATCCTAATATTTATTATTTTTTATTTAAATATTTACAATTTTTTATTTTAATATTTACTATTTTTTATTTAAATATTTAATATTTGTTATTTTAATATTTACTATTTTTATTTTTTATTCTAATATTTATTATTTTTTGTTCTAATATTTACTATTTTTTATTTTAATATTTACCATTTTTATTTTAATATTTATTATTTTTTTATTCTAATATTTATTATTTTTTATTCTAATATTTATTATTTTTTATTTTAATATTTATTATTTTTTATTTTAATATTCGCACCTTTGACCCTTTGTACAGGGTCGAAGCTAATAATTCGAGAAAACATAAATTGGCCAAAGTCGAAACCTTGCAGAATTTGTTCCACTCAGAAATTATCATTGTGTTTAGTCTATCGACCTTTAACCGAAAAATACCCATATCGCACCTTTGAGCCTTTGTACAGGGTCGAGGCTAATAATTCGAAAAATATAAATTGGAAAAAGTCGAACACTTGCAGAACTTGTTCTACTCAGAAATTAGCATAGGAGTATTCAGTCTATCGACCTTTAACTGAAAAATACCCATAGTCGCACCTTTGAGCCTTTGTACAGGGTCGAGGCTAATAATTCGAGAAAACATAAATTGGCCAAAGTCGAAACCTTGCAGAATTTGTTCCACTCAGAAATTGGCATAGAAGTGTTTAGTCTAACGATCTTTAACTGAAAAATACCCATAGTCGCACCTTTGAGCCTTTGTACAGGGTCGAGGCTAATAATTCGAGAAAACATAAATTGGCCAAAGTCGAAACCTTGCAGAATTTGTTCCACTCAGAAATTATCATAGAAGTGTTTAGTCTATCGATCTTTAACCGAAAAATACCCATAGTCGAACCTTTGAGCCTTTGTACAGGGTCGATTCTAATAATTCGAGAAACATAAATTGGCCAAAGTCGAACACTTGCAGAATTTGTTCCACTCAGAAATTAGCATAGGTGTACTCAGTCTATCGATCTTTAACCGAAAAATACCCATAGTCGCACCTTTGAACCTTTGTACAGGGTCGAGGCTAATAATTCTAGGAACATAAATTGGCCAAAGTCGAATACTTGCATAATTTGTTCCACATCGAAATTGGCATAGAAGTGTTTAGTTTAACGATCTTTAACTGAAAAATACCCATAGTCGTACCTTTGAGCCTTTGTACAGGGTCGAAGCTAATAATTCGAGGAAACATAAATTGGCCAAAGTCGAAACCTTGCAGAATTTGTTCCATTCAGAAATTATCATAGAAGTGTTTAGTCTATCGACCTTTAACCGAAAAAAAAACCATAGTCGCACCTTGGAGCCTTTGTACAGGGTCGAGGCTAATAATTCGAGAAAACATAAATTGGCCAAAGTCGAACACTTGCAGAATTTGTTCCACTCAGAAATTAGCATAGGAGTACTCAGTCTATCGATCTTTACCCGAAAAATACCCATAGTCGAACCTTTGAGCCTTTGTACAGGGTCGAGGCTAATAATTCGAGAAACATAAATTGGCCAAAGTCGAACACTTGCAGAATTTGTTCCACATCGAAATTGGCATAGAAGTGTTTAGTCTATCGAACTTTAACCGAAAAATACCCATAGTCGCACCTTTGAGCCTTTGTATAGGGTCGAAGCTAATAATTCGAGGAACATAAATTGGCCAAAGTCGAAACCTTGCATAATTTGTTCCACATCGAAATTGGCATAGAAGTGTTTAGTTTAACGATCTTTAACTGAAAAATACCCATAGTCGCACCTTTGAGCCTTTGTACATTGTCGAGGCTAATAATTCGAAAAATATAAATTGGCCAAAGTCGAACACTTGCAGAATTTGTTCCACTCGGAAATTAGCATAGGAGTATTCAGTCCATCGACCTTTAACTGAAAAATACCAATAGTCGCACCTTTGAGCCTTTGTACAGGGTCGAGGCTAATAATTCGAGAAAACATAAATTTGCCAAAGTCGAAACCTTGCAGAATTTGTTCCACTCAGAAATTGGCAAAGAAGTGTTTAGTCTATCGATCTTTAACCGAAAAATACCCATAGTCGAACCTTTGAGCCTTTGTACAGGGTCGAGGCTAATAATTCGAGAAACATAAATTGGCCAAAGTCGAACACTTGCAGAATTTGTTCCACTCAGAAATTAGCATAGGAGTACTCAGTCTATCGATCTTTAACCGAATAATACCCATAGTCGCACCTTTGAGCCTTTGTACAGGGTCGAGGCTAATAATTCGAGAAACATAAATTTGCCAAAGTCGAAACCATGCAGAATTTGTTCCACATCGAAATTGGCATAGAAGTGTTTAGTCTATCGATCTTTAACTGAAAAAAACCCATAGTTGCACCTTTGAGCCTTTGTACAGGGTCGAGGCCAGTTATTCGAGGAAACATAAATTGGCCAAAGTCGAAACCTTGCAGAATTTGTTCCACATCGAAATTGGCATAGAAGTGTTTAGTCTATCGATCTTTAACTGAAAAAAACCCATAGTCGCACCTTTGAGCCTTTGTACAGGGTCGAGGCCAGTTATTCGAGGAAACATAAATTGGCCAAAGTCGAAACCTTGCAGAATTTGTTCCACTCAGAAATTGGCATAGAAGTGTTTAGCCTAACGATCTTTAACCGAAAAATACCCATAGTCGCACCTTTGAGCCTTTGTACAGGGTCGAGACCAGTTATTCGAGAAAACATAAATTGGCCAAAGTCGAAACCTTGCAGAATTTCTTCCACTCAGAAATTGGCATAGAAGTGTTTAGTGTAACGATCTATAACTGAAAAATACCCATAGTCGCACCTTTGAGCCTTTGTACAGGGTCGAAGCTAATAATTCGAGAAAACATAAATTTGCCAAAGTCGAAACCTTGCAGAATTTGTTCCACTTAGAAATTGGCATAGAAGTGTTTAGTCTATCGATTTTTAACCGAAAAATACCCATAGTCGAACTTTTGAGCCTTTGTACAGGGTCGAGGCTAATAATTCGAGAAACATAAATTGGCCAAAGTCGAACGCTTGCAGAATTTGTTCCACTCAGAAATTAGCATAGGAGTACTCAGTCTATCGATCTTTAACCGAAAAATACCCATAGTCGCACCTTTGAACCTTTGTACAGGGTCGAGGCTAATAATTCGAGAAACATAAATTGGCCAAAGTCGAACACTTGCAGAATTTGTTCCACATCGAAACTGGCATAGAAGTGTTTAGTCTATCGATCTTTAACCGAAAAATACCCATAGTCGTACCTTTGAGCCTTTGTACAGGGTCGAGGCTAATAATTCGAGAAAACATAAATTGGCCAAAGTCGAACACTTGCAGAATTTGTTCCACTCAGAAATTAGCATAGGAGTACTCAGTCTATCGATCTTTAACCGAAAAATACCCATAGTCGCACCTTTGAACCTTTATACAGGGTCGAGGCTAATAATTCGAGAAACATAAATTGGCCAAAGTCGAACACTTGCAGAATTTGTTCCACATCGAAATTGGCATAGAAGTGTTTAGTCTATCGATCTTTAACTGAAAAAAACCCATAGTCGCACCTTTGAGCCTTTGTACAGGGTCGAGACCAGTTATTCGAGAAAACATAAATTGGCCAAAGTCGAAACCTTGCAGAATTTGTTCCACTCAGAAATTGGCATAGAAGTGTTTAGTGTAACGATCTTTAACTGAAAAATACCCATAGTCGCACCTTTGAGCCTTTGTACAGGGTCGAAGCTAATAATTCGAGAAAACATAAATTTGCCAAAGTCGAAACCTTGCAGAATTTGTTCCACTTAGAAATTGGCATAGAAGTGTTTAGTCTATCGATTTTTAACCGAAAAATACCCATAGTCGAACCTTTGAGCCTTTGTACAGGGTCGAAGCTAATAATTCGAGAAAACATAAATTGGCCAAAGTCGAACACTTGCAGAATTTGTTCCACTCAGAAATTAGCATAGGAGTACTCAGTCTATCGATCTTTAACCGAATAATACCCATAGTCGCACCTTTGAGCCTTTGTACAGGGTCGAGGCTAATAATTCGAGAAACATAAATTTGCCAAAGTCGAAACCATGCAGAATTTGTTCCACATCGAAATTGGCATAGAAGTGTTTAGTCTATCGATCTTTAACTGAAAAAAACCCATAGTTGCACCTTTGAGCCTTTGTACAGGGTCGAGGCCAGTTATTCGAGGAAACATAAATTGGCCAAAGTCGAAACCTTGCAGAATTTGTTCCACATCGAAATTGGCATAGAAGTGTTTGGTCTATCGATCTTTAACTGAAAAAAACCCATAGTCGCACCTTTGAGCCTTTGTACAGGGTCGAGGCCAGTTATTCGAGGAAACATAAATTGGCCAAAGTCGAAACCTTGCAGAATTTGTTCCACTCAGAAATTGGCATAGAAGTGTTTAGTCTAACGATCTTTAACCGAAAAATACCCATAGTCGCACCTTTGAGCCTTTGTACAGGGTCGAGGCCAGTTATTCGAGGAAACATAAATTGGCCAAAGTCGAAACCTTGCAGAATTTGTTCCACTCAGAAATTGGCATAGAAGTGTTTAGTCTATCGATCTTTAACCGAAAAATACCCATAGTCGTACCTTTGAGCCTTTGTACAGGGTCGAGGCTAATAATTCGAGAAAACATAAATTGGCCAAAGTCGAACACTTGCAGAATTTGTTCCACTCAGAAATTAGCATAGGAGTACTCAGTCTATCGATCTTTAACCGAAAAATACCCATAGTCGCACCTTTGAACCTTTATACAGGGTCGAGGCTAATAATTCGAGAAACATAAATTGGCCAAAGTCGAACACTTGCAGAATTTGTTCCACATCGAAATTGGCATAGAAGTGTTTAGTCTATCGATCTTTAACTGAAAAAAACCCATAGTCGCACCTTTGAGCCTTTGTACAGGGTCGAGACCAGTTATTCGAGAAAACATAAATTGGCCAAAGTCGAAACCTTGCAGAATTTGTTCCACTCAGAAATTGGCATAGAAGTGTTTAGTGTAACGATCTTTAACTGAAAAATACCCATAGTCGCACCTTTGAGCCTTTGTACAGGGTCGAAGCTAATAATTCGAGAAAACATAAATTTGCCAAAGTCGAAACCTTGCAGAATTTGTTCCACTTAGAAATTGGCATAGAAGTGTTTAGTCTATCGATTTTTAACCGAAAAATACCCATAGTCGAACCTTTGAGCCTTTGTACAGGGTCGAAGCTAATAATTCGAGAAAACATAAATTGGCCAAAGTCGAACACTTGCAGAATTTGTTCCACTCAGAAATTAGCATAGGAGTACTCAGTCTATCGATCTTTAACCGAATAATACCCATAGTCGCACCTTTGAGCCTTTGTACAGGGTCGAGGCTAATAATTCGAGAAACATAAATTTGCCAAAGTCGAAACCATGCAGAATTTGTTCCACATCGAAATTGGCATAGAAGTGTTTAGTCTATCGATCTTTAACTGAAAAAAACCCATAGTTGCACCTTTGAGCCTTTGTACAGGGTCGAGGCCAGTTATTCGAGGAAACATAAATTGGCCAAAGTCGAAACCTTGCAGAATTTGTTCCACATCGAAATTGGCATAGAAGTGTTTGGTCTATCGATCTTTAACTGAAAAAAACCCATAGTCGCACCTTTGAGCCTTTGTACAGGGTCGAGGCCAGTTATTCGAGGAAACATAAATTGGCCAAAGTCGAAACCTTGCAGAATTTGTTCCACTCAGAAATTGGCATAGAAGTGTTTAGTCTAACGATCTTTAACCGAAAAATACCCATAGTCGCACCTTTGAGCCTTTGTACAGGGTCGAGACCAGTTATTCGAGAAAACATAAATTGGCCAAAGTCGAAACCTTGCAGAATTTCTTCCACTCAGAAATTGGCATAGAAGTGTTTAGTGTAACGATCTATAACTGAAAAATACCCATAGTCGCACCTTTGAGCCTTTGTACAGGGTCGAAGCTAATAATTCGAGAAAACATAAATTTGCCAAAGTCGAAACCTTGCAGAATTTGTTCCACTTAGAAATTGGCATAGAAGTGTTTAGTCTATCGATTTTTAACCGAAAAATACCCATAGTCGAACTTTTGAGCCTTTGTACAGGGTCGAGGCTAATAATTCGAGAAACATAAATTGGCCAAAGTCGAACGCTTGCAGAATTTGTTCCACTCAGAAATTAGCATAGGAGTACTCAGTCTATCGATCTTTAACCGAAAAATACCCATAGTCGCACCTTTGAACCTTTGTACAGGGTCGAGGCTAATAATTCGAGAAACATAAATTGGCCAAAGTCGAACACTTGCAGAATTTGTTCCACATCGAAACTGGCATAGAAGTGTTTAGTCTATCGATCTTTAACCGAAAAATACCCATAGTCGTACCTTTGAGCCTTTGTACAGGGTCGAGGCTAATAATTCGAGAAAACATAAATTGGCCAAAGTCGAACACTTGCAGAATTTGTTCCACTCAGAAATTAGCATAGGAGTACTCAGTCTATCGATCTTTAACCGAAAAATACCCATAGTCGCACCTTTGAACCTTTATACAGGGTCGAGGCTAATAATTCGAGAAACATAAATTGGCCAAAGTCGAACACTTGCAGAATTTTTTCCACATCGAAATTGGCATAGAAGTGTTTAGTCTATCGATCTTTAACTGAAAAAAACCCATAGTCGCACCTTTGAGCCTTTGTACAGGGTCGAGACCAGTTATTCGAGAAAACATAAATTGGCCAAAGTCGAAACCTTGCAGAATTTGTTCCACTCAGAAATTGGCATAGAAGTGTTTAGTGTAACGATCTTTAACTGAAAAATACCCATAGTCGCACCTTTGAGCCTTTGTACAGGGTCGAAGCTAATAATTCGAGAAAACATAAATTTGCCAAAGTCGAAACCTTGCAGAATTTGTTCCACTTAGAAATTGGCATAGAAGTGTTTAGTCTATCGATTTTTAACCGAAAAATACCCATAGTCGAACCTTTGAGCCTTTGTACAGGGTCGAGGCTAATAATTCGAGAAAACATAAATTTGCCAAAGTCGAAACCTTGCAGAATTTGTTCCACTCAGAAATTGGCATAGAAGTGTTTAGTCTATCGATCTTTAACCGAAAAATACCCATAGTCGAACCTTTGAGCCTTTGTACAGGGTCGAGGCTAATAATTCGAGAAACATAAATTGGCCAAAGTCGAACACTTGCAGAATTTGTTCCACTCAGAAATTAGCATAGGAGTACTCAGTCTATCGATCTTTAACCGAATAATACCCATAGTCGCACCTTTGAGCCTTTGTACAGGGTCGAGGCTAATAATTCGAGAAACATAAATTTGCCAAAGTCGAAACCTTGCAGAATTTGTTCCACATCGAAATTGGCATAGAAGTGTTTAGTCTATCGATCTTTAACTGAAAAAAACCCATAGTCGCACCTTTGAGCCTTTGTACAGGGTCGAGGCCAGTTATTCGAGGAAACATAAATTGGCCAAAGTCGAAACCTTGCAGAATTTGTTCCACATCGAAATTGGCATAGAAGTGTTTAGTCTATCGATCTTTAACTGAAAAAAACCCATAGTCGCACCTTTGTGCCTTTGTACAGGGTCGAGGCCAGTTATTCGAGGAAACATAAATTGGCCAAAGTCGAAACCTTGCAGAATTTGTTCCACTCAGAAATTGGCATAGAAGTGTTTAGTCTAACGATCTTTAACCGAAAAATACCCATAGTCGCACCTTTGAGCCTTTGTACAGGGTCGAGACCAGTTATTCGAGAAAACATAAATTGGCCAAAGTCGAAACCTTGCAGAATTTGTTCCACTCAGAAATTGGCATAGCAGTGTTTAGTGTAACGATCTATAACTGAAAAATACCCATAGTCGCACCTTTGAGCCTTTGTACAGGGTCGAAGCTAATAATTCGAGAAAACATAAATTTGCCAAAGTCGAAACCTTGCAGAATTTGTTCCACTTAGAAATTGGCATAGAAGTGTTTAGTCTATCGATTTTTAACCGAAAAAATACCCATAGTCGAACCTTTGAGCCTTTGTAAAGGGTCGAGGCTAATAATTCGAGAAACATAAATTGGCCAAAGTCGAACGCTTGCAGAATTTGTTCCACTCAGAAATTAGCATAGGAGTACTCAGTCTATCGATCTTTAACCGAAAAATACCCATAGTCGCACCTTTGAACCTTTGTACAGGGTCGAGACCAATAATTCGAGAAACATAAATTGGCCAAAGTCGAAACCTTGCAGAATTTGTTCCACTTAGAAATTGGCATAGAAGTGTTTAGTCTATCGATTTTTAACCGAAAAATACCCATAGTCGAACCTTTGAGCCTTTGTAAAGGGTCGAGGCTAATAATTCGAGAAACATAAATTGGCCAAAGTCGAACGCTTGCAGAATTTGTTCCACTCAGAAATTAGCATAGGAGTACTCAGTCTATCGATCTTTAACCGAAAAATACCCATAGTCGCACCTTTGAACCTTTGTACAGGGTCGAGGCTAATAATTCGAGAAACATAAATTGGCCAAAGTCGAACACTTGCAGAATTTGTTCCACATCGAAACTGGCATAGAAGTGTTTAGTCTATCGATCTTTAACCGAAAAATACCCATAGTCGTACCTTTGAGCCTTTGTACAGGGTCGAGGCTAATAATTCGAGAAAACATAAATTGGCCAAAGTCGAACACTTGCAGAATTTGTTCCACTCAGAAATTAGCATAGGAGTACTCAGTCTATCGATCTTTAACCGAAAAATACCCATAGTCGCACCTTTGAACCTTTATACAGGGTCGAGGCTAATAATTCGAGAAACATAAATTGGCCAAAGTCGAACACTTGCAGAATTTGTTCCACATCGAAATTGGCATAGAAGTGTTTAGTCTATCGATCTTTAACTGAAAAAAACCCATAGTCGCACCTTTGAGCCTTTGTACAGGGTCGAGACCAGTTATTCGAGAAAACATAAATTGGCCAAAGTCGAAACCTTGCAGAATTTGTTCCACTCAGAAATTGGCATAGAAGTGTTTAGTGTAACGATCTTTAACTGAAAAATACCCATAGTCGCACCTTTGAGCCTTTGTACAGGGTCGAAGCTAATAATTCGAGAAAACATAAATTTGCCAAAGTCGAAACCTTGCAGAATTTGTTCCACTTAGAAATTGGCATAGAAGTGTTTAGTCTATCGATTTTTAACCGAAAAATACCCATAGTCGAACCTTTGAGCCTTTGTACAGGGTCGAGGCTAATAATTCGAGAAAACATAAATTTGCCAAAGTCGAAACCTTGCAGAATTTGTTCCACTCAGAAATTGGCATAGAAGTGTTTAGTCTATCGATCTTTAACCGAAAAATACCCATAGTCGAACCTTTGAGCCTTTGTACAGGGTCGAGGCTAATAATTCGAGAAACATAAATTGGCCAAAGTCGAACACTTGCAGAATTTGTTCCACTCAGAAATTAGCATAGGAGTACTCAGTCTATCGATCTTTAACCGAATAATACCCATAGTCGCACCTTTGAGCCTTTGTACAGGGTCGAGGCTAATAATTCGAGAAACATAAATTTGCCAAAGTCGAAACCTTGCAGAATTTGTTCCACATCGAAATTGGCATAGAAGTGTTTAGTCTATCGATCTTTAACTGAAAAAAACCCATAGTCGCACCTTTGAGCCTTTGTACAGGGTCGAGGCCAGTTATTCGAGGAAACATAAATTGGCCAAAGTCGAAACCTTGCAGAATTTGTTCCACATCGAAATTGGCATAGAAGTGTTTAGTCTATCGATCTTTAACTGAAAAAAACCCATAGTCGCACCTTTGAGCCTTTGTACAGGGTCGAGGCCAGTTATTCGAGGAAACATAAATTGGCCAAAGTCGAAACCTTGCAGAATTTGTTCCACTCAGAAATTGGCATAGAAGTGTTTAGTCTAACGATCTTTAACCGAAAAATACCCATAGTCGCACCTTTGAGCCTTTGTACAGGGTCGAGACCAGTTATTCGAGAAAACATAAATTGGCCAAAGTCGAAACCTTGCAGAATTTGTTCCACTCAGAAATTGGCATAGCAGTGTTTAGTGTAACGATCTATAACTGAAAAATACCCATAGTCGCACCTTTGAGCCTTTGTACAGGGTCGAAGCTAATAATTCGAGAAAACATAAATTTGCCAAAGTCGAAACCTTGCAGAATTTGTTCCACTTAGAAATTGGCATAGAAGTGTTTAGTCTATCGATTTTTAACCGAAAAATACCCATAGTCGAACCTTTGAGCCTTTGTAAAGGGTCGAGGCTAATAATTCGAGAAACATAAATTGGCCAAAGTCGAACGCTTGCAGAATTTGTTCCACTCAGAAATTAGCATAGGAGTACTCAGTCTATCGATCTTTAACCGAAAAATACCCATAGTCGCACCTTTGAACCTTTGTACAGGGTCGAGACCAATAATTCGAGAAACATAAATTGGCCAAAGTCGAACACTTGCAGAATTTGTTCAACATCGAAATTGGCATAGAAGTGTTTAGTCTATCGATCTTTAACCGAAAAATACCCATAGTCGTACCTTTGAGCCTTTGTACAGGGTCGAGGCCAATAATTCGAGAAAACATAAATTGGCCAAAGTCGAACACTTGCAGAATTTGTTCCACTCAGAAATTAGCATAGGAGTACTCAGTCTATCGATCTTTAACCGAAAAATACCCATAGTCGCACCTTTGAACCTTTATACAGGGTCGAGGCTAATAATTCGAGAAACATAAATTGGCCAAAGTCGAACACTTGCAGAATTTGTTCCACATCGAAATTGGCATAGAAGTGTTTAGTCTATCGATCTTTAACTGAAAAAAACCCATAGTCGCACCTTTGAGCCTTTGTACAGGGTCGAGGCCAGTTATTCGAGGAAACATAAATTGGCCAAAGTCGAAACCTTGCAGAATTTGTTCCACTCAGAAATTGGCATAGAAGTGTTTAGTCTAACGATCTTTAACTGAAAAATACCCATAGTCGCACCTTTGAGCCTTTGTACAGGGTCGAGGCTAATAATTCGAGAAAACATAAATTTGCCAAAGTCGAAACCTTGCAGAATTTGTTCCACTCAGAAATTGGCATAGAAGTGTTTAGTCTATCGATCTTTAACCGAAAAATACCCATAGTCGAACCTTTGAGCCTTTGTACAGGGTCGAGGCTAATAATTCGAGAAACATAAATTGGCCAAAGTCGAACACTTGCAGAATTTGTTCCACTCAGAAATTAGCATAGGAGTACTCAGTCTATCGATCTTTAACCGAAAAATACCCATAGTCGCACCTTGGAACCTTTGTACAGGGTCGAGGCTAATAATTCGAGGAACATAAATTGGCCAAAGTCGAACACTTGCAGAATTTGTTCCACATCGAAATTGGCAGAGAAGTGTTTAGTCTATCGAACTTTAACCGAAAAATACCCATAGTCGCACCTTTGAGCCTTTGTACAGGGTCGAAGCTAATAATTCGAGAAAACATAAATTGGCCAAAGTCGAAACCTTGCAGAATTTGTTCCACTCAGAAATTATCATAGAAGTGTTTAGTCTATCGACCTTTAACCGAAAAAAAACCCATAGTCGCACCTTGGAGCCTTTGTACAGGGTCGAGGCTAATAATTCGAGAAAACATAAATTGGCCAAAGTCGAACACTTGCAGAATTTGTTCCACTCAGAAATTAGCATAGGAGTACTCAGTCTATCGCTCTTTACCCGAAAAATACCCATAGTCGAACCTTTGAGCCTTTGTACAGGGTCGAGGCTAATAATTCGAGAAACATAAATTGGCCAAAGTCGAACACTTGCAGAATTTGTTCCACATCGAAATTGGCATAGAAGTGTTTAGTCTATCGAACTTTAACCGAAAAATATCCATAGTCGCACCTTTGAGCCTTTGTACAGGGTCGAAGCTAATAATTCGGGAAAACATAAATTGGCCAAAGTCGAAACCTTGCAGAATTTGTTCCACTCAGAAATTATCATAGAAGTGTTTAGTCTATCGACCTTTAACCGAAAAAAACCCATAGTCGCACCTTGGAGCCTTTGTACAGGGTCGAGGCTAATAATTCGAGAAAACATAAATTTGCCAAAGTCGAAACCTTGCAGAATTTGTTCCACTCAGAAATTGGCATAGAAGTGTTTAGTCTATCGATCTTTAACCGAAAAATACCCATAGTCGAACCTTTGAGCCTTTGTACAGGGTCGAGGCTAATAATTCGAGAAACATAAATTGGCCAAAGTCGAACACTTGCAGAATTTGTTCCACTCAGAAATTAGCATAGGAGTACTCAGTCTATCGAACTTTAACCGAAAAATACCCATAGTCGCACCTTTGAGCCTTTGTACAGGGTCGAAGCTAATAATTCGAGAAAACATAAATTGGCCAAAGTCGAAACCTTGCAGAATTTGTTCCACTCAGAAATTAGCATAGGAGTACTCAGTCTATCGATCTTTACCCGAAAAATACCCATAGTCGAACCTTTGAGCCTTTGTACAGGGTCGAGGCTAATAATTCGAGAAACATAAATTGGCCAAAGTCGAACACTTGCAGAATTTGTTCCACATCGAAATTCGCATAGAAGTGTTTAGTCTATCGAACTTTAACCGAAAAATACCCATAGTCGCACCTTTGAGCCTTTGTACAGGGTCGAAGCTAATAATTCGAGAAAACATAAATTGGCCAAAGTCGAAACCTTGCAGAATTTGTTCCACTCAGAAATTATCATAGAAGTGTTTAGTCTATCGACCTTTAACCGAAAAAAACCCATAGTCGCACCTTGGAGCCTTTGTACAGGGTCGAGGCTAATAATTCGAGAAAACATAAATTTGCCAAAGTCGAAACCTTGCAGATTTTGTTCCACTCAGAAATTGGCATAGAAGTGTTTAGTCTATCGATCTTTAACCGAAAAATACCCATAGTCGAACCTTTGAGCCTTTGTACAGGGTCGAGGCTAATAATTCGAGAAACATAAATTGGCCAAAGTCGAACACTTGCAGAATTTGTTTCACTCAGAAATTAGCATAGGAGTACTCAGTCTATCGATCTTTAACCGAATAATACCCATAGTCGCACCTTTGAGCCTTTGTACAGGGTCGAGGCTAATAATTCGAGAAACATAAATTTGACAAAGTCGAAACCTTGCAGAATTTGTTCCACTCAAAAATTGGCATAGAAGTGTTTAGTCTATCGATCTTTAACCGAAAAATACCCATAGTCGAACCTTTGAGCCTTTGTACAGGGTCGAGGCTAATAATTCGAGAAACATAAATTGGCCAAAGTCGAAACCTTGCATAATTTGTTCCCCTCAGAAATTGGCATAGAAATGTTTAGTTTAACGATCTTTAACTGAAAAATACCCATATCGCACCTTTGAGCCTTTGTACAGGGTCGAGGCTAATAATTCGAAAAATATAAATTGGAAAAAGTCGAACACTTGCAGAACTTGTTCCACTCAGATATTAGCATAGGAGTATTCAGTCTATCGACCTTTAACTGAAAAATACCCATAGTCGCACCTTTGAGCCTTTGTACAGGGTCGAGGCTAATAATTCGAGAAAACATAAATTGGCCAAAGTCGAAACCTTGCAGAATTTGTTCCACTCAGAAATTGGCATAGAAGTGTTTAGTCTAACGATCTTTAACTGAAAAATACCCATAGTCGCACCTTTGAGCCTTTGTACAGGGTCGAGGCTAATAATTCGAGAAAACATAAATTTGCCAAAGTCGAAACCTTGCAGAATTTGTTCCACTCAGAAATTGGCATAGAAGTGTTTAGTCTATCGATCTTTAACCGAAAAATACCCATAGTCGAACCTTTGAGCCTTTGTACAGGGTCGAGGCTAATAATTCGAGAAACATAAATTGGCCAAAGTCGAACACTTGCAGAATTTGTTCCACATCGAAATTGGCATAGAAGTGTTTAGTCTATCGAACTTTAACCGAAAAATACCCATAGTCGCACCTTTGAGCCTTTGTACAGGGTCGAAGCTAATAATTCGAGAAAACATAAATTGGCCAAAGTCGAAACCTTGCAGAATTTGTTCCACTCAGAAATTAGCTTAGGAGTACTCAGTCTATCGATCTTTACCCGAAAAATACCCATAGTCGAACCTTTCAGCCTTTGTACAGGGTCGAGGCTAATAATTCGAGAAACATAAATTGGCCAAAGTCGAACACTTGCAGAATTTGTTCCACATCGAAATTGGCATAGAAGTGTTTAGTCTATCGAACTTTAACCGAAAAATACCCATAGTCGCACCTTTGAACCTTTGTACAGGGTCGAGGCTAATAATTCGAGAAACATGAATTGGCCAAAGTCGAACACTTGCAGAATTTGTTCCACTCAGAAATTAGCATAGGAGTACTCAGTCTATCGATCTTTAACCGAATAATACCCATAGTCGCACCTTTGAGCCTTTGTACAGGGTCGAGGCTAATAATTCGAGAAACATAAATTTGCCAAAGTCGAAACCTTGCAGAATTTGTTCCACTCAGAAATTGGCATAGAAGTGTTTAGTCTAACGATCTTTAACTGAAAAATACCCATAGTCGCACCTTTGAGCCTTTGTACAGGGTCGAGGCTAATAATTCGAGAAAACATAAATTTGCCAAAGTCGAAACCTTGCAGAATTTGTTCCACTCAGAAATTGGCATAGAAGTGTTTAGTCCATCGAACTTTAACCGAAAAATATCCATAGTCGCACCTTTGAACCTTTGTACAGGGTCGAGGCTAATAATTCGAGAAACATAAATTGGCCAAAGTCGAACACTTGCAGAATTTGTTCCACATCGAAATTGACATAGAAGTGTTTAGTCTATCGAACTTTAACCGAAAAATACCCATAGTCGCACCTTTGAGCCTTTGTACAGGGTCGAAGCTAATAATTCGAGAAAACATAAATTGGCCAAAGTCGAAACCTTGCAGAATTTGTTCCACTCAGAAATTGGCATAGAAGTGTTTAGTTTAACGATCTTTAACTGAAAAATACCCATATCGCACCTTTGAGCCTTTGTACAGGGTCGAGGCTAATAATTCGAAAAATATAAATTGGAAAAAGTCGAACACTTGCAGAACTTGTTCCACTCAGAAATTAGCATAGGAGTATTCAGTCTATCGACCTTTAACTGAAAAATACCCATAGTCGCACCTTTGAGCCTTTGTACAGGGTCGAGGCTAATAATTCGAGAAAACATAAATTGGCCAAAGTCGAAACCTTGCAGAATTTGTTCCACTCAGAAATTGGCATAGAAGTGTTTAGTCTAACGATCTGTAACTGAAAAATACCCATAGTCGCACCTTTGAGCCTTTGTACAGGGTCGAGGCTAATAATTCGAGAAAACATAAATTTGCCAAAGTCGAAACCTTGCAGAATTTGTTCCACTCAGAAATTGGCATAGAAGTGTTTAGTCTATCGATCTTTAACCGAAAAATACCCAGTCGAACCTTTGAGCCTTTGTACAGGGTCGAGGCTAATAATTCGAGAAACATAAATTGGCCAAAGTCGAACACTTGCAGAATTTGTTCCACTCAGAAATTAGCATAGGAGTACTCAGTCTATCGATCTTTAACCGAAAAATACCCATAGTCGCACCTTTGAACCTTTGTACAGGGTCGAGGCTAATAATTCGAGGAACATAAATTGTCCAAAGTCGAACACTTGCAGAATTTGTTCCACATCGAAATTGGCATAGAAGTGTTTAGTCTATCGAACTTTAACCGAAAAATACCCATAGTCGCACCTTTGAGCCTTTGTACAGGGTCGAAGCTAATAATTCGAGAAAACATAAATTGGCCAAAGTCGAAACCTTGCAGAATTTGTTCCACTCAGAAATTAGCATAGGAGTACTCAGTCTATCGATCTTTACCCGAAAAATACCCATAGTCGAACCTTTGAGCATTTGTACAGGGTCGAGGCTAATAATTCGAGAAACATAAATTGGCCAAAGTCGAACACTTGCAGAATTTGTTCCACATCGAAATTCGCATAGAAGTGTTTAGTCTATCGAACTTTAACCGAAAAATACCCATAGTCGCACCTTTGAGCCTTTGTACAGGGTCGAAGCTAATAATTCGAGAAAACATAAATTGGCCAAAGTCGAAACCTTGCAGAATTTGTTCCACTCAGAAATTATCATAGAAGTGTTTAGTCTATCGACCTTTAACCGAAAAAAACCCATAGTCGCACCTTTGAGCCTTTGTACAGGGTCGAGGCTAATAATTCGAGAAAACATAAATTTGCCAAAGTCGAAACCTTGCAGAATTTGTTCCACTCAGAAATTGGCATAGAAGTGTTTAGTCTATCGATCTTTAACCGAAAAATACCCATAGTCGAACCTTTGAGCCTTTGTACAGGGTCGAGGCTAATAATTCGAGAAACATAAATTGGCCAAAGTCGAACACTTGCAGAATTTGTTCCACTCAGAAATTAGCATAGGAGTACTCAGTCTATCGATCTTTAACTGAATAATACCCATAGTCGCACCTTTGAGCCTTTGTACAGGGTCGAGGCTAATAATTCGAGAAACATAAATTTGACAAAGTCGAAACCTTGCAGAATTTGTTCCACTCAGAAATTGGCATAGAAGTGTTTAGTCTATCGATCTTTAACCGAAAAATACCCATAGTCGAACCTTTGAGCCTTTGTACAGGGTCGAGGCTAATAATTCGAGAAACATAAATTGGCCAAAGTCGAAACCTTGCAGAATTTGTTCCACTCAGAAATTGACATAGAAGTGTTTAGTTTAACGATCTTTAACTGAAAAATACCCATATCGCACCTTTGAGCCTTTGTACAGGGTCGAGGCTAATAATTCGAGAAACATAAATTGGCCAAAGTCGAACACTTGCAGAATTTGTTCCACATCGAAATTGGCATAGAAGTGTTTAGTCTATCGAACTTTAACCGAAAAATACCCATAGTCGCACCTTTGAGCCTTTGTACAGGGTCGAAGCTAATAATTCGAGAAAACATAAATTGGCCAAAGTCGAAACCTTGCAGAATTTGTTCCACTCAGAAATTATCATAGAAGTGTTTAGTCTATCGACCTTTAACCGAAAAAAACCCATAGTCGCACCTTGGAGCCTTTGTACAGGGTCGAGGCTAATAATTCGAGAAACATAAATTGGCCAAAGTCGAACACTTGCAGAATTTGTTCCACTCAGAAATTAGCATAGGAGTACTCAGTCTATCGATCTTTAACCGAATAATACCCATAGTCGCACCTTTGAGCCTTTGTACAGGGTCGAGGCTAATAATTCGAGAAACATAAATTTGCCAAAGTCGAAACCTTGCAGAATTTGTTCCACTCAGAAATTGGCATAGAAGTGTTTAGTCTATCGATCTTTAACCGAAAAATACCCATAGTCGCACCTTTGAGCCTTTGTACAGGGTCGAAGCTAATAATTCGAGAAAACATAAATTGGCCAACGTCGAAACCTTGCAGCATTTGTTCCACTCAGAAATTGGCATAGAAGTGTTTAGTCTATCGATCTTTAACCGAAAAATACCCATAGTCGAACCTTTGAGCCTTTGTACAGGGTCGATTCTAATAATTCGAGAAACATAAATTGGCCAAAGTCGAACACTTGCAGAATTTGTTCCACTCAGAAATTAGCATAGGAGTACTCAGTCTATCGATCTTTAACCGAAAAATACCCATAGTCGCACCTTTGAGCCTTTGTACAGGGTCGAAGCTAATAATTCGAGAAAATATAAATTGGCCAAAGTCGAAACCTTGCAGAATTTGTTCCACTCAGAAATTGGCATAGAAGTGTTTAGTCTAACGATCTTTATCTGAAAAATACCCATAGTCGCACCTTTGAGCCTTTGTACAGGGTCGAGGCTAATAATTCGAGAAAACATAAATTGGCCAAAGTCGAAACCTTGCAGAATTTGTTCCACAATAATTTGTACGACAACATTGTCAAAATTAACGTAAAGATGAATATAATGAATAAAGATTGTTTTTCATTATAAACATTTTCATATCCATCCGACAATCAGACATTAAAAATAAAAGACACAAAGATTAAGTACTATATCATTTTACAGAGATGTTAATAAAGTTTGTCCTGTTTTCGGCTGATTTTTAAACTTTATCTATTTGGACAACGTGCATTTGTTTACGTTTTTCGGTCCTATACGGCGACATTGTTGGCGGATCCTTCTCTTTCTTGTTCCTTTTCTCAATTAGCGATGAGTCCCCCAAAAGGAGCCCCCCGGTTTGGTGCGTGTGACAGGAACATTCCGAAGAGTGCATCTGGACCAGTGCAGGAGAGCGAGATTAATTGAGAAATTATAGATAAAGTTAAAAGGAAAAATGTTAACTACGGGCAGATATGGTCACCTTACAAAATAGAATATCTGAATTTGAGACAGAAACTAATGGTAAATGTCTAGTCATAAATCGTCCCTGTGAGAATGGTGATGATGGGGACAGTGAAATTTAAAAAAAAACACTGCACTTCTTAAATATATCAATGGTGAATTTCGAGAGAACTGCATTATAGATTCAGTGAAAACCCCCAGATAACGAACTCAATAAATTATTATTTAAATAACTACATAAGTGTAAATAGTTTATCGTTACAATCAGTCGAAAATACAGATGTATTTAGTGCAGTTGGCCAGTTGAAGTCGAATACGTTTGGATCAGACGGATTATCTCTGGAAATGATTAAGTTATGCTGTCCTATTGTCGTCTCTTTCTTGGCACACATTTTTAATTTTTGCATTAAACGTTCCATATTTTACCACTCCCTAAGGTACCTACTATTGGTAAAGTGTCTGATTTAGTCTGTTACCCGTGGAATCTAAGTTGTTTGAAAAAATAATATATATAGTGGAGTCGGTCTGGCAAAATCAACGGCTCGAGAATCCCTTGACGAAATCGATAAATTTTTTTCCCCCACAATCGACATTTTATTTTAATATTTATTATTCTAATATTTATTATTTTTTATTCTAATATTTAATATTTGTTATTTTAATATTTACTATTTTTATTTTAATATTTATTATTTTCTTATTCTAATATTTATTATTTTTTATTTTAATATTTATTATTTTTTATTCTATATTTAATATTTTCTATTTTAATATTTACTATTTTTTATTTTAATATTTATCATTTTTTATTCTAATATTTATTATTCTTTATTCTAATATTTATTATTTTTTATTTTAATATTTATTATTTTTTATTTTAATATTTATTATTCTTTATTCTAATATTTATTATTTTTTATTTTAATATTTATTATTTTTTATTCTAATATTTACTATTTTTTATTTTAATATTTATTATTTTTAATTCTATTATTTATTATTTTTTATTCTAATATTTATTATTTTTTATTTAAATATTTACTATTTTTTATTTTAATATTTATTATTTTTTATTTTAATATATACTATTTTTTATTTTTTTAATATTTACTATTTTTATTTTAATATTTATTATTTTTTATTCTAATATTTATTATTTTTTATTCTAATATTTATTATTTTTTATTTAAATATTTACTATTTTTTATTTTAATATTTACTATTTGTTATTTTAATATTTACTATTTTTATTTTAATATTTATTATTTTTTATTCTAATATTTATTATTTTTTATTCTAATATTTACTATTTTTTATTTAAATATTTACTATTTTTATTTTAATATTTATTATTTTTTATTCTAATATTTATTATTTTTTATTCTAATATTTATTATTTTTTATTTAAATATTTACTATTTTTTATTTTAATATTTACTATTTTTTATTTGAATATTTACTATTTGTTATTTTAATATTTACTATTTTTATTTTAATATTTATTATTTTTTATTCTAATATTTATTATTTTTTATTCTAATATTTACTATTTTTTATTTTAATATTTACTATTTTTTATTTTAATATTTAATATTTTTTATTTTAATATTTATTATTTTTTATTCTAATATTTATTATTTTTTATCCTAATATTTATTATTTTTTATTTAAATATTTACAATTTTTTATTTTAATATTTACTATTTTTTATTTTAATATTTACTATTCTTTATTCTAATATTTATTATTTTTTATTCTAATATTTACTATTTTTTATTTAAATATTTACTATTTTTTATTTTAATATTTAATATTTGTTATTTTAATATTTACTATTTTTATTTTTTATTCTAATATTTATTATTTTTTGTTCTAATATTTACTATTTTTTATTTTAATATTTACCATTTTTATTTTAATATTTATTATTTTTTTATTCTAATATTTATTATTTTTTATTCTAATATTTATTATTTTTTATTTTAATATTTATTATTTTTTATTTTAATATTTATTATTCTTTATTCTAATATTTATTATTTTTTATTTTAACATTCGCACCTTTGAGCCTTTGTACAGGGTCGAAGCTAATAATTCGAGAAAACATAAATTGGCCAAAGTCGAAACCTTGCAGAATTTGTTCCACTCAGAAATTATCATAGTGTTTAGTCTATCGACCTTTAACCGAAAAATACCCATATCGCACCTTTGAGCCTTTGTACAGGGTCGAGGCTAATAATTCGAAAAATATAAATTGGAAAAAGTCGAACACTTGCAGAACTTGTTCCACTCAGAAATCAGCATAGGAGTATTCAGTCTATCGACCTTTAACTGAAAAATACCCATAGTCGCACCTTTGAGCCTTTGTACAGGGTCGAGGCTAATAATTCGAGAAAACATAAATTGGCCAAAGTCGAAACCTTGCAGAATTTGTTCCACTCAGAAATTGGCATAGAAGTGTTTAGTCTATCGATCTTTAACCGAAGAATACCCATAGTCGAACCTTTGAGCCTTTGTACAGGGTCGAGGCTAATAATTCGAGAAACATAAATTGGCCAAAGTCGAACACTTGCAGAATTTGTTCCACTCAGAAATTAGCATAGGAGTACTCAGTCTATCGATCTTTAACCGAAAAATACCCATAGTCGCACCTTTGAACCTTTGTACAGGGTCGAGGCTAATAATTCGAGGAACATAAATTTTCCAAAGTCGAACACTTGCAGAATTTGTTCCATATCGAAATTGGCATAGAAGTGTTTAGTCTATCGAACTTTAACCGAAAAATACCCATAGTCGCACCTTTGAGCCTTTGTACAGGGTCGAAGCTAATAATTCGAGAAAACATAAATTGGCCAAAGTCGAAACCTTGCAGAATTTGTTCCACTCAGAAATTATCATAGAAGTGTTTAGTCTATCGACCTTTAACCGAAAAAAAAAACCCATAGTCGCACCTTTGAGCCTTTGTACAGGGTCGAGGCTAATAATTCGAGAAGACATAAATTGGCCAAAGTCGAAACCTTGCAGAATTTGTTCCACTCAGAAATTGGCATAGAAGTGTTTAGTCTAACGATCTTTAACTGAAAAATACCCATAGTCGCACCTTTGAGCCTTTGTACAGGGTCGAGGCTAATAATTCGAGAAAACATAAATTTGCCAAAGTCGAAACCTTGCAGAATTTGTTCCACTCAGAAATTGGCATAGAAGTGTTTAGTCTATCGAACTTTAACCGAAAAATACCCATAGTCGGACCTTTGAACCTTTGTACAGGGTCGAGGCTAATAATTCGAGAAACATAAATTGGCCAAAGTCGAACACTTGCAGAATTTGTTCCACATCGAAATTGACATAGAAGTGTTTAGTCTATCGAACTTTAATCGAAAAATACCCATAGTCGCACCTTTGAGCCTTTGTACAGGGTCGAAGCTAATAATTCGAGAAAACATAAATTGGCCAAAGTCGAAACCTTGCAGAATTTGTTCCACTCAGAAATTGGCATAGAAGTGTTTAGTCTAACGATCTTTAACTGAAAAATACCCATAGTCGCACCTTTGAGCCTTTGTACAGGGTCGAGGCTAATAATTCGAGAAAACATAAATTGGCCAAAGTCGAAACCTTGCAGAATTTGTTCCACTCAGAAATTGGCATAGAAGTGTTTAGTCTAACGATCTTTAACTGAAAAATACCCATAGTCGCACCTTTGAGCCTTTGTACAGGGCCGAGGCTAATAATTCGAGAAAACATAAATTTGCCAAAGTCGAAACCTTGCAGAATTTGTTCCACTCAGAAATTGGCATAGAAGTGTTTAGTCTAACGATCTTTAACCGAAAAATACCCATAGTCGCACCTTTGAGCCTTCGTACAGGGTCGAAGCTAATAATTCGAGAAAACATAAATTGGCCAAAGTCGAAACCTTGCAGAATTTGTTCCACTCAGATATTATCATAGAAGTGTTTAGTCTATCGATCTTTAACCGAGAAATACCCATAGTCGAACCTTTGAGCCTTTGTACAGGGTCGAGGCTAATAATTCGAGAAACATAAATTGGCCAAAGTCGAACACTTGCAGAATTTGTTCCACTCAGAAATTAGCATAGGAGTACTCAGTCTATCGATCTTTAACCGAAAAATACCCATAGTCGCACCTTTGAACCTTTGTACAGGGTCGAGGCTAATAATTCGAGGAACATAAATTGGCCAAAGTCGAACACTTGCAGAATTTGTTTCACATCCAAATTGGCATAGAAGTGTTTAGTCTATCGAACTTTAACCGAAAAATACCCATAGTCGCACCTTTGAGCCTTTGTACAGGGTCGAAGCTAATAATTCGAGAAAACATAAATTGGCCAAAGTCGAAACCTTGCAGAATTTGTTCCACTCAGAAATTAGCTTAGGAGTACTCAGTCTATCGATCTTTACCCGAAAAATACCCATAGTCGAACCTTTGAGCCTTTGTACAGGGTCGAGGCTAATAATTCGAGAAACATAAATTGGCCAAAGTCGAACACTTGCAGAATTTGTTCCACATCGAAATTGGCATAGAAGTGTTTAGTCTATCGAACTTTAACCGAAAAATACCCATAGTCGCACCTTTGAACCTTTGTACAGGGTCGAGGCTAATAATTCGAGAAACATAAATTGGAAAAGTCGAACACTTGCAGAATTTGTTCCACTCAGAAATTAGCATAGGAGTACTCAGTCTATCGATCTTTAACCGAATAATACCCATAGTCGCACCTTTGAGCCTTTGTACAGGGTCGAGGCTAATAATTCGAGAAACATAAATTTGCCAAAGTCGAAACCTTGCAGAATTTGTTCCACTCAGAAATTGGCATAGAAGTGTTTAGTCTAACGATCTTTAACTGAAAAATACCCATAGTCGCACCTTTGAGCCTTTGTACAGGGTCGAGGCTAATAATTCGAGAAAACATAAATTTGCCAAAGTCGAAACCTTGCAGAATTTGTTCCACTCAGAAATTGGCATAGAAGTGTTTAGTCTATCGAACTTTAACCGAAAAATATCCATAGTCGCACCTTTGAACCTTTGTACAGGGTCGAGGCTAATAATTCGAGAAACATAAATTGGCCAAAGTCGAACACTTGCAGAATTTGTTCCACATCGAAATTGACATAGAAGTGTTTAGTCTATCGAACTTTAACCGAAAAATACCCATAGTCGCACCTTTGAGCCTTTGTACAGGGTCGAAGCTAATAATTCGAGAAAACATAAATTGGCCAAAGTCGAAACCTTGCAGAATTTGTTCCACTCAGAAATTGGCATAGAAGTGTTTAGTTTAACGACCTTTAACTGAAAAATACCCATATCGCACCTTTGAGCCTTTGTACAGGGTCGAGGCTAATAATTCGAAAAATATAAATTGGAAAAAGTCGAACACTTGCAGAATTTGTTCCACTCAGAAATTAGCATAGGAGTATTCAGTCTATCGACCTTTAACTGAAAAATACCCATAGTCGCACCTTTGAGCCTTTGTACAGGGTCGAGGCTAATAATTCGAGAAAACATAAATTGGCCAAAGTCGAAACCTTGCAGAATTTGTTCCACTCAGAAATTGGCATAGAAGTGTTTAGTCTAACGATCTTTAACTGAAAAATACCCATAGTCGCACCTTTGAGCCTTTGTACAGGGTCGAGGCTAATAATTCGAGAAAACATAAATTTGCCAAAGTCGAAACCTTGCAGAATTTGTTCCACTCAGAAATTGGCATAGAAGTGTTTAGTCTATCGATCTTTAACCGAAAAATACCCATAGTCGAACCTTTGAGCCTTTGTACAGGGTCGAGACCAGTTATTCGAGAAAACATAAATTGGCCAAAGTCGAAACCTTGCAGAATTTGTTCCACTCAGAAATTGGCATAGAAGTGTTTAGTCTAACGATCTTTAACTGAAAAATACCCATAGTCGCACCTTTGAGCCTTTGTACAGGGTCGAGGCTAATAATTCGAGAAAACATAAATTGGCCAAAGTCGAAACCTTGCAGAATTTGTTCCACTCAGAAATTATCATAGAAGTGTTTAGTCTATCGATCTTTAACCGAAAAATACCCATAGTCGAACCTTTGAGCCTTTGTACAGGGTCGATTCTAATAATTCGAGAAACATAAATTGGCCAAAGTCGAACACTTGCAGAATTTGTTCCACTCAGAAATTAGCATAGGTGTACTCAGTCTATCGATCTTTAACCGAAAAATACCCATAGTCGCACCTTTGAACCTTTGTACAGGGTCGAGGCTAATAATTCGAGGAACAAAATTGGCCAAAGTCGAACACTTGCAGAATTTGTTCCACATCGAAATTGGCATAGAAGTGTTTAGTCTATCGAACTTTAACCGAAAAATACCCATAGTCGCACCTTTGAGCCTTTGTACAGGGTCGAAGCTAATAATTCGAGAAAACATAAATTGGCCAAAGTCGAAACCTTGCAGAATTTGTTCCACTCAGAAATTAGCATAGGAGTACTCAGTCTATCGATCTTTACCCGAAAAATACCCATAGTCGCACCTTTGAGCCTTTGTACAGGGTCGAAGCTAATAATTCGAGAAAACATAAATTGGCCAAAGTCGAAACCTTGCAGAATTTGTTCCACTCAGAAATTATCATAGAAGTGTTCAGTCTATCGACCTTTAACTGAAAAATACCCATAGTCGCACCTTTGAGCCTTTGTACAGGGTCGAGGCTAATAATTCGAGAAAACATAAATTTGCCAAAGTCGAAACCTTGCAGAATTTGTTCCACATCGAAATTGACATAGAAGTGTTTAGTCTATCGAACTTTAACTGAAAAATACCCATAGTCGCACCTTTGAGCCTTTGTACAGGGTCGAAGCTAATAATTCGAGAAAACATAAATTGGCCAAAGTCGAAACCTTGCAGAATTTGTTCCACTCAGAAATTGGCATAGAAGTGTTTAGTCTAACGATCTTTAACTGAAAAATACCCATAGTCGCACCTTTGAGCCTTTGTACAGGGTCGAGGCTAATAATTCGAGAAAACATAAATTGGCCAAAGTCGAAACCTTGCAGAATTTGTTCCACTCAGAAATTGGCATAGAAGTGTTTAGTCTAACGATCTTTAACTGAAAAATACCCATATCGCACCTTTGAGCCTTTGTACAGGGTCGAGGCTAATAATTCGAAAAATATAAATTGGAAAAAGTCGAACACTTGCAGAACTTGTTCCACTCAGAAATTAGCATAGGAGTATTCAGTCTATCGACCTTTAACTGAAAAATACCCATAGTCGCACCTTTGAGCCTTTGTACAGGGTCGAGGCTAATAATTCGAGAAAACATAAATTGGCCAAAGTCGAAACCTTGCAGAATTTGTTCCACTCAGAAATTGGCATAGAAGTGTTTAGTCTAACGATCTTTAACTGAAAAATACCCATAGTCGCACCTTTGAGCCTTTGTACAGGGTCGAGGCTAATAATTCGAGAAAACATAAATTTGCCAAAGTCGAAACCTTGCAGAATTTGTTCCACTCAGAAATTGGCATAGAAGTGTTTAGTCTATCGATCTTTAACCGAAAAATACCCATAGTCGAACCTTTGAGCCTTTGTACAGGGTCGAGGCTAATAATTCGAGAAACATAAATTGGCCAAAGTCGAACACTTGCAGAATTTGTTCCACTCAGAAATTAGCATAGGAGTACTCAGTCTATCGATCTTTAACCGAAAAATACCCATAGTCGCACCTTTGAACCTTTGTACAGGGTCGAGGCTAATAATTCGAGGAACATAAATTGGCCAAAGTCGAACACTTGCAGAATTTGTTCCACATCGAAATTGGCATAGAACTGTTTAGTCTATCGAACTTTAACCGAAAAATTCCCATAGTCGCACCTTTGAGCCTTTGTACAGGGTCGAAGCTAATAATTCGAGAAAACATAAATTGGCCAAAGTCGAAATCTTGCAGAATTTGTTCCACTCAGAAATTAGCTTAGGAGTACTCAGTCTATCGATCTTTACCCGAAAAATACCCATAGTCGAACCTTTGAGCCTTTGTACAGGGTCGAGGCTAATAATTCGAGAAACATAAATTGGCCAAAGTCGAACACTTGCAGAATTTGTTCCACATCGAAATTGGCATAGAAGTGTTTAGTCTATCGAACTTTAACCGAAAAATACCCATAGTCGGACCTTTGAACCTTTGTACAGGGTCGAGGCTAATAATTCGAGAAACATAAATTGGCCAAAGTCGAACACCTGCAGAATTTGTTCCACTCAGAAATTAGCATAGGAGTACTCAGTCTATCGATCTTTAACCGAATAATACCCATAGTCGCACCTTTGAGCCTTTGTACAGGGTCGAGGCTAATAATTCGAGAAACATAAATTTGCCAAAGTCGAAACCTTGCAGAATTTGTTCCACTCAGAAATTGGCATAGAAGTGTTTAGTCTAACGATCTTTAACTGAAAAATACCCATAGTCGCACCTTTGAGCCTTTGTACAGGGTCGAGGCTAATAATTCGAGAAAACATAAATTGGCCAAAGTCGAAACCTTGCAGAATTTGTTCCACTCAGAAATTGGCATAGAAGTGTTTAGTCTATCGATCTTTAACCGAAAAATACCCATAGTCGCACCTTTGAGCCTTTGTACAGGGTCGAAGCTAATAATTCGAGAAACATAAATTGGCCAAAGTAGAACACTTGCAGAATTTGTTCCACTCAGAAATTAGCATAGGAGTACTCAGTCTATCGATCTTTAACCGAAAAATACCCATAGTCGCACCTTTGAGCCTTTGTACAGGGTCGAAGCTAATAATTCGAGAAAACATAAATTGGCCAAAGTCGAAACCTTGCAGAATTTATTCCACTCAGAAATTGGCATAGAAGTGTTTAGTCTAACGATCTTTAACTGAAAAATACCCATAGTCGCACCTTTGAGCCTTTGTACAGGGTCGAGGCTAATAATTCGAGAAAACATAAATTGCCCAACGTCGAAACCTTGCAGAATTTGTTCCACTCAGAAATTGGCATAGAAGTGTTTAGTCTATCGATCTTTAACCGAAAAATACCCGTAGTCGCACCTTTGAGCCTTTGTACAGGGTCGATTCTAATAATTCGAGAAACATAAATTGGCCAAAGTAGAACACTTGCAGAATTTGTTCCACTCAGAAATTAGCATAGGAGTACTCAGTCTATCGATCTTTAACCGAAAAATACCCATAGTCGCACCTTTGAGCCTTTGTACAGGGTCGAAGCTAATAATTCGAGAAAACATAAATTGGCCAAAGTCGAAACCTTGCAGAATTTATTCCACTCAGAAATTGGCATAGAAGTGTTTAGTCTAACGATCTTTAACTGAAAAATACCCATAGTCGCACCTTTGAGCCTTTGTACAGGGTCGAGGCTAATAATTCGAGAAAACATAAATTGGCCAAAGTCGAAACCTTGCAGAATTTGTTCCACAATAATTTGTACGACAACATTGTCAAAATTAACGTAAAGATGAATATAATGAATAAAGATTGTTTTTCATTATAAACATTTTCATATCCATCCGACAATCAGACATTAAAAATAAAAGACACAATGATTAAGTACTATATCATTTTACAGTACGTTTTTCGGTCCTATACGGCGACATTGTTGGCGGATCCCTTCTCTTTCTTGTTCCTTTTCTCAATTAGCGATGAGTCCCCCAAAAGGAGCCCCCCGGTTTGGTGCATGTGACAGGAACATTCCGAAGAGTGCATCTGGACCAGTGCAGGAGAGCGAGATTAATTGAGAAATTATAGATAAAGTTAAAAGGAAAAATGTTAACTACGGGCAGATATGGTCACCTTACAAAATAGAATATCTGAATTTGAGACAGAAACTAATGGTAAATGTCTAGTCATAAATCGTCCCTGTGAGAATGGTGATGATGGGGACAGTGAAATTTAAAAAAAACACTGCACTTCTTAAATATATCAATGGTGAATTTAAAATATTTACTATTTTTTATTTTAATATTTATTATTTTTTATTTTAATATTTACTATTTTTTATTTTTTTAATATTTACTATTTTTATTTTAATATTTATTATTTTTTATTCTAATATTTATTATTTTTTATTCTAATATTTATTATTTTTTATTCTAATATTTATTATTTTTTATTTAAATATTTACTATTTTTTATTTTAATATTTACTATTTGTTATTTTAATATTTACTATTTTTATTTTAATATTTATTATTTTTTATTCTAATATTTATTATTTTTTATTCTAATATTTACTATTTTTTATTTAAATATTTACTATTTTTATTTTAATATTTATTATTTTTTATTCTAATATTTATTATTTTTTATTTAAATATTTACTATTTTTTATTTTAATATTTATTATTTTTTATTTTAATATTTACTATTTGTTATTTTAATATTTACTATTTTTATTTTAATATTTATTATTTTTTATTCTAATATTTATTATTTTTTATTCTAATATTTACTATTTTTTATTTTAATATTTACTATTTTTTATTTTAATATTTAATATTTTTTATTTTAATATTTATTATTTTTTATTCTAATATTTATTATTTTTTATCCTAATATTTATTATTTTTTATTTAAATATTTACAATTTTTTATTTTAATATTTACTATTTTTTATTTAAATATTTAATATTTGTTATTTTAATATTTACTATTTTTATTTTTTATTCTAATATTTATTATTTTTTGTTCTAATATTTACTATTTTTTATTTTAATATTTACCATTTTTATTTTAATATTTATTATTTTTTTATTCTAATATTTATTATTTTTTATTCTAATATTTATTATTTTTTATTTTAATATTTATTATTTTTTATTTTAATATTCGCACCTTTGACCCTTTGTACAGGGTCGAAGCTAATAATTCGAGAAAACATAAATTGGCCAAAGTCGAAACCTTGCAGAATTTGTTCCACTCAGAAATTGACATAGAAGTGTTTAGTCTAACGATCTTTAACTGAAAAATACCCATAGTCGCACCTTTGAGCCTTTGTACAGGGTCGAGGCTAATAATTCGAGAAAACATAAATTGGACAAAGTCGAAACCTTGCAGAATTTGTTCCACTCAGAAATTATCATAGAAGTGTTTAGTCTATCGATCTTTAACCGAAAAATACCCATAGTCGAACCTTTGAGCCTTTGTACAGGGTCGATTCTAATAATTCGAGAAACATAAATTGGCCAAAGTCGAACACTTGCAGAATTTGTTCCACTCAGAAATTAGCATAGGTGTACTCAGTCTATCGATCTTTAACCGAAAAATACCCATAGTCGCACCTTTGAACCTTTGTACAGGGTCGAAGCTAATAATTCGAGGAAACATAAATTGGCCAAAGTCGAAACCTTGCAGAATTTGTTCCATTCAGAAATTATCATAGAAGTGTTTAGTCTATCGACCTTTAACCGAAAAAAAACCATAGTCGCACCTTGGAGCCTTTGTACAGGGTCGAGGCTAATAATTCGAGAAAACATAAATTGGCCAAAGTCGAACACTTGCAGAATTTGTTCCACTCAGAAATTAGCATAGGAGTACTCAGTCTATCGATCTTTACCCGAAAAATACCCATAGTCGAACCTTTGAGCCTTTGTACAGGGTCGAGGCTAATAATTCGAGAAACATAAATTGGCCAAAGTCGAACACTTGCAGAATTTGTTCCACATCGAAATTGGCATAGAAGTGTTTAGTCTATCGAACTTTAACCGAAAAATACCCATAGTCGCACCTTTGAGCCTTTGTATAGGGTCGAAGCTAATAATTCGAGGAACATAAATTGGCCAAAGTCGAAACCTTGCATAATTTGTTCCACATCGAAATTGGCATAGAAGTGTTTAGTTTAACGATCTTTAACTGAAAAATACCCATAGTCGCACCTTTGAGCCTTTGTACATTGTCGAGGCTAATAATTCGAAAAATATAAATTGGCCAAAGTCGAACACTTGCAGAATTTGTTCCACTCAGAAATTAGCATAGGAGTATTCAGTCCATCGACCTTTAACTGAAAAATACCAATAGTCGCACCTTTGAGCCTTTGTACAGGGTGGAGGCTAATAATTCGAGAAAACATAAATTTGCCAAAGTCGAAACCTTGCAGAATTTGTTCCACTCAGAAATTGGCAAAGAAGTGTTTAGTCTATCGATCTTTAACCGAGAAATACCCATAGTCGAACCTTTGAGCCTTTGTACAGGGTCGAGGCTAATAATTCGAGAAACATAAATTGGCCAAAGTCGAACACTTGCAGAATTTGTTCCACTCAGAAATTAGCATAGGAGTACTCAGTCTATCGATCTTTAACCGAATAATACCCATAGTCGCACCTTTGAGCCTTTGTACAGGGTCGAGGCTAATAATTCGAGAAACATAAATTTGCCAAAGTCGAAACCATGCAGAATTTGTTCCACATCGAAATTGGCATAGAAGTGTTTAGTCTATCGATCTTTAACTGAAAAAAACCCATAGTCGCACCTTTGAGCCTTTGTACAGGGTCGAGGCCAGTTATTCGAGGAAACATAAATTGGCCAAAGTCGAAACCTTGCAGAATTTGTTCCACATCGAAATTGGCATAGAAGTGTTTAGTCTATCGATCTTTAACTGAAAAAAACCCATAGTCGCACCTTTGAGCCTTTGTACAGGGTCGAGGCCAGTTATTCGAGGAAACATAAATTGGCCAAAGTCGAAACCTTGCAGAATTTGTTCCACTCAGAAATTGGCATAGAAGTGTTTAGTCTAACGATCTTTAACCGAAAAATACCCATAGTCGCACCTTTGAGCCTTTGTACAGGGTCGAGACCAGTTATTCGAGAAAACATAAATTGGCCAAATTCGAAACCTTGCAGAATTTCTTCCACTCAGAAATTGGCATAGAAGTGTTTAGTGTAACGATCTATAACTGAAAAATACCCATAGTCGCACCTTTGAGCCTTTGTACAGGGTCGAAGCTAATAATTCGAGAAAACATAAATTTGCCAAAGTCGAAACCTTGCAGAATTTGTTCCACTTAGAAATTGGCATAGAAGTGTTTAGTCTATCGATTTTTAACCGAAAAATACCCATAGTCGAACTTTTGAGCCTTTGTACAGGGTCGAGGCTAATAATTCGAGAAACATAAATTGGCCAAAGTCGAACGCTTGCAGAATTTGTTCCACTCAGAAATTAGCATAGGAGTACTCAGTCTATCGATCTTTAACCGAAAAAAACCCATAGTCGCACCTTTGAACCTTTGTACAGGGTCGAGGCTAATAATTCGAGAAACATAAATTGGCCAAAGTCGAACACTTGCAGAATTTGTTCCACATCGAAATTGGCATAGAAGTGTTTAGTCTATCGATCTTTAACCGAAAAATACCCATAGTCGTACCTTTGAGCCTTTGTACAGGGTCGAGGCTAATAATTCGAGAAAACATAAATTGGCCAAAGTCGAACACTTGCAGAATTTGTTCCACTCAGAAATTAGCATAGGAGTACTCAGTCTATCGATCTTTAACCGAAAAATACCCATAGTCGCACCTTTGAACCTTTATACAGGGTCGAGGCTAATAATTCGAGAAACATAAATTGGCCAAAGTCGAACACTTGCAGAATTTGTTCCACATCGAAATTGGCATAGAAGTGTTTAGTCTATCGATCTTTAACTGAAAAAAACCCATAGTCGCACCTTTGAGCCTTTGTACAGGGTCGAGGCCAGTTATTCGAGGAAACATAAATTGGCCAAAGTCGAAACCTTGCAGAATTTGTTCCACTCAGAAATTGGCATAGAAGTGTTTAGTCTAACGATCTTTAACCGAAAAATACCCATAGTCGCACCTTTGAGCCTTTGTACAGGGTCGAGACCAGTTATTCGAGAAAACATAAATTTGCCAAAGTCGAAACCTTGCAGAATTTGTTCCACTTAGAAATTGGCATAGAAGTGTTTAGTCTATCGATTTTTAACCGAAAAATACCCATAGTCGAACCTTTGAGCCTTTGTACAGGGTCGAGGCTAATAATTCGAGAAAACATAAATTTGCCAAAGTCGAAACCTTGCAGAATTTGTTCCACTCAGAAATTGGCATAGAAGTGTTTAGTCTATCGATCTTTAACCGAAAAATACCCATAGTCGAACCTTTGAGCCTTTGTACAGGGTCGAGGCTAATAATTCGAGAAACATAAATTGGCCAAAGTCGAACACTTGCAGAATTTGTTCCACTCAGAAATTAGCATAGGAGTACTCAGTCTATCGATCTTTAACCGAATAATACCCATAGTCGCACCTTTGAGCCTTTGTACAGGGTCGAGGCTAATAATTCGAGAAACATAAATTTGCCAAAGTCGAAACCTTGCAGAATTTGTTCCACATCGAAATTGGCATAGAAGTGTTTAGTCTATCGATCTTTAACTGAAAAAAACCCATAGTCGCACCTTTGAGCCTTTGTACAGGGTCGAGGCCAGTTATTCGAGGAAACATAAATTGGCCAAAGTCGAAACCTTGCAGAATTTGTTCCACATCGAAATTGGTATAGAAGTGTTTAGTCTATCGATCTTTAACTGAAAAAAACCCATAGTCGCACCTTTGAGCCTTTGTACAGGGTCGAGGCCAGTTATTCGAGGAAACATAAATTGGCCAAAGTCGAAACCTTGCAGAATTTGTTCCACTCAGAAATTGGCATAGAAGTGTTTAGTCTAACGATCTTTAACCGAAAAATACCCATAGTCGCACCTTTGAGCCTTTGTACAGGGTCGAGACCAGTTATTCGAGAAAACATAAATTGGCCAAAGTCGAAACCTTGCAGAATTTGTTCCACTCAGAAATTGGCATAGCAGTGTTTAGTGTAACGATCTATAACTGAAAAATACCCATAGTCGCACCTTTGAGCCTTTGTACAGGGTCGAAGCTAATAATTCGAGAAAACATAAATTTGCCAAAGTCGAAACCTTGCAGAATTTGTTCCACTTAGAAATTGGCATAGAAGTGTTTAGTCTATCGATTTTTAACCGAAAAATACCCATAGTCGAACCTTTGAGCCCTTGTACAGGGTCGAGGCTAATAATTCGAGAAACATAAATTGGCCAAAGTCGAACGCTTGCAGAATTTGTTCCACTCAGAAATTAGCATAGGAGTACTCAGTCTATCGATCTTTAACCGAAAAATACCCATAGTCGCACCTTTGAACCTTTGTACAGGGTCGAGACTAATAATTCGAGAAACATAAATTGGCCAAAGTCGAACACTTGCAGAATTTGTTCCACATCGAAATTGGCATAGAAGTGTTTAGTCTATCGATCTTTAACCGAAAAATACCCATAGTCGTACCTTTGAGCCTTTGTACAGGGTCGAGGCTAATAATTCGAGAAAACATAAATTGGCCAAAGTCGAACACTTGCAGAATTTGTTCCACTCAGAAATTAGCATAGGAGTACTCAGTCTATCGATCTTTAACCGAAAAATACCCATAGTCGCACCTTTGAACCTTTATACAGGGTCGAGGCTAATAATTCGAGAAACATAAATTGGCCAAAGTCGAACACTTGCAGAATTTGTTCCACATCGAAATTGGCATAGAAGTGTTTAATCTATCGATCTTTAACTGAAAAAAACCCATAGTCGCACCTTTGAGCCTTTGTACAGGGTCGAGGCCAGTTATTCGAGGAAACATAAATTGGCCAAAGTCGAAACCTTGCAGAATTTGTTCCACTCAGAAATTGGCATAGAAGTGTTTAGTCTAACGATCTTTAACTGAAAAATACCCATAGTCGCACCTTTGAGCCTTTGTACAGGGTCGAGGCTAATAATTCGAGAAAACATAAATTTGCCAAAGTCGAAACCTTGCAGAATTTGTTCCACTCAGAAATTGGCATAAAAGTGTTTAGTCTATCGATCTTTAACCGAAAAATACCCATAGTCGAACCTTTGAGCCTTTGTACAGGGTCGAGGCTAATAATTCGAGAAACATAAATTGGCCAAAGTCGAACACTTGCAGAATTTGTTCCACTCAGAAATTAGCATAGGAGTACTCAGTCTATCGATCTTTAACCGAAAAATACCCATAGTCGCACCTTGGAACCTTTGTACAGGGTCGAGGCTAATAATTCGAGGAACATAAATTGGCCAAAGTCGAACACTTGCAGAATTTGTTCCACATCGAAATTGGCAGAGAAGTGTTTAGTCTATCGAACTTTAACCGAAAAATACCCATAGTCGCACCTTTGAGCCTTTGTACAGGGTCGAAGCTAATAATTCGAGAAAACATAAATTGGCCAAAGTCGAAACCTTGCAGAATTTGTTCCACTCAGAAATTATCATAGAAGTGTTTAGTCTATCGACCTTTAACCGAAAAAAAACCCATAGTCGCACCTTGGAGCCTTTGTACAGGGTCGAGGCTAATAATTCGAGAAAACATAAATTGGCCAAAGTCGAACACTTGCAGAATTTGTTCCACTCAGAAATTAGCATAGGAGTACTCAGTCTATCGCTCTTTACCCGAAAAATACCCATAGTCGAACCTTTGAGCCTTTGTACAGGGTCGAGGCTAATAATTCGAGAAACATAAATTGGCCAAAGTCGAACACTTGCAGAATTTGTTCCACATCGAAATTGGCATAGAAGTGTTTAGTCTATCGAACTTTAACCGAAAAATATCCATAGTCGCACCTTTGAGCCTTTGTACAGGGTCGAAGCTAATAATTCGGGAAAACATAAATTGGCCAAAGTCGAAACCTTGCAGAATTTGTTCCACTCAGAAATTATCATAGAAGTGTTTAGTCTATCGACCTTTAACCGAAAAAAACCCATAGTCGCACCTTGGAGCCTTTGTACAGGGTCGAGGCTAATAATTCGAGAAACAAAAATTGGCCAAAGTCGAACACTTGCAGAATTTGTTCCACCCAGAAATTGGCATAGAAGTGTTTAGTCTATCGATCTTTAACCGAAAAATACCCATAGTCGAACCTTTGAGCCTTTGTACAGGGTCGAGGCTAATAATTCGAGAAACAAAAATTGGCCAAAGTCGAACACTTGCAGAATTTGTTCCACTCAGAAATTAGCATAGGAGTACTCAGTCTATCGATCTTTAACCGAATAATACCCATAGTCGCACCTTTGAGCCTTTGTACAGGGTCGAGGCTAATAATTCGAGAAACATAAATTGGCCAAAGTCGAACACTTGCAGAATTTGTTCCACTCAGAAATTAGCATAGGAGTACTCAGTCTATCGAACTTTAACCGAAAAATACCCATAGTCGCACCTTTGAGCCTTTGTACAGGGTCGAAGATAATAATTCGAGAAAACATAAATTGGCCAAAGTCGAAACCTTGCAGAATTTGTTCCACTCAGAAATTAGCATAGGAGTACTCAGTCTATCGATCTTTACCCGAAAAATACCCATAGTCGAACCTTTGAGCCTTTGTACAGGGTCGAGGCTAATAATTCGAGAAACATAAATTGGCCAAAGTCGAACACTTGCAGAATTTGTTCCACATCGAAATTCGCATAGAAGTGTTTAGTCTATCGAACTTTAACCGAAAAATACCCATAGTCGCACCTTTGAGCCTTTGTACAGGGTCGAAGCTAATAATTCGAGAAAACATAAATTGGCCAAAGTCGAAACCTTGCAGAATTTGTTCCACTCAGAAATTATCATAGAAGTGTTTAGTCTATCGACTTTTAACCGAAAAAAACCCATAGTCGCACCTTGGAGCCTTTGTACAGGGTCGAGGCTAATAATTCGAGAAAACATAAATTTGCCAAAGTCGAAACCTTGCAGAATTTGTTCCACTCAGAAATTGGCATAGAAGTGTTTAGTCTATCGATCTTTAACCGAAAAATACCCATAGTCGAACCTTTGAGCCTTTGTACAGGGTCGAGGCTAATAATTCGAGAAACATAAATTGGCCAAAGTCGAACACTTGCAGAATTTGTTTCACTCAGAAATTAGCATAGGAGTACTCAGTCTATCGATCTTTAACCGAATAATACCCATAGTCGCACCTTTGAGCCTTTGTACAGGGTCGAGGCTAATAATTCGAGAAACATAAATTTGACAAAGTCGAAACCTTGCAGAATTTGTTCCACTCAGAAATTGGCATAGAAGTGTTTAGTCTATCGATCTTTAACCGAAAAATACCCATAGTCGAACCTTTGAGCCTTTGTACAGGGTCGAGGCTAATAATTCGAGAAACATAAATTGGCCAAAGTCGAAACTTTGCAGAATTTGTTCCCCTCAGAAATTGGCATAGAAGTGTTTAGTTTAACGATCTTTAACTGAAAAATACCCATATCGCACCTTTGAGCCTTTGTACAGGGTCGAGGCTAATAATTCGAAAAATATAAATTGGAAAAAGTCGAACACTTGCAGAACTTGTTCCACTCAGAAATTAGCATAGGAGTATCCAGTCTATCGACCTTTAACTGAAAAATACCCATAGTCGCACCTTTGAGCCTTTGTACAGGGTCGAGGCTAATAATTCGAGAAAACATAAATTGGCCAAAGTCGAAACCTTGCAGAATTTGTTCCACTCAAAAATTGGCATAGAAGTGTTTAGTCTAACGATCTTTAACTGAAAAATACCCATAGTCGCACCTTTGAGCCTTTGTACAGGGTCGAGGCTAATAATTCGAGAAAACATAAATTTGCCAAAGTCGAAACCTTGCAGAATTTGTTCCACTCAGAAATTGGCATAGAAGTGTTTAGTCTATCGATCTTTAACCGAAAAATACCCATAGTCGAACCTTTGAGCCTTTGTACAGGGTCGAGGCTAATAATTCGAGAAACATAAATTGGCCAAAGTCGAACACTTGCAGAATTTGTTCCACTCAGAAATTAGCATAGGAGTACTCAGTCTATCGATCTTTAACCGAAAAATACCCATAGTCGCACCTTTGAACCTTTGTACAGGGTCGAGGCTAATAATTCGAGGAACATAAATTAGCCAAAGTCGAACACTTGCAGAATTTGTTCCACATCGAAATTGGCATAGAAGTGTTTAGTCTATCGAACTTTAACCGAAAAATACCCATAGTCGCACCTTTGAGCCTTTGTACAGGGTCGAAGCTAATAATTCGAGTTGTTCATGTTGTTCATGTTGTTCATGAAAACATAAATTGGCCAAAGTCGAAACCTTGCAGAATTTGTTCCACTCAGAAATTAGCTTAGGAGTACTCAGTCTATCGATCTTTACCCGAAAAATACCCATAGTCGAACCTTTCAGCCTTTGTACAGGGTCGAGGCTAATAATTCGAGAAACATAAATTGGCCAAAGTCGAACACTTGCAGAATTTGTTCCACATCGAAATTGGCATAGAAGTGTTTAGTCTATCGAACTTTAACCGAAAAATACCCATAGTCGCACCTTTGAACCTTTGTACAGGGTCGAGGCTAATAATTCGAGAAACATGAATTGGCCAAAGTCGAACACTTGCAGAATTTGTTCCACTCAGAAATTGGCATAGAAGTGTTTAGTCTAACGATCTTTAACTGAAAAATACCCATAGTCGCACCTTTGAGCCTTTGTACATGGTCGAAGCTAATAATTCGAGAAAACATAAATTGGCCAAAGTCGAAACCTTGCAGAATTTGTTCCACTCAGAAATTGGCATAGAAGTGTTTAGTTTAACGATCTTTAACTGAAAAATACCCATATCGCACCTTTGAGCCTTTGTACAGGGTCGAGGCTAATAATTCGAGAAAACATAAATTGGCCAAAGTCGAAACCTTGCAGAATTTGTTCCACTCAGAAATTGGCATAGAAGTGTTTAGTCTAACGATCTGTAACTGAAAAATACCCATAGTCGCACCTTTGAGCCTTTGTACAGGGTCGAGGCTAATAATTCGAGAAAACATAAATTTGCCAAAGTCGAAACCTTGCAGAATTTGTTCCACTCAGAAATTGGCATAGAAGTGTTTAGTCTATCGATCTTTAACCGAAAAATACCCAGTCGAACCTTTGAGCCTTTGTACAGGGTCGAGGCTAATAATTCGAGAAACATAAATTGGCCAAAGTCGAACACTTGCAGAATTTGTTCCACATCGAAATTGGCATAGAAGTGTTTAGTCTATCGATCTTTAACCGAAAAATACCCATAGTCGTACCTTTGAGCCTTTGTACAGGGTCGAGGCTAATAATTCGAGAAAACATAAATTGGCCAAAGTCGAACACTTGCAGAATTTGTTCCACTCAGAAATTAGCATAGGAGTACTCAGTCTATCGATCTTTAACCGAAAAATACCCATAGTCGCACCTATGAACCTTTATACAGGGTCGAGGCTAATAATTCGAGAAAACATAAATTGGCCAAAGTCGAACGCTTGCAGAATTTGTTCCACTCAGAAATTAGCATAGGAGTACTCAGTCTATCGATCTTTAACCGAAAAATACCCATAGTCGCACCTTTGAACCTTTGTACAGGGTCGAGGCTAATAATTCGAGAAACATAAATTGGCCAAAGTCGAACACTTGCAGAATTTGTTCCACATCGAAATTGGCATAGAAGTGTTTAGTCTATCGATCTTTAACCGAAAAATACCCATAGTCGTACCTTTGAGCCTTTGTACAGGGTCGAGGCTAATAATTCGAGAAAACATAAATTGGCCAAAGTCGAACACTTGCAGAATTTGTTCCACTCAGAAATTAGCATAGGAGTACTCAGTCTATCGATCTTTAACCGAAAAATACCCATAGTCGCACCTTTGAACCTTTATACAGGGTCGAGGCTAATAATTCGAGAAACATAAATTGGCCAAAGTCGAACACTTGCAGAATTTGTTCCACATCGAAATTGGCATAGAAGTGTTTAGTCTATCGATCTTTAACTGAAAAAAACCCATAGTCGCACCTTTGAGCCTTTGTACAGGGTCGAGGCCAGTTATTCGAGGAAACATAAATTGGCCAAAGTCGAAACCTTGCAGAATTTGTTCCACTCAGAAATTGGCATAGAAGTGTTTAGTCTAACGATCTTTAACCGAAAAATACCCATAGTCGCACCTTTGAGCCTTTGTACAGGGTCGAGACCAGTTATTCGAGAAAACATAAATTTGCCAAAGTCGAAACCTTGCAGAATTTGTTCCACTTAGAAATTGGCATAGAAGTGTTTAGTCTATCGATTTTTAACCGAAAAATACCCATAGTCGAACCTTTGAGCCTTTGTACAGGGTCGAGGCTAATAATTCGAGAAAACATAAATTTGCCAAAGTCGAAACCTTGCAGAATTTGTTCCACTCAGAAATTGGCATAGAAGTGTTTAGTCTATCGATCTTTAACCGAAAAATACCCATAGTCGAACCTTTGAGCCTTTGTGCAGGGTCGAGGCTAATAATTCGAGAAACATAAATTGGCCAAAGTCGAACACTTGCAGAATTTGTTCCACTCAGAAATTAGCATAGGAGTACTCAGTCTATCGATCTTTAACCGAATAATACCCATAGTCGCACCTTTGAGCCTTTGTACAGGGTCGAGGCTAATAATTCGAGAAACATAAATTTGCCAAAGTCGAAACCTTGCAGAATTTGTTCCACATCGAAATTGGCATAGAAGTGTTTAGTCTATCGATCTTTAACTGAAAAAAACCCATAGTCGCACCTTTGAGCCTTTGTACAGGGTCGAGGCCAGTTATTCGAGGAAACATAAATTGGCCAAAGTCGAAACCTTGCAGAATTTGTTCCACATCGAAATTGGTATAGAAGTGTTTAGTCTATCGATCTTTAACTGAAAAAAACCCATAGTCGCACCTTTGAGCCTTTGTACAGGGTCGAGGCCAGTTATTCGAGGAAACATAAATTGGCCAAAGTCGAAACCTTGCAGAATTTGTTCCACTCAGAAATTGGCATAGAAGTGTTTAGTCTAACGATCTTTAACCGAAAAATACCCATAGTCGCACCTTTGAGCCTTTGTACAGGGTCGAGACCAGTTATTCGAGAAAACATAAATTGGCCAAAGTCGAAACCTTGCAGAATTTGTTCCACTCAGAAATTGGCATAGCAGTGTTTAGTGTAACGATCTATAACTGAAAAATACCCATAGTCGCACCTTTGAGCCTTTGTACAGGGTCGAAGCTAATAATTCGAGAAAACATAAATTTGCCAAAGCCGAAACCTTGCAGAATTTATTCCACTCAGAAATTGGCTAAGAAGTGTTTAGTCTAACGATCTTTAACTGAAAAATACCCATAGTCGCACCTTTGAGCCTTTGTACAGGGTCGAGGCTAATAATTCGAGAAAACATAAATTTGCCAAAGTCGAAACCTTGCAGAATTTATTCCACTCAGAAATTGGCATAGAAGTGTTTAGTCTAACGATCTTTAACTGAAAAATACCCATAGTCGCACCTTTGAGCCTTTGTACAGGGTCGAAGCTAATAATTCGAGAAACATAAATTGGCCAAAGTAGAACACTTGCAGAATTTGTTCCACTCAGAAATTAGCATAGGAGTACTCAGTCTATCGATCTTTAACCGAAAAATACCCATAGTCGCACCTTTGAGCCTTTGTACAGGGTCGAAGCTAATAATTCGAGAAAACATAAATTGGCCAAAGTCGAAACCTTGCAGAATTTATTCCACTCAGAAATTGGCATAGAAGTGTTTAGTCTAACGATCTTTAACTGAAAAATACCCATAGTCGCACCTTTGAGCCTTTGTACAGGGTCGAGGCTAATAATTCGAGAAAACATAAATTGCCCAACGTCGAAACCTTGCAGAATTTGTTCCACTCAGAAATTGGCATAGAAGTGTTTAGTCTATCGATCTTTAACCGAAAAATACCCGTAGTCGCACCTTTGAGCCTTTGTACAGGGTCGATTCTAATAATTCGAGAAACATAAATTGGCCAAAGTAGAACACTTGCAGAATTTGTTCCACTCAGAAATTAGCATAGGAGTACTCAGTCTATCGATCTTTAACCGAAAAATACCCATAGTCGCACCTTTGAGCCTTTGTACAGGGTCGAAGCTAATAATTCGAGAAAACATAAATTGGCCAAAGTCGAAACCTTGCAGAATTTATTCCACTCAGAAATTGGCATAGAAGTGTTTAGTCTAACGATCTTTAACTGAAAAATACCCATAGTCGCACCTTTGAGCCTTTGTACAGGGTCGAGGCTAATAATTCGAGAAAACATAAATTGGCCAAAGTCGAAACCTTGCAGAATTTGTTCCACAATAATTTGTACGACAACATTGTCAAAATTAACGTAAAGATGAATATAATGAATAAAGATTGTTTTTCATTATAAACATTTTCATATCCATCCGACAATCAGACATTAAAAATAAAAGACACAATGATTAAGTACTATATCATTTTACAGTACGTTTTTCGGTCCTATACGGCGACATTGTTGGCGGATCCCTTCTCTTTCTTGTTCCTTTTCTCAATTAGCGATGAGTCCCCCAAAAGGAGCCCCCCGGTTTGGTGCATGTGACAGGAACATTCCGAAGAGTGCATCTGGACCAGTGCAGGAGAGCGAGATTAATTGAGAAATTATAGATAAAGTTAAAAGGAAAAATGTTAACTACGGGCAGATATGGTCACCTTACAAAATAGAATATCTGAATTTGAGACAGAAACTAATGGTAAATGTCTAGTCATAAATCGTCCCTGTGAGAATGGTGATGATGGGGACAGTGAAATTTAAAAAAAACACTGCACTTCTTAAATATATCAATGGTGAATTTAAAATATTTACTATTTTTTATTTTAATATTTATTATTTTTTATTTTAATATTTACTATTTTTTATTTTTTTAATATTTACTATTTTTATTTTAATATTTATTATTTTTTATTCTAATATTTATTATTTTTTATTCTAATATTTATTATTTTTTATTCTAATATTTATTATTTTTTATTTAAATATTTACTATTTTTTATTTTAATATTTACTATTTGTTATTTTAATATTTACTATTTTTATTTTAATATTTATTATTTTTTATTCTAATATTTATTATTTTTTATTCTAATATTTACTATTTTTTATTTAAATATTTACTATTTTTATTTTAATATTTATTATTTTTTATTCTAATATTTATTATTTTTTATTTAAATATTTACTATTTTTTATTTTAATATTTATTATTTTTTATTTTAATATTTACTATTTGTTATTTTAATATTTACTATTTTTATTTTAATATTTATTATTTTTTATTCTAATATTTATTATTTTTTATTCTAATATTTACTATTTTTTATTTTAATATTTACTATTTTTTATTTTAATATTTAATATTTTTTATTTTAATATTTATTATTTTTTATTCTAATATTTATTATTTTTTATCCTAATATTTATTATTTTTTATTTAAATATTTACAATTTTTTATTTTAATATTTACTATTTTTTATTTAAATATTTAATATTTGTTATTTTAATATTTACTATTTTTATTTTTTATTCTAATATTTATTATTTTTTGTTCTAATATTTACTATTTTTTATTTTAATATTTACCATTTTTATTTTAATATTTATTATTTTTTTATTCTAATATTTATTATTTTTTATTCTAATATTTATTATTTTTTATTTTAATATTTATTATTTTTTATTTTAATATTCGCACCTTTGACCCTTTGTACAGGGTCGAAGCTAATAATTCGAGAAAACATAAATTGGCCAAAGTCGAAACCTTGCAGAATTTGTTCCACTCAGAAATTGACATAGAAGTGTTTAGTCTAACGATCTTTAACTGAAAAATACCCATAGTCGCACCTTTGAGCCTTTGTACAGGGTCGAGGCTAATAATTCGAGAAAACATAAATTGGACAAAGTCGAAACCTTGCAGAATTTGTTCCACTCAGAAATTATCATAGAAGTGTTTAGTCTATCGATCTTTAACCGAAAAATACCCATAGTCGAACCTTTGAGCCTTTGTACAGGGTCGATTCTAATAATTCGAGAAACATAAATTGGCCAAAGTCGAACACTTGCAGAATTTGTTCCACTCAGAAATTAGCATAGGTGTACTCAGTCTATCGATCTTTAACCGAAAAATACCCATAGTCGCACCTTTGAACCTTTGTACAGGGTCGAAGCTAATAATTCGAGGAAACATAAATTGGCCAAAGTCGAAACCTTGCAGAATTTGTTCCATTCAGAAATTATCATAGAAGTGTTTAGTCTATCGACCTTTAACCGAAAAAAAACCATAGTCGCACCTTGGAGCCTTTGTACAGGGTCGAGGCTAATAATTCGAGAAAACATAAATTGGCCAAAGTCGAACACTTGCAGAATTTGTTCCACTCAGAAATTAGCATAGGAGTACTCAGTCTATCGATCTTTACCCGAAAAATACCCATAGTCGAACCTTTGAGCCTTTGTACAGGGTCGAGGCTAATAATTCGAGAAACATAAATTGGCCAAAGTCGAACACTTGCAGAATTTGTTCCACATCGAAATTGGCATAGAAGTGTTTAGTCTATCGAACTTTAACCGAAAAATACCCATAGTCGCACCTTTGAGCCTTTGTATAGGGTCGAAGCTAATAATTCGAGGAACATAAATTGGCCAAAGTCGAAACCTTGCATAATTTGTTCCACATCGAAATTGGCATAGAAGTGTTTAGTTTAACGATCTTTAACTGAAAAATACCCATAGTCGCACCTTTGAGCCTTTGTACATTGTCGAGGCTAATAATTCGAAAAATATAAATTGGCCAAAGTCGAACACTTGCAGAATTTGTTCCACTCAGAAATTAGCATAGGAGTATTCAGTCCATCGACCTTTAACTGAAAAATACCAATAGTCGCACCTTTGAGCCTTTGTACAGGGTGGAGGCTAATAATTCGAGAAAACATAAATTTGCCAAAGTCGAAACCTTGCAGAATTTGTTCCACTCAGAAATTGGCAAAGAAGTGTTTAGTCTATCGATCTTTAACCGAGAAATACCCATAGTCGAACCTTTGAGCCTTTGTACAGGGTCGAGGCTAATAATTCGAGAAACATAAATTGGCCAAAGTCGAACACTTGCAGAATTTGTTCCACTCAGAAATTAGCATAGGAGTACTCAGTCTATCGATCTTTAACCGAATAATACCCATAGTCGCACCTTTGAGCCTTTGTACAGGGTCGAGGCTAATAATTCGAGAAACATAAATTTGCCAAAGTCGAAACCATGCAGAATTTGTTCCACATCGAAATTGGCATAGAAGTGTTTAGTCTATCGATCTTTAACTGAAAAAAACCCATAGTCGCACCTTTGAGCCTTTGTACAGGGTCGAGGCCAGTTATTCGAGGAAACATAAATTGGCCAAAGTCGAAACCTTGCAGAATTTGTTCCACATCGAAATTGGCATAGAAGTGTTTAGTCTATCGATCTTTAACTGAAAAAAACCCATAGTCGCACCTTTGAGCCTTTGTACAGGGTCGAGGCCAGTTATTCGAGGAAACATAAATTGGCCAAAGTCGAAACCTTGCAGAATTTGTTCCACTCAGAAATTGGCATAGAAGTGTTTAGTCTAACGATCTTTAACCGAAAAATACCCATAGTCGCACCTTTGAGCCTTTGTACAGGGTCGAGACCAGTTATTCGAGAAAACATAAATTGGCCAAATTCGAAACCTTGCAGAATTTCTTCCACTCAGAAATTGGCATAGAAGTGTTTAGTGTAACGATCTATAACTGAAAAATACCCATAGTCGCACCTTTGAGCCTTTGTACAGGGTCGAAGCTAATAATTCGAGAAAACATAAATTTGCCAAAGTCGAAACCTTGCAGAATTTGTTCCACTTAGAAATTGGCATAGAAGTGTTTAGTCTATCGATTTTTAACCGAAAAATACCCATAGTCGAACTTTTGAGCCTTTGTACAGGGTCGAGGCTAATAATTCGAGAAACATAAATTGGCCAAAGTCGAACGCTTGCAGAATTTGTTCCACTCAGAAATTAGCATAGGAGTACTCAGTCTATCGATCTTTAACCGAAAAAAACCCATAGTCGCACCTTTGAACCTTTGTACAGGGTCGAGGCTAATAATTCGAGAAACATAAATTGGCCAAAGTCGAACACTTGCAGAATTTGTTCCACATCGAAATTGGCATAGAAGTGTTTAGTCTATCGATCTTTAACCGAAAAATACCCATAGTCGTACCTTTGAGCCTTTGTACAGGGTCGAGGCTAATAATTCGAGAAAACATAAATTGGCCAAAGTCGAACACTTGCAGAATTTGTTCCACTCAGAAATTAGCATAGGAGTACTCAGTCTATCGATCTTTAACCGAAAAATACCCATAGTCGCACCTTTGAACCTTTATACAGGGTCGAGGCTAATAATTCGAGAAACATAAATTGGCCAAAGTCGAACACTTGCAGAATTTGTTCCACATCGAAATTGGCATAGAAGTGTTTAGTCTATCGATCTTTAACTGAAAAAAACCCATAGTCGCACCTTTGAGCCTTTGTACAGGGTCGAGGCCAGTTATTCGAGGAAACATAAATTGGCCAAAGTCGAAACCTTGCAGAATTTGTTCCACTCAGAAATTGGCATAGAAGTGTTTAGTCTAACGATCTTTAACCGAAAAATACCCATAGTCGCACCTTTGAGCCTTTGTACAGGGTCGAGACCAGTTATTCGAGAAAACATAAATTTGCCAAAGTCGAAACCTTGCAGAATTTGTTCCACTTAGAAATTGGCATAGAAGTGTTTAGTCTATCGATTTTTAACCGAAAAATACCCATAGTCGAACCTTTGAGCCTTTGTACAGGGTCGAGGCTAATAATTCGAGAAAACATAAATTTGCCAAAGTCGAAACCTTGCAGAATTTGTTCCACTCAGAAATTGGCATAGAAGTGTTTAGTCTATCGATCTTTAACCGAAAAATACCCATAGTCGAACCTTTGAGCCTTTGTACAGGGTCGAGGCTAATAATTCGAGAAACATAAATTGGCCAAAGTCGAACACTTGCAGAATTTGTTCCACTCAGAAATTAGCATAGGAGTACTCAGTCTATCGATCTTTAACCGAATAATACCCATAGTCGCACCTTTGAGCCTTTGTACAGGGTCGAGGCTAATAATTCGAGAAACATAAATTTGCCAAAGTCGAAACCTTGCAGAATTTGTTCCACATCGAAATTGGCATAGAAGTGTTTAGTCTATCGATCTTTAACTGAAAAAAACCCATAGTCGCACCTTTGAGCCTTTGTACAGGGTCGAGGCCAGTTATTCGAGGAAACATAAATTGGCCAAAGTCGAAACCTTGCAGAATTTGTTCCACATCGAAATTGGTATAGAAGTGTTTAGTCTATCGATCTTTAACTGAAAAAAACCCATAGTCGCACCTTTGAGCCTTTGTACAGGGTCGAGGCCAGTTATTCGAGGAAACATAAATTGGCCAAAGTCGAAACCTTGCAGAATTTGTTCCACTCAGAAATTGGCATAGAAGTGTTTAGTCTAACGATCTTTAACCGAAAAATACCCATAGTCGCACCTTTGAGCCTTTGTACAGGGTCGAGACCAGTTATTCGAGAAAACATAAATTGGCCAAAGTCGAAACCTTGCAGAATTTGTTCCACTCAGAAATTGGCATAGCAGTGTTTAGTGTAACGATCTATAACTGAAAAATACCCATAGTCGCACCTTTGAGCCTTTGTACAGGGTCGAAGCTAATAATTCGAGAAAACATAAATTTGCCAAAGTCGAAACCTTGCAGAATTTGTTCCACTTAGAAATTGGCATAGAAGTGTTTAGTCTATCGATTTTTAACCGAAAAATACCCATAGTCGAACCTTTGAGCCCTTGTACAGGGTCGAGGCTAATAATTCGAGAAACATAAATTGGCCAAAGTCGAACGCTTGCAGAATTTGTTCCACTCAGAAATTAGCATAGGAGTACTCAGTCTATCGATCTTTAACCGAAAAATACCCATAGTCGCACCTTTGAACCTTTGTACAGGGTCGAGACTAATAATTCGAGAAACATAAATTGGCCAAAGTCGAACACTTGCAGAATTTGTTCCACATCGAAATTGGCATAGAAGTGTTTAGTCTATCGATCTTTAACCGAAAAATACCCATAGTCGTACCTTTGAGCCTTTGTACAGGGTCGAGGCTAATAATTCGAGAAAACATAAATTGGCCAAAGTCGAACACTTGCAGAATTTGTTCCACTCAGAAATTAGCATAGGAGTACTCAGTCTATCGATCTTTAACCGAAAAATACCCATAGTCGCACCTTTGAACCTTTATACAGGGTCGAGGCTAATAATTCGAGAAACATAAATTGGCCAAAGTCGAACACTTGCAGAATTTGTTCCACATCGAAATTGGCATAGAAGTGTTTAATCTATCGATCTTTAACTGAAAAAAACCCATAGTCGCACCTTTGAGCCTTTGTACAGGGTCGAGGCCAGTTATTCGAGGAAACATAAATTGGCCAAAGTCGAAACCTTGCAGAATTTGTTCCACTCAGAAATTGGCATAGAAGTGTTTAGTCTAACGATCTTTAACTGAAAAATACCCATAGTCGCACCTTTGAGCCTTTGTACAGGGTCGAGGCTAATAATTCGAGAAAACATAAATTTGCCAAAGTCGAAACCTTGCAGAATTTGTTCCACTCAGAAATTGGCATAAAAGTGTTTAGTCTATCGATCTTTAACCGAAAAATACCCATAGTCGAACCTTTGAGCCTTTGTACAGGGTCGAGGCTAATAATTCGAGAAACATAAATTGGCCAAAGTCGAACACTTGCAGAATTTGTTCCACTCAGAAATTAGCATAGGAGTACTCAGTCTATCGATCTTTAACCGAAAAATACCCATAGTCGCACCTTGGAACCTTTGTACAGGGTCGAGGCTAATAATTCGAGGAACATAAATTGGCCAAAGTCGAACACTTGCAGAATTTGTTCCACATCGAAATTGGCAGAGAAGTGTTTAGTCTATCGAACTTTAACCGAAAAATACCCATAGTCGCACCTTTGAGCCTTTGTACAGGGTCGAAGCTAATAATTCGAGAAAACATAAATTGGCCAAAGTCGAAACCTTGCAGAATTTGTTCCACTCAGAAATTATCATAGAAGTGTTTAGTCTATCGACCTTTAACCGAAAAAAAACCCATAGTCGCACCTTGGAGCCTTTGTACAGGGTCGAGGCTAATAATTCGAGAAAACATAAATTGGCCAAAGTCGAACACTTGCAGAATTTGTTCCACTCAGAAATTAGCATAGGAGTACTCAGTCTATCGCTCTTTACCCGAAAAATACCCATAGTCGAACCTTTGAGCCTTTGTACAGGGTCGAGGCTAATAATTCGAGAAACATAAATTGGCCAAAGTCGAACACTTGCAGAATTTGTTCCACATCGAAATTGGCATAGAAGTGTTTAGTCTATCGAACTTTAACCGAAAAATATCCATAGTCGCACCTTTGAGCCTTTGTACAGGGTCGAAGCTAATAATTCGGGAAAACATAAATTGGCCAAAGTCGAAACCTTGCAGAATTTGTTCCACTCAGAAATTATCATAGAAGTGTTTAGTCTATCGACCTTTAACGGAAAAAAACCCATAGTCGCACCTTGGAGCCTTTGTACAGGGTCGAGGCTAATAATTCGAGAAAACATAAATTTGCCAAAGTCGAAACCTTGCAGAATTTGTTCCACCCAGAAATTGGCATAGAAGTGTTTAGTCTATCGATCTTTAACCGAAAAATACCCATAGTCGAACCTTTGAGCCTTTGTACAGGGTCGAGGCTAATAATTTGAGAAACAAAAATTGGCCAAAGTCGAACACTTGCAGAATTTGTTCCACTCAGAAATTAGCATAGGAGTACTCAGTCTATCGATCTTTAACCGAATAATACCCATAGTCGCACCTTTGAGCCTTTGTACAGGGTCGAGGCTAATAATTCGAGAAACATAAATTGGCCAAAGTCGAACACTTGCAGAATTTGTTCCACTCAGAAATTAGCATAGGAGTACTCAGTCTATCGAACTTTAACCGAAAAATACCCATAGTCGCACCTTTGAGCCTTTGTACAGGGTCGAAGATAATAATTCGAGAAAACATAAATTGGCCAAAGTCGAAACCTTGCAGAATTTGTTCCACTCAGAAATTAGCATAGGAGTACTCAGTCTATCGATCTTTACCCGAAAAATACCCATAGTCGAACCTTTGAGCCTTTGTACAGGGTCGAGGCTAATAATTCGAGAAACATAAATTGGCCAAAGTCGAACACTTGCAGAATTTGTTCCACATCGAAATTCGCATAGAAGTGTTTAGTCTATCGAACTTTAACCGAAAAATACCCATAGTCGCACCTTTGAGCCTTTGTACAGGGTCGAAGCTAATAATTCGAGAAAACATAAATTGGCCAAAGTCGAAACCTTGCAGAATTTGTTCCACTCAGAAATTATCATAGAAGTGTTTAGTCTATCGACTTTTAACCGAAAAAAACCCATAGTCGCACCTTGGAGCCTTTGTACAGGGTCGAGGCTAATAATTCGAGAAAACATAAATTTGCCAAAGTCGAAACCTTGCAGAATTTGTTCCACTCAGAAATTGGCATAGAAGTGTTTAGTCTATCGATCTTTAACCGAAAAATACCCATAGTCGAACCTTTGAGCCTTTGTACAGGGTCGAGGCTAATAATTCGAGAAACATAAATTGGCCAAAGTCGAACACTTGCAGAATTTGTTTCACTCAGAAATTAGCATAGGAGTACTCAGTCTATCGATCTTTAACCGAATAATACCCATAGTCGCACCTTTGAGCCTTTGTACAGGGTCGAGGCTAATAATTCGAGAAACATAAATTTGACAAAGTCGAAACCTTGCAGAATTTGTTCCACTCAGAAATTGGCATAGAAGTGTTTAGTCTATCGATCTTTAACCGAAAAATACCCATAGTCGAACCTTTGAGCCTTTGTACAGGGTCGAGGCTAATAATTCGAGAAACATAAATTGGCCAAAGTCGAAACTTTGCAGAATTTGTTCCCCTCAGAAATTGGCATAGAAGTGTTTAGTTTAACGATCTTTAACTGAAAAATACCCATATCGCACCTTTGAGCCTTTGTACAGGGTCGAGGCTAATAATTCGAAAAATATAAATTGGAAAAAGTCGAACACTTGCAGAACTTGTTCCACTCAGAAATTAGCATAGGAGTATCCAGTCTATCGACCTTTAACTGAAAAATACCCATAGTCGCACCTTTGAGCCTTTGTACAGGGTCGAGGCTAATAATTCGAGAAAACATAAATTGGCCAAAGTCGAAACCTTGCAGAATTTGTTCCACTCAAAAATTGGCATAGAAGTGTTTAGTCTAACGATCTTTAACTGAAAAATACCCATAGTCGCACCTTTGAGCCTTTGTACAGGGTCGAGGCTAATAATTCGAGAAAACATAAATTTGCCAAAGTCGAAACCTTGCAGAATTTGTTCCACTCAGAAATTGGCATAGAAGTGTTTAGTCTATCGATCTTTAACCGAAAAATACCCATAGTCGAACCTTTGAGCCTTTGTACAGGGTCGAGGCTAATAATTCGAGAAACATAAATTGGCCAAAGTCGAACACTTGCAGAATTTGTTCCACTCAGAAATTAGCATAGGAGTACTCAGTCTATCGATCTTTAACCGAAAAATACCCATAGTCGCACCTTTGAACCTTTGTACAGGGTCGAGGCTAATAATTCGAGGAACATAAATTAGCCAAAGTCGAACACTTGCAGAATTTGTTCCACATCGAAATTGGCATAGAAGTGTTTAGTCTATCGAACTTTAACCGAAAAATACCCATAGTCGCACCTTTGAGCCTTTGTACAGGGTCGAAGCTAATAATTCGAGTTGTTCATGTTGTTCATGTTGTTCATGAAAACATAAATTGGCCAAAGTCGAAACCTTGCAGAATTTGTTCCACTCAGAAATTAGCTTAGGAGTACTCAGTCTATCGATCTTTACCCGAAAAATACCCATAGTCGAACCTTTCAGCCTTTGTACAGGGTCGAGGCTAATAATTCGAGAAACATAAATTGGCCAAAGTCGAACACTTGCAGAATTTGTTCCACATCGAAATTGGCATAGAAGTGTTTAGTCTATCGAACTTTAACCGAAAAATACCCATAGTCGCACCTTTGAACCTTTGTACAGGGTCGAGGCTAATAATTCGAGAAACATGAATTGGCCAAAGTCGAACACTTGCAGAATTTGTTCCACTCAGAAATTGGCATAGAAGTGTTTAGTCTAACGATCTTTAACTGAAAAATACCCATAGTCGCACCTTTGAGCCTTTGTACATGGTCGAAGCTAATAATTCGAGAAAACATAAATTGGCCAAAGTCGAAACCTTGCAGAATTTGTTCCACTCAGAAATTGGCATAGAAGTGTTTAGTTTAACGATCTTTAACTGAAAAATACCCATATCGCACCTTTGAGCCTTTGTACAGGGTCGAGGCTAATAATTCGAAAAATATAAATTGGAAAAAGTCGAACACTTGCAGAACTTGTTCCACTCAGAAATTAGCATAGGAGTATTCAGTCTATCGACCTTTAACTGAAAAATACCCATAGTCGCACCTTTGAGCCTTTGTACAGGGTCGAGGCTAATAATTCGAGAAAACATAAATTGGCCAAAGTCGAAACCTTGCAGAATTTGTTCCACTCAGAAATTGGCATAGAAGTGTTTAGTCTAACGATCTGTAACTGAAAAATACCCATAGTCGCACCTTTGAGCCTTTGTACAGGGTCGAGGCTAATAATTCGAGAAAACATAAATTTGCCAAAGTCGAAACCTTGCAGAATTTGTTCCACTCAGAAATTGGCATAGAAGTGTTTAGTCTATCGATCTTTAACCGAAAAATACCCAGTCGAACCTTTGAGCCTTTGTACAGGGTCGAGGCTAATAATTCGAGAAACATAAATTGGCCAAAGTCGAACACTTGCAGAATTTGTTCCACATCGAAATTGGCATAGAAGTGTTTAGTCTATCGATCTTTAACCGAAAAATACCCATAGTCGTACCTTTGAGCCTTTGTACAGGGTCGAGGCTAATAATTCGAGAAAACATAAATTGGCCAAAGTCGAACACTTGCAGAATTTGTTCCACTCAGAAATTAGCATAGGAGTACTCAGTCTATCGATCTTTAACCGAAAAATACCCATAGTCGCACCTTTGAACCTTTATACAGGGTCGAGGCTAATAATTCGAGAAAACATAAATTGGCCAAAGTCGAACGCTTGCAGAATTTGTTCCACTCAGAAATTAGCATAGGAGTACTCAGTCTATCGATCTTTAACCGAAAAATACCCATAGTCGCACCTTTGAACCTTTGTACAGGGTCGAGGCTAATAATTCGAGAAACATAAATTGGCCAAAGTCGAACACTTGCAGAATTTGTTCCACATCGAAATTGGCATAGAAGTGTTTAGTCTATCGATCTTTAACCGAAAAATACCCATAGTCGTACCTTTGAGCCTTTGTACAGGGTCGAGGCTAATAATTCGAGAAAACATAAATTGGCCAAAGTCGAACACTTGCAGAATTTGTTCCACTCAGAAATTAGCATAGGAGTACTCAGTCTATCGATCTTTAACCGAAAAATACCCATAGTCGCACCTTTGAACCTTTATACAGGGTCGAGGCTAATAATTCGAGAAACATAAATTGGCCAAAGTCGAACACTTGCAGAATTTGTTCCACATCGAAATTGGCATAGAAGTGTTTAGTCTATCGATCTTTAACTGAAAAAAACCCATAGTCGCACCTTTGAGCCTTTGTACAGGGTCGAGGCCAGTTATTCGAGGAAACATAAATTGGCCAAAGTCGAAACCTTGCAGAATTTGTTCCACTCAGAAATTGGCATAGAAGTGTTTAGTCTAACGATCTTTAACCGAAAAATACCCATAGTCGCACCTTTGAGCCTTTGTACAGGGTCGAGACCAGTTATTCGAGAAAACATAAATTTGCCAAAGTCGAAACCTTGCAGAATTTGTTCCACTTAGAAATTGGCATAGAAGTGTTTAGTCTATCGATTTTTAACCGAAAAATACCCATAGTCGAACCTTTGAGCCTTTGTACAGGGTCGAGGCTAATAATTCGAGAAAACATAAATTTGCCAAAGTCGAAACCTTGCAGAATTTGTTCCACTCAGAAATTGGCATAGAAGTGTTTAGTCTATCGATCTTTAACCGAAAAATACCCATAGTCGAACCTTTGAGCCTTTGTGCAGGGTCGAGGCTAATAATTCGAGAAACATAAATTGGCCAAAGTCGAACACTTGCAGAATTTGTTCCACTCAGAAATTAGCATAGGAGTACTCAGTCTATCGATCTTTAACCGAATAATACCCATAGTCGCACCTTTGAGCCTTTGTACAGGGTCGAGGCTAATAATTCGAGAAACATAAATTTGCCAAAGTCGAAACCTTGCAGAATTTGTTCCACATCGAAATTGGCATAGAAGTGTTTAGTCTATCGATCTTTAACTGAAAAAAACCCATAGTCGCACCTTTGAGCCTTTGTACAGGGTCGAGGCCAGTTATTCGAGGAAACATAAATTGGCCAAAGTCGAAACCTTGCAGAATTTGTTCCACATCGAAATTGGTATAGAAGTGTTTAGTCTATCGATCTTTAACTGAAAAAAACCCATAGTCGCACCTTTGAGCCTTTGTACAGGGTCGAGGCCAGTTATTCGAGGAAACATAAATTGGCCAAAGTCGAAACCTTGCAGAATTTGTTCCACTCAGAAATTGGCATAGAAGTGTTTAGTCTAACGATCTTTAACCGAAAAATACCCATAGTCGCACCTTTGAGCCTTTGTACAGGGTCGAGACCAGTTATTCGAGAAAACATAAATTGGCCAAAGTCGAAACCTTGCAGAATTTGTTCCACTCAGAAATTGGCATAGCAGTGTTTAGTGTAACGATCTATAACTGAAAAATACCCATAGTCGCACCTTTGAGCCTTTGTACAGGGTCGAAGCTAATAATTCGAGAAAACATAAATTTGCCAAAGTCGAAACCTTGCAGAATTTGTTCCACTTAGAAATTGGCATAGAAGTGTTTAGTCTATCGATTTTTAACCGAAATATACCCATAGTCGAACCTTTGAGCCTTTGTACAGGGTCGAGGCTAATAATTCGAGAAACATAAATTGGCCAAAGTCGAACGCTTGCAGAATTTGTTCCACTCAGAAATTAGCATAGGAGTACTCAGTCTATCGATCTTTAACCGAAAAATACCCATAGTCGCACCTTTGAACCTTTGTACAGGGTCGAGACTAATAATTCGAGAAACATAAATTGGCCAAAGTCGAACACTTGCAGAATTTGTTCCACATCGAAATTGGCATAGAAATGTTTAGTCTATCGAAAAATACCCATAGTCGCACCTTGGAACCTTTGTACAGGGTCGAGGCTAATAATTCGAGGAACATAAATTGGCCAAAGTCGAACACTTGCAGAATTTGTTCCACATCGAAATTGGCAGAGAAGTGTTTAGTCTATCGAACTTTAACCGAAAAATACCCATAGTCGCACCTTTGAGCCTTTGTACAGGGTCGAAGCTAATAATTCGAGAAAACATAAATTGGCCCAAGTCGAAACCTTGCAGAATTTGTTCCACTCAGAAATTATCATAGAAGTGTTTAGTCTATCGACCTTTAACCGAAAAATAACCCATAGTCGCACCTTGGAGCCTTTGTACAGGGTCGAGGCTAATAATTCGAGAAAACATAAATTGGCCAAAGTCGAACACTTGCAGAATTTGTTCCACTCAGAAATTAGCATAGGAGTACTCAGTCTATCGCTCTTTACCCGAAAAATACCCATAGTCGAACCTTTGAGCCTTTGTACAGGGTCGAGGCTAATAATTCGAGAAACATAAATTGGCCAAAGTCGAACACTTGCAGAATTTGTTCCACATCGAAATTGGCATAGAAGTGTTTAGTCTATCGAACTTTAACCGAAAAATATCCATAGTCGCACCTTTGAGCCTTTGTACAGGGTCGAAGCTAATAATTCGGGAAAACATAAATTGGCCAAAGTCGAAACCTTGCAGAATTTGTTCCACTCAGAAATTATCATAGAAGTGTTTAGTCTATCGACCTTTAACCGAAAAAAACCCATAGTCGCACCTTGGAGCCTTTGTACAGGGTCGAGGCTAATAATTCGAGAAAACATAAATTTGCCAAAGTCGAAACCTTGCAGAATTTGTTCCACTCAGAAATTGGCATAGAAGTGTTTAGTTTAACGATCTTTAACTGAAAAATACCCATATCGCACCTTTGAGCCTTTGTACAGGGTCGAGGCTAATAATTCGAAAAATATAAATTGGAAAAAGTCGAACACTTGCAGAACTTGTTCCACTCAGAAATTAGCATAGGAGTATCCAGTCTATCGACCTTTAACTGAAAAATACCCATAGTCGCACCTTTGAGCCTTTGTACAGGGTCGAGGCTAATAATTCGAGAAAACATAAATTGGCCAAAGTCGAAACCTTGCAGAATTTGTTCCACTCAAAAATTGGCATAGAAGTGTTTAGTCTAACGATCTTTAACTGAAAAATACCCATAGTCGCACCTTTGAGCCTTTGTACAGGGTCGAGGCTAATAATTCGAGAAAACATAAATTTGCCAAAGTCGAAACCTTGCAGAATTTGTTCCACTCAGAAATTGGCATAGAAGTGTTTAGTCTATCGATCTTTAACCGAAAAATACCCATAGTCGAACCTTTGAGCCTTTGTACAGGGTCGAGGCTAATAATTCGAGAAACATAAATTGGCCAAAGTCGAACACTTGCAGAATTTGTTCCACTCAGAAATTAGCATAGGAGTACTCAGTCTATCGATCTTTAACCGAAAAATACCCATAGTCGCACCTTTGAACCTTTGTACAGGGTCGAGGCTAATAATTCGAGGAACATAAATTAGCCAAAGTCGAACACTTGCAGAATTTGTTCCACATCGAAATTGGCATAGAAGTGTTTAGTCTATCGAACTTTAACCGAAAAATACCCATAGTCGCACCTTTGAGCCTTTGTACAGGGTCGAAGCTAATAATTCGAGTTGTTCATGTTGTTCATGTTGTTCATGAAAACATAAATTGGCCAAAGTCGAAACCTTGCAGAATTTGTTCCACTCAGAAATTAGCTTAGGAGTACTCAGTCTATCGATCTTTACCCGAAAAATACCCATAGTCGAACCTTTCAGCCTTTGTACAGGGTCGAGGCTAATAATTCGAGAAACATAAATTGGCCAAAGTCGAACACTTGCAGAATTTGTTCCACATCGAAATTGGCATAGAAGTGTTTAGTCTATCGAACTTTAACCGAAAAATACCCATAGTCGCACCTTTGAACCTTTGTACAGGGTCGAGGCTAATAATTCGAGAAACATGAATTGGCCAAAGTCGAACACTTGCAGAATTTGTTCCACTCAGAAATTGGCATAGAAGTGTTTAGTCTAACGATCTTTAACTGAAAAATACCCATAGTCGCACCTTTGAGCCTTTGTACAGGGTCGAAGCTAATAATTCGAGAAAACATAAATTGGCCAAAGTCGAAACCTTGCAGAATTTGTTCCACTCAGAAATTGGCATAGAAGTGTTTAGTTTAACGATCTTTAACTGAAAAATACCCATATCGCACCTTTGAGCCTTTGTACAGGGTCGAGGCTAATAATTCGAAAAATATAAATTGGAAAAAGTCGAACACTTGCAGAACTTGTTCCACTCAGAAATTAGCATAGGAGTATTCAGTCTATCGACCTTTAACTGAAAAATACCCATAGTCGCACCTTTGAGCCTTTGTACAGGGTCGAGGCTAATAATTCGAGAAAACATAAATTGGCCAAAGTCGAAACCTTGCAGAATTTGTTCCACTCAGAAATTGGCATAGAAGTGTTTAGTCTAACGATCTGTAACTGAAAAATACCCATAGTCGCACCTTTGAGCCTTTGTACAGGGTCGAGGCTAATAATTCGAGAAAACATAAATTTGCCAAAGTCGAAACCTTGCAGAATTTGTTCCACTCAGAAATTAGCATAGGAGTACTCAGTCTATCGATCTTTAACCGAATAATACCCATAGTCGCACCTTTGAGCCTTTGTACAGGGTCGAGGCTAATAATTCGAGAAACATAAATTGGCCAAAGTCGAACACTTGCAGAATTTGTTCCACTCAGAAATTAGCATAGGAGTACTCAGTCTATCGATCTTTAACCGAATAATACCCATAGTCGCACCTTTGAGCCTTTGTACAGGGTCGAGGCTAATAATTCGAGAAACATAAATTGGCCAAAGTCGAAACCTTGCAGAATTTGTTCCACTCAGAAATTGGCATAGAAGTGTTTAGTCTAACGATCTGTAACTGAAAAATACCCATAGTCGAACCTTTGAGCCTTTGTACAGGGTCGAGGCTAATAATTCGAGAAACAAAAATTGGCCAAAGTCGAACACTTGCAGAATTTGTTCCACTCAGAAATTAGCATAGGAGTACTCAGTCTATCGATCTTTAACCGAATAATACCCATAGTCGCACCTTTGAGCCTTTGTACAGGGTCGAGGCTAATAATTCGAGAAACATAAATTGGCCAAAGTCGAACACTTGCAGAATTTGTTCCACTCAGAAATTGGCATAGAAGTGTTTAGTCTAACGATCTGTAACTGAAAAATACCCATAGTCGCACCTTTGAGCCTTTGTACAGGGTCGAGGCTAATAATTCGAGAAAACATAAATTTGCCAAAGTCGAAACCTTGCAGAATTTGTTCCACTCAGAAATTAGCATAGGAGTACTCAGTCTATCGATCTTTAACCGAATAATACCCATAGTCGCACCTTTGAGCCTTTGTACAGGGTCGAGGCTAATAATTCGAGAAACATAAATTGGCCAAAGTCGAAACCTTGCAGAATTTGTTCCACTCAGAAATTGGCATAGAAGTGTTTAGTCTAACGATCTGTAACTGAAAAATACCCATAGTCGAACCTTTGAGCCTTTGTACAGGGTCGAGGCTAATAATTCGAGAAACAAAAATTGGCCAAAGTCGAACACTTGCAGAATTTGTTCCACTCAGAAATTAGCATAGGAGTACTCAGTCTATCGATATTTAACCGAATAATACCCATAGTCGCACCTTTGAGCCTTTGTACAGGGTCGAGGCTAATAATTCGAGAAACATAAATTGGCCAAAGTCGAACACTTGCAGAATTTGTTCCACTCAGAAATTAGCATAGGAGTACTCAGTCTATCGAACTTTAACCGAAAAATACCCATAGTCGCACCTTTGAGCCTTTGTACAGGGTCGAAGCTAATAATTCGAGAAAACATAAATTGGCCAAAGTCGAAACCTTGCAGAATTTGTTCCACTCAGAAATTAGCATAGGAGTACTCAGTCTATCGATCTTTACCCGAAAAATACCCATAGTCGAACCTTTGAGCCTTTGTACAGGGTCGAGGCTAATAATTCGAGAAACATAAATTGGCCAAAGTCGAACACTTGCAGAATTTGTTCCACATCGAAATTCGCATAGAAGTGTTTAGTCTATCGAACTTTAACCGAAAAATACCCATAGTCGCACCTTTGAGCCTTTGTACAGGGTCGAAGCTAATAATTCGAGAAAACATAAATTGGCCAAAGTCGAAACCTTGCAGAATTTGTTCCACTCAGAAATTATCATAGAAGTGTTTAGTCTATCGACCTTTAACCGAAAAAAACCCATAGTCGCACCTTGGAGCCTTTGTACAGGGTCGAGGCTAATAATTCGAGAAAACATAAATTTGCCAAAGTCGAAACCTTGCAGAATTTGTTCCACTCAGAAATTGGCATAGAAGTGTTTAGTCTATCGATCTTTAACCGAAAAATACCCATAGTCGAACCTTTGAGCCTTTGTACAGGGTCGAGGCTAATAATTCGAGAAACATAAATTGGCCAAAGTCGAACACTTGCAGAATTTGTTTCACTCAGAAATTAGCATAGGAGTACTCAGTCTATCGATCTTTAACCGAATAATACCCATAGTCGCACCTTTGAGCCTTTGTACAGGGTCGAGGCTAATAATTCGAGAAACATAAATTTGACAAAGTCGAAACCTTGCAGAATTTGTTCCACTCAGAAATTGGCATAGAAGTGTTTAGTCTATCGATCTTTAACCGAAAAATACCCATAGTCGAACCTTTGAGCCTTTGTACAGGGTCGAGGCTAATAATTCGAGAAACATAAATTGGCCAAAGTCGAAACTTTGCAGAATTTGTTCCCCTCAGAAATTGGCATAGAAGTGTTTAGTTTAACGATCTTTAACTGAAAAATACCCATATCGCACCTTTGAGCCTTTGTACAGGGTCGAGGCTAATAATTCGAAAAATATAAATTGGAAAAAGTCGAACACTTGCAGAACTTGTTCCACTCAGAAATTAGCATAGGAGTATCCAGTCTATCGACCTTTAACTGAAAAATACCCATAGTCGCACCTTTGAGCCTTTGTACAGGGTCGAGGCTAATAATTCGAGAAAACATAAATTGGCCAAAGTCGAAACCTTGCAGAATTTGTTCCACTCAAAAATTGGCATAGAAGTGTTTAGTCTAACGATCTTTAACTGAAAAATACCCATAGTCGCACCTTTGAGCCTTTGTACAGGGTCGAGGCTAATAATTCGAGAAAACATAAATTTGCCAAAGTCGAAACCTTGCAGAATTTGTTCCACTCAGAAATTGGCATAGAAGTGTTTAGTCTATCGATCTTTAACCGAAAAATACCCATAGTCGAACCTTTGAGCCTTTGTACAGGGTCGAGGCTAATAATTCGAGAAACATAAATTGGCCAAAGTCGAACACTTGCAGAATTTGTTCCACTCAGAAATTAGCATAGGAGTACTCAGTCTATCGATCTTTAACCGAAAAATACCCATAGTCGCACCTTTGAACCTTTGTACAGGGTCGAGGCTAATAATTCGAGGAACATAAATTAGCCAAAGTCGAACACTTGCAGAATTTGTTCCACATCGAAATTGGCATAGAAGTGTTTAGTCTATCGAACTTTAACCGAAAAATACCCATAGTCGCACCTTTGAGCCTTTGTACAGGGTCGAAGCTAATAATTCGAGTTGTTCATGTTGTTCATGTTGTTCATGAAAACATAAATTGGCCAAAGTCGAAACCTTGCAGAATTTGTTCCACTCAGAAATTAGCTTAGGAGTACTCAGTCTATCGATCTTTACCCGAAAAATACCCATAGTCGAACCTTTCAGCCTTTGTACAGGGTCGAGGCTAATAATTCGAGAAACATAAATTGGCCAAAGACGAAACCTTGCAGAATTTGTTCCACTCAGAAATTGGCATAGAAGTGTTTAGTCTATCGAACTTTAACCGAAAAATACCCATAGTCGCACCTTTGAACCTTTGTACAGGGTCGAGGCTAATAATTCGAGAAACATGAATTGGCCAAAGTCGAACACTTGCAGAATTTGTTCCACTCAGAAATTAGCATAGGAGTACTCAGTCTATCGATCTTTAACCGAATAATACCCATAGTCGCACCTTTGAGCCTTTGTACAGGGTCGAGGCTAATAATTCGAGAAACATAAATTTGCCAAAGACGAAACCTTGCAGAATTTGTTCCACTCAGAAATTGGCATAGAAGTGTTTAGTCTAATGATCTTTAACTGAAAAATACCCATAGTCGCACCTTTGAGCCTTTGTACAGGGTCGAGGCTAATAATTCGAGAAAACATAAATTTGCCAAAGTCGAAACCTTGCAGAATTTGTTCCACTCAGAAATTGGCATAGAAGTGTTTAGTCCATCGAACTTTAACCGAAAAATATCCATAGTCGCACCTTTGAACCTTTGTACAGGGTCGAGGCTAATAATTCGAGAAACATAAATTGGCCAAAGTCGAACACTTGGAGAATTTGTTCCACATCGAAATTGACATAGAAGTGTTTAGTCTATCGAACTTTAACCGAAAAATACCCATAGTCGCACCTTTGAGACTTTGTACAGGGTCGAAGCTAATAATTCGAGAAAACATAAATTGGCCAAAGTCGAAACCTTGCAGAATTTGTTCCACTCAGAAATTGGCATAGAAGTGTTTAGTTTAACGATCTTTAACTGAAAAATACCCATACCGCACCTTTGAGCCTTTGTACAGGGTCGAGGCTAATAATTCGAAAAATATAAATTGGAAAAAGTCGAACACTTGCAGAACTTGTTCCACTCAGAAATTAGCATAGGAGTATTCAGTCTATCGACCTTTAACTGAAAAATACCCATAGTCGCACCTTTGAGCCTTTGTACAGGGTCGAGGCTAATAATTCGAGAAAACATAAATTGGCCAAAGTCGAAACCTTGCAGAATTTGTTCCACTCAGAAATTGGCATAGAAGTGTTTAGTCTAACGATCTGTAACTGAAAAATACCCATAGTCGCACCTTTGAGCCTTTGTACAGGGTCGCGGCTAATAATTCGAGAAAACATAAATTTGCCAAAGTCGAAACCTTGCAGAATTTGTTCCACTCAGAAATTGGCATAGAAGTGTTTAGTCTATCGATCTTTAACCGAAAAATACCCAGTCGAACCTTTGAGCCTTTGTACAGGGTCGAGGCTAATAATTCGAGAAACATAAATTGGCCAAAGTCGAACACTTGCAGAATTTGTTCCACTCAGAAATTAGCATAGGAGTACTCAGTCTATCGATCTTTAACCGAAAAATACCCATAGTCGCACCTTTGAACCTTTGTACAGGGTCGAGGCTAATAATTCGAGGAACATAAATTGGCCAAAGTCGAACACTTGCAGAATTTGTTCCACATCGAAATTGGCATAGAAGTGTTTAGTCTATCGAACTTTAACCGAAAAATACCCATAGTCGCACCTTTGAGCCTTTGTACAGGGTCGAAGCTAATAATTCGAGAAAACATAAATTGGCCAAAGTCGAAACCTTGCAGAATTTGTTCCACTCAGAAATTAGCATAGGAGTACTCAGTCTATCGATCTTTACCCGAAAAATACCCATAGTCGAACCTTTGAGCCTTTGTACAGTTCGAGAAACATAAATTGGCCAAAGTCGAACACTTGCAGAATTTGTTCCACATTGAAATTCGCATAGAAGTGTTTAGTCTATCGAACTTTAACCGAAAAATACCCATAGTCGCACCTTTGAGCCTTTGTACAGGGTCGAAGCTAATAATTCGAGAAAACATAAATTGGCCAAAGTCGAAACCTTGCAGAATTTGTTCCACTCAGAAATTATCATAGAAGTGTTTAGTCTATCGACCTTTAACCGAAAAAAACCCATAGTCGCACCTTGGAGGCTTTGTACAGGGTCGAGGCTAATAATTCGAGAAAACATAAATTTGCCAAAGTCGAAACCTTGCAGAATTTGTTCCACTCAGAAATTGGCATAGAAGTGTTTAGTCTATCGATCTTTAACCGAAAAATACCCATAGTCGAACCTTTGAGCCTTTGTACAGGGTCGAGGCTAATAATTCGAGAAACATAAATTGGCCAAAGTCGAACACTTGCAGAATTTGTTCCACTCAGAAATTAGCATAGGAGTACTCAGTCTATCGATCTTTAACCGAAAAATACCCATAGTCGCACCTTTGAGCCTTTGTACAGGGTCGAAGCTAATAATTCGAGAAAACATAAATTGGCCAAAGTCGAAACCTTTCAGAATTTGTTCCACTCAGAAATTGGCATAGAAGTGTTTAGTTTAACGATCTTTAACTGAGAAATACCCATATCGCACCTTTGAGCCTTTGTACAGGGTCGAGGCTAATAATTCGAAAAATATAAATTGGAAAAAGTCGAACACTTGCAGAACTTATTCCACTCAGAAATTAGCATAGGAGTATTCAGTCTATCGACCTTTAACTGAAAAATACCCATAGTCGCACCTTTGAGCCTTTGTACAGGGTCGAGGCTAATAATTCGAGAAAACATAAATTGGCCAAAGTCGAAACCTTGCAGAATTTGTTCCACTCAGAAATTGGCATAGAAGTGTTTAGTCTAACGATCTGTAACTGAAAAATACCCATAGTCGCACCTTTGAGCCTTTGTACAGGGTCGAGGCTAATAATTCGAGAAAACATAAATTTGCCAAAGTCGAAACCTTGCAGAATTTGTTCCACTCAGAAATTGGCATAGAAGTGTTTAGTCTATCGATCTTTAACCGAAAAATACCCAGTCGAACCTTTGAGCCTTTGTACAGGGTCGAGGCTAATAATTCGAGAAACATAAATTGGCCAAAGTCGAACACTTGCAGAATTTGTTCCACTCAGAAATTAGCATAGGAGTACTCAGTCTATCGATCTTTAACCGAAAAATACCCATAGTCGCACCTTTGAACCTTTGTACAGGGTCGAGGCTAATAATTCGAGGAACATAAATTGGCCAAAGTCGAACACTTGCAGAATTTGTTCCACATCGAAATTGGCATAGAAGTGTTTAGTCTATCGAACTTTAACCGAAAAATACCCATAGTCGCACCTTTGAGCCTTTGTACAGGGTCGAAGCTAATAATTCGAGAAAACATAAATTGGCCAAAGTCGAAACCTTGCAGAATTTGTTCCACTCAGAAATTAGCATAGGAGTACTCAGTCTATCGATCTTTACCCGAAAAATACCCATAGTCGAACCTTTGAGCCTTTGTACAGGGTCGAGGCTAATAATTCGAGAAACATAAATTGGCCAAAGTCGAACACTTGCAGAATTTGTTCCACATTGAAATTCGCATAGAAGTGTTTAGTCTATCGAACTTTAACCGAAAAATACCCATAGTCGCACCTTTGAGCCTTTGTACAGGGTCGAAGCTAATAATTCGAGAAAACATAAATTGGCCAAAGTCGAAACCTTGCAGAATTTGTTCCACTCAGAAATTATCATAGAAGTGTTTAGTCTATCGACCTTTAACCGAAAAAAACCCATAGTCGCACCTTGGAGCCTTTGTACAGGGTCGAGGCTAATAATTCGAGAAAACATAAATTTGCCAAAGTCGAAACCTTGCAGAATTTGTTCCACTCAGAAATTGGCATAGAAGTGTTTAGTCTATCGATCTTTAACCGAAAAATACCCATAGTCGAACCTTTGAGCCTTTGTACAGGGTCGAGGCTAATAATTCGAGAAACATAAATTGGCCAAAGTCGAACACTTGCAGAATTTGTTCCACTCAGAAATTAGCATAGGAGTACTCAGTCTATCGATCTTTAACTGAATAATACCCATAGTCGCACCTTTGAGCCTTTGTACAGGGTCGAGGCTAATAATTCGAGAAACATAAATTTGACAAAGTCGAAACCTTGCAGAATTTGTTCCACTCAGAAATTGGCATAGAAGTGTTTAGTCTATCGATCTTTAACCGAAAAATACCCATAGTCGAACCTTTGAGCCTTTGTACAGGGTCGAGGCTAATAATTCGAGAAACATAAATTGGCCAAAGTCGAAACCTTGCAGAATTTGTTCCACTCAGAAATTGACATAGAAGTGTTTAGTTTAACGATCTTTAACTGAAAAATACCCATATCGCACCTTTGAGCCTTTGTACAGGGTCGAGGCTAATAATTCGAGAAACATAAATTGGCCAAAGTCGAACACTTGCAGAATTTGTTCCACATCGAAATTGGCATAGAAGTGTTTAGTCTATCGAACTTTAACCGAAAAATACCCATAGTCGCACCTTTGAGCCTTTGTACAGGGTCGAAGCTAATAATTCGAGAAAACATAAATTGGCCAAAGTCGAAACCTTGCAGAATTTGTTCCACTCAGAAATTATCATAGAAGTGTTTAGTCTATCGACCTTTAACCGAAAAAAACCCATAGTCGCACCTTGGAGCCTTTGTACAGGGTCGAGGCTAATAATTCGAGAAACATAAATTGGCCAAAGTCGAACACTTGCAGAATTTGTTCCACTCAGAAATTAGCATAGAAGTACTCAGTCTATCGATCTTTAACCGAATAATAGCCATAATCGCACCTTTGAGCCTTTGTACAGGGTCGAGGCTAATAATTCGAGAAACATAAATTTGCCAAAGTCGAAACCTTGCAGAATTTGTTCCACTCAGAAATTGGCATAGAAGTGTTTAGTCTATCGATCTTTAACCGAAAAATACCCATAGTCGCACCTTTGAGCCTTTGTACAGGGTCGAAGCTAATAATTCGAGAAAACATAAATTGGCCAACGTCGAAACCTTGCAGCATTTGTTCCACTCAGAAATTGGCATAGAAGTGTTTAGTCTATCGATCTTTAACCGAAAAATACCCATAGTCGAACCTTTGAGCCTTTGTACAGGGTCGATTCTAATAATTCGAGAAACATAAATTGGCCAAAGTCGAACACTTGCAGAATTTGTTCCACTCAGAAATTAGCATAGGAGTACTCAGTCTATCGATCTTTAACCGAAAAATACCCATAGTCGCACCTTTGAGCCTTTGTACAGGGTCGAAGCTAATAATTCGAGAAAATATAAATTGGCCAAAGTCGAAACCTTGCAGAATTTGTTCCACTCAGAAATTGGCATAGAAGTGTTTAGTCTAACGATCTTTATCTGAAAAATACCCATAGTCGCACCTTTGAGCCTTTGTACAGGGTCGAGGCTAATAATTCGAGAAAACATAAATTGGCCAAAGTCGAAACCTTGCAGAATTTGTTCCACAATAATTTGTACGACAACATTGTCAAAATTAACGTAAAGATGAATATAATGAATAAAGATTGTTTTTCATTATAAACATTTTCATATCCATCCGACAATCAGACATTAAAAATAAAAGACACAATGATTAAGTACTATATCATTTTACAGAGATGTTAATAAAGTTTGTCCTGTTTTCGGCTGATTTTTAAACTTTATCTATTTGGACAACGTGCATTTGTTTACGTTTTTCGGTCCTATACGGCGACATTGTTGGCGGATCCTTCTCTTTCTTGTTCCTTTTCTCAATTAGCGATGAGTCCCCCAAAAGGAGCCCCCCGGTTTGGTGCGTGTGACAGGAACATTCCGAAGAGTGCATCTGGACCAGTGCAGGAGAGCGAGATTAATTGAGAAATTATAGATAAAGTTAAAAGGAAAAATGTTAACTACGGGCAGATATGGTCACCTTACAAAATAGAATATCTGAATTTGAGACAGAAACTAATGGTAAATGTCTAGTCATAAATCGTCCCTGTGAGAATGGTGATGATGGGGACAGGGAAATTTAAAAAAAAAACACTGCACTTCTTAAATATATCAATGGTGAATTTCGAGAGAACTGCATTATAGATTCAGTGAAAACCCCCAGATAACGAACTCAATAAATTATTATTTAAATAACTACATAAGTGTAAATAGTTTATCGTTACAATCAGTCGAAAATACAGATGTATTTAGTGCAGTTGGCCAGTTGAAGTCGAATACGTTTGGATCAGACGGATTATCTCTGGAAATGATTAAGTTATGCTGTCCTATTGTCGTCTCTTTCTTGGCACACATTTTTAATTTTTGCATTAAACGTTCCATATTTTACCACTCCCTAAGGTACCTACTATTGGTAAAGTGTCTGATTTAGTCTGTTACCCGTGGAATCTAAGTTGTTTGAAAAAATAATATATATAGTGGAGTCGGTCTGGCAAAATCAACGGCTCGAGAATCCCTTGACGAAATCGATAAATTTTTTTTCCCCCAATCGACATTTTATTTTAATATTTATTATTCTAATATTTATTATTTTTTATTCTAATATTTAATATTTGTTATTTTAATATTTACTATTTTTATTTTAATATTTATTATTTTCTTATTCTAATATTTATTATTTTTTATTTTAATATTTATTATTTTTTATTCTATATTTAATATTTTCTATTTTAATATTTACTATTTTTTATTTTAATATTTATCATTTTTTATTCTAATATTTATTATTCTTTATTCTAATATTTATTATTTTTTATTTTAATATTTATTATTTTTTATTTTAATATTTATTATTCTTTATTCTAATATTTATTATTTTTTATTTTAATATTTATTATTTTTTATTCTAATATTTACTATTTTTTATTTTAATATTTATTATTTTTAATTCTAATATTTATTATTTTTTATTCTAATATTTATTATTTTTTATTTAAATATTTACTATTTTTTATTTTAATATTTATTATTTTTTATTTTAATATATACTATTTTTTATTTTTTTAATATTTACTATTTTTATTTTAATATTTATTATTTTTTATTCTAATATTTATTATTTTTTATTCTAATATTTATTATTTTTTATTTAAATATTTACTATTTTTTATTTTAATATTTACTATTTGTTATTTTAATATTTACTATTTTTATTTTAATATTTATTATTTTTTATTCTAATATTTATTATTTTTTATTCTAATATTTACTATTTTTTATTTAAATATTTACTATTTTTATTTTAATATTTATTATTTTTTATTCTAATATTTATTATTTTTTATTCTAATATTTATTATTTAAATATTTACTATTTTTTGTTTTAATATTTACTATTTTTTATTTGAATATTTACTATTTGTTATTTTAATATTTACTATTTTTATTTTAATATTTATTATTTTTTATTCTAATATTTATTATTTTTTATTCTAATATTTACTATTTTTTATTTTAATATTTACTATTTTTTATTTTAATATTTAATATTTTTTATTTTAATATTTATTATTTTTTATTCTAATATTTATTATTTTTTATCCTAATATTTATTATTTTTTATTTAAATATTTACAATTTTTTATTTTAATATTTACTATTTTTTATTTTAATATTTACTATTCTTTATTCTAATATTTATTATTTTTTATTCTAATATTTACTATTTTTTATTTAAATATTTACTATTTTTTATTTTAATATTTAATATTTGTTATTTTAATATTTACTATTTTTATTTTTTATTCTAATATTTATTATTTTTTGTTCTAATATTTACTATTTTTTATTTTAATATTTACCATTTTTATTTTAATATTTATTATTTTTTTATTCTAATATTTATTATTTTTTATTCTAATATTTATTATTTTTTATTTTAATATTTATTATTTTTTATTTTAATATTTATTATTCTTTATTCTAATATTTATTATTTTTTATTTTAATATTCGCACCTTTGAGCCTTTGTACAGGGTCGAAGCTAATAATTCGAGAAAACATAAATTGGCCAAAGTCGAAACCTTGCAGAATTTGTTCCACTCAGAAATTATCATAGTGTTTAGTCTATCGACCTTTAACCGAAAAATACCCATATCGCACCTTTGAGCCTTTGTACAGGGTCGAGGCTAATAATTCGAAAAATATAAATTGGAAAAAGTCGAACACTTGCAGAACTTGTTCCACTCAGAAATTAGCATAGGAGTATTCAGTCTATCGACCTTTAACTGAAAAATACCCATAGTCGCACCTTTGAGCCTTTGTACAGGGTCGAGGCTAATAATTCGAGAAAACATAAATTGGCCAAAGTCGAAACCTTGCAGAATTTGTTCCACTCAGAAATTGGCATAGAAGTGTTTAGTCTATCGATCTTTAACCGAAGAATACCCATAGTCGAACCTTTGAGCCTTTGTACAGGGTCGAGGCTAATAATTCGAGAAACATAAATTGGCCAAAGTCGAACACTTGCAGAATTTGTTCCACTCAGAAATTAGCATAGGAGTACTCAGTCTATCGATCTTTAACCGAAAAATACCCATAGTCGCACCTTTGAACCTTTGTACAGGGTCGAGGCTAATAATTCGAGGAACATAAATTTTCCAAAGTCGAACACTTGCAGAATTTGTTCCACATCGAAATTGGCATAGAAGTGTTTAGTCTATCGAACTTTAACCGAAAAATACCCATAGTCGCACCTTTGAGCCTTTGTACAGGGTCGAAGCTAATAATTCGAGAAAACATAAATTGGCCAAAGTCGAAACCTTGCAGAATTTGTTCCACTCAGAAATTATCATAGAAGTGTTTAGTCTATCGACCTTTAACCGAAAAAAAACCCATAGTCGCACCTTTGAGCCTTTGTACAGGGTCGAGGCTAATAATTCGAGAAAACATAAATTGGCCAAAGTCGAAACCTTGCAGAATTTGTTCCACTCAGAAATTGGCATAGAAGTGTTTAGTCTAACGATCTTTAACTGAAAAATACCCATAGTCGCACCTTTGAGCCTTTGTACAGGGTCGAGGCTAATAATTCGAGAAAACATAAATTTGCCAAAGTCGAAACCTTGCAGAATTTGTTCCACTCAGAAATTGGCATAGAAGTGTTTAGTCTATCGAACTTTAACCGAAAAATACCCATAGTCGCACCTTTGAACCTTTGTACAGGGTCGAGGCTAATAATTCGAGAAACATAAATTGGCCAAAGTCGAACACTTGCAGAATTTGTTCCACATCGAAATTGACATAGAAGTGTTTAGTCTATCGAACTTTAACCGAAAAATACCCATAGTCGCACCTTTGAGCCTTTGTACAGGGTCGAAGCTAATAATTCGAGAAAACATAAATTGGCCAAAGTCGAAACCTTGCAGAATTTGTTCCACTCAGAAATTGGCATAGAAGTGTTTAGTCTAACGATCTTTAACTGAAAAATACCCATAGTCGCACCTTTGAGCCTTTGTACAGGGTCGAGGCTAATAATTCGAGAAAACATAAATTGGCCAAAGTCGAAACCTTGCAGAATTTGTTCCACTCAGAAATTGGCATAGAAGTGTTTAGTCTAACGATCTTTAACTGAAAAATACCCATAGTCGCACCTTTGAGCCTTTGTACAGGGTCGAGGCTAATAATTCGAGAAAACATAAATTTGCCAAAGTCGAAACCTTGCAGAATTTGTTCCACTCAGAAATTGGCATAGAAGTGTTTAGTCTAACGATCTTTAACCGAAAAATACCCATAGTCGCACCTTTGAGCCTTCGTACAGGGTCGAAGCTAATAATTCGAGAAAACATAAATTGGCCAAAGTCGAAACCTTGCAGAATTTGTTCCACTCAGATATTATCATAGAAGTGTTTAGTCTATCGATCTTTAACCGAAAAATACCCATAGTCGAACCTTTGAGCCTTTGTACAGGGTCGAGGCTAATAATTCGAGAAACATAAATTGGCCAAAGTCGAACACTTGCAGAATTTGTTCCACTCAGAAATTAGCATAGGAGTACTCAGTCTATCGATCTTTAACCGAAAAATACCCATAGTCGCACCTTTGAACCTTTGTACAGGGTCGAGGCTAATAATTCGAGGAACATAAATTGGCCAAAGTCGAACACTTGCAGAATTTGTTTCACATCGAAATTGGCATAGAAGTGTTTAGTCTATCGAACTTTAACCGAAAAATACCCATAGTCGCACCTTTGAGCCTTTGTACAGGGTCGAAGCTAATAATTCGAGAAAACATAAATTGGCCAAAGTCGAAACCTTGCAGAATTTGTTCCACTCAGAAATTAGCTTAGGAGTACTCAGTCTATCGATCTTTACCCGAAAAATACCCATAGTCGAACCTTTGAGCCTTTGTACAGGGTCGAGGCTAATAATTCGAGAAACATAAATTGGCCAAAGTCGAACACTTGCAGAATTTGTTCCACATCGAAATTGGCATAGAAGTGTTTAGTCTATCGAACTTTAACCGAAAAATACCCATAGTCGCACCTTTGAACCTTTGTACAGGGTCGAGGCTAATAATTCGAGAAACATAAATTGGAAAAGTCGAACACTTGCAGAATTTGTTCCACTCAGAAATTAGCATAGGAGTACTCAGTCTATCGATCTTTAACCGAATAATACCCATAGTCGCACCTTTGAGCCTTTGTACAGGGTCGAGGCTAATAATTCGAGAAACATAAATTTGCCAAAGTCGAAACCTTGCAGAATTTGTTCCACTCAGAAATTGGCATAGAAGTGTTTAGTCTAACGATCTTTAACTGAAAAATACCCATAGTCGCACCTTTGAGCCTTTGTACAGGGTCGAGGCTAATAATTCGAGAAAACATAAATTTGCCAAAGTCGAAACCTTGCAGAATTTGTTCCACTCAGAAATTGGCATAGAAGTGTTTAGTCTATCGAACTTTAACCGAAAAATATCCATAGTCGCACCTTTGAACCTTTGTACAGGGTCGAGGCTAATAATTCGAGAAACATAAATTGGCCAAAGTCGAACACTTGCAGAATTTGTTCCACATCGAAATTGACATAGAAGTGTTTAGTCTATCGAACTTTAACCGAAAAATACCCATAGTCGCACCTTTGAGCCTTTGTACAGGGTCGAAGCTAATAATTCGAGAAAACATAAATTGGCCAAAGTCGAAACCTTGCAGAATTTGTTCCACTCAGAAATTGGCATAGAAGTGTTTAGTTTAACGACCTTTAACTGAAAAATACCCATATCGCACCTTTGAGCCTTTGTACAGGGTCGAGGCTAATAATTCGAAAAATATAAATTGGAAAAAGTCGAACACTTGCAGAACTTGTTCCACTCAGAAATTAGCATAGAAGTATTCAGTCTATCGACCTTTAACTGAAAAATACCCATAGTCGCACCTTTGAGCCTTTGTAAAGGGTCGAGGCTAATAATTCGAGAAAACATAAATTGGCCAAAGTCGAAAACTTGCAGAATTTGTTCCACTCAGAAATTGGCATAGAAGTGTTTAGTCTAACGATCTTTAACTGAAAAATACCCATAGTCGCACCTTTGAGCCTTTGTACAGGGTCGAGGCTAATAATTCGAGAAAACATAAATTTGCCAAAGTCGAAACCTTGCAGAATTTGTTCCACTCAGAAATTGGCATAGAAGTGTTTAGTCTATCGATCTTTAACCGAAAAATACCCATAGTCGAACCTTTGAGCCTTTGTACAGGGTCGAAGCTAATAATTCGAGAAAACATAAATTGGCCAAAGTCGAAACCTTGCAGAATTTGTTCCACTCAGAAATTGGCATAGAAGTGTTTAGTTTAACGACCTTTAACTGAAAAATACCCATATCGCACCTTTGAGCCTTTGTACAGGGTCGAGGCTAATAATTCGAAAAATATAAATTGGAAAAAGTCGAACACTTGCAGAATTTGTTCCACTCAGAAATTAGCATAGGAGTACTCAGTCTATCGATCTTTAACCGAATAATACCCATAGTCGCACCTTTGAGCCTTTGTACAGGGTCGAGGCTAATAATTCGAGAAACATAAATTTGCCAAAGTCGAAACCTTGCAGAATTTGTTCCACTCAGAAATTGGCATAGAAGTGTTTAGTCTAACGATCTTTAACTGAAAAATACCCATAGTCGCACCTTTGAGCCTTTGTACAGGGTCGAGGCTAATAATTCGAGAAAACATAAATTTGCCAAAGTCGAAACCTTGCAGAATTTGTTCCACTCAGAAATTGGCATAGAAGTGTTTAGTCTATCGAACTTTAACCGAAAAATATCCATAGTCGCACCTTTGAACCTTTGTACAGGGTCGAGGCTAATAATTCGAGAAACATAAATTGGCCAAAGTCGAACACTTGCAGAATTTGTTCCACATCGAAATTGACATAGAAGTGTTTAGTCTATCGAACTTTAACCGAAAAATACCCATAGTCGCACCTTTGAGCCTTTGTACAGGGTCGAAGCTAATAATTCGAGAAAACATAAATTGGCCAAAGTCGAAACCTTGCAGAATTTGTTCCACTCAGAAATTGGCATAGAAGTGTTTAGTTTAACGACCTTTAACTGAAAAATACCCATATCGCACCTTTGAGCCTTTGTACAGGGTCGAGGCTAATAATTCGAAAAATATAAATTGGAAAAAGTCGAACACTTGCAGAACTTGTTCCACTCAGAAATTAGCATAGAAGTATTCAGTCTATCGACCTTTAACTGAAAAATACCCATAGTCGCACCTTTGAGCCTTTGTAAAGGGTCGAGGCTAATAATTCGAGAAAACATAAATTGGCCAAAGTCGAAAACTTGCAGAATTTGTTCCACTCAGAAATTGGCATAGAAGTGTTTAGTCTAACGATCTTTAACTGAAAAATACCCATAGTCGCACCTTTGAGCCTTTGTACAGGGTCGAGGCTAATAATTCGAGAAAACATAAATTTGCCAAAGTCGAAACCTTGCAGAATTTGTTCCACTCAGAAATTGGCATAGAAGTGTTTAGTCTATCGATCTTTAACCGAAAAATACCCATAGTCGAACCTTTGAGCCTTTGTACAGGGTCGAGGCTAATAATTCGAGAAACATAAATTGGCCAAAGTCGAACACTTGCAGAATTTGTTCCACTCAGAAATTAGCATAGGAGTACTCAGTCTATCGATCTTTAACCGAAAAATACCCATAGTCGCACCTTTGAACCTTTGTACAGGGTCGAGGCTAATAATTCGAGGAACAAAATTGGCCAAAGTCGAACACTTGCAGAATTTGTTCCACATCGAAATTGGCATAGAAGTGTTTAGTCTATCGAACTTTAACCGAAAAATACCCATAGTCGCACCTTTGAGCCTTTGTACAGGGTCGAAGCTAATAATTCGAGAAAACATAAATTGGCCGAAGTCGAAACCTTGCAGAATTTGTTCCACTCAGAAATTAGCATAGGAGTACTCAGTCTATCGATCTTTACCCGAAAAATACCCATAGTCGCACCTTTGAGCCTTTGTACAGGGTCGAAGCTAATAATTCGAGAAAACATAAATTGGCCAAAGTCGAAACCTTGCAGAATTTGTTCCACTCAGAAATTATCATAGAAGTGTTCAGTCTATCGACCTTTAACTGAAAAATACCCATAGTCGCACCTTTGAGCCTTTGTACAGGGTCGAGGCTAATAATTCGAGAAAACATAAATTTGCCAAAGTTGAAACCTTGCAGAATTTGTTCCACATCGAAATTGACATAGAAGTGTTTAGTCTATCGAACTTTAACTGAAAAATACCCATAGTCGCACCTTTGAGCCTTTGTACAGGGTCGAAGCTAATAATTCGAGAAAACATAAATTGGCCAAAGTCGAAACCTTGCAGAATTTGTTCCACTCAGAAATTGGCATAGAAGTGTTTAGTCTAACGATCTTTAACTGAAAAATACCCATAGTCGCACCTTTGAGCCTTTGTACAGGGTCGAGGCTAATAATTCGAGAAAACATAAATTGGCCAAAGTCGAAACCTTGCAGAATTTGTTCCACTCAGAAATTGGCATAGAAGTGTTTAGTCTAACGATCTTTAACTGAAAAATACCCATATCGCACCTTTGAGCCTTTGTACAGGGTCGAGGCTAATAATTCGAAAAATATAAATTGGAAAAAGTCGAACACTTGCAGAACTTGTTCCACTCAGAAATTAGCATAGGAGTATTCAGTCTATCGACCTTTAACTGAAAAATACCCATAGTCGCACCTTTGAGCCTTTGTACAGGGTCGAGGCTAATAATTCGAGAAAACATAAATTGGCCAAAGTCGAAACCTTGCAGAATTTGTTCCACTCAGAAATTGGCATAGAAGTGTTTAGTCTAACGATCTTTAACTGAAAAATACCCATAGCCGCACCTTTGAGCCTTTGTACAGGGTCGAGGCTAATAATTCGAGAAAACATAAATTTGCCAAAGTCGAAACCTTGCAGAATTTGTTCCACTCAGAAATTGGCATAGAAGTGTTTAGTCTATCGATCTTTAACCGAAAAATACCCATAGTCGAACCTTTGAGCCTTTGTACAGGGTCGAGGCTAATAATTCGAGAAACATAAATTGGCCAAAGTCGAACACTTGCAGAATTTGTTCCACTCAGAAATTAGCATAGGAGTACTCAGTCTATCGATCTTTAACCGAAAAATACCCATAGTCGCACCTTTGAACCTTTGTACAGGGTCGAGGCTAATAATTCGAGGAACATAAATTGGCCAAAGTCGAACACTTGCAGAATTTGTTCCACATCGAAATTGGCATAGAAGTGTTTAGTCTATCGATCTTTAACTGAAAAATACCCATATCGCACCTTTGAGCCTTTGTACAGGGTCGAGGCTAATAATTCGAAAAATATAAATTGGAAAAAGTCGAACACTTGCAGAACTTGTTCCACTCAGAAATTAGCATAGGAGTACTCAGTCTATCGATCTTTACCCGAAAAATACCCATAGTCGCACCTTTGAGCCTTTGTACAGGGTCGAGGCTAATAATTCGAGAAACATAAATTGGCCAAAGTCGAACACTTGCAGAATTTGTTCCACATCGAAATTCGCATAGAAGTGTTTAGTCTATCGAACTTTAACCGAAAAATACCCATAGTCGCACCTTTGAGCCTTTGTACAGGGTCGAAGCTAATAATTCGATAAAACATAAATTGGCCAAAGTCGAAACCTTGCAGAATTTGTTCCACTCAGAAATTATCATAGAAGTGTTTAGTCTATCGACCTTTAACCGAAAAAAACCCATAGTCGCACCTTGGAGCCTTTGTACAGGGTCGAGGCTAATAATTCGAGAAAACATAAATTTGCCAAAGTCGAAACCTTGCAGAATTTGTTCCACTCAGAAATTGGCATAGAAGTGTTTAGTCTATCGATCTTTAACCGAAAAATACCCATAGTCGCACCTTTGAGCCTTTGTACAGGGTCGAGGCTAATAATTCGAGAAAACATAAATTTGCCAAAGTCGAAACCTTGCAGAATTTGTTCCACTCAGAAATTGGCATAGAAGTGTTTAGTCTATCGAACTTTAACCGAAAAATATCCATAGTCGCACCTTTGAACCTTTGTACAGGGTCGAGGCTAATAATTCGAGAAACATAAATTGGCCAAAGTCGAACACTTGCAGAATTTGTTCCACATCGAAATTGACATAGAAGTGTTTAGTCTATCGAACTTTAACCGAAAAATACCCATAGTCGCACCTTTGAGCCTTTGTACAGGGTCGAAGCTAATAATTCGAGAAAACATAAATTGGCCAAAGTCGAAACCTTGCAGAATTTGTTCCACTCAGAAATTGGCATAGAAGTGTTTAGTTTAACGATCTTTAACTGAAAAATACCCATATCGCACCTTTGAGCCTTTGTACAGGGTCGAGGCTAATAATTCGAAAAATATAAATTGGAAAAAGTCGAACACTTGCAGAACTTGTTCCACTCAGAAATTAGCATAGGAGTATTCAGTCTATCGACCTTTAACTGAAAAATACCCATAGTCGCACCTTTGAGCCTTTGTACAGGGTCGAGGCTAATAATTCGAGAAAACATAAATTGGCCAAAGTCGAAACCTTGCAGAATTTGTTCCACTCAGAAATTGGCATAGAAGTGTTTAGTCTAACGATCTTTAACTGAAAAGTACCCATAGTCGCACCTTTGAGCCTTTGTACAGGGTCGAGGCTAATAATTCGAGAAAACATAAATTTGCCAAAGTCGAAACCTTGCAGAATTTGTTCCACTCAGAAATTGGCATAGAAGTGTTTAGTCTATCGATCTTTAACCGAAAAATACCCATAGTCGAACCTTTGAGCCTTTGTACAGGGTCGAGGCTAATAATTCGAGAAACATAAATTGGCCAAAGTCGAACACTTGCAGAATTTGTTCCACTCAGAAATTAGCATAGGAGTACTCAGTCTATCGATCTTTAACCGAAAAATACCCATAGTCGCACCTTTGAACCTTTGTACAGGGTCGAGGCTAATAATTCGAGGAACATAAATTGGCCAAAGTCGAACACTTGCAGAATTTGTTCCACATCGAAATTGGCATAGAAGTGTTTAGTCTATCGAACTTTAACCGAAAAATACCCATAGTCGCACCTTTGAGCCTTTGTACAGGGTCGAAGCTAATAATTCGAGAAAACATAAATTGGCCAAAGTCGAAACCTTGCAGAATTTGTTCCACTCAGAAATTAGCATAGGAGTACTCAGTCTATCGATCTTTACCCGAAAAATACCCATAGTCGCACCTTTGAGCCTTTGTACAGGGTCGAGGCTAATAATTCGAGAAACATAAATTGGCCAAAGTCGAACACTTGCAGAATTTGTTCCACATCGAAATTCGCATAGAAGTGTTTAGTCTATCGAACTTTAACCGAAAAATACCCATAGTCGCACCTTTGAGCCTTTGTACAGGGTCGAAGCTAATAATTCGATAAAACATAAATTGGCCAAAGTCGAAACCTTGCAGAATTTGTTCCACTCAGAAATTATCATAGAAGTGTTTAGTCTATCGACCTTTAACCGAAAAAAACCCATAGTCGCACCTTGGAGCCTTTGTACAGGGTCGAGGCTAATAATTCGAGAAAACATAAATTTGCCAAAGTCGAAACCTTGCAGAATTTGTTCCACTCAGAAATTGGCATAGAAGTGTTTAGTCTATCGATCTTTAACCGAAAAATACCCATAGTCGAACCTTTGAGCCTTTGTACAGGGTCGAGGCTAATAATTCGAGAAACATAAATTGGCCAAAGTCGAACACTTGCAGAATTTGTTCCACTCAGAAATTAGCATAGGAGTACTCAGTCTATCGATCTTTAACCGAATAATACCCATAGTCGCACCTTTGAGCCTTTGTACAGGGTCGAGGCTAATAATTTGAGAAACATAAATTTGACAAAGTCGAAACCTTGCAGAATTTGTTCCACTCAGAAATTGGCATAGAAGTGTTTAGTCTATCGATCTTTAACCGAAAAATACCCATAGTCGAACCTTTGAGCCTTTGTACAGGGTCGAGGCTAATAATTCGAGAAACATAAATTGGCCAAAGTCGAACACTTGCAGAATTTGTTCCACTCAGAAATTAGCATAGGAGTACTCAGTCTATCGATCTTTAACCGAAAAATACCCATAGTCGCACCTTTGAACCTTTGTACAGGGTCGAGGCTAATAATTCGAGAAACATAAATTGGCCAAAGTCGAACACTTGCAGAATTTGTTCCACATCGAAATTGGCATAGAAGTGTTTAGTCTATCGAACTTTAACCGAAAAATACCCATAGTCGCACCTTTGAGCCTTTGTACAGGGTCGAAGCTAATAATTCGAGAAAACATAAATTGGCCAAAGTCGAAACCTTGCAGAATTTGTTCCACTCAGAAATTATCATAGAAGTGTTTAGTCTATCGACCTTTAACCGAAAAAAAACCCATAGTCGCACCTTGGAGCCTTTGTACAGGGTCGAGGCTAATAATTCGAGAAAACATAAATTGGCCAAAGTCGAACACTTGCAGAATTTGTTCCACTCAGAAATTAGCATAGGAGTACTCAGTCTATCGATCTTTACCCGAAAAATACCCATAGTCGCACCTTTGAACCTTTGTACAGGGTCGAGGCAAATAATTCGAGAAACATAAATTGGCCAAAGTCGAACACTTGCAGAATTTGTTCCACATCGAAATTGGCATAGAAGTGTTTAGTCTATCGAACTTTAACCGAAAAATACCCATAGTCGCACCTTTGAACCTTTGTACAGGGTCGAGGCTAATAATTCGAGAAACATAAATTGGCCAAAGTCGAACACTTGCAGAATTTGTTCCACATCGAAATTGGCATAGAAGTGTTTAGTCTATCGAACTTTAACCGAAAAATACCCATAGTCGCACCTTTGAGCCTTTGTACAGGGTCGAAGCTAATAATTCGAGAAAACATAAATTGGCCAAAGTCGAAACCTTGCAGAATTTGTTCCACTCAGAAATTGGCATAGAAGTGTTTAGTTTAACGATCTTTAACTGAAAAATACCCATATCGCACCTTTGAGCCTTTGTACAGGGTCGAGGCTAATAATTCGAAAAATATAAATTGGAAAAAGTCGAACACTTGCAGAACTTGTTCCACTCAGAAATTAGCATAGGAGTATTCAGTCTATCGACCTTTAACTGAAAAATACCCATAGTCGCACCTTTGAGCCTTTGTACAGGGTCGAGGCTAATAATTCGAGAAACATAAATTGGCCAAAGTCGAACACTTGCAGAATTTGTTCCACATCGAAATTGGCATAGAAGTGTTTAGTCTATCGAACTTTAACCGAAAAATACCCATAGTCGCACCTTTGAGCCTTTGTACAGGGTCGAAGCTAATAATTCGAGAAAACATAAATTGGCCAAAGTCGAAACCTTGCAGAATTTGTTCCACTCAGAAATTGGCATAGAAGTGTTTAGTTTAACGATCTTTAACTGAAAAATACCCATATCGCACCTTTGAGCCTTTGTACAGGGTCGAGGCTAATAATTCGAAAAATATAAATTGGAAAAAGTCGAACACTTGCAGAACTTGTTCCACTCAGAAATTAGCATAGGAGTATTCAGTCTATCGACCTTTAACTGAAAAATACCCATAGTCGCACCTTTGAGCCTTTGTACAGGGTCGAGGCTAATAATTCGAGAAAACATAAATTGGCCAAAGTCGAACACTTGCAGAATTTGTTCCACTCAGAAATTAGCATAGGAGTACTCAGTCTATCGATCTTTACCCGAAAAATACCCATAGTCGCACCTTTGAACCTTTGTACAGGGTCGAGGCAAATAATTCGAGAAACATAAATTGGCCAAAGTCGAACACTTGCAGAATTTGTTCCACATCGAAATTGGCATAGAAGTGTTTAGTCTATCGAACTTTAACCGAAAAATACCCATAGTCGCACCTTTGAACCTTTGTACAGGGTCGAGGCTAATAATTCGAGAAACATAAATTGGCCAAAGTCGAACACTTGCAGAATTTGTTCCACATCGAAATTGGCATAGAAGTGTTTAGTCTATCGAACTTTAACCGAAAAATACCCATAGTCGCACCTTTGAGCCTTTGTACAGGGTCGAAGCTAATAATTCGAGAAAACATAAATTGGCCAAAGTCGAAACCTTGCAGAATTTGTTCCACTCAGAAATTGGCATAGAAGTGTTTAGTTTAACGATCTTTAACTGAAAAATACCCATATCGCACCTTTGAGCCTTTGTACAGGGTCGAGGCTAATAATTCGAAAAATATAAATTGGAAAAAGTCGAACACTTGCAGAACTTGTTCCACTCAGAAATTAGCATAGGAGTATTCAGTCTATCGACCTTTAACTGAAAAATACCCATAGTCGCACCTTTGAGCCTTTGTACAGGGTCGAGGCTAATAATTCGAGAAAACATAAATTGGCCAAAGGCGAAACCTTGCAGAATTTGTTCCACTCAGAAATTGGCATAGAAGTGTTTAGTCTAACGATCTTTAACTGAAAAATACCCATAGTCGCACCTTTGAGCCTTTGTACAGGGTCGAGGCTAATAATTCGAGAAAACATAAATTTGCCAAAGTCGAAACCTTGCAGAATTTGTTCCACTCAGAAATTGGCATAGAAGTGTTTAGTCTATCGATCTTTAACCGAAAAATACCCATAGTCGAACCTTTGAACCTTTGTACAGGGTCGAGGCTAATAATTCGAGGAACATAAATTTTCCAAAGTCGAACACTTGCAGAATTTGTTCCACATCGAAATTGGCATAGAAGTGTTTAGTCTATCGAACTTTAACCGAAAAATACCCATAGTCGCACCTTTGAGCCTTTGTACAGGGTCGAAGCTAATAATTCGAGAAAACATAAATTGGCCAAAGTCGAAACCTTGCAGAATTTGTTCCACTCAGAAATTATCATAGAAGTGTTTAGTCTATCGACCTTTAACCGAAAAAAAAACCCATAGTCGCACCTTTGAGCCTTTGTACAGGGTCGAGGCTAATAATTCGAGAAAACATAAATTGGCCAAAGTCGAAACCTTGCAGAATTTGTTCCACTCAGAAATTGGCATAGAAGTGTTTAGTCTAACGATCTTTAACTGAAAAATACCCATAGTCGCACCTTTGAGCCTTTGTACAGGGTCGAGGCTAATAATTCGAGAAAACATAAATTTGCCAAAGTCGAAACCTTGCAGAATTTGTTCCACTCAGAAATTGGCATAGAAGTGTTTAGTCTATCGAACTTTAACCGAAAAATACCCATAGTCGCACCTTTGAACCTTTGTACAGGGTCGAGGCTAATAATTCGAGAAACATAAATTGGCCAAAGTCGAACACTTGCAGAATTTGTTCCACATCGAAATTGACATAGAAGTGTTTAGTCTATCGAACTTTAACCGAAAAATACCCATAGTCGCACCTTTGAGCCTTTGTACAGGGTCGAAGCTAATAATTCGAGAAAACATAAATTGGCCAAAGTCGAAACCTTGCAGAATTTGTTCCACTCAGAAATTGGCATAGAAGTGTTTAGTCTAACGATCTTTAACTGAAAAATACCCATAGTCGCACCTTTGAGCCTTTGTACAGGGTCGAGGCTAATAATTCGAGAAAACATAAATTGGCCAAAGTCGAAACCTTGCAGAATTTGTTCCACTCAGAAATTGGCATAGAAGTGTTTAGTCTAACGATCTTTAACTGAAAAATACCCATAGTCGCACCTTTGAGCCTTTGTACAGGGTCGAGGCTAATAATTCGAGAAAACATAAATTTGCCAAAGTCGAAACCTTGCAGAATTTGTTCCACTCAGAAATTGGCATAGAAGTGTTTAGTCTAACGATCTTTAACCGAAAAATACCCATAGTCGCACCTTTGAGCCTTCGTACAGGGTCGAAGCTAATAATTCGAGAAAACATAAATTGGCCAAAGTCGAAACCTTGCAGAATTTGTTCCACTCAGATATTATCATAGAAGTGTTTAGTCTATCGATCTTTAACCGAAAAATACCCATAGTCGAACCTTTGAGCCTTTGTACAGGGTCGAGGCTAATAATTCGAGAAACATAAATTGGCCAAAGTCGAACACTTGCAGAATTTGTTCCACTCAGAAATTAGCATAGGAGTACTCAGTCTATCGATCTTTAACCGAAAAATACCCATAGTCGCACCTTTGAACCTTTGTACAGGGTCGAGGCTAATAATTCGAGGAACATAAATTGGCCAAAGTCGAACACTTGCAGAATTTGTTTCACATCGAAATTGGCATAGAAGTGTTTAGTCTATCGAACTTTAACCGAAAAATACCCATAGTCGCACCTTTGAGCCTTTGTACAGGGTCGAAGCTAATAATTCGAGAAAACATAAATTGGCCAAAGTCGAAACCTTGCAGAATTTGTTCCACTCAGAAATTAGCTTAGGAGTACTCAGTCTATCGATCTTTACCCGAAAAATACCCATAGTCGAACCTTTGAGCCTTTGTACAGGGTCGAGGCTAATAATTCGAGAAACATAAATTGGCCAAAGTCGAACACTTGCAGAATTTGTTCCACATCGAAATTGGCATAGAAGTGTTTAGTCTATCGAACTTTAACCGAAAAATACCCATAGTCGCACCTTTGAACCTTTGTACAGGGTCGAGGCTAATAATTCGAGAAACATAAATTGGAAAAGTCGAACACTTGCAGAATTTGTTCCACTCAGAAATTAGCATAGGAGTACTCAGTCTATCGATCTTTAACCGAATAATACCCATAGTCGCACCTTTGAGCCTTTGTACAGGGTCGAGGCTAATAATTCGAGAAACATAAATTTGCCAAAGTCGAAACCTTGCAGAATTTGTTCCACTCAGAAATTGGCATAGAAGTGTTTAGTCTAACGATCTTTAACTGAAAAATACCCATAGTCGCACCTTTGAGCCTTTGTACAGGGTCGAGGCTAATAATTCGAGAAAACATAAATTTGCCAAAGTCGAAACCTTGCAGAATTTGTTCCACTCAGAAATTGGCATAGAAGTGTTTAGTCTATCGAACTTTAACCGAAAAATATCCATAGTCGCACCTTTGAACCTTTGTACAGGGTCGAGGCTAATAATTCGAGAAACATAAATTGGCCAAAGTCGAACACTTGCAGAATTTGTTCCACATCGAAATTGACATAGAAGTGTTTAGTCTATCGAACTTTAACCGAAAAATACCCATAGTCGCACCTTTGAGCCTTTGTACAGGGTCGAAGCTAATAATTCGAGAAAACATAAATTGGCCAAAGTCGAAACCTTGCAGAATTTGTTCCACTCAGAAATTGGCATAGAAGTGTTTAGTTTAACGACCTTTAACTGAAAAATACCCATATCGCACCTTTGAGCCTTTGTACAGGGTCGAGGCTAATAATTCGAAAAATATAAATTGGAAAAAGTCGAACACTTGCAGAACTTGTTCCACTCAGAAATTAGCATAGAAGTATTCAGTCTATCGACCTTTAACTGAAAAATACCCATAGTCGCACCTTTGAGCCTTTGTAAAGGGTCGAGGCTAATAATTCGAGAAAACATAAATTGGCCAAAGTCGAAAACTTGCAGAATTTGTTCCACTCAGAAATTGGCATAGAAGTGTTTAGTCTAACGATCTTTAACTGAAAAATACCCATAGTCGCACCTTTGAGCCTTTGTACAGGGTCGAGGCTAATAATTCGAGAAAACATAAATTTGCCAAAGTCGAAACCTTGCAGAATTTGTTCCACTCAGAAATTGGCATAGAAGTGTTTAGTCTATCGATCTTTAACCGAAAAATACCCATAGTCGAACCTTTGAGCCTTTGTACAGGGTCGAGGCTAATAATTCGAGAAACATAAATTGGCCAAAGTCGAACACTTGCAGAATTTGTTCCACTCAGAAATTAGCATAGGAGTACTCAGTCTATCGATCTTTAACCGAAAAATACCCATAGTCGCACCTTTGAACCTTTGTACAGGGTCGAGGCTAATAATTCGAGGAACAAAATTGGCCAAAGTCGAACACTTGCAGAATTTGTTCCACATCGAAATTGGCATAGAAGTGTTTAGTCTATCGAACTTTAACCGAAAAATACCCATAGTCGCACCTTTGAGCCTTTGTACAGGGTCGAAGCTAATAATTCGAGAAAACATAAATTGGCCGAAGTCGAAACCTTGCAGAATTTGTTCCACTCAGAAATTAGCATAGGAGTACTCAGTCTATCGATCTTTACCCGAAAAATACCCATAGTCGCACCTTTGAGCCTTTGTACAGGGTCGAAGCTAATAATTCGAGAAAACATAAATTGGCCAAAGTCGAAACCTTGCAGAATTTGTTCCACTCAGAAATTATCATAGAAGTGTTCAGTCTATCGACCTTTAACTGAAAAATACCCATAGTCGCACCTTTGAGCCTTTGTACAGGGTCGAGGCTAATAATTCGAGAAAACATAAATTTGCCAAAGTTGAAACCTTGCAGAATTTGTTCCACATCGAAATTGACATAGAAGTGTTTAGTCTATCGAACTTTAACTGAAAAATACCCATAGTCGCACCTTTGAGCCTTTGTACAGGGTCGAAGCTAATAATTCGAGAAAACATAAATTGGCCAAAGTCGAAACCTTGCAGAATTTGTTCCACTCAGAAATTGGCATAGAAGTGTTTAGTCTAACGATCTTTAACTGAAAAATACCCATAGTCGCACCTTTGAGCCTTTGTACAGGGTCGAGGCTAATAATTCGAGAAAACATAAATTGGCCAAAGTCGAAACCTTGCAGAATTTGTTCCACTCAGAAATTGGCATAGAAGTGTTTAGTCTAACGATCTTTAACTGAAAAATACCCATATCGCACCTTTGAGCCTTTGTACAGGGTCGAGGCTAATAATTCGAAAAATATAAATTGGAAAAAGTCGAACACTTGCAGAACTTGTTCCACTCAGAAATTAGCATAGGAGTATTCAGTCTATCGACCTTTAACTGAAAAATACCCATAGTCGCACCTTTGAGCCTTTGTACAGGGTCGAGGCTAATAATTCGAGAAAACATAAATTGGCCAAAGTCGAAACCTTGCAGAATTTGTTCCACTCAGAAATTGGCATAGAAGTGTTTAGTCTAACGATCTTTAACTGAAAAATACCCATAGCCGCACCTTTGAGCCTTTGTACAGGGTCGAGGCTAATAATTCGAGAAAACATAAATTTGCCAAAGTCGAAACCTTGCAGAATTTGTTCCACTCAGAAATTGGCATAGAAGTGTTTAGTCTATCGATCTTTAACCGAAAAATACCCATAGTCGAACCTTTGAGCCTTTGTACAGGGTCGAGGCTAATAATTCGAGAAACATAAATTGGCCAAAGTCGAACACTTGCAGAATTTGTTCCACTCAGAAATTAGCATAGGAGTACTCAGTCTATCGATCTTTAACCGAAAAATACCCATAGTCGCACCTTTGAACCTTTGTACAGGGTCGAGGCTAATAATTCGAGGAACATAAATTGGCCAAAGTCGAACACTTGCAGAATTTGTTCCACATCGAAATTGGCATAGAAGTGTTTAGTCTATCGATCTTTAACTGAAAAATACCCATATCGCACCTTTGAGCCTTTGTACAGGGTCGAGGCTAATAATTCGAAAAATATAAATTGGAAAAAGTCGAACACTTGCAGAACTTGTTCCACTCAGAAATTAGCATAGGAGTACTCAGTCTATCGATCTTTACCCGAAAAATACCCATAGTCGCACCTTTGAGCCTTTGTACAGGGTCGAAGCTAATAATTCGAGAAAACATAAATTGGCCAAAGTCGAAACCTTGCAGAATTTGTTCCACTCAGAAATTGGCATAGAAGTGTTTAGTCTATCGATCTTTAACCGAAAAATACCCATAGTCGAACCTTTGAACCTTTGTACAGGGTCGAGGCTAATAATTCGAGGAACATAAATTTTCCAAAGTCGAACACTTGCAGAATTTGTTCCACATCGAAATTGGCATAGAAGTGTTTAGTCTATCGAACTTTAACCGAAAAATACCCATAGTCGCACCTTTGAGCCTTTGTACAGGGTCGAAGCTAATAATTCGAGAAAACATAAATTGGCCAAAGTCGAAACCTTGCAGAATTTGTTCCACTCAGAAATTATCATAGAAGTGTTTAGTCTATCGACCTTTAACCGAAAAAAAACCCATAGTCGCACCTTTGAGCCTTTGTACAGGGTCGAGGCTAATAATTCGAGAAAACATAAATTGGCCAAAGTCGAAACCTTGCAGAATTTGTTCCACTCAGAAATTGGCATAGAAGTGTTTAGTCTAACGATCTTTAACTGAAAAATACCCATAGTCGCACCTTTGAGCCTTTGTACAGGGTCGAGGCTAATAATTCGAGAAAACATAAATTTGCCAAAGTCGAAACCTTGCAGAATTTGTTCCACTCAGAAATTGGCATAGAAGTGTTTAGTCTATCGAACTTTAACCGAAAAATACCCATAGTCGCACCTTTGAACCTTTGTACAGGGTCGAGGCTAATAATTCGAGAAACATAAATTGGCCAAAGTCGAACACTTGCAGAATTTGTTCCACATCGAAATTGACATAGAAGTGTTTAGTCTATCGAACTTTAACCGAAAAATACCCATAGTCGCACCTTTGAGCCTTTGTACAGGGTCGAAGCTAATAATTCGAGAAAACATAAATTGGCCAAAGTCGAAACCTTGCAGAATTTGTTCCACTCAGAAATTGGCATAGAAGTGTTTAGTCTAACGATCTTTAACTGAAAAATACCCATAGTCGCACCTTTGAGCCTTTGTACAGGGTCGAGGCTAATAATTCGAGAAAACATAAATTGGCCAAAGTCGAAACCTTGCAGAATTTGTTCCACTCAGAAATTGGCATAGAAGTGTTTAGTCTAACGATCTTTAACTGAAAAATACCCATAGTCGCACCTTTGAGCCTTTGTACAGGGTCGAGGCTAATAATTCGAGAAAACATAAATTTGCCAAAGTCGAAACCTTGCAGAATTTGTTCCACTCAGAAATTGGCATAGAAGTGTTTAGTCTAACGATCTTTAACCGAAAAATACCCATAGTCGCACCTTTGAGCCTTCGTACAGGGTCGAAGCTAATAATTCGAGAAAACATAAATTGGCCAAAGTCGAAACCTTGCAGAATTTGTTCCACTCAGATATTATCATAGAAGTGTTTAGTCTATCGATCTTTAACCGAAAAATACCCATAGTCGAACCTTTGAGCCTTTGTACAGGGTCGAGGCTAATAATTCGAGAAACATAAATTGGCCAAAGTCGAACACTTGCAGAATTTGTTCCACTCAGAAATTAGCATAGGAGTACTCAGTCTATCGATCTTTAACCGAAAAATACCCATAGTCGCACCTTTGAACCTTTGTACAGGGTCGAGGCTAATAATTCGAGGAACATAAATTGGCCAAAGTCGAACACTTGCAGAATTTGTTTCACATCGAAATTGGCATAGAAGTGTTTAGTCTATCGAACTTTAACCGAAAAATACCCATAGTCGCACCTTTGAGCCTTTGTACAGGGTCGAAGCTAATAATTCGAGAAAACATAAATTGGCCAAAGTCGAAACCTTGCAGAATTTGTTCCACTCAGAAATTAGCTTAGGAGTACTCAGTCTATCGATCTTTACCCGAAAAATACCCATAGTCGAACCTTTGAGCCTTTGTACAGGGTCGAGGCTAATAATTCGAGAAACATAAATTGGCCAAAGTCGAACACTTGCAGAATTTGTTCCACATCGAAATTGGCATAGAAGTGTTTAGTCTATCGAACTTTAACCGAAAAATACCCATAGTCGCACCTTTGAACCTTTGTACAGGGTCGAGGCTAATAATTCGAGAAACATAAATTGGAAAAGTCGAACACTTGCAGAATTTGTTCCACTCAGAAATTAGCATAGGAGTACTCAGTCTATCGATCTTTAACCGAATAATACCCATAGTCGCACCTTTGAGCCTTTGTACAGGGTCGAGGCTAATAATTCGAGAAACATAAATTTGCCAAAGTCGAAACCTTGCAGAATTTGTTCCACTCAGAAATTGGCATAGAAGTGTTTAGTCTAACGATCTTTAACTGAAAAATACCCATAGTCGCACCTTTGAGCCTTTGTACAGGGTCGAGGCTAATAATTCGAGAAAACATAAATTTGCCAAAGTCGAAACCTTGCAGAATTTGTTCCACTCAGAAATTGGCATAGAAGTGTTTAGTCTATCGAACTTTAACCGAAAAATATCCATAGTCGCACCTTTGAACCTTTGTACAGGGTCGAGGCTAATAATTCGAGAAACATAAATTGGCCAAAGTCGAACACTTGCAGAATTTGTTCCACATCGAAATTGACATAGAAGTGTTTAGTCTATCGAACTTTAACCGAAAAATACCCATAGTCGCACCTTTGAGCCTTTGTACAGGGTCGAAGCTAATAATTCGAGAAAACATAAATTGGCCAAAGTCGAAACCTTGCAGAATTTGTTCCACTCAGAAATTGGCATAGAAGTGTTTAGTTTAACGACCTTTAACTGAAAAATACCCATATCGCACCTTTGAGCCTTTGTACAGGGTCGAGGCTAATAATTCGAAAAATATAAATTGGAAAAAGTCGAACACTTGCAGAACTTGTTCCACTCAGAAATTAGCATAGAAGTATTCAGTCTATCGACCTTTAACTGAAAAATACCCATAGTCGCACCTTTGAGCCTTTGTAAAGGGTCGAGGCTAATAATTCGAGAAAACATAAATTGGCCAAAGTCGAAAACTTGCAGAATTTGTTCCACTCAGAAATTGGCATAGAAGTGTTTAGTCTAACGATCTTTAACTGAAAAATACCCATAGTCGCACCTTTGAGCCTTTGTACAGGGTCGAGGCTAATAATTCGAGAAAACATAAATTTGCCAAAGTCGAAACCTTGCAGAATTTGTTCCACTCAGAAATTGGCATAGAAGTGTTTAGTCTATCGATCTTTAACCGAAAAATACCCATAGTCGAACCTTTGAGCCTTTGTACAGGGTCGAGGCTAATAATTCGAGAAACATAAATTGGCCAAAGTCGAACACTTGCAGAATTTGTTCCACTCAGAAATTAGCATAGGAGTACTCAGTCTATCGATCTTTAACCGAAAAATACCCATAGTCGCACCTTTGAACCTTTGTACAGGGTCGAGGCTAATAATTCGAGGAACAAAATTGGCCAAAGTCGAACACTTGCAGAATTTGTTCCACATCGAAATTGGCATAGAAGTGTTTAGTCTATCGAACTTTAACCGAAAAATACCCATAGTCGCACCTTTGAGCCTTTGTACAGGGTCGAAGCTAATAATTCGAGAAAACATAAATTGGCCGAAGTCGAAACCTTGCAGAATTTGTTCCACTCAGAAATTAGCATAGGAGTACTCAGTCTATCGATCTTTACCCGAAAAATACCCATAGTCGCACCTTTGAGCCTTTGTACAGGGTCGAAGCTAATAATTCGAGAAAACATAAATTGGCCAAAGTCGAAACCTTGCAGAATTTGTTCCACTCAGAAATTATCATAGAAGTGTTCAGTCTATCGACCTTTAACTGAAAAATACCCATAGTCGCACCTTTGAGCCTTTGTACAGGGTCGAGGCTAATAATTCGAGAAAACATAAATTTGCCAAAGTTGAAACCTTGCAGAATTTGTTCCACATCGAAATTGACATAGAAGTGTTTAGTCTATCGAACTTTAACTGAAAAATACCCATAGTCGCACCTTTGAGCCTTTGTACAGGGTCGAAGCTAATAATTCGAGAAAACATAAATTGGCCAAAGTCGAAACCTTGCAGAATTTGTTCCACTCAGAAATTGGCATAGAAGTGTTTAGTCTAACGATCTTTAACTGAAAAATACCCATAGTCGCACCTTTGAGCCTTTGTACAGGGTCGAGGCTAATAATTCGAGAAAACATAAATTGGCCAAAGTCGAAACCTTGCAGAATTTGTTCCACTCAGAAATTGGCATAGAAGTGTTTAGTCTAACGATCTTTAACTGAAAAATACCCATATCGCACCTTTGAGCCTTTGTACAGGGTCGAGGCTAATAATTCGAAAAATATAAATTGGAAAAAGTCGAACACTTGCAGAACTTGTTCCACTCAGAAATTAGCATAGGAGTATTCAGTCTATCGACCTTTAACTGAAAAATACCCATAGTCGCACCTTTGAGCCTTTGTACAGGGTCGAGGCTAATAATTCGAGAAAACATAAATTGGCCAAAGTCGAAACCTTGCAGAATTTGTTCCACTCAGAAATTGGCATAGAAGTGTTTAGTCTAACGATCTTTAACTGAAAAATACCCATAGCCGCACCTTTGAGCCTTTGTACAGGGTCGAGGCTAATAATTCGAGAAAACATAAATTTGCCAAAGTCGAAACCTTGCAGAATTTGTTCCACTCAGAAATTGGCATAGAAGTGTTTAGTCTATCGATCTTTAACCGAAAAATACCCATAGTCGAACCTTTGAGCCTTTGTACAGGGTCGAGGCTAATAATTCGAGAAACATAAATTGGCCAAAGTCGAACACTTGCAGAATTTGTTCCACTCAGAAATTAGCATAGGAGTACTCAGTCTATCGATCTTTAACCGAAAAATACCCATAGTCGCACCTTTGAACCTTTGTACAGGGTCGAGGCTAATAATTCGAGGAACATAAATTGGCCAAAGTCGAACACTTGCAGAATTTGTTCCACATCGAAATTGGCATAGAAGTGTTTAGTCTATCGATCTTTAACTGAAAAATACCCATATCGCACCTTTGAGCCTTTGTACAGGGTCGAGGCTAATAATTCGAAAAATATAAATTGGAAAAAGTCGAACACTTGCAGAACTTGTTCCACTCAGAAATTAGCATAGGAGTACTCAGTCTATCGATCTTTACCCGAAAAATACCCATAGTCGCACCTTTGAGCCTTTGTACAGGGTCGAGGCTAATAATTCGAGAAACATAAATTGGCCAAAGTCGAACACTTGCAGAATTTGTTCCACATCGAAATTCGCATAGAAGTGTTTAGTCTATCGAACTTTAACCGAAAAATACCCATAGTCGCACCTTTGAGCCTTTGTACAGGGTCGAAGCTAATAATTCGATAAAACATAAATTGGCCAAAGTCGAAACCTTGCAGAATTTGTTCCACTCAGAAATTATCATAGAAGTGTTTAGTCTATCGACCTTTAACCGAAAAAAACCCATAGTCGCACCTTGGAGCCTTTGTACAGGGTCGAGGCTAATAATTCGAGAAAACATAAATTTGCCAAAGTCGAAACCTTGCAGAATTTGTTCCACTCAGAAATTGGCATAGAAGTGTTTAGTCTATCGATCTTTAACCGAAAAATACCCATAGTCGCACCTTTGAGCCTTTGTACAGGGTCGAGGCTAATAATTCGAGAAAACATAAATTTGCCAAAGTCGAAACCTTGCAGAATTTGTTCCACTCAGAAATTGGCATAGAAGTGTTTAGTCTATCGAACTTTAACCGAAAAATATCCATAGTCGCACCTTTGAACCTTTGTACAGGGTCGAGGCTAATAATTCGAGAAACATAAATTGGCCAAAGTCGAACACTTGCAGAATTTGTTCCACATCGAAATTGACATAGAAGTGTTTAGTCTATCGAACTTTAACCGAAAAATACCCATAGTCGCACCTTTGAGCCTTTGTACAGGGTCGAAGCTAATAATTCGAGAAAACATAAATTGGCCAAAGTCGAAACCTTGCAGAATTTGTTCCACTCAGAAATTGGCATAGAAGTGTTTAGTTTAACGATCTTTAACTGAAAAATACCCATATCGCACCTTTGAGCCTTTGTACAGGGTCGAGGCTAATAATTCGAAAAATATAAATTGGAAAAAGTCGAACACTTGCAGAACTTGTTCCACTCAGAAATTAGCATAGGAGTATTCAGTCTATCGACCTTTAACTGAAAAATACCCATAGTCGCACCTTTGAGCCTTTGTACAGGGTCGAGGCTAATAATTCGAGAAAACATAAATTGGCCAAAGTCGAAACCTTGCAGAATTTGTTCCACTCAGAAATTGGCATAGAAGTGTTTAGTCTAACGATCTTTAACTGAAAAGTACCCATAGTCGCACCTTTGAGCCTTTGTACAGGGTCGAGGCTAATAATTCGAGAAAACATAAATTTGCCAAAGTCGAAACCTTGCAGAATTTGTTCCACTCAGAAATTGGCATAGAAGTGTTTAGTCTATCGATCTTTAACCGAAAAATACCCATAGTCGAACCTTTGAGCCTTTGTACAGGGTCGAGGCTAATAATTCGAGAAACATAAATTGGCCAAAGTCGAACACTTGCAGAATTTGTTCCACTCAGAAATTAGCATAGGAGTACTCAGTCTATCGATCTTTAACCGAAAAATACCCATAGTCGCACCTTTGAGCCTTTGTACAGGGTCGAAGCTAATAATTCGAGAAAACATAAATTGGCCAAAGTCGAAACCTTGCAGAATTTGTTCCACTCAGAAATTGGCATAGAAGTGTTTAGTCTAACGATCTTTAACTGAAAAATACCCATAGTCGCACCTTTGAGCCTTTGTACAGGGTCGAGGCTAATAATTCGAGAAAACATAAATTTGCCAAAGTCGAAACCTTGCAGAATTTGTTCCACTCAGAAATTGGCATAGAAGTGTTTAGTCTATCGATCTTTAACCGAAAAATACCCATAGTCGAACCTTTGAACCTTTGTACAGGGTCGAGGCTAATAATTCGAGGAACATAAATTTTCCAAAGTCGAACACTTGCAGAATTTGTTCCACATCGAAATTGGCATAGAAGTGTTTAGTCTATCGAACTTTAACCGAAAAATACCCATAGTCGCACCTTTGAGCCTTTGTACAGGGTCGAAGCTAATAATTCGAGAAAACATAAATTGGCCAAAGTCGAAACCTTGCAGAATTTGTTCCACTCAGAAATTATCATAGAAGTGTTTAGTCTATCGACCTTTAACCGAAAAAAAAACCCATAGTCGCACCTTTGAGCCTTTGTACAGGGTCGAGGCTAATAATTCGAGAAAACATAAATTGGCCAAAGTCGAAACCTTGCAGAATTTGTTCCACTCAGAAATTGGCATAGAAGTGTTTAGTCTAACGATCTTTAACTGAAAAATACCCATAGTCGCACCTTTGAGCCTTTGTACAGGGTCGAGGCTAATAATTCGAGAAAACATAAATTTGCCAAAGTCGAAACCTTGCAGAATTTGTTCCACTCAGAAATTGGCATAGAAGTGTTTAGTCTATCGAACTTTAACCGAAAAATACCCATAGTCGCACCTTTGAACCTTTGTACAGGGTCGAGGCTAATAATTCGAGAAACATAAATTGGCCAAAGTCGAACACTTGCAGAATTTGTTCCACATCGAAATTGACATAGAAGTGTTTAGTCTATCGAACTTTAACCGAAAAATACCCATAGTCGCACCTTTGAGCCTTTGTACAGGGTCGAAGCTAATAATTCGAGAAAACATAAATTGGCCAAAGTCGAAACCTTGCAGAATTTGTTCCACTCAGAAATTGGCATAGAAGTGTTTAGTCTAACGATCTTTAACTGAAAAATACCCATAGTCGCACCTTTGAGCCTTTGTACAGGGTCGAGGCTAATAATTCGAGAAAACATAAATTGGCCAAAGTCGAAACCTTGCAGAATTTGTTCCACTCAGAAATTGGCATAGAAGTGTTTAGTCTAACGATCTTTAACTGAAAAATACCCATAGTCGCACCTTTGAGCCTTTGTACAGGGTCGAGGCTAATAATTCGAGAAAACATAAATTTGCCAAAGTCGAAACCTTGCAGAATTTGTTCCACTCAGAAATTGGCATAGAAGTGTTTAGTCTAACGATCTTTAACCGAAAAATACCCATAGTCGCACCTTTGAGCCTTCGTACAGGGTCGAAGCTAATAATTCGAGAAAACATAAATTGGCCAAAGTCGAAACCTTGCAGAATTTGTTCCACTCAGATATTATCATAGAAGTGTTTAGTCTATCGATCTTTAACCGAAAAATACCCATAGTCGAACCTTTGAGCCTTTGTACAGGGTCGAGGCTAATAATTCGAGAAACATAAATTGGCCAAAGTCGAACACTTGCAGAATTTGTTCCACTCAGAAATTAGCATAGGAGTACTCAGTCTATCGATCTTTAACCGAAAAATACCCATAGTCGCACCTTTGAACCTTTGTACAGGGTCGAGGCTAATAATTCGAGGAACATAAATTGGCCAAAGTCGAACACTTGCAGAATTTGTTTCACATCGAAATTGGCATAGAAGTGTTTAGTCTATCGAACTTTAACCGAAAAATACCCATAGTCGCACCTTTGAGCCTTTGTACAGGGTCGAAGCTAATAATTCGAGAAAACATAAATTGGCCAAAGTCGAAACCTTGCAGAATTTGTTCCACTCAGAAATTAGCTTAGGAGTACTCAGTCTATCGATCTTTACCCGAAAAATACCCATAGTCGAACCTTTGAGCCTTTGTACAGGGTCGAGGCTAATAATTCGAGAAACATAAATTGGCCAAAGTCGAACACTTGCAGAATTTGTTCCACATCGAAATTGGCATAGAAGTGTTTAGTCTATCGAACTTTAACCGAAAAATACCCATAGTCGCACCTTTGAACCTTTGTACAGGGTCGAGGCTAATAATTCGAGAAACATAAATTGGAAAAGTCGAACACTTGCAGAATTTGTTCCACTCAGAAATTAGCATAGGAGTACTCAGTCTATCGATCTTTAACCGAATAATACCCATAGTCGCACCTTTGAGCCTTTGTACAGGGTCGAGGCTAATAATTCGAGAAACATAAATTTGCCAAAGTCGAAACCTTGCAGAATTTGTTCCACTCAGAAATTGGCATAGAAGTGTTTAGTCTAACGATCTTTAACTGAAAAATACCCATAGTCGCACCTTTGAGCCTTTGTACAGGGTCGAGGCTAATAATTCGAGAAAACATAAATTTGCCAAAGTCGAAACCTTGCAGAATTTGTTCCACTCAGAAATTGGCATAGAAGTGTTTAGTCTATCGAACTTTAACCGAAAAATATCCATAGTCGCACCTTTGAACCTTTGTACAGGGTCGAGGCTAATAATTCGAGAAACATAAATTGGCCAAAGTCGAACACTTGCAGAATTTGTTCCACATCGAAATTGACATAGAAGTGTTTAGTCTATCGAACTTTAACCGAAAAATACCCATAGTCGCACCTTTGAGCCTTTGTACAGGGTCGAAGCTAATAATTCGAGAAAACATAAATTGGCCAAAGTCGAAACCTTGCAGAATTTGTTCCACTCAGAAATTGGCATAGAAGTGTTTAGTTTAACGACCTTTAACTGAAAAATACCCATATCGCACCTTTGAGCCTTTGTACAGGGTCGAGGCTAATAATTCGAAAAATATAAATTGGAAAAAGTCGAACACTTGCAGAACTTGTTCCACTCAGAAATTAGCATAGAAGTATTCAGTCTATCGACCTTTAACTGAAAAATACCCATAGTCGCACCTTTGAGCCTTTGTAAAGGGTCGAGGCTAATAATTCGAGAAAACATAAATTGGCCAAAGTCGAAAACTTGCAGAATTTGTTCCACTCAGAAATTGGCATAGAAGTGTTTAGTCTAACGATCTTTAACTGAAAAATACCCATAGTCGCACCTTTGAGCCTTTGTACAGGGTCGAGGCTAATAATTCGAGAAAACATAAATTTGCCAAAGTCGAAACCTTGCAGAATTTGTTCCACTCAGAAATTGGCATAGAAGTGTTTAGTCTATCGATCTTTAACCGAAAAATACCCATAGTCGAACCTTTGAGCCTTTGTACAGGGTCGAGGCTAATAATTCGAGAAACATAAATTGGCCAAAGTCGAACACTTGCAGAATTTGTTCCACTCAGAAATTAGCATAGGAGTACTCAGTCTATCGATCTTTAACCGAAAAATACCCATAGTCGCACCTTTGAACCTTTGTACAGGGTCGAGGCTAATAATTCGAGGAACAAAATTGGCCAAAGTCGAACACTTGCAGAATTTGTTCCACATCGAAATTGGCATAGAAGTGTTTAGTCTATCGAACTTTAACCGAAAAATACCCATAGTCGCACCTTTGAGCCTTTGTACAGGGTCGAAGCTAATAATTCGAGAAAACATAAATTGGCCGAAGTCGAAACCTTGCAGAATTTGTTCCACTCAGAAATTAGCATAGGAGTACTCAGTCTATCGATCTTTACCCGAAAAATACCCATAGTCGCACCTTTGAGCCTTTGTACAGGGTCGAAGCTAATAATTCGAGAAAACATAAATTGGCCAAAGTCGAAACCTTGCAGAATTTGTTCCACTCAGAAATTATCATAGAAGTGTTCAGTCTATCGACCTTTAACTGAAAAATACCCATAGTCGCACCTTTGAGCCTTTGTACAGGGTCGAGGCTAATAATTCGAGAAAACATAAATTTGCCAAAGTTGAAACCTTGCAGAATTTGTTCCACATCGAAATTGACATAGAAGTGTTTAGTCTATCGAACTTTAACTGAAAAATACCCATAGTCGCACCTTTGAGCCTTTGTACAGGGTCGAAGCTAATAATTCGAGAAAACATAAATTGGCCAAAGTCGAAACCTTGCAGAATTTGTTCCACTCAGAAATTGGCATAGAAGTGTTTAGTCTAACGATCTTTAACTGAAAAATACCCATAGTCGCACCTTTGAGCCTTTGTACAGGGTCGAGGCTAATAATTCGAGAAAACATAAATTGGCCAAAGTCGAAACCTTGCAGAATTTGTTCCACTCAGAAATTGGCATAGAAGTGTTTAGTCTAACGATCTTTAACTGAAAAATACCCATATCGCACCTTTGAGCCTTTGTACAGGGTCGAGGCTAATAATTCGAAAAATATAAATTGGAAAAAGTCGAACACTTGCAGAACTTGTTCCACTCAGAAATTAGCATAGGAGTATTCAGTCTATCGACCTTTAACTGAAAAATACCCATAGTCGCACCTTTGAGCCTTTGTACAGGGTCGAGGCTAATAATTCGAGAAAACATAAATTGGCCAAAGTCGAAACCTTGCAGAATTTGTTCCACTCAGAAATTGGCATAGAAGTGTTTAGTCTAACGATCTTTAACTGAAAAATACCCATAGCCGCACCTTTGAGCCTTTGTACAGGGTCGAGGCTAATAATTCGAGAAAACATAAATTTGCCAAAGTCGAAACCTTGCAGAATTTGTTCCACTCAGAAATTGGCATAGAAGTGTTTAGTCTATCGATCTTTAACCGAAAAATACCCATAGTCGAACCTTTGAGCCTTTGTACAGGGTCGAGGCTAATAATTCGAGAAACATAAATTGGCCAAAGTCGAACACTTGCAGAATTTGTTCCACTCAGAAATTAGCATAGGAGTACTCAGTCTATCGATCTTTAACCGAAAAATACCCATAGTCGCACCTTTGAACCTTTGTACAGGGTCGAGGCTAATAATTCGAGGAACATAAATTGGCCAAAGTCGAACACTTGCAGAATTTGTTCCACATCGAAATTGGCATAGAAGTGTTTAGTCTATCGATCTTTAACTGAAAAATACCCATATCGCACCTTTGAGCCTTTGTACAGGGTCGAGGCTAATAATTCGAAAAATATAAATTGGAAAAAGTCGAACACTTGCAGAACTTGTTCCACTCAGAAATTAGCATAGGAGTACTCAGTCTATCGATCTTTACCCGAAAAATACCCATAGTCGCACCTTTGAGCCTTTGTACAGGGTCGAAGCTAATAATTCGAGAAAACATAAATTGGCCAAAGTCGAAACCTTGCAGAATTTGTTCCACTCAGAAATTGGCATAGAAGTGTTTAGTCTATCGATCTTTAACCGAAAAATACCCATAGTCGAACCTTTGAACCTTTGTACAGGGTCGAGGCTAATAATTCGAGGAACATAAATTTTCCAAAGTCGAACACTTGCAGAATTTGTTCCACATCGAAATTGGCATAGAAGTGTTTAGTCTATCGAACTTTAACCGAAAAATACCCATAGTCGCACCTTTGAGCCTTTGTACAGGGTCGAAGCTAATAATTCGAGAAAACATAAATTGGCCAAAGTCGAAACCTTGCAGAATTTGTTCCACTCAGAAATTATCATAGAAGTGTTTAGTCTATCGACCTTTAACCGAAAAAAAACCCATAGTCGCACCTTTGAGCCTTTGTACAGGGTCGAGGCTAATAATTCGAGAAAACATAAATTGGCCAAAGTCGAAACCTTGCAGAATTTGTTCCACTCAGAAATTGGCATAGAAGTGTTTAGTCTAACGATCTTTAACTGAAAAATACCCATAGTCGCACCTTTGAGCCTTTGTACAGGGTCGAGGCTAATAATTCGAGAAAACATAAATTTGCCAAAGTCGAAACCTTGCAGAATTTGTTCCACTCAGAAATTGGCATAGAAGTGTTTAGTCTATCGAACTTTAACCGAAAAATACCCATAGTCGCACCTTTGAACCTTTGTACAGGGTCGAGGCTAATAATTCGAGAAACATAAATTGGCCAAAGTCGAACACTTGCAGAATTTGTTCCACATCGAAATTGACATAGAAGTGTTTAGTCTATCGAACTTTAACCGAAAAATACCCATAGTCGCACCTTTGAGCCTTTGTACAGGGTCGAAGCTAATAATTCGAGAAAACATAAATTGGCCAAAGTCGAAACCTTGCAGAATTTGTTCCACTCAGAAATTGGCATAGAAGTGTTTAGTCTAACGATCTTTAACTGAAAAATACCCATAGTCGCACCTTTGAGCCTTTGTACAGGGTCGAGGCTAATAATTCGAGAAAACATAAATTGGCCAAAGTCGAAACCTTGCAGAATTTGTTCCACTCAGAAATTGGCATAGAAGTGTTTAGTCTAACGATCTTTAACTGAAAAATACCCATAGTCGCACCTTTGAGCCTTTGTACAGGGTCGAGGCTAATAATTCGAGAAAACATAAATTTGCCAAAGTCGAAACCTTGCAGAATTTGTTCCACTCAGAAATTGGCATAGAAGTGTTTAGTCTAACGATCTTTAACCGAAAAATACCCATAGTCGCACCTTTGAGCCTTCGTACAGGGTCGAAGCTAATAATTCGAGAAAACATAAATTGGCCAAAGTCGAAACCTTGCAGAATTTGTTCCACTCAGATATTATCATAGAAGTGTTTAGTCTATCGATCTTTAACCGAAAAATACCCATAGTCGAACCTTTGAGCCTTTGTACAGGGTCGAGGCTAATAATTCGAGAAACATAAATTGGCCAAAGTCGAACACTTGCAGAATTTGTTCCACTCAGAAATTAGCATAGGAGTACTCAGTCTATCGATCTTTAACCGAAAAATACCCATAGTCGCACCTTTGAACCTTTGTACAGGGTCGAGGCTAATAATTCGAGGAACATAAATTGGCCAAAGTCGAACACTTGCAGAATTTGTTTCACATCGAAATTGGCATAGAAGTGTTTAGTCTATCGAACTTTAACCGAAAAATACCCATAGTCGCACCTTTGAGCCTTTGTACAGGGTCGAAGCTAATAATTCGAGAAAACATAAATTGGCCAAAGTCGAAACCTTGCAGAATTTGTTCCACTCAGAAATTAGCTTAGGAGTACTCAGTCTATCGATCTTTACCCGAAAAATACCCATAGTCGAACCTTTGAGCCTTTGTACAGGGTCGAGGCTAATAATTCGAGAAACATAAATTGGCCAAAGTCGAACACTTGCAGAATTTGTTCCACATCGAAATTGGCATAGAAGTGTTTAGTCTATCGAACTTTAACCGAAAAATACCCATAGTCGCACCTTTGAACCTTTGTACAGGGTCGAGGCTAATAATTCGAGAAACATAAATTGGAAAAGTCGAACACTTGCAGAATTTGTTCCACTCAGAAATTAGCATAGGAGTACTCAGTCTATCGATCTTTAACCGAATAATACCCATAGTCGCACCTTTGAGCCTTTGTACAGGGTCGAGGCTAATAATTCGAGAAACATAAATTTGCCAAAGTCGAAACCTTGCAGAATTTGTTCCACTCAGAAATTGGCATAGAAGTGTTTAGTCTAACGATCTTTAACTGAAAAATACCCATAGTCGCACCTTTGAGCCTTTGTACAGGGTCGAGGCTAATAATTCGAGAAAACATAAATTTGCCAAAGTCGAAACCTTGCAGAATTTGTTCCACTCAGAAATTGGCATAGAAGTGTTTAGTCTATCGAACTTTAACCGAAAAATATCCATAGTCGCACCTTTGAACCTTTGTACAGGGTCGAGGCTAATAATTCGAGAAACATAAATTGGCCAAAGTCGAACACTTGCAGAATTTGTTCCACATCGAAATTGACATAGAAGTGTTTAGTCTATCGAACTTTAACCGAAAAATACCCATAGTCGCACCTTTGAGCCTTTGTACAGGGTCGAAGCTAATAATTCGAGAAAACATAAATTGGCCAAAGTCGAAACCTTGCAGAATTTGTTCCACTCAGAAATTGGCATAGAAGTGTTTAGTTTAACGACCTTTAACTGAAAAATACCCATATCGCACCTTTGAGCCTTTGTACAGGGTCGAGGCTAATAATTCGAAAAATATAAATTGGAAAAAGTCGAACACTTGCAGAACTTGTTCCACTCAGAAATTAGCATAGAAGTATTCAGTCTATCGACCTTTAACTGAAAAATACCCATAGTCGCACCTTTGAGCCTTTGTAAAGGGTCGAGGCTAATAATTCGAGAAAACATAAATTGGCCAAAGTCGAAAACTTGCAGAATTTGTTCCACTCAGAAATTGGCATAGAAGTGTTTAGTCTAACGATCTTTAACTGAAAAATACCCATAGTCGCACCTTTGAGCCTTTGTACAGGGTCGAGGCTAATAATTCGAGAAAACATAAATTTGCCAAAGTCGAAACCTTGCAGAATTTGTTCCACTCAGAAATTGGCATAGAAGTGTTTAGTCTATCGATCTTTAACCGAAAAATACCCATAGTCGAACCTTTGAGCCTTTGTACAGGGTCGAGGCTAATAATTCGAGAAACATAAATTGGCCAAAGTCGAACACTTGCAGAATTTGTTCCACTCAGAAATTAGCATAGGAGTACTCAGTCTATCGATCTTTAACCGAAAAATACCCATAGTCGCACCTTTGAACCTTTGTACAGGGTCGAGGCTAATAATTCGAGGAACAAAATTGGCCAAAGTCGAACACTTGCAGAATTTGTTCCACATCGAAATTGGCATAGAAGTGTTTAGTCTATCGAACTTTAACCGAAAAATACCCATAGTCGCACCTTTGAGCCTTTGTACAGGGTCGAAGCTAATAATTCGAGAAAACATAAATTGGCCGAAGTCGAAACCTTGCAGAATTTGTTCCACTCAGAAATTAGCATAGGAGTACTCAGTCTATCGATCTTTACCCGAAAAATACCCATAGTCGCACCTTTGAGCCTTTGTACAGGGTCGAAGCTAATAATTCGAGAAAACATAAATTGGCCAAAGTCGAAACCTTGCAGAATTTGTTCCACTCAGAAATTATCATAGAAGTGTTCAGTCTATCGACCTTTAACTGAAAAATACCCATAGTCGCACCTTTGAGCCTTTGTACAGGGTCGAGGCTAATAATTCGAGAAAACATAAATTTGCCAAAGTTGAAACCTTGCAGAATTTGTTCCACATCGAAATTGACATAGAAGTGTTTAGTCTATCGAACTTTAACTGAAAAATACCCATAGTCGCACCTTTGAGCCTTTGTACAGGGTCGAAGCTAATAATTCGAGAAAACATAAATTGGCCAAAGTCGAAACCTTGCAGAATTTGTTCCACTCAGAAATTGGCATAGAAGTGTTTAGTCTAACGATCTTTAACTGAAAAATACCCATAGTCGCACCTTTGAGCCTTTGTACAGGGTCGAGGCTAATAATTCGAGAAAACATAAATTGGCCAAAGTCGAAACCTTGCAGAATTTGTTCCACTCAGAAATTGGCATAGAAGTGTTTAGTCTAACGATCTTTAACTGAAAAATACCCATATCGCACCTTTGAGCCTTTGTACAGGGTCGAGGCTAATAATTCGAAAAATATAAATTGGAAAAAGTCGAACACTTGCAGAACTTGTTCCACTCAGAAATTAGCATAGGAGTATTCAGTCTATCGACCTTTAACTGAAAAATACCCATAGTCGCACCTTTGAGCCTTTGTACAGGGTCGAGGCTAATAATTCGAGAAAACATAAATTGGCCAAAGTCGAAACCTTGCAGAATTTGTTCCACTCAGAAATTGGCATAGAAGTGTTTAGTCTAACGATCTTTAACTGAAAAATACCCATAGCCGCACCTTTGAGCCTTTGTACAGGGTCGAGGCTAATAATTCGAGAAAACATAAATTTGCCAAAGTCGAAACCTTGCAGAATTTGTTCCACTCAGAAATTGGCATAGAAGTGTTTAGTCTATCGATCTTTAACCGAAAAATACCCATAGTCGAACCTTTGAGCCTTTGTACAGGGTCGAGGCTAATAATTCGAGAAACATAAATTGGCCAAAGTCGAACACTTGCAGAATTTGTTCCACTCAGAAATTAGCATAGGAGTACTCAGTCTATCGATCTTTAACCGAAAAATACCCATAGTCGCACCTTTGAACCTTTGTACAGGGTCGAGGCTAATAATTCGAGGAACATAAATTGGCCAAAGTCGAACACTTGCAGAATTTGTTCCACATCGAAATTGGCATAGAAGTGTTTAGTCTATCGATCTTTAACTGAAAAATACCCATATCGCACCTTTGAGCCTTTGTACAGGGTCGAGGCTAATAATTCGAAAAATATAAATTGGAAAAAGTCGAACACTTGCAGAACTTGTTCCACTCAGAAATTAGCATAGGAGTACTCAGTCTATCGATCTTTACCCGAAAAATACCCATAGTCGCACCTTTGAGCCTTTGTACAGGGTCGAGGCTAATAATTCGAGAAACATAAATTGGCCAAAGTCGAACACTTGCAGAATTTGTTCCACATCGAAATTCGCATAGAAGTGTTTAGTCTATCGAACTTTAACCGAAAAATACCCATAGTCGCACCTTTGAGCCTTTGTACAGGGTCGAAGCTAATAATTCGATAAAACATAAATTGGCCAAAGTCGAAACCTTGCAGAATTTGTTCCACTCAGAAATTATCATAGAAGTGTTTAGTCTATCGACCTTTAACCGAAAAAAACCCATAGTCGCACCTTGGAGCCTTTGTACAGGGTCGAGGCTAATAATTCGAGAAAACATAAATTTGCCAAAGTCGAAACCTTGCAGAATTTGTTCCACTCAGAAATTGGCATAGAAGTGTTTAGTCTATCGATCTTTAACCGAAAAATACCCATAGTCGCACCTTTGAGCCTTTGTACAGGGTCGAGGCTAATAATTCGAGAAAACATAAATTTGCCAAAGTCGAAACCTTGCAGAATTTGTTCCACTCAGAAATTGGCATAGAAGTGTTTAGTCTATCGAACTTTAACCGAAAAATATCCATAGTCGCACCTTTGAACCTTTGTACAGGGTCGAGGCTAATAATTCGAGAAACATAAATTGGCCAAAGTCGAACACTTGCAGAATTTGTTCCACATCGAAATTGACATAGAAGTGTTTAGTCTATCGAACTTTAACCGAAAAATACCCATAGTCGCACCTTTGAGCCTTTGTACAGGGTCGAAGCTAATAATTCGAGAAAACATAAATTGGCCAAAGTCGAAACCTTGCAGAATTTGTTCCACTCAGAAATTGGCATAGAAGTGTTTAGTTTAACGATCTTTAACTGAAAAATACCCATATCGCACCTTTGAGCCTTTGTACAGGGTCGAGGCTAATAATTCGAAAAATATAAATTGGAAAAAGTCGAACACTTGCAGAACTTGTTCCACTCAGAAATTAGCATAGGAGTATTCAGTCTATCGACCTTTAACTGAAAAATACCCATAGTCGCACCTTTGAGCCTTTGTACAGGGTCGAGGCTAATAATTCGAGAAAACATAAATTGGCCAAAGTCGAAACCTTGCAGAATTTGTTCCACTCAGAAATTGGCATAGAAGTGTTTAGTCTAACGATCTTTAACTGAAAAGTACCCATAGTCGCACCTTTGAGCCTTTGTACAGGGTCGAGGCTAATAATTCGAGAAAACATAAATTTGCCAAAGTCGAAACCTTGCAGAATTTGTTCCACTCAGAAATTGGCATAGAAGTGTTTAGTCTATCGATCTTTAACCGAAAAATACCCATAGTCGAACCTTTGAGCCTTTGTACAGGGTCGAGGCTAATAATTCGAGAAACATAAATTGGCCAAAGTCGAACACTTGCAGAATTTGTTCCACTCAGAAATTAGCATAGGAGTACTCAGTCTATCGATCTTTAACCGAAAAATACCCATAGTCGCACCTTTGAACCTTTGTACAGGGTCGAGGCTAATAATTCGAGGAACATAAATTGGCCAAAGTCGAACACTTGCAGAATTTGTTCCACATCGAAATTGGCATAGAAGTGTTTAGTCTATCGAACTTTAACCGAAAAATACCCATAGTCGCACCTTTGAGCCTTTGTACAGGGTCGAAGCTAATAATTCGAGAAAACATAAATTGGCCAAAGTCGAAACCTTGCAGAATTTGTTCCACTCAGAAATTAGCATAGGAGTACTCAGTCTATCGATCTTTACCCGAAAAATACCCATAGTCGCACCTTTGAGCCTTTGTACAGGGTCGAGGCTAATAATTCGAGAAACATAAATTGGCCAAAGTCGAACACTTGCAGAATTTGTTCCACATCGAAATTCGCATAGAAGTGTTTAGTCTATCGAACTTTAACCGAAAAATACCCATAGTCGCACCTTTGAGCCTTTGTACAGGGTCGAAGCTAATAATTCGATAAAACATAAATTGGCCAAAGTCGAAACCTTGCAGAATTTGTTCCACTCAGAAATTATCATAGAAGTGTTTAGTCTATCGACCTTTAACCGAAAAAAACCCATAGTCGCACCTTGGAGCCTTTGTACAGGGTCGAGGCTAATAATTCGAGAAAACATAAATTTGCCAAAGTCGAAACCTTGCAGAATTTGTTCCACTCAGAAATTGGCATAGAAGTGTTTAGTCTATCGATCTTTAACCGAAAAATACCCATAGTCGAACCTTTGAGCCTTTGTACAGGGTCGAGGCTAATAATTCGAGAAACATAAATTGGCCAAAGTCGAACACTTGCAGAATTTGTTCCACTCAGAAATTAGCATAGGAGTACTCAGTCTATCGATCTTTAACCGAATAATACCCATAGTCGCACCTTTGAGCCTTTGTACAGGGTCGAGGCTAATAATTTGAGAAACATAAATTTGACAAAGTCGAAACCTTGCAGAATTTGTTCCACTCAGAAATTGGCATAGAAGTGTTTAGTCTATCGATCTTTAACCGAAAAATACCCATAGTCGAACCTTTGAGCCTTTGTACAGGGTCGAGGCTAATAATTCGAGAAACATAAATTGGCCAAAGTCGAACACTTGCAGAATTTGTTCCACTCAGAAATTAGCATAGGAGTACTCAGTCTATCGATCTTTAACCGAAAAATACCCATAGTCGCACCTTTGAACCTTTGTACAGGGTCGAGGCTAATAATTCGAGAAACATAAATTGGCCAAAGTCGAACACTTGCAGAATTTGTTCCACATCGAAATTGGCATAGAAGTGTTTAGTCTATCGAACTTTAACCGAAAAATACCCATAGTCGCACCTTTGAGCCTTTGTACAGGGTCGAAGCTAATAATTCGAGAAAACATAAATTGGCCAAAGTCGAAACCTTGCAGAATTTGTTCCACTCAGAAATTATCATAGAAGTGTTTAGTCTATCGACCTTTAACCGAAAAAAAACCCATAGTCGCACCTTGGAGCCTTTGTACAGGGTCGAGGCTAATAATTCGAGAAAACATAAATTGGCCAAAGTCGAACACTTGCAGAATTTGTTCCACTCAGAAATTAGCATAGGAGTACTCAGTCTATCGATCTTTACCCGAAAAATACCCATAGTCGCACCTTTGAACCTTTGTACAGGGTCGAGGCAAATAATTCGAGAAACATAAATTGGCCAAAGTCGAACACTTGCAGAATTTGTTCCACATCGAAATTGGCATAGAAGTGTTTAGTCTATCGAACTTTAACCGAAAAATACCCATAGTCGCACCTTTGAACCTTTGTACAGGGTCGAGGCTAATAATTCGAGAAACATAAATTGGCCAAAGTCGAACACTTGCAGAATTTGTTCCACATCGAAATTGGCATAGAAGTGTTTAGTCTATCGAACTTTAACCGAAAAATACCCATAGTCGCACCTTTGAGCCTTTGTACAGGGTCGAAGCTAATAATTCGAGAAAACATAAATTGGCCAAAGTCGAAACCTTGCAGAATTTGTTCCACTCAGAAATTGGCATAGAAGTGTTTAGTTTAACGATCTTTAACTGAAAAATACCCATATCGCACCTTTGAGCCTTTGTACAGGGTCGAGGCTAATAATTCGAAAAATATAAATTGGAAAAAGTCGAACACTTGCAGAACTTGTTCCACTCAGAAATTAGCATAGGAGTATTCAGTCTATCGACCTTTAACTGAAAAATACCCATAGTCGCACCTTTGAGCCTTTGTACAGGGTCGAGGCTAATAATTCGAGAAAACATAAATTGGCCAAAGGCGAAACCTTGCAGAATTTGTTCCACTCAGAAATTGGCATAGAAGTGTTTAGTCTAACGATCTTTAACTGAAAAATACCCATAGTCGCACCTTTGAGCCTTTGTACAGGGTCGAGGCTAATAATTCGAGAAAACATAAATTTGCCAAAGTCGAAACCTTGCAGAATTTGTTCCACTCAGAAATTGGCATAGAAGTGTTTAGTCTATCGATCTTTAACCGAAAAATACCCATAGTCGAACCTTTGAGCCTTTGTACAGGGTCGAGGCTAATAATTCGAGAAACATAAATTGGCCAAAGTCGAACACTTGCAGAATTTGTTCCACTCAGAAATTAGCATAGGAGTACTCAGTCTATCGATCTTTAACCGAATAATACCCATAGTCGCACCTTTGAGCCTTTGTACAGGGTCGAGGCTAATAATTCGAGAAAACATAAATTGGCCAAAGTCGAAACCTTGCAGAATTTGTTCCACTCAGAAATTGGCATAGAAGTGTTTAGTCTATCGACCTTTAACCGAAAAAAAACCCATAGTCGCACCTTTGAGCCTTTGTACAGGGTCGAGGCTAATAATTCGAAAAATATAAATTGGAAAAAGTCGAACACTTGCAGAACTTGTTCCACTCAGAAATTAGCATAGGAGTATTCAGTCTATCGACCTTTAACTGAAAAATACCCATAGTCGCACCTTTGAGCCTTTGTACAGGGTCGAGGCTAATAATTCGAGAAAACATAAATTGGCCAAAGTCGAAACCTTGCAGAATTTGTTCCACTCAGAAATTGGCATAGAAGTGTTTAGTCTAACGATCTTTAACTGAAAAATACCCATAGCCGCACCTTTGAGCCTTTGTACAGGGTCGAGGCTAATAATTCGAGAAAACATAAATTTGCCAAAGTCGAAAGCTTGCAGAATTTGTTCCACTCAGAAATTGGCATAGAAGTGTTTAGTCTATCGATCTTTAACCGAAAAATACCCATAGTCGAACCTTTGAGCCTTTGTACAGGGTCGAGGCTAATAATTCGAGAAACATAAATTGGCCAAAGTCGAACACTTGCAGAATTTGTTCCACTCAGAAATTAGCATAGGAGTACTCAGTCTATCGATCTTTAACCGAAAAATACCCATAGTCGCACCTTTGAACCTTTGTACAGGGTCGAGGCTAATAATTCGAGGAACATAAATTGGCCAAAGTCGAACACTTGCAGAATTTGTTCCACATCGAAATTGGCATAGAAGTGTTTAGTCTATCGATCTTTAACTGAAAAATACCCATATCGCACCTTTGAGCCTTTGTACAGGGTCGAGGCTAATAATTCGAAAAATATAAATTGGAAAAAGTCGAACACTTGCAGAACTTGTTCCACTCAGAAATTAGCATAGGAGTACTCAGTCTATCGATCTTTACCCGAAAAATACCCATAGTCGCACCTTTGAGCCTTTGTACAGGGTCGAGGCTAATAATTCGAGAAACATAAATTGGCCAAAGTCGAACACTTGCAGAATTTGTTCCACATCGAAATTCGCATAGAAGTGTTTAGTCTATCGAACTTTAACCGAAAAATACCCATAGTCGCACCTTTGAGCCTTTGTACAGGGTCGAAGCTAATAATTCGATAAAACATAAATTGGCCAAAGTCGAAACCTTGCAGAATTTGTTCCACTCAGAAATTATCATAGAAGTGTTTAGTCTATCGACCTTTAACCGAAAAAAACCCATAGTCGCACCTTGGAGCCTTTGTACAGGGTCGAGGCTAATAATTCGAGAAAACATAAATTTGCCAAAGTCGAAACCTTGCAGAATTTGTTCCACTCAGAAATTGGCATAGAAGTGTTTAGTCTATCGATCTTTAACCGAAAAATACCCATAGTCGCACCTTTGAGCCTTTGTACAGGGTCGAGGCTAATAATTCGAGAAAACATAAATTTGCCAAAGTCGAAACCTTGCAGAATTTGTTCCACTCAGAAATTGGCATAGAAGTGTTTAGTCTATCGAACTTTAACCGAAAAATATCCATAGTCGCACCTTTGAACCTTTGTACAGGGTCGAGGCTAATAATTCGAGAAACATAAATTGGCCAAAGTCGAACACTTGCAGAATTTGTTCCACATCGAAATTGACATAGAAGTGTTTAGTCTATCGAACTTTAACCGAAAAATACCCATAGTCGCACCTTTGAGCCTTTGTACAGGGTCGAAGCTAATAATTCGAGAAAACATAAATTGGCCAAAGTCGAAACCTTGCAGAATTTGTTCCACTCAGAAATTGGCATAGAAGTGTTTAGTTTAACGATCTTTAACTGAAAAATACCCATATCGCACCTTTGAGCCTTTGTACAGGGTCGAGGCTAATAATTCGAAAAATATAAATTGGAAAAAGTCGAACACTTGCAGAACTTGTTCCACTCAGAAATTAGCATAGGAGTATTCAGTCTATCGACCTTTAACTGAAAAATACCCATAGTCGCACCTTTGAGCCTTTGTACAGGGTCGAGGCTAATAATTCGAGAAAACATAAATTGGCCAAAGTCGAAACCTTGCAGAATTTGTTCCACTCAGAAATTGGCATAGAAGTGTTTAGTCTAACGATCTTTAACTGAAAAGTACCCATAGTCGCACCTTTGAGCCTTTGTACAGGGTCGAGGCTAATAATTCGAGAAAACATAAATTTGCCAAAGTCGAAACCTTGCAGAATTTGTTCCACTCAGAAATTGGCATAGAAGTGTTTAGTCTATCGATCTTTAACCGAAAAATACCCATAGTCGAACCTTTGAGCCTTTGTACAGGGTCGAGGCTAATAATTCGAGAAACATAAATTGGCCAAAGTCGAACACTTGCAGAATTTGTTCCACTCAGAAATTAGCATAGGAGTACTCAGTCTATCGATCTTTAACCGAAAAATACCCATAGTCGCACCTTTGAACCTTTGTACAGGGTCGAGGCTAATAATTCGAGGAACATAAATTGGCCAAAGTCGAACACTTGCAGAATTTGTTCCACATCGAAATTGGCATAGAAGTGTTTAGTCTATCGAACTTTAACCGAAAAATACCCATAGTCGCACCTTTGAGCCTTTGTACAGGGTCGAAGCTAATAATTCGAGAAAACATAAATTGGCCAAAGTCGAAACCTTGCAGAATTTGTTCCACTCAGAAATTAGCATAGGAGTACTCAGTCTATCGATCTTTACCCGAAAAATACCCATAGTCGCACCTTTGAGCCTTTGTACAGGGTCGAGGCTAATAATTCGAGAAACATAAATTGGCCAAAGTCGAACACTTGCAGAATTTGTTCCACATCGAAATTCGCATAGAAGTGTTTAGTCTATCGAACTTTAACCGAAAAATACCCATAGTCGCACCTTTGAGCCTTTGTACAGGGTCGAAGCTAATAATTCGATAAAACATAAATTGGCCAAAGTCGAAACCTTGCAGAATTTGTTCCACTCAGAAATTATCATAGAAGTGTTTAGTCTATCGACCTTTAACCGAAAAAAACCCATAGTCGCACCTTGGAGCCTTTGTACAGGGTCGAGGCTAATAATTCGAGAAAACATAAATTTGCCAAAGTCGAAACCTTGCAGAATTTGTTCCACTCAGAAATTGGCATAGAAGTGTTTAGTCTATCGATCTTTAACCGAAAAATACCCATAGTCGAACCTTTGAGCCTTTGTACAGGGTCGAGGCTAATAATTCGAGAAACATAAATTGGCCAAAGTCGAACACTTGCAGAATTTGTTCCACTCAGAAATTAGCATAGGAGTACTCAGTCTATCGATCTTTAACCGAATAATACCCATAGTCGCACCTTTGAGCCTTTGTACAGGGTCGAGGCTAATAATTTGAGAAACATAAATTTGACAAAGTCGAAACCTTGCAGAATTTGTTCCACTCAGAAATTGGCATAGAAGTGTTTAGTCTATCGATCTTTAACCGAAAAATACCCATAGTCGAACCTTTGAGCCTTTGTACAGGGTCGAGGCTAATAATTCGAGAAACATAAATTGGCCAAAGTCGAACACTTGCAGAATTTGTTCCACTCAGAAATTAGCATAGGAGTACTCAGTCTATCGATCTTTAACCGAAAAATACCCATAGTCGCACCTTTGAACCTTTGTACAGGGTCGAGGCTAATAATTCGAGAAACATAAATTGGCCAAAGTCGAACACTTGCAGAATTTGTTCCACATCGAAATTGGCATAGAAGTGTTTAGTCTATCGAACTTTAACCGAAAAATACCCATAGTCGCACCTTTGAGCCTTTGTACAGGGTCGAAGCTAATAATTCGAGAAAACATAAATTGGCCAAAGTCGAAACCTTGCAGAATTTGTTCCACTCAGAAATTATCATAGAAGTGTTTAGTCTATCGACCTTTAACCGAAAAAAAACCCATAGTCGCACCTTGGAGCCTTTGTACAGGGTCGAGGCTAATAATTCGAGAAAACATAAATTGGCCAAAGTCGAACACTTGCAGAATTTGTTCCACTCAGAAATTAGCATAGGAGTACTCAGTCTATCGATCTTTACCCGAAAAATACCCATAGTCGCACCTTTGAACCTTTGTACAGGGTCGAGGCAAATAATTCGAGAAACATAAATTGGCCAAAGTCGAACACTTGCAGAATTTGTTCCACATCGAAATTGGCATAGAAGTGTTTAGTCTATCGAACTTTAACCGAAAAATACCCATAGTCGCACCTTTGAACCTTTGTACAGGGTCGAGGCTAATAATTCGAGAAACATAAATTGGCCAAAGTCGAACACTTGCAGAATTTGTTCCACATCGAAATTGGCATAGAAGTGTTTAGTCTATCGAACTTTAACCGAAAAATACCCATAGTCGCACCTTTGAGCCTTTGTACAGGGTCGAAGCTAATAATTCGAGAAAACATAAATTGGCCAAAGTCGAAACCTTGCAGAATTTGTTCCACTCAGAAATTGGCATAGAAGTGTTTAGTTTAACGATCTTTAACTGAAAAATACCCATATCGCACCTTTGAGCCTTTGTACAGGGTCGAGGCTAATAATTCGAAAAATATAAATTGGAAAAAGTCGAACACTTGCAGAACTTGTTCCACTCAGAAATTAGCATAGGAGTATTCAGTCTATCGACCTTTAACTGAAAAATACCCATAGTCGCACCTTTGAGCCTTTGTACAGGGTCGAGGCTAATAATTCGAGAAAACATAAATTGGCCAAAGGCGAAACCTTGCAGAATTTGTTCCACTCAGAAATTGGCATAGAAGTGTTTAGTCTAACGATCTTTAACTGAAAAATACCCATAGTCGCACCTTTGAGCCTTTGTACAGGGTCGAGGCTAATAATTCGAGAAAACATAAATTTGCCAAAGTCGAAACCTTGCAGAATTTGTTCCACTCAGAAATTGGCATAGAAGTGTTTAGTCTATCGATCTTTAACCGAAAAATACCCATAGTCGAACCTTTGAGCCTTTGTACAGGGTCGAGGCTAATAATTCGAGAAACATAAATTGGCCAAAGTCGAACACTTGCAGAATTTGTTCCACTCAGAAATTAGCATAGGAGTACTCAGTCTATCGATCTTTAACCGAATAATACCCATAGTCGCACCTTTGAGCCTTTGTACAGGGTCGAGGCTAATAATTCGAGAAAACATAAATTGGCCAAAGTCGAAACCTTGCAGAATTTGTTCCACTCAGAAATTGGCATAGAAGTGTTTAGTCTATCGACCTTTAACCGAAAAAAAACCCATAGTCGCACCTTTGAGCCTTTGTACAGGGTCGAGGCTAATAATTCGAAAAATATAAATTGGAAAAAGTCGAACACTTGCAGAACTTGTTCCACTCAGAAATTAGCATAGGAGTATTCAGTCTATCGACCTTTAACTGAAAAATACCCATAGTCGCACCTTTGAGCCTTTGTACAGGGTCGAGGCTAATAATTCGAGAAAACATAAATTGGCCAAAGTCGAAACCTTGCAGAATTTGTTCCACTCAGAAATTGGCATAGAAGTGTTTAGTCTATCGACCTTTAACCGAAAAAAACCCATAGTGGCACCTTTGAGCCTTTGTACAGGGTCGAGGCTAATAATTCGAGAAAACATAAATTTGCCAAAGTCGAAACCTTGCAGAATTTGTTCCACTCAGAAATTGGCATAGAAGTGTTTAGTCTATCGATCTTTAACCGAAAAATACCCATAGTCGAACCTTTGAGCCTTTGTACAGGGTCGAGGCTAATAATTCGAGAAACATAAATTGGCCAAAGTCGAACACTTGCAGAATTTGTTCCACTCAGAAATTAGCATAATTTATCATACCGATACCGAGGCAAGGTCCCCCGAACTCACAGCCAAAAAAAAGATAAAAAAACGAACTTAAAAAAAAATAAAATAGAATGCAAATTACCCCCTAAAAATATCATTCTACATAATATTCTTATAAATAAAATATTTGCATACTCAGCTAAAAAAATTATGGCGAACCTCCCTCTTCTATATTCTACATTGAACCCTGACACTAACTCCGACTCCCCCTCCGCTAAGTCAAGCAGAAATACACGACGAACCCACTGCCGCCCATCCATACGTGGTTAAGCTTAGTACTCCTCGAACTTCATTATTTAAGAATTCTTTCATCTGGAGGATTTCATCCTTATGGAATAATGACCTTCCCGAGGTCGTTTTTTTTCAAAGAATATAACCTCCAACTATTCAAAACCAACGTGAATCGCTTTCTACGCACACGCAGAGTGCCCTAAAGGATTTTCCTATAGTGCTTGTGTTTGATCGTAAAAAAAGACATAATTTATGATATTTACCATTATTTTGAAAACGGCTAGATATAACTTATAAGTATGCTTGTATTACAAAAAAAAATTGTCCTTGAATTCTACGTCAAATAACCAAGTTCCATTTGAAAAACTGAGAAAAATGATTTTAAAATGTGGCGTTTTTGAAATCTTATTATGAACACCCTGTATAAAATAGATAAACGAAATTAGATTCATAGTGTCTCTAGACCTCTTGTCATAAATTTCACCCAATGTCGAGATTAAAAATTTAAAAAAATAGTTCTGGAACTTTTGTTTTTAGTTTTTAATTTATTTCTCCGAAACTACGACACCAAATAAAATTTGAGTCACTTATAAACGATACTAATACGAACCTAAATATGCAATAAAATACTGGGTGTCCCATTTTAAAAAAAATTAACTTTATTATATGCTGTCACACTTTTTTGGGCCACCCTGTATAATGTAAAATATTTTTAAAACATGCCGCTTTTAATTCAAGACCTTAAGCTGTTTTAGTATTGTTGATAAGTTCTTCGATAACGATTTAATCTTCCGTCCCCGCTTCGTTTACGGACCCGGTATAGTATGACCTTAACATGCTAATAAATTTTGTTTTTAGGAAAATTCAGGCCTAACATAGCTACTCTCGTTTAGTAGAGTAAGCTCAGAACCAAGTACTAGCAGTGGCACGTAAGGTTTCTAGAATCTTTAGTTAAATAAACTTTCACACTGTAATTTGATGTGATACAGTAAATACATTCAAATGTCTTACATAATTATTATTCTACATACTTTTTTTTGTATACTTTCTCTACTTAGACCTTCTTCTGTAGTGGTGCACCCATAATCAACAACTGGTTTGTTGCACTGCTGGAAAATATTTAGAAGCATGAGTTTTAAAAAGTTACCTAGGTATGCTATACCCAGTATAACGTTTAGCTATGTTTTAATAGTATTTGTTCAATATTACAGTATTGCTTAAGTTAGTGAAGAACAGATCTTCCTCAATTTAAGAAATGATGATCCCGATGTGGAAACTTTGGAAGTAGAAACAATATTTGATTGGATACCTAGTGGAACATCACCCAGGTAAAACTAAAACTGAAACACGACTAAGCCAAGAATATTTTTGTTCTAGAATTGTAATAGAAATTAGTAATATGTGTCTATATATTTTTAAGTGGTCATGAGGAAATGGATACTACTGATAATCAAAATGTTGTTCCTCATGAGTTTTCATTTATTTTCGAAGAGGAATACACATACATTTTATTAAAACTAACTACCTAATTTACTTTTCGTTAGGACGGTGATAATTATTTAACAGATTGAATATTTAATAATTCTTATCTTCCTGATTTTCTCTCTCTATAGCTATTGCTGTACCTAATAATCTTGTTGGCTGGACCAATAGTAACTTTATTTTTTTGTAACATTCAAATTTAATTTATTATCTCAAATTTTATATTTTAGAGTAAACAAAGAAGAGCTTGAAATTGAAATCGTTCCTCCAGAAGAACCATCCATCAAAGGACATCACATCGTGGAACTTCAGTATGTTTTGAACTGGTCAATGAAAAAAACATTCAGGTTGGGTTTATTTAAGCAATTTGGTCAGTTCTGCTTATAGTTCTGAATAGAAGTAGTTATATGCATTAATAAAATGACATGCGTGCATGACAAATCATATTATGCCTTTTTGGATTCAGGATTACCAATGATTCTACTTACATTTACTGTGTCTCCTAAGTATTTATATAATTTTAATTAAATAATACATCTGAAACAAATTGCATTTACTGTGTTTTAGGTCAGTTGGCCAAATTAAGTTTGTAAAGGAAAGACACATATGTCTGAATTCCATTTTAACCTTTCAATGCGACCACTTTGGAATATCTGAAGACCATTCCACTGAAGATTCACAATTGGACAAGTCATCCAGGGTCAACTAAACCCGGGTGCAGCGGATTCAAAGCACCCGGGCTGCAAAACATGAGGGGCGGCAAAACGAAACTGAACTCGAAAATGGGCATCAATAAGTAAAAGTAAAAAATCATCACACCATGCCTTCAACCTCCACTATTCTATTTGTTGATTGCAATTATTTAAATATAATATATGCAGAGGGCGCGCGGCGTAGATGATATAGAATAAAAACACTTCCGATCGATGTTGGTCCAGATTTAAATACTTTTTAGGACGAGACGCTCTGCTTGCGGTGTGATTAATGAAGCACTTTTTAGCAATAGTTTTTTTTTTGGAAATCATGGAAGTAAATATATGGAATTGAAATCATTGTTTGCTTAACATTCTACTCGTTAAGATGTTAAGTAAGCTAAAATAAGATAAGGTGTTTAATATAAAATAGATTTAGAAGTAAGATAGATGTAATAACTACATCTAGCGGTGAATTTGCGTACCACAAGGCTAAGTCAACGACCATGACGCCAAGGGTCGGTTCTCTAAAAAGAGAAAAACCCGCAAAAACCCATCTCAAAGCGGTTTATTGTTCCTGCATAGATTTTGTGAAATAAGTAACGCACGTTTAGAAAAAAATTAATTTTGTTTTCCAAGGTAAGAAATTTTAGTTTTGCTTTAAACTTGCTTTCAATGCTTTCAATACTTAGTTAAAAAAAAGTCGTAGTTTTGAATTAAAATAAGTTTTTTATTGGTACGTCTTATATTTGTTTATGTACAAGGTGTTTCATTTTTCAGTCATGCTGTAAGTTGCGACATATAGTTTTTGTTTTTAAAAATACCTGGGAATTCAATTAAAACATAAAAAAAGTGTTGTTACTGTAATAATAAAACGTCAATGTAAAATTCATAGGAATTCATAATACTTTGCTGTTATTATTTGGGTCATATGCTAATATAAAAGCGTGTAGTAAAAACTGAAAAACTCTGTCACACCCGGGCGGCAAATTGTGACTTGCACCCGGGCGGCAAATGTGTCCGAGCCGGCCCTGAAGTCATTGCCCAATTATGGAGCTTTTTTTTTTTTATGAACAAACACAAGCACTATAGGAAAAATCCTTTAGGGCACTCTGGGAGTGGTGCGTGTGCGCAAAAAGCGATTCACGTTGGTTTTGAATCGTTGGAGGTTATATTCGTTGGGAAAAACGACCTCGGGAAGGTCGTTCCACAAAGATGTAGTCCTCCAGATGAAAGAATTCTTAAATAATGAAGTTCGAGGAGTACTAAGCTTAACCACATATGGATGGGCGGCAGTGGTTCGTCGTGTATTTCTGCTAATCGTCGCTCTGGGCGGAATTAAGAGGGCAAGTTCAGCCGAGCACCTTTCATGAAAATATCTGTAAAAGACAGTCAAATCCCCAACCTGTCTTCGATGTTCTAGGCTGTCGAGGTTCTTCGTTAGCTCGTGGTCTCCGATCAGACGAATAGCCCTCCTTTCGATGGAATCCAGCAGCCGAAGAGTATGTTTGGGTGCAGAGCTCCAGACATGAGAGCAGTATTCTAGTGATGGTCGAACCTGGGCTTTGTATAGTGTCAAAAGTTGTTGAGGTGTGTACAACTTACTGGTTCGGAAGAGTACCCCAAGCTTCTGAGACGCTACCTTGGCGATTGCCACAACGTGGTTATGCTAAGACATATTTCCTCCGAGATTGATTGGAGCTGTGTGGAGTACGCTTTCCACTGTGAATACATACACTCACCTAAAGGAGTTTCTGTCCGTTTTGGATGTACATTGTATGTCATATAGGATATTCCAAAAAATAGAATTGTAGCTGGGAGACAAATTTACCAAAAATTTGCATGCTTCTATGGAAGAAGCAGGCAAAGCAGAGAAAGAATGGGCCATATATAACTATTGTTTTTGGGTGTCAGGAACAAATATTGTATCGTATGTTCTCGAGCTAACCGTGAAGACTGCCCTACATAGATGTTTCAAAAATTGGGAAAGTTCCTCAAGAGCTATGGAGGCCGATATTATAGTTGAGGGCTTTAATCTAAGCGAAACTCAACCCCAACCCATAATCGCTTCATTGCTGACGGGGACTAGAGTATTTTTGCAAAAATAAAGCCTGAAGTAACTCGCCGTAAGTCGTATAAGTATTATGCAAGAATCATCAATAATAATGTTGGAAAGGCGCTGTATAATTGTTCTAAAAGTTGAACACCACAGGCCAAAAAACTTGTAACTGCAACAAAAATTAAGGAACTCCAAAGATTTGATATAAAGTTACTGTAAGTTAATGCATAAGGCGATGTCGAAAAATTAAAACGGGACATAAATAATACAGTAAACCAAATCTGTGGAGATCATCATAATCTATGTAAGATGGCCCAAGTGACAGATTCAGGCCTTATTCACCACCTTAATATTACGATAAAGAGAACATAAATTTCTTCTTTGTTTAACTTGTTCTTTTAATTTTAGGTGCATTGCAAAAGTTGCGAAAAAAAGGGGTTATCAACTCATTGACAATGAAACCAACAACCGGGCTGAGCTTTACATGTCTTTGCTGTGTAAGTTTAATGCGGCAAAGAGGCTAAATCTCAAGGATCGCGGTTCCTTCCAGACCAGGTCTATGATGTCTGGACTTAGGTATGTCAGTCTCAGTATATTTTTGGTACATGATGTATGTAGTATCTGACAAAATTAAAGATACAAAGAACTTTTTAAAAATTGAATTATTAGAAGACAACTTTAGTAATAGTTCGTAAACATATATATAGTTCATAAACAAATTAATATTAAAAAAATTTACATATGGGGTGTGCTTACTTTCTGTCTGTGTTTTTATGTAAGATATAATATGGGCCCTGACTGGCAGATAGACCTATGGGAAGCGATTGTCGGAAGTCCGGCCGGCGAAAACTTTCAGAAATACATGGCCCAAAATAAAAGAGCACTCGAGTTACAAGGTAAAAAGCCAAGGCAAAGACAAATTAGCAAAAGAACCAGCGCTACAACTACCAAAAACGTAGATTATGAGGTAGAGCTAACAAAAAATTAAATCCTATTAGTCACCTGATCTGAGTTCTGTGTTTTTTCGTGTTTTGTGCAATTTAGATACGATTAATTAAAAAAACCAACCCCCCAACACTTTTAAAAAGTTACCAAACATAACCGGTCTTTTTTCTGCTCGCAAGAAAATATCTTTAGTGTCCCAGCAAAGTATCTTTTCAATCGGTGGTAAGCGGCTTTATAAGCATATAAGAACTTTCCGTTGCCATAACTGCAGGAAAATATTTATAAAGCGACTTTACTACTACATCAATGATATACCAAGCAAAATCAATTTTACTCTCACAGATATTTTTTTTATTGTCCCCTAGTAGGTATTTTTTGTTATCATAGTTCAAATCGTAGTTGTCATTTTACCTACTTATTTAATTTATTTCGTCTATAATTGTAATTATAATATATTGCGACTGATGATAGATACCTACTTGCGATTTCTTAAGTACTTATTTAGCAAGAAGGGGTGTCCTTATTTGGCGAAGGCACCAAATTTAACACAAGCTGAAGAATGAATTTTAATGAAAATAAAATATATTATAGGCCCTTCTGAATCCATTACAACTTTTAACTCAATTTTCAATTTTTTGGCATTTGCTGTAGTTTTGCATAGGGCGGCAGTATAGGCACCGGCATTTGTATTACCGACGTTTTCCATATCATGCAATAAATTCTTTTTTATATAATTTATTTAGCTAAAACTACCCTAATTTAAAAATTAAATCAAAATTTCCTTATCAATTTTGAAATTTTTTTATGATAGGTACCTTAATATATCGGCAACATGGTAATAAGTTTATTCGCTGTTGCTATTTTGGAATATGTCGGCAACATCTAGTACGCAGGGCCGATGCCTGTGGGAACGACGGGTGAGCATCAAATCGTAATCGGCTGAGCGCGCTATCCTTATGACTGTCAAACAAGCTCTGTTTTTTTGGATTTGTTCATCTGTTCTACGTTTTTCTACCTATGCAGTTAATCAACTTTTGGACTGTTTTGTGCGGGCGTGTTGACATACATCGCCAAAGTCACAGGTGATGAGCTCTGGCCATGTTTACGGGGAAAGTTCGTGTAAAAATATGCGAGGCCCAGGGTTTGCGTCCGACGGATTGCTCCAAACGGCACGTATTCGGAAAGGCAGATGAGCAGTTATTGGATCCCTATGTGACTATTGATGTAGACGATACTCAGTTTGCACAGTCAACGACAAAACAAAAAACATTTGACCCTGTATGGAATGAGCAGTTTGAACACAGCGTTGAAAATGCTAAGGGTCTGACTGTTACCGTGTTTCACGATGCCGCGATACCTCCGGATGTTTTTGTTGCTAACTGCACAATTACCTTTGAAGATCTGCTTATTAGAGAAAAAGAGGAAACTGAATTTTGGGTAAGACAGGTTTCAGTCAACTTTTTGAAGCTTACAGATTTGTCTATGTAGTGTAAGATAATTTCAATGTTGCTGATATGGTCAATTCAAAACTTATAATTAGGAAGTTACTGTATTTGGATAGGATACGGTTTTCAGCTATTCTGGCAAATTTAAAATAGTATTTTATTATTCACTGAGGTAAACTTGTTATTTATAAGGTTTCGTTCGTGTTCGGTTCGAGTTTAAGCAGCAAAATCACGATTCGTTAATATATATTAACCAGAAATAAAACAAATTAATTTTTTTACTGATAACTCTAGTTATAATCATTCACAATTAGTAATTAAACAAATTTTTAATCGTGAATATGAAAAGGAACCGCGATACGTCAGAACTCTAATTCTATACATATTGTTTTTTTACACTTCTAAAAGTACATAAAGTAGTTAGATACACTGTCCCGGAATAAAATAAATATTTTTTTTATGAAGATTTTACAATAAACAAGAGTACCCATTTTTGATGAATAAAATTGTACGTGGCTGTATATCCATATATAATACGATAAGTAAGTGCAAAAAGTAAAACTTTGCATAACCCTATTCCGGATGAATAATATCCTCTCCACGCAAGATTCCATATCATTGGCAATGTAAAGCTTTTCGGTTTCAGGGTTTTCCTGGCTACACTTTAAAATTATATACGTATACAGGGTCTAACAGAAAAGTGAGGTAACGCCCAACATTAATTTTTTGATATTTTTTAATTTTGTTTAAAATCTTACACATTTTAATCAACCATCAGCTGCCAATTTTAATAGGCCTTTCTATAGTAGAATATTATTTTTTCTATTTAATTTTGTATAAAATTTCGTTTTATCTAACTAACTACTCTTAGTTTTAACCAAAAACAAATGTATTTTTTGAATAGACTCTTTGAACGAATAGCTTAACATATTATGGGTAACTCCTAATCCATAATAATTGCTTTTTAAAATATAACTCAAGTTCCAAGCAAATATATTTACAAAATACTAAGGGAACATTTTTACTAACAAAACAACAATAAAAAAATAGTTTTGACAGTAAATTAGATTTTGCTGGGTATAAGCATTGCTTTTGTAGTAAAGTCGCTTCATAAATATTATCCTGCAGTTGCAGCCAAGAAAAGTTCTTATGCTTAATAATCAACTTACCAGCAATAATTGAAAAGATACGTTGCTGGAACAATAAAGATATTTTCTAACGCCCAGAAGGAAGGTTATGTTTTGTAACTTTTTAAGTCTTTTATTTAAAATGTATTCCACAATATATCGAATAGTGCGTTAAGTTAGGACACACAGGATATCCGAAGTAAATTGTAAGATTATCAAATATTAGGGTAAATGGTACAGTTATTGGCCTGTTAAGGAGGGTTTTTTTCATTTTTCTCCCACTTGCCAAAAGAAATGCACTAAGTAAATATGTGCAATATTTTTTTACGCGATATGTAATAGTTTTTTATGAAACTAAGCCAATATTATTTTTACTCTGATGAAGTTTTGAAGTAGGGGGAGTGAGGGACGGTTGACCATAAACGAGACATGAACCAGTCGTCATATTTGATTTATATTTCGCACCAAGCGAAATTTACCGATCCTGAACTATGACGATTCATAGGTGTATTGTACCGACAAGGCATCTTAGAGATGGCCAGTACAGCTTAGAAGTTAGAGAAGGTTACATGTTTTATCGTATCCTAAAATTTTGTATATTTCTCTGCTAACATTATATAAGGTAAGTATTCAATATGATTTTCAGGTAATTATTTTCAGTCGTTAGTGCAGTTATTATTTTCGAAAGCAAAACCTTCAAAATAAATTTGCTAGTAAAAAAAAATATAAAAAAATAAGGCGGGTACCGGTTGGGAGATTTAAACCAGGCGCTGGTGGGAGACTTAAACTATGGGTCAAGTCTCCCTCTTAAATAATATTTATTTAGTCTAATATTATTATGGATAACAAACAGAAATGTCCTAAAATATCTATCTATTTGTAAAATATTCTCATTCAACCCAATAAAATCGAATTCTCCTAATCCTAGACAACCATGAGAGTCACGTATCGATGCAATAAAATACGCCAAAGATAATGGAATTACCTTACTAACCTTACTAACACTACCACCACATTATAGCAACTTGATGTTGGGTTTTTTTCATCATCTAAATCTAGGTACCTATAAGTGATGAAATACTGGATGTTAACAAATCCAGGCAGAACCATTTCAATTTATAATATTCCGGAGTTCGTAAAAGAAGCAATGCCGTTTTCACTGAATCAGTCAAATATGTTAAGTGGTTTCAAAAAAGCAGATATATCCAGAAATTTTCTAGGAGGATGATTTTATGTTATCGGCTGTTACAGATAGATACAATGGAATCTGAGAAAGGTGCTAATCCCGAAATTCGGGCTAATCTCGAAGCTATACCCTCGACATCTAGAGACTTTGGTGCCCACATTCAAATTGAACCAGAAGCTGCTATCGCTTCTACATCGCGCAGCATTGTGCGAAAAACAATCAAAGGTCGACAACCTCGAACAACAAAAATTTTGACAATGACACCCGAAAAATTCGATTCCCAAATTACGGAATATTGCACACCGGAAAAACCAAAAGATCCAAAAAATAACCAAAGAAAGGTTGGCAAAACACAAAAGAAACGTAAGGCGGCTGAAAATAAAGCACAATATAAAATAAGAAAAATTACGAAATTTTTTTTCAAATTTCAAATGAAAGTGAGCTAGACGAAGATGAAGCTGGGTACTGCTTTTTATGTAAAACCGATGAAACATTATACATGCGTTTGTGCATACTATGCAAAATATATGTGTATGAAGATTGCGTTGGATTGTCAAAAGAAGATATTGACAATTTCATTTGTCCAAATTGCAGACAGTAGCACAAAAATGTATCTGTTGGTGTTTAGGTTACGATTTTTATTTATATTATATAAGTTTCTTATTTCGTTTTGATAAATACTTAAAACATTTTTTTTTGCTTTAGAAAACTTTAAAATTGTTAATACAAGGTTCTTTTCAATTTTTTGCAATTTACTTAATTACAACATAGAAGTTTCCTATGACAATTATTACAAAATATGATTTTTAGTTATACGACTTATTATGGTCAAATCTCCTTACTATCCCGCTTATGTCTGCCAGTGGTTGAGGACACTTGATCCAAATCTCCTTATCATCAAGACTTACAATAAAATATTTGAACATTTAGACGCATTTTTTGGGCACACTTCTCGTGATATATTCTTGCACTTGTTTGGAAAGGTTGGAGGACAAATCATGTTGTTTGAAATTATTTGAATTTTCTTAGAACTTTTCTTCAAATAATCGCCTTTTTGTCACATCCACAGAAGAGATAATGGAAGTAGCTTTAACAACTAACTTTGGACGTGCTTCAGCTGCGGGGTTTAATTCGTTGTTATCTCTGGGGATACATATTTTAACTCCCTTTTTGGAGATTGTAGATCCTAATTCTATTTTGTCAGTATCCTTATTACTTTGATCGACCAAGCTAAAACTAAGCGAATCAGAAATATTTGGATGCTAGTACAAACCATTATTAAATTTATTTTGGTTCCTCTATTTAAATGTTGTTATTCAAATTCAAACTCCGTGGAATCATATATTACAGTTAATGGCCAGTTAAGGCCAATAACTAAAAATTGCTTATTTCTTATACTAGTTGTTGTCCAGGCCTAAATTAAAAATATTTGCTTAAAATTTGTTATCCTACAAAACAAATATCGATTATTAAACATTGTATGAGGATCTAATAACAATAGAATTACATTTTTAGCACTTACTTTTTGGACTCTGCTTTCGGTCAAAATAAAGAAATTTCAATAGAAGACACAGAACAATCAACACATGTTTAGGTACTCAGCTTGACGCCATTACGAAATAAAGCAACCGTTTTATTTCAAATTTTGACAGCACGTGGACAGATGTTGCCAAATCTATTTCAAAAGTACTAACCACCTTATTCTTGCAAGATATTGTTATTTTCCCCAAAAAATACTGAAATGACCAATAACTATCACAACTCTAGCATTTATCCTAGCTTCCCTATTTATTTTAGACCAAAAATTTGCTTAAACTTTTTAAAGATTAAAATAAGAAAAATGTCCTTCTTCAATTTAAAGCGTATTTTCCTAGTAATTCATAAGTTAATTAACAAATTGTATTTTTTTAAAAATATCTAGGAATTACGGACCTGATACATTTCTATCAATACACCATCAAGGAAATGATTAAAAATGTTCATTTTATATCAATTATATGTATATTATTTTATGTTATATATACTATTTCCGCCATAGTATCATTTAATCATTGTAATTTTTTCCTCAACTGAATACCTGATTAGAAATATTCAAAGTGAGAATTATTTGAAAAAATTAAATTAATAAACCGAATTATAAAGTTGATTACTGGTATTTTCATTTTAATCCGAATTAAAATTAAACAGTCATCGTACTCCAGATTTAAGCTAGTTTGAAGATAGAATTTTCTTAATATCGTAATAACAACGGTATCTGTAAATAAGTTCAAATTTGGTTGACTTTTTATTCTCATTATTGTCTTTAAAAAAAATTCTTTAAAATCAATACGGAAAAGAATATGTTACCAACTAGAAAATATGGAAAATCCCTTATGTCCTGTTCGGATGCACCACCTCGTATACAAAATTCAACTCAATATACCGTTTCCTTGCTTAGGGTTATTTTTCACAATCCATTTTATACAATAGAGGTATATACTTTGAGTTTCGAACAATGCAATTGTTTCTAAAAAATCAAATATTTTTAAAAGATTACTGTTAGTAGTATACATAATTGGTATAATTTATTACAAATAAAGATCGCATAAATAAGAATTTATTAATAAAAACCCTATATTTTCGTTCAATGTATGCTCATAAAGCCACTTACCACCAACTGAAAAGACACTTTGCTGGGACAATAAAGATATTTTCTTCTCCAGAAAAAACGGTTGGTAATTTTTTTATTTGTTTTTCAAAATTTATTCTACAATATACAGATACAAAAATTCAGCACAATATACTGTTTTCCTGTTTAGTTTAATCTCCATTTAAATCCCTCAGCTGGATGTAATATATCCATGCGGACTTGATTGGTTTGTATAGCAGTTATATATAATATTGACAGAGTGGAATTTCGTCCAAGCAGCCAATATATTTTTTTAAATTTTATGTCTTATTTTTCTCCTTTCTTTTTGATATGAGCTCTCCGGCGTAGCTTATCGTCAGTGTTATATCCAAATATTTTGTAGTCTCAAAGTATGGTGTTGGGATATTATTGTTTATGCTAACAGGGATATGTTGGTCTTTTTTGTTTGTGAAATTGAGGTAGGCAGATTTAGCCTCATTTAATTTGATTCTGCATTACTAGTCCAGTTCTTAATTTTATTAACTGATGCTTGAAGTTTTATTTCCGCTTCTTCGTAATCTTTGCCTACAGCGATTATAGCAGATCATTGGCAAAAGTGGCTATCGTGTCATGCTTTAGTTCAGAGATATCGCTGGTGTGTAGTACATAGAAGACTGGCCCTAATACATTGCCTTGTGACTGTAATATATTTACGTTCACAGTAAGGATATTCCTGCTTAATTCTAAAAGCTCGAACTCAAATATAAGATTTCCATAATTATACGAACTGGTTAGGCCAGTGCTTGCTTCATTTATAGCCTTAGCTGCCTCAAGAAATACGGTGAACAAACTTTTCTTTGGTTCAAGGACTTTTAAATCCAAATCTGTGGTCCTGAAGCCCTAATCTATAGTTAAGTGCCTGTCTCTGGGATTATGTTTTTGTTTTGAAGTACTTTTTTCGAATAGTTTTGAAATGACAGGTAGCAAGGAGTTTGACCTTGTAACATGCTTTCCTTTTCGGTTTTTCAATGAGGTTTGGCGATTTACATTTCTACGATTCTCAACATCGTAGGCCGTGCTGATTTTTGGCATTTAGCTTCCTTCGTTTAAGTTTAGTACCCGAGTACCCAATAAAGAATGTTAAGTATGTCGGATTTATTGATTTTTTCGAAGTAGCTAGCGATGCGCGCGTTCGATTGCCGTATTCTATTTTCATATTTTTGGTGTTGGTTGATAAGGAGGCCATTTTCGAGATCATCTTTGATCTGTGAGCAAGCAAATTAGTTTCTTTCCTGCATGGTGCCTATACTATAATTAAGTTAATGATTAATTTTTGTAATCACTTGTTCTTCCGTTCCTTTTGTTTCAAAGATCCTTTTGTTATCGTATTGCTGGACCACGAGGTTGAAAACTGGTTTCTGTTCTCTGCAGCTCACAGAGCGAACTAAGCGAAAAATAGCCGATCTGAAAAATAAACAAGCTAACGGCTATCATCCAGCTATGCCTTTCTACCTTTTCTGCCTTTTTATGCTTTTGACGATTGGCGTACCGGCCACTTTGAGGGTGATGAGCCTAGGAGTGTGTCGTGAGCTTTGGGGCCACTTGAGTATGTACGTGGAGCATTCCAACTAAAGTGCGAGTCCTGTTGTCCCGGGAGTTTCGAGGTGGTTGGGGATGTATTGGACCCTGGCCTCAGCAGAACTGCAATGTTACCCCTTCAAAGCCTTGATTTACAATATTAGAGATATTTTTTCGTATTGAGAACTAGAATATAAACTATAGTAACGGTTTTGTAACTTTTTTAAACGAAGTATTAATAGTAACATTTTTTATTGAGCCAAGCTGATATTACCTTTTTTTTGATTAACCCTAAGGTGCATTTATTTTTAATTAGTTATTTATAGCGTTGTAAGGAAATTGCAATTTTTATGTGCACGTGTTTTATGAAACGTATTTTATTTTTCAACATACATGCGTTAATCAGGTGGTAAGTTTTTCAATTGCTTTATGTAAGAGTTGTTTTAGAATTTCTCCCGGAATTAAATATATCACTAAAGCTTTTTCAGGTTAATGTTTTCCTTAATTTCTGTTTCTATTTCTTCTGGAGTAGCAAGTCGTGTCGATTTATTTCTATACTAATAGTTTTTGGTTGCTTTTATTTTTAAAGAGAATTTTGTTTTATGGAAAATACGTACTTTATACTTTAATCAAAATAATATAATGATATAGTCATTATATGGATATATTTTTTATATTTTATCTTATTTTATTTGAAACTGGAGAAAATTTATAAGTTTCCTGGGATATATAATATTTTAATCAAAACAGGTGTGTAAATTAAAATATGTTCCCATAATATCAACTTTAGCTGTAAAATTGTGTCTACAGTGCTGTTATAACTCCTCGTGCACCATTAATATTATATTTCTACAGTTTATAGATAGTAGTTATCTTAATCGCACATAATTTTCAATTTTTTTGTTTATGCATGGTTATCTAGGCTCTGAACTATCTATTTATCTTATTATGCAAAGGGACCCTATTTGCTTACCATCAATCCCTCAATAATATGTAATTAAATTGTTTTCGTTCTGCAAACTGTACTTATGATAATGTTGTAATTTTTTTATCGCCAGTAGTGGTAAATGTAATAAAGGCCGTTTTTCATGAGTTATGTAACCACTTAATCCTGAATAGACATTTATTCTGCTTACGCTGCATTCATCTTTATATTATAATATTCATTATTGTTCTTTTTAAGTCAGTCAGCTGAAGATATTTCTATTGTAACGTAACGTTGAAATATATGTTTTAAATAATAAGTAAACCTTTTTTTAAAAATACATCATCAATATCGTAGTAGTTAACTGGCGCAGTCGTGACGGATATCGGAAATCAATAATACGTATCGAACGTATTGATTTTTTCGTGGACATTCGAATTAACCGATTAAAAGAACTTACCATCATTAGTGTTTGCTGTGAGGTGTCAGAGTGGATTTCTGAAAATCGAAAACCCCAGTTCATCGTGAACCTGCTACCTTGGAGTGATCGGAGATTGGACCTACATTGCCAAATCTCGCAAGACAGGATATTTTGGGAGGACCACATTGCCAAGCGAAAACCTGATCTTATAAAAGATGTTGATGATCGTCGTTCTTAGTATGTAAGTGCAATTGAAACATATGTCAGAAGTCAATGATATAATTGATCAATTAAGCAACCTTAAATTAGAAATTTCTCCTTCAACTGACTCTGCTTTTCAATCAGAAAAAGTAATTAAACAAATAAATCAAATTTTTATTCAACCCACAATAGGAAACAGTGCTGCAGGCACAGTACAAAATAACTTAGATACTTCGGTCGAAATGGATCACTTTAAACCAGAGTACCTAAACTGTGTGCCACAGTTCGACGGCAACCCTAACGATCTAAATAGATACTTGGCAGTATGTCAAAGTATTATTGATGCGTTTTACAAAAGAAACGAACCAAACAATTTTCAAAATATTTACTTGCTAAATTGTATCGTCGGTAAACTAACCGGGAACGCGAAACTAATTTTAGGTACCAAGAATGTACAAACCTGGGAAGAATTAAAGATTATCTTAAGTAGACACTTTGCTGATCAACGCGATGAGGCTTGTCTAAACAGAGACCTTGTCATGCTTAGACAACAAAATTCAGAAAAACCGTATCAATTTTATGAACGTATTTTACATATTCTAAATCTACTTTGTTCCTATGTAAATATTCATGAAGCGAACGAAGAAGCAAAGAATCTAAAAAGAAATCTTTATAATGATTTAGCTTTAAAAACATTTTTATCTGGCCTACGAGAACCTTTAGGAACAACCATACGTTGTATGCGGCCTAAAGATTTACCTGAAGCTTTACAATTTGTTAATGTAGAATATAACACTCACTATTTTCAAAATTTGTCAAAAATTCCAAACCAAAAACAACCTACACAATATTTTATGCCTACAAATAATCAAAATTTTACGCATACACGACCCATACCACCATTTAACACACATACGCCACACAATTTATTTAGTAACCAATCAACTTTTCCATCTCAGCCTATATCAATAAAGCCGAATTATAATAAAATACCGCAAAGATTCCCTACTAACTCGCAAGTATTTAAAAATAGACCCAATCAAACAAATGTCTTTAAACCCAATCCGAATAAACAATTTCCACCACCAACACCAATGAGCACCAATACGAGACAGACAAATAATACCTTCAGATCAAATACTAATTATCAACCTCAATTAAAAAATCATTTCCAATCACGGGCTAATCAACCACAAAATATCATAGCAGAAGAGTTGTATAATACCAATATTACCAATACTGTCGATAATGACCAATATTATTATGATAATATTGAACAAAACAATTATTTTGATGAAGAAAATAATATTTACGAAACACAAGAACCTCAGTATTTCGACGAACCTGATATAAGTCAATACACTGAACCCGAACCTTCTCAACAAAGTTTAACTTACGCGTCTTGTAGTAATGATCAAAATTTTCGAGATGCTATACAAGAAAACCCCAAGACTTAACACCCGAAGTCATACACTTTAACAACAACAACACAAGTGAACTATCCTATATTGTATTTCCAGAATATAATTTAAAATTTCTAATTGACTGTGGTTCAACAAAATCATTTATTGACCCTGACCTAGCCAATAAATATTACCCAAAAAATATAGTTCACGATCCTTTTATAGTATCAACTGTTTTTCAGCAGTCTGCACATCGATATAGTATGCAAATACCGGCTTCCTCTATTTTTAAATTACCTAATAATAAACATCTGAAGTTCTATTTATTCAAATTTCATAACATTTTTAATGGATTAATAGGTTTAGATAATCTAAAAGAATTACAGGCTAATATTGATTATGGTAAAGGATTTTTAATCACCCCGTACACTAAAATTAAAATGCAATTTCTTAAAACTAAACCAGAAGTAAATAATATAACTATATCTCCTCGTACTGAACAAGTCGTGAAAATTAAAATCAACATACAAGACGGTGAAATAATAGTACCTTATCAAAAACTGCATAATTGCGAAATACCAAACTGCCTAACAATAGCAAAAAATGGTTATGCCATAACCACTATATTAAATAACACTAGCCAACCTGTAACATTAGACATTTCAGAAAACTTTGAAGTTGAGCGATTTGATCCAAAAGATATTGAAAAAATTGATTTAAATAATTTTAACAATTCACCGGATTTACCCTATTTCGACCCTTCTAAAATTCGAACGGACAAAAATACTTAAATTATGCAAAGAATTTTCTGATATATTTTATCAAGAAGGTATACCTTTAACATTTACCAATAAAATAAAACATTGCATTAAAACAACCGATGAACAACCCGTATACACAAAATCCTATAGATACCCCTTCGTACATAAAAAAGAAGTAGAAACACAAATAAGAAAGATGCTCGATCAAAAAATAATTAGACCTAGTAGTTCGCCCTGGTCCGCACCAATTTGGGTTGTCCCAAAAAAATTGGACGCCTCGGGAGAACAACGCTGGAGGGTAGTAATTGATTTTAGGGGTTGTAACCTCAAGACTATAGACGATAAATATCCCTTACCTAATATTACAGACTTATTGGACAAACTTGGCAAATGCCAATATTTTACAACGTTAGACCTCGCTAGTGGGTTCCATCAAATCGAGATGAACGAAAATGACATCCCCAAAACAGCCTTTAGTACCGAAAATGGTCATTATGAGTTTACTCGCATGCCATTCGGGCTAAAAAACGCCCCAGCGACCTTTCAGAGGGTCATGGATAGCATTTTACATGGAATTCAAAACGAAAAATGCCTTGTTTACCTAGATGATATAATTATATTTTCAACGTCCTTGCAAGAGCATTTAGAACGCCTTAGGTCGGTCTTTCAAAGATTACGCGACTCAAATTTCAAAATACAATTAGATAAAAGTGAATTCTTACGTCACGAAGTCGCATACCTAGGTCATATAGTGACACCAGACGGCGTTAAACCTAACCCTGACAAGATATACGCGATTAAAAAATTCCCTATACCTAGAACGACTAAACAAATAAAAGGATTTTTAGGTTTATTAGGTTATTACAGGCGATTCATTAACAACTTCGCAAAAATCACAAAACCGCTTACTAAGTGTTTGAAAAAAGGCGCAAAAATAATACACGATCAAGAATTTATAGAATGTTTCGAAATTTGTAAAAACTTATTGGTAAACGAGCCCATCCTGCAATATCCTGATTTCAGTAAATCGTTTAATTTAACATGTGACGCTAGCAATGTTTCCCTAGGAGCCATTCTGTCTCAAGGTAACATAGGTCAAGATTTGCCAATAGCCTACGCGTCCCGTACTCTTAATGATTCAGAGCGCAACTATTCGACTATCGAGAAGGAATGCCTTTGTTTAGTATGGGCCACCAAATATTTTAGGCCATATTTATTCGGTCGTAAATTCAATATAATAACCGATCACAAACCCCTTCAGTGGCTTTTTAACTTAAAAGACCCTAGTTCAAAACTTTTACGTTGGCGTATAAAATTAGAAGAATTCGACTATAAAATTATATATAAAAAAGGGAAATTAAATACCAACGCTGATGCTTTAAGTCGCATCGAATTACACACAAAGGAAACAGACGGTTTTCCTAATCTTGTTTCTTACATAAACGACTTTAATAAAAGCTTAGAAGCCCAAACGCAATTTGATAATAATACAGTTATAAACAACCCTAACTTAGACCAAATGTCTACTATGGCACAACCGGACCTTGAACTACAAACAGCTGATGCTGATGTCAACGAGAATGATGACCAAACCGTGCATACAAATAATGAACAAGATCCTATAGTAGGAGTCCCAATTATCGAATCAGCCGTAAACTATGGTGCCAACCAAATAATAATTTCAAAAGTTTTACATTCACCTGCAAAACCAAGACGTCTTATTTTATTCGAAAAAAAGAGACGACTTATCGTCCAAATTTCTGAAAACAATTTTGAAAATGATATTTTACAATTTATTAAAGAACATGTAGTTCCGGATAAGTTATATTCACTTTATTTCGAGAATCCCGAAGTTTATGAACCTTTCTGCGAAGTAGTAAGAAAGAACTTTAAATGGCAATCATTAAGATTTAAAAGATGCCTCATAAAATTAATCGATGTCGTAGACAAACCAGAAATTCCAGAAATTATTAAAAACTATCACGAAAGTAAAACCAACCATCGCGGTATCGAAGAAACGGAAACACGAATAAAAAATAAATATTACTGGCCTAACCTTAAAAGTTCAATTCAAGCGTATATAAACGAATGCGAAATTTGCCAAAAAAGCAAATATGAACGTCATCCAATTAAAACTGAAATGAATATAACCCCTACTGCGACTAAACCATTTGATATAATACACCTTGATACATATACATTAGATAAAGTCAAATTTTTAACTATCATTGATAGCTTCTCTAAATATGCGCAAGCATATCCTTTAAAATCATTAGCAGCTTCGGAAATATCTGATAATCTTGTATCATTCTTTTCTCATCACGGTGTACCCGCAAAAATTATCTTAGATAACGGTACGGAGTTCAAGAATGCTGTAGTCACAGAATTACTACAACTTCACAAAATTAAAATACACTTTTGCTCACCCAATCACCCACAATCCAACGGTGTCATTGAGAGACTTCATTCCACCTTGACCGAACACATAAGATTATTAAATAATCAAGGGTTCAATAACACACCTATTATACAAAAAATGAAGTATGCAATTCTAGCTTACAACCACTCCATTCATTCCGTAACAAACTTTAAACCCATTGACGTAATAAGCGGACATATAAGTTCCAATGACCCATTTAATCTGAAATTAGACCAACTCTTATTAACAGACTACGTCACAGAACATAAAGAAAAAGCAAAACTTTTGTATTCTAAAATTAATGAAAACCTCATTAATCAAAAGGAAAAAATTATAACAAATATTAATAAAGACCGTGATAAACCTACACTATTTATACCTGAACAAAAAGTATATGTCAAAAAACACGTACGTCAAAAACTTGCCGATACATTTAATCCACCCACACAAATACAAGATGTTGACACAATACGTAAAACCGTGGCAACTACGTCACAACCTAAAGTCCACATGGATAACTTGAAACGGCCTTTAAGAAACAAATACAGTTTCGATAATTAGTTTCAACCACTTAATAATTTTATTATCTTATATTTTAATACAAATACATTTTGTAACACCGCTTCGCTCACAATTACATTTAAATACTATTAGTAATTAAGAATATTATATTTCAGCACTATCGCATACGTGATAGGAACTCCTGAACAGATCAACATACGAAAACTAGACGATAACCCCGGAATTATTCCAGTTAAATTAGGGACGGCAAAAATTGAAAATTACGCCTACACACTCATACACTATTATGATTTAACTCCTGTAATACTAGAGATAAACAAGTTACATCTTAAATCTCAATACGTTATTAAAATAATAGACACACATAAAGAACATAATGATGACACCAGTAATTATATAGGACTATTAAAACTAACACAGGATAGAGTCGAAAATAAAATAAAAGAAATTATTCCTCATCCTGACAGAATTAAACAAGGACTAGTAAACGGTCTTGGATCCATATTTAAAGCTGTCACAGGAAATCTTGACGCATCCGATGGTGAACGGTACGAAAAGCTTATTCACGAATTAAGACAAAATCAAAATAATTTGCAAGCAAACATTTTGGAACAAAACTCACTTTCTTTAAATGTTATTGAAAAATTTAATTCTACAGTACAACAAATAAACTATAATGAAAAATTGTTAGAATCTAAAATAAAACAAATCTCTCTTATCATACAAAAATCTGCTTACAGAGAAAACTCTCTTTATATAAAAGATGTTATTAATCAAATACTTAACGTATACGAAATAATCGATTCTATATTACAAGATGTAGAAAATTCTTTAACATTTTCAAGATTAAAAATAATGCATCCCAGTATAATAAGAACTGAAGACCTTTTCATTGAATTAACCAAGTTACAAAAACGCACAGATATTCAACAAATGCCTTTACCGGTGACGTTAGAAAACACCTTACTTTATGAAAAGATCATTAACCTCGAATCTTTCGTGCTTAATAATAAAATAACATATCTTTTACATGTACCAATAATGCACCCACATTCTTTTGATTACTTTCATATATATTCAGTTCCAATATACTATCAGAGTCTGTTTAAGGTTGTCTTGTCGTATAATAAATATTTATTGAAAAATCAGTTGCACTACGCATATTACAATCAAGAATGCCAAGAAGTACTCCCACAATTCTATATCTGTGAGAAAGAAAACTTTTACGAAATTGAAGATACCAGCCCTTGCGAAGTCAAACTATTAAACTCTGACAAAGACACCTCATCCTGTAAGCAAACCGAAGCAAAAATCACAGAAACTATAACCAATCGTTTGGACAAAACCAATCAATGGATATTGGTCGCACCTACCAAAGAAACCATCAAATTGAAATGTTTTGGTCAATCCGAAGTCCGGAATGTTATAGGAACTTATCTATGCTATATTCCGATTGGCTGCCCAATCAACACTCATTCAGAGTCAATAATCAATGACCGGAAACAAATCAAATCTAATAATCAACCAATATTGTTTCCAGATCTTCCTGAAACACCCAATCTGTTACCAGTATTGAATTTAAGCCTGCACCTGCACGACTTAAAACTAGATGACCTACATAGACTGAAAAATGAAATCAAACAAAACCAACCCCGTTTGATTTTCAGTGAAATGAAGAAAGCACCAAGCCTATGGACAATATTATTATACATTTTCATCGCCATTCTATGCCTGTTTATTGCCTATAAGAAAATAATGCCTAAAGTCCTGAAGAGAAAACAAGAAACATATTCCAAAGAAGAAATTCAACTACCCTGTCAAGCCTGATAGTTGAATCTTATGGGGGGAGGAGTTATGTAACCACTTAATCCTGAATAGACATTTATTCTGCTTACGCTGCATTCATCTTTATATTATAATATTCATTATTGTTCTTTTTAAGTCAGTCAGCTGAAGATATTTCTATTGTAACGTAACGTTGAAATATATGTTTTAAATAATAAGTAAACCTTTTTTTAAAAAGACATCATCAATATCGTAGTAGTTAACTCATGTTAAATATTTCTTATGAAATATGGCAGACTGGAATATAAAAAGGGTAGTTGTCAGTAGTTAAAACTAGCTGCTAAGATTTAGAAAGTTAGTGTTGAATTAGATCAAGAACTAGTGAATATTGTAAGAATCTTTGGATCTTAGAACTGAATATTAATGATGTTTCACTGAATTTGACCACAATGAATTTTATATTACAAACTTAATATACACTGAAAGTTAGAGCTGAGCTAAGTTTAAGCCGTTTTTGCATAACCGGGCGTAAGTTGAACATAAATAAGTTCTAAGATGCGTGAACTTGAACGAGCCACCAATTTTTTTTTGTCATCACAATGCATTAATACCTTGGGGCATCGACACATTATGTTTTGTATTTTTTGGTTTAAAAATTTTTTAAATTTATAGATAGAATAGGCAAGACAAACCTTATTGCCTTCTCGTTAAATTAAAATAATATTTTCAATAAAAATTTAAGATAATATTACTATTCCTTATTTATGGAAAATTACCTAATAATATTTACAAAAGATTAATTTAAATCCCTGCATATATTGTATAATGTTAAGTTTACATTTAGTACCTTCTTGACGGGCTTAATACACACGAATCTCGCTGCGCCAAAAGTTACAGCTACAAGCCAATAAAAAGATCAGATATATCATGCGACTGACGCCTGAATCTCACCTGGGACGCAATACTTGTTAATTCCTAATTGGATAAAGTGTACTTTTTTTATGTCACATTCGTATATTTTTTACTAACTCGGTAGGCCTTGGCCAAGAATGATGACGTTTTGCAATACGAAAACTTTTTGGATGACAGAACAATTAAATCATTCTATTTCATTACTTAATATAAGCCAAAACTTATAAAATCGATGATAATAAAGTACTATCCTAAAAATATAATCCTCTGGAAGACATCCAGATTATAACATTTATACAGGGTGTCCGGGAAAAGGAGGTCAATCCATTAACCATATATTCCTTGAGCAAAAATAATATTACTTTTATAATGCCATTTTTCATTCTTGACCCTCATATGCGATATACAGGGTGTTAAAGTTTGAAATTAAATACTGATTTTTTTTTAATAGTTCGAGTATTTAATGAGATATTAATTTCAAATTTGGTACATTGCGTCAGCCTAAAAAGCTACATCTTTTTACAGGAACAAAACAAGAAACTTTTGTCAAATAATCAAAATAGGGGGGGTTCAGTTCCCGCTGACCACCCCTATTTTTTAGTGTATGCGCCAGTGACTTCTAAACTATAATTTTTTGGTAATCATTTATTTTTGATTATTTTTTCTCCCTTATAAAATTTCGATCAAATCATGTGTTTTGGAGATAATTTGAAAAGCATGGATCCTTACAAGATGCCAACGCGGCTGACGGTAATCCAATAATTTTCAAATGCTAAATCAAGTCAGCCGTTGTGGCATTACCATGGATACAAGATATAATTAAGTAAAACTTTGCAATAAGTGACAATACCGAAAACAAAAGACTAACCAAAAATAAGGACAGTGGCGTACAGATAAAAACCTGTAGTACTAATTCAGTTAAATGAAATTAGTTTATTAACCTACTAAGAACTTACTATTGCTAATATTCATATAACAGTAAACACCATTGTTATCATTCGTTCTTAAGACAATAATTTACTATTACTTATTAAATACATTTGAAACATCATAACAAGATAACAAATACTCAAAACATATTATTTTCGAAAGGAGAATAATAATCGTCGCGACATCTCGCGGTGGTACATAAAAACGGCGAACCGCGTCTGGGTATTAGTCTGACGAAGGAAAATGGAAACAAATTTCTATATTCAAATATTATTTTTTTAAATTAACGTTAGTAACAAAAAACAAACAAAAAAAATAGTCTAAAGGAATTGCTCGATATGACCTCCATTTTTTTGAATACACATGCGAGCTCTCTTTATTAAAGAAAATCTTAACCTTTGAAAAATATGTGGTTTTAACCTGAACTACTGTCCAGCTTGAAGTATTCTTTCTATTAAATGATTCTCGCTCAAAATCGGAACCATATACACAAAATCTTTCATACACCAATCCAGCAATTAGGAAAGATTTGGTGTAAATATTTCCTAACATTTATAGCAAAATGCGGGGGAACACCGTCTAGTTGAAACCAAATATTTTGTCTAACTATTAGAGGCAAATCATCAAGTAAATCGGGCAGTGTGTTTTGAAGAAATAGTAAAAATGAATGACCAATCAAATTTCCTGGTAAAGTTACAGGACCAATTATTTACGACACCTGCCCACACATTGACTTTAAAATTTACTTGATGATGCGTCTCTACTATGGCATGAGGATTTTCTTCTGTCCATATGTGTGTGTTATGAATATTTGTTATCCCGTTTCTCGTAAATGAAGCTTCATCAGTAAACAAAATGTGTCTGATGAAACGTACATCTCGGTTATTCATTTCACATAATCATCTATAAAATAAAAGCCTTGCTTCGAAGTCTTGAGGCAAAAGAGCGTGCACTTTTTGAATATGATACGGGTAAAGCTGCTGATCTCGTAAAACATGGTGTACCTCAGTTTTCCCAATGCTTTCAATCTGCCTAGATAAAACCCTAGTACTTATGTTTGGTGTTTCTTCGACAATTCTTAAAATATCCTCCTCTTGGCCTGGCCGAATTACACGGGGTCTGCCGCAATTACATCTCCGATCTTCGCGAAAATGTCCATTCTGTCTAAGTCGGTTCACTAAGTTAGAAAAATATCTCCTTTTTGGGGGAACTCGATCTGGAAATTTTTCTGCATAGCGCCTAGTAGACAAACTAGCGTTGGAGTAAAAAAAAAACAACGATGCCGTATCCATGGTAATGCTACAACGGCTAACTTGATTTAGCATTTGAAAATTATTGGATTACCGTCAGCCGCGCTGGCATCTGGTAAGGATCCATGCTTTTCAAATTATCTCCAAAACACATGATTTGATCGAAATTTTATAAGGGAGAAAAAATATTCAAAAATAAATGATTACCTAAAAAAATATAGTTTAGAAGTCACTGGCGCACACACAAAAAAATAGGGGTAGTCAGCGGGAACTGGACCCCCCTATTTTGAGTATTTGACAAACATTTCTTGTTTTGTTCGTCTCAAAAGATGTAACATTTTGTGCTGACGTAATGTACCAAATTTTAAATTAATATCTCATTAAATAGTCGAATTATTCAAAAAAATCAGTTTTTAATTTCAAACTTTAACACCCTGTATATCGCACATGAGGGTCAAAAATGAAAAATGGCATTATAAAAGTAATATTATTTTTGCGCAAGGAATATATGGTTAACGGATTGACCTCCTTTTTCCGGACACCCTGTATAGCTTTACTTAAAGCGATATAATATGCCACTTAAAACATATTGCGCAAATGCAAATAGAATATTTATAAGTGTGCGGGTATTGCTGCAAAAATAAGGTTTTAAAAAATCGCCTAATTTATTGGTATACCTACTTTAAAAGTGCACTTCTTCACTTAGGATGTTCCGCGGTTGCTTGATCGAGTCAGTTCAAGTTTATAATTGGTTCCCAGCGAACTATTACTGCGAGCGTAGCGCAACTGAACTCAACTGCTGTGCGAAAAAGTTTAAAAATGGATCGTTACCTTTGGGGTGAATTAATATTTAAAGGGTTCTTAGCTGCAGTATACACTAAAAAAGGGATCATTTGTATCAAATGTATCTGACATTTGCCGAAATGAATGAATCTTTTGATATATGCAAAATGAATGGCGCATTTGATTTAAGGGCACCATTTCCTTACTTCCAATTCAAAATAATTCATTGGTTCAAAGAAATATGAGTTTATCACAAAATCTCAGACCTTTAGAGCAAACCCCCCGGTCTTGAGCTTAAGTCTTTTTAACTTGTAGGCAAAGACACTGCCATTTTAATTCTCACATTAAGGTACTAAAAACAAAAATATAGCAGCAGTGAATTTCTACCTGTAATAAATTTTCGTAAATTCAACATGTTAGAAATACATAAAAATAAGTTACACTTAATTATCAAATTAAAATTTTTGACATAATTGGTTCCAACGTCACAAAATTAACAATTCTTGTACATTCATAGTGATTTTAACACACAAAAAGCTAGAATCCATGATATCACAGAGCCAACAGCCGACAAGAAAAACAATGTGTCGTATAAGTAAAACTCGGGTTCCGGGAATCCCGCCAGCCAGCTGTATTTACAAAGTAAAAGTCAACACTCGGGATTCCCAAATTGGACGTATTAGAAATACTGTAGCCTATATTAAATAAAGACAAGAAGCAATCAGGAGAACAACAGGAACAGGTAAGGAAAGCGATAAGAATAGAAAAGCGACAAGTTCGCCATCGCTAAAATAGTACTCCATAATCAAATGAATAGAGACGATTTGCGACCAATTCGTACGATGCTGATCTACTGAGAAAGGCCAAAGAAATGATGAATTAATCCCAAGAACGGATGTGTTCTTATCCCACGAGTGTATATTTTAAGTCAAATGAATGAAATTTTAGATCATAAAATGGGCAAGGAAAAATAACCGGTCAGCGAGTTTTAGAAAAATCTACCAAAGTGACAATACAGAATTTATTCCATGTTAGATTTTTACAATGTATCTAATAACGGTTGAAAATCGTTGCCAATTTTTTAACGCTATCTAGTCGGCTACCTGGCATAGATATACAGGGTGTTATGGAAATAACTTATTATATTTAAATGGGTGACTCCTTGGGTGTTCTAGAGAAAGTCTACATACTTATACTTAGGTAAAGTCCGTTTTGTTGCAGTTGATAGCTCATATCGAGGGTTGAAGCCATAAAACAACCGTAAACCATAGGCGTTGCCAATAGTAATTACCTTATTTAATAAGAAAATTGGCCTCTGTCCATTGTTAAGTAGGATTAGGGTTAAAGTAGGTACAACAGGGGTAATTAATTTACCTATTTTTGCCTGCTTTAGGATGTTATTACGCCATTTGATGTGCGTTTGTCAAACTATGTATTTAGTTGTATTTAGATACTGCATTATCTCAAAGTTGAATTATTTCCTATACTTGTAACAATGGCTTCAAGTTTTTCGCCAACGTGTCTTCGTCAAATTAGCAAGAGTGCATATTCTCTCCGAGAAAAGACATTAATATTAAACGTGCATGATGCTCTAGTGTACCAGAAACCTGCAAGTGATGTTCGTAGCATCATTGCAGAGTGTGCCAATATGGTAGGAGTTGGAGAGGCTACTATATATAGGTTCTTGCGTGAAAGAAAATCTAAGAACCTCAGTGAGCCAAAACCACTCCCAGGAAAGAAACCGTTAGAAATTGACAATTTCATTAAAAATGGTATTAGAAGAAAAGTACATAGTTTTTATTTTGCCAAGGAAATACCAACTATAGACAAAATTTTACAAGCCATTAACTACGACGAGGACTTACCACAGCTATCACGAACGAAACTATGGAAAATACTTCATGATATGAACTTTCGATGGGAGAAGCAAAACAGAAAATCTTTTCTTATTGATAGAGCAGATATTATTTGCTGGAGACGTCAATACTTAAGGTCCATCCGAAATTACCGCAGCGAAGTCAAAAACATTTTCTATTTGGATGAAACTTGGCTGAACGAAGGGCACACCGTATCTAAAGTTTGGCAAGATAAAAATGTCCTAAGTTCTCGACAAGCTGTCATGGAAGGCTGGTCAACAGGACTTAGACCACCATCTGGAAAGGGACGCAGACTTATTATAACTCATATAGGAAGTTCAAATGGCTTTTTGGATCAAGGATTATTACAATTCCAGTCGAATTCTACTAAAGACTATCATGAAGAAATGACTGCTGATGTTTTCGAGGAATATTTTAAGCAAATGATAGAATACATTCCCGCTAATTCTGTAATAGTGATGGATAATGCCAGCTATCACTCTAGGCTAAAAGAGAATCTTCCCACAACTTCATGGAAAAAGGCGGAAATCGTAAACTGGTTACAACGAAAGGAATTGAGTTACGATAATACCATGGTAAAAAAAGAACTTTTGGATATTGTTAGGCTACATAAATCACAGTATAAAAAGTATGTTATTGACGAGATGGCAAGAGATCGAGGTATTATAGTGCTCCGTTTACCACCTTACCATTGTGAGCTAAATCCTATCGAATTAATATGGGCTCAAGTAAAAGGATATGTTGCTAGAAATAACAAAACTTTTAAAATGCAAGAAGTGCGACACCTCTTGCTTCATTCTTTAGCAAATGTGTCATCAGAAAATTGGCAAAACGCCATAAAACATGCTATAGTAGAGGAACAAAAAATGTGGGAACTTGACAACGTAATTGACACAACTATGGAAATTGAGCCTTTAGTAATAAGCGTAGGACATGATGACTCTTCAGATTCTTCTGAGGACCATTTTATCGAGTTATAATTATTGAAATTGTCAATATTTTTTGATCTGTAAATAAATTAGTTTTCTTGTAAATAAATTCATAAAATCATAAAATCTATTACATTTAAATAAAATAATAAGCGGTTACATTAAAAACCCAACTCTCCGACCATGATGGGCCGTTTTAATCATTATCCTTTCATTTCATTTTATGGCTCTATTGTTACTTTATCTGTTACCTGGTGGAATAGGTCAAAATTTCTTCATCTTTATGCTAGATGTACGTAAAAAGACCATTTTATAGGTAAAATATTTTAGGCCACCGGGCCCTTGTTTTGAATCTTTAATGAGGGTATCGAGCTATCAACGGCAACGAAACAGACTTTAATAACCCTTTTTACCCACATACTGTCGCGCCGTTTCATCTGGATTCACTTAGCAACAATGTGGGTCTAACTACTAATCGTGGGAGTATACTAACAGTCATGTCAGATCATACCGCGTGTCTCGCCCTTGCTTGGATATGGCCGCGCGCCACTATCGTTGCTTCAGTATGTTTCGAGACTCGGGGGTGGAATGACGCTGTCGAGGGTCCCACGTGATCGACGTATACGAGTTTTAATGGTTTTGTTAGTTGTAGCAGTACCCGATTTTTTTTCGGCTGTGAAATAATTCAGAATAATAAATGTTGTGATGTGATTTCAAATTTGTGTGATATTATCTACTGTTAGTTCTGTTGAAAAACATACTTTTTGTGTTTTATTTTTTTATGGAATTTAATTATAAAACAGATTATTTTAAAATAAGATCGAAGGTAACAGAGTATGTACGGGCGGCCCCGAAAATTTTGAGATTTCATATAAAGTGTATATTTCGCTTAATAATGTAAAGCGCCATTTATGGTTATTTTTCTTCAATTTATTCCCATGTCAGGATCTGTCGGTTAAAATATAATAAGTAATTTCAATAACATTTTGTATAATATAAAAGGGAGGCAAAATATTCCATTCAAAAAGTACCATATCTGCTTACAATCATTGACGTCTAAAGTTTCAGATAAGGTACAAGAAGTGGGCTTTAACAAATGACAACGCCGTAATAAGCTACGCGTCTGGTCGCTGTTATCCTTACCAGTGCAATAGATTGTGCTTTTTAGGATCATAAAAACTTATTTTAATTTGATTTTTATTTGTCTATGGGTGCTAACAACAATGTGACTTTTGTAGATTTTGAGGCCAATATAATTTTGCTCATCAGTGGCTGCAGTTAGGTCAGGATATTCCGGATTTTTGAACGTGTCATCATCTACAGATCTAAAAGTTATGCATCAATATTTTAATTACAACAAAACATCATAAGTTTTCTTAACTATAGCGTGTTGACGTAGAAACGCAGAAAAATATTTTAACTATTATAAGAACGTTTGCTTGTCAGGTGGTAGTAATATCATATTGATATAATATATGGTAAAATCCTTTCCTACCCACCCGAAGAACTTTATACGATAAGGACGTATTTTTATCTTAAACAAAGTTAGCTATTAAAATACTATGTCGCCAGTATTTTATTTATAGCCACTGTAAAAATAAATTTCCTAAATAGTTAATGTTTGGGACTATATTTACCTCGCCACTGGCATCTCCCCACTGCGACTATTTAAAGCTCGAAGGGCGAGACGACAAGAACACTTGCACTGATGCACTCGAGACCAACGAATACTTATAACCAGGTAGAGAAAAAATCGAAGCAGGCATAAAAGTTATGGCATCCATTATGCGTGGCATCAGCTGACAAAGCGCACGTGCTTTTCAAATGTCGCTTTTGTCCAAATTTTTATTACTGTCAATATTTTAAAGTGACATTTAAGTAAAAAAAAACATTCAAAACCCTTTTATTTCATTTACTGAGTAGTGAAAATCAAATATTAGGATGTTTAAGCTGTAAATATCACTTTAATATAATCCTTTTATATCATTTATTGAACTAACATAACTACAAATGAAGAATTTAACTACAGAAATAAGCTTGTAAGTAGTTTTATTAAAAAATAGGAAGTAAATCATAATTTACATAAAATATTTTACCATCCTCACTTCACTTCTAGGCCTTAGAAAATATTTCAGATTCCAAGTCAGAGTATATTCTTGGGCCCAATATGATTTCTGAAAAGAAATTATTATTGATCTTGCTCTCAGTACACTTTGTTCAATTTTTGGTTAAAAATATTATTTTTTTACTTAGGTTTAAATTTCGTTCTTAAGTTATTTTTAAATTTGCCAACTGAAAAGGCATACTTTGGAAAAATTATAGGTATATTAGGGTGGCCCATTTCCATAGGGGTGAAAAAAAGTTTTGAAGATTCTTACCGGGCCACCTTGTGAAAATGTTCCTTTATATTAAAAAATAAAACCACCAAAAATTCAATCCAATCCGACAACAGGAACACGTGCTGCCAGCAGGTCCAAATATTAGGTACAGTTAGGTACCTGGTATATACAATATTTTATTAAATAATCCTCAATTTATTAGCTATTGCGGGGTAGATCTGTGTCAGATTGTTTTGTTGCCTGTAATTAAAATATTTATTACCAAATTGGTCACTTCTAAAAATATCCCTAATCCTTTACAGGTAGCTGTTTTCTTGGAAGTGTTGTGTATTTCCAGCGGCTTAGCCAGTAACCCCCTATTAATAATTTCTTACTTATGTTATTATGCAAGATAAATTAAGTTTGCTGTGTATTTTTTTGTGAAATTAAAAAACCATCGTGATGTCTGGGAATCGAAATTTACGGAAAGATAGTATCGTGAACTTAATTGGACATTATACACCTCAAATTATTGGTAATAAGTTGCCTTCAAATAAACAAGTTTTGCATGTTTTATTCTTTAACATGCGTGAAGTGAAACTAAGTTTACGTGATAGTGCTGCGCTAACTATTAAAGAAGCTTCTATTTTTTGGGACAAAGCTCGCATACCAGTACGAAAAGAAAGCCACTGTATTGAAAAACTGGAAAACTTTACGCAGAGTGGAGAGCGTTCCAAAAATCAGCTAAGAAAAAGAGAGAAAGTGCAAAACAAAAAGAACAAACATTTGTGGAAAAGATGGACGATTTATTTAGCCTGGTTTACAGTACCTTCGGCAATAAGGCCCCATTTCACGAATTAATAAAATATAAAAACATAGACGACAGTATATCTAAAGCTGCATGTGGTAAAATAAAAAACCATTTGTGGTATTAAAATCCTGAAAATGTTTCCTTATCGTTCTTCGATGAAAATATTGTAATTGATGTTAAGAAGGAAATGGTAAGGGCTCTAAACAGGCCAGCGACAGATGAAGAGGTCATTAAACGCAATTGGAAAGCAATCCAGCAACTTGGAATAAAAACGAAAGTTACAAAAAGTGTTGTAAAATTATTAATAATCTTAAAGTAGTAAATGACACAGCTGAGAGAGGTATCAAGCTAATTAATGATAATAACAAAATATTAACTAAGGACGAAGAGCAAAAGCAATTTTTACTTAAAGTTGTTAAGGATTATAAAACACGTTTTCCAAATGTTAAAAAAAATACAATGTTGCCGGACTTATAATAGTCTTATTAAGTAAACTTGTATGACTTAATGTACAAATTGTTGTTCAATTATTTTTTTATAAATATATCTCTCCAAATTTGAGAAAGTATACATGTAGTGTTATTTTACCCATTTATTCCCATTAAGCATAATTATTATTATTTTAATAGTCTTGCTTGCTCAATTCTTGCTCTTGTGCTTTCAGGATAACAAATATTGTTCTTGATGATTGGTGAGATGCAACACAAAGTGCTACAAAGTGTTGCACCTCATCAATCACTTTAGGGTCATTATACGCTCTTACATCGTTCCTTTCATCAGATCCTAGCTTCATTGATGAGCCGTGATAAGGCGAAACTGGTCTGGGGATGGGTTTAGGGAAGGGAACGACCAAACATTTAATTTAAAAATATTGTTTTGTAATACATTTTGCCTTTACAAAGACAACAGATTTGCAAAATTAGGTAATAATTAATTTTCCATTTTTATCAGAATTAACGTTGCAGGTATCCGATCAAAATAAAATTTTAGTGGGGATGTTTTTTCATCAAATGGAACCATTTTGAGGGGTGGCAGCTCAATTTTTCCTAGGTTGCATAAGATGGGCCACCCTAAGGTATATCCTAGTATTTTTTTAAATTTTGGTGTTGTAAGTTCTGGGCCCCATTTCCCATTGACTCCCTCTGACTTTACGGTGTAAAATAATTTTATATATTCGTCCAATAATCAAAAAGAGGATAAAAATATTATTTTAAAAATATTTAAAAGAATTCTGACCACAAGTTAATATGATAAAGCTGTAAATATGTTGCATATAGTTTTTCAGATCTAGATTGATAAATTATTAACTAAAATGTACGAAAAATTATTTAAAAAGGTGTTTGCTACTCAGAAATACGCAACAAATTTTTTTAACTGGGACCATTTTATTATAAAAAATAACAAATAAAGATGACTAAATAAATATTTCAATTACAAATTACTTACCTGCAACAAAAAGAAACGACATATCTCGTGAAAAGATTATAAAATTAAAAATTATTTTATAATTTCGGCATTTTCATTCACTTTACATATAATTCATATGTTGCTTGATTATATTCCATGCCAGACGAAGGAAATTGACATGTAAAATTATTTAACAACTCGGCCTGTTCGCATTTTGTGTTTGTCTCTGTCTGCATCAACCTTTCCCGATTCGGTAAAGTGAGACAAATATGGCCAAGATCAAAGTCTGATATTGACACATAGGAATGTTTGACACACATGGCGGCGATAGGCATGGCGTGACGTCACTTCTTACTTCTTACGAGCTGCTCGGTGGGTGAACAACAATAACTGTCGACGAAGACGTAGACGATTGAAGGTGGTACAACCCAGCGATACAGCGAAGCCCGGTGAGTTCCTTTGTACCCTTCCTATTTAACAATATTGTTTGATAAACTATGGCGCGAATGTGGGTTGTATCCGACCTTGATTACGTTACATGGTTTCTCCGATGTTTCTGAAGCAAGTTACGGTGCTTGCATTTATGTTATATTAAAAAATAATATAGGAAATGTTACTTCGAATTTATTATGCGCAAAATCGAAATTCGCGCCTTTGAAGTCATTAACTATACTGCGATTAGAGCTATCAGCGGCTCTTATTTTATCACAATTAATCGCAAAGGTACGAGTGTTAGAAGCAATAGCAGCCTAATAAATTTGATCAATTTGTTTGTTGGTCTGACTCGACAATCGTTGTGGTATGGTTACGAATTACTCCCAATTTATTAAAACATTTTATATATAATCGTGTAGCCGAGATTCAACAGCTTACAAGCTCTGTTGAATGGAGACATGTATCCACCAAAGAAAACCCGGCAGATCTAGTATCTCGAGGCGGTCCTCTAAGGACGTTAACCAGTTGCGACATGTGGTGGCATGGCCCTAATTGGCTTATTCAAGACGAAAGTCAATGGCCTATTCTAAATGTCACAATCAATGATTTACCGGAAGTAAGAAAGTAGTATTACTTAACGCGCCTTTAACGGATAACAAATACGACGGCAAGAATTAGACAAATTTAAATAGAATAAAACGATTCATTGCCTTTATCTTCCGATTTATTCAAAATTGTCAGTCCTCTCATGACAATTGTAAATTATCCGTCCTAAGCGTAGACGAAATAAATAATAAATTAATAAAAATACAATTGGAATCCTTTTCTGAAAATTATCCTTTGATTAAATCAAAAAAAAAATTCCCCTCCTACTGTAAAACTTTACGTTTACATCTGTTTATTGACGAAGGCGGCATTTTACGTGTTGATGGCAGATTTTCTAATTCTGATCATCCATATGAGGTAAAATATCCAATATTACTTTCATCGCATCATCACTTAACAAAACTAATTTTTTAGTACGAACACAAACGATTGTTGCATGCAGGTCCGCAATTGGTGCTTGCTCACATCCGCGAACAATTTTGGCCTATTTCGGGTCGTAATCTAGTTCACAAAATCGTATGAAGTTGTACAAAATGTTCCCAGATATAACCCTTAAGATCTTCAACATGGGCTATTTACCTGCGGCTCGTTTGCAACCGGCATTACCCTTTTCTAAGGTAGGCTTAGATTACGCAGAATCTTTTTTAATGAAAGAAAGAGGCAGACGAGGTTGCAAAATTATCAAGTCTTAACAAGTTTGAGTTGTGATGATTTCCTTCAAGCTTTTCATCGATTCGTAGGTCGTGGTGGAAAACCAACCGACGTATAATTCAACCACGGAACGTGTTTCGTTAGAGCGAATAAAGAAATTCAATTAATGGAAAATTTCCTTTTTGAAAATAAACCTCTAATAATTGAATCAGTAGCCAATATTAGCCTTAAATGGCATTTTATACCGGCTAATTCCCCGCACTTCGGCGGACTTTGAGAAGCGGGCGTAAAGAACGCAAAGCATCATTCAAAAAGAGTTATGGACAGTCATAGATTATGTCATCAAAGCTTTAAAACATTACTTATTAGTATCCTAATGACCTTTCCGTCCTACACCAACTCACTTCTTAATTGGCAGATCACTTCTTAATGTACCTGAACCGTCCTAGCAGAAAACTCACGTTGCCAATTTCAACTGCTGCAGAAGCTGTTTCAACATTTTTGAAACCGCTGGAGCACCGAATACATAAGCGAACTTCAACAAAGGACTTGTTGGAAGGAAACTCAAGGCAGCTGGTTTTGATCAAAGAAAACAACCTACCTCCCATGAAATGGCGTATGGGTCGCGTGTTTGACTAGTAATGGGAAAATATGGTGTTAGCAGAGTAGCAGTCCTCCGTACCGCTGACGGCGTACTCTCTCGGGCTCTAGTTCGACTGAGCCCATTTCCAAAAGCTTTGTCAGGACAACCTTCCAAGGCCGGGGGTATGTATGGGACTATATTTACCCCGCCACTGGCATCTCCCCACTGCGACGATTTGAAGCTCGAACGGCGAGACGTCAAGAACACTTGCACTCGAGACAGCGACCTTACACGAGAAGAATCGACACAGTTTCTTACTTTTAATGTAACAAAGTTCAAAAACGTTTACGGTTTTTTAATAAACAGCTTATTTTAGGTGCGGAACCTAATTCCAATCAAATCAACTTATGTCAAATGTCAATTACGTGTAGGTATTAAAAAGCACCAAGTATTTTAATAGCTATACAGGGTGTCCCAAAAGTAATGGGACACAGAGCAATAGCAGACTCCTTAAGGCGAAATAATGCGATTTATTCAAACTTGCCTTATCCCAAAATTGATAACAACCAAGATACAGGGTGTCAAAGTTTTAATTTTATTTTCGTTTTTTTGCGATTCTAACACATGGTTAGCTTTGTTGCTAAACGCATTAGCATGGGTGACTTGATATTGTTTTTTTTCGTGATTATCTCGATTCAAATTAATACACTCGGATGGACGGGGTTTGGTTTGACGGCAGCTAGTGATATTTAATATTAAAGTGCCTTTCAATGTAAGTTTAATTTTATGAATAGTGTCGTGTTAGAAAGTTAGAAATTAATAAATAAATTTAAAAATAATTAAATAAAAAAAATATCTTTTCAAAATTTTGTAGACACTGTATAATATACCTGTAGCGCGATACGAAAAACTAAAAAATAAGGAAAAACTTGCCTAATCTAGGGGCGAGTACTTTCCAATACAAAAAATTGTGAGATACTCATAAAGCATAGACATGTAAGTGATTATAAGTACGCCACTGTACATCACAACATTTAGGTACAATTGTTGTTACTGAACATAAACAAGCTTTTCTCATAAGGTATAATAATCACTTGCAAAGTTTGCACGATACAACGCACAGTGGGATCTAGCTAACAAAAAGGTGAAAAAAAAGCAAAGTTTTCAAAAAAATCGGTATCTCTTAAAATATAGCAGATATCAAAAATTTGACAGATCACTTTCTTTGCTATAAACCAGTGATTCAATTGACGTACAGTGATAAAATTTAAAAATAATATTGTGAAAGTTACATGCTATTGAAATTGGAGCAAAAATCATCGTCCTCTTTAACACCCTGTATATAAAATTTTCTAACAGTTTAAGACAATCCAACTTTGGCAATTGTTTCCTAAGGGACAAATCTATCAACCATTAAAAACCGGAGATCGATGTCATATCTGGTTCAGAAAATATTAACTTTTAAATTTAGGCGAAATTTTTCTTGCTCGAAAGCAAATGGCCAGCAGTTTATTTTAAACAAAACAATGTTGTTGCGCATGAACAAAATGGTGACCTGGGTGCAAATCCAGGTTTCTTGCCCTGCATTTCAAAATTATTTGTTATTTACAAATGGGGAATCCCTAGGAAGTCTACAATAGTTTTATTGTAACGCAATTAGATAATTTTGTTCAAAAATTGGACATAAATGGTAATCGTAAGTTTTTATTATGATGTTCAGATCATATAAAGAAAAAAATCCATATTTTGCAATATTTACTAAAAATATAGAATTAACTACACCCCTGCTTACCTACAAAAAAAAAACATAATCTCATTATGCTCACTTACCGACGAAATATTAATCCGGGGCAGAATAGTCGCATTTCTGACACACCAGGCACTGACGAACAATTGTAGATAACTATTAAATAGCTCTAAATAGTTTTAGTTCGAAAAACACTAAAAATGAATCCAAACACACAATAGGTCACAAACTGTCACAATCGCAATAGCGAATAAGGCCAGGCAATACTACAACCGAGAAACTTCAGGGTCATTTGTACTATAACCGGTAACGAAGCGGGTACAGCGTTGCCACAGTGATTTCCTCAAAACCTTGCAATTTGATGTTGTCTATAAATAACTTTAGACTAGAAAATTTAAAAAATACATACATATTATTTATACTTAATAGATACACATAAGAAATGCATTCAACAACATAATTAATATTATACCTTTCGGTTTCAAACGCAGGCGGTAGATTTAGGACCCTCAGTACAAACTTGGCATCAATGATTTATGTTTAAAACTTTGTATTGTATGATTCGGACAGAATATAAACAATGCTGTCTTTTTATTATGTTGATGCTTCATAATCTTGTACCGGGTTGTCAACTAATAAAGGCCGCCGGCCATATCTCAAATACTTGTAGTAGTAGTAGAGTGCCCAACAGAAATTGCTGAAAATTATTTTCGAGTTAACTATTTTTTAAATTAAAAATACTTATAACCATATATTTATTTTTCTAAATCGAACTCTATAGTTTCTTGTTAATATTATCAAGAACGTTTTTAAATATTTCAATTTAAGACTAAATGTCTCAATGCTCCAATGTCTACCCAGTCATGTTTTATTCCCAAGCAGTCAGATGAATAGTTTTTTGTGGTTTTTCTTATCTCAAAGGCCAACGTCGATACGGTATTAGATACCTGCTATTTGAGCTCATTTTGCTGGCAGCTTGTCGATGGTCAGAGTGTGGAGTTTAATTAGTGATTAAAATTCAACCACTGGGTCTGTAGTGCTAGGTAACCTTGAATAGCATATATAAATGAAATGTCATATATATTTTATACATGTTTGTTATTACGCTTGTAGTACGTTTGTAGTTCTACTGTGAAGGTTTAGTAGTGAAGAATATGCTCCTACCAATATACAGTTTCCAAGCGAAGAATTTGTATATGTAATTTATTTTTATGAATAACTCCGGTTCCCAAAAAAAAAACTTGTTTTGTGTATTATTTACAGAAAGGTTAGGATTGAATTATCTATCATATCTTGTTAAAACAAACAATATCATTGCGTTCAACTTTTTTGAGAAAAAGCATAATTTCGGATTAGATAACTTTATTTCCCTAGAATGGAAAATTTGTATAAGACAAAAAGTATTAGAAAATATATAAGGATTACAATACAGATATTTTCGATACTTCTCAATTAGTCAAAACACAAAGAAAATCTTAACCTTAACCTTATTATGTAATATCCATACGTTTTTAAATAATCTTAAAGTATCTGCTAAGAACGCCACTCCGTGACACGTAATGGTTTTTTCTTTGTTATATAGTAAAATCAAATACATTAAACAATCAGTTCCTCAAATCAACGTGTATGATTCTTCACCCCACCGACCTACCAACCTGAGATCCGTTACAAGTCTATACTTCTATTATATTATATTTAAACCTACAAATTTAGAAATGAAAACAAATTGGAGAAAAATAACCAACGAGTTAATAAGCGAGCAATTACAATGAATATATGGTTTTTCAAAGCCACCTTCGATTTTTACTTATTAAAATGACCATTGGAATAGCTGATAAAAATAGTTTTCTGCCAATAACTTTTAATGTGTTAGGAATTATGATAGGATTTTAATTAGGAAAATATCTGATTTTTACCTGAAAATTAGAAAAATAAAGTTCTTTAAAATTTGAAAAGTTTGACAATTCATTTTGGACTGTACAATTCGTACCAATCAAACTTGGTTGACAAGATTATTGAAGCTTATTTATTTATCTTGTATAATTTCATTAACGAGGCACTATATTTATTTTTCATTAATTTTTAAAACCAGTGGTTCATAAATGTTTTTTTTTCGCTGATATCACTGAACCGATTTCAATAAAATTCTATTATGTAGTTTGTAAGTAACCATAAGACACATCCACAAAAGCAAAAAATATCTGGTATGCAGAATATCTGAATCCTAACATAATTAATAACTGAGCAAATAGAAGACGAACAAACCCGAACAAACCCTATATATTTTTTGTGCTCTTTTGCATACTTCATTAATACATCTATTAATATTTAAAATATACAGTTCTCGAATTATTAGCCTTTTAAATAATGTCTAAATATATTAAACAAGGCGGCCATTCTTCTTTGGTGATACATACACTGGAATTATTTAGATCATAAGGCCCAATATCAAAAATGGGCAACTTAAAAAAGTGTTTGAAATATAATAAAACATATCACATATAGTTATTTTCGAAAAATAATCTCTCAATGAACGCTTATCTTTATTAGAAATACAAAAATGTATCTTCTCATATGCTTGCAAGAAATATAAATTATGTTTGGTATTATAACGTTGGATGGTATTCTTTCTTCGAATATACCCGAACAAATTAGCATGCTATTTTAAGTTTATTATGGTTCCTACTGTATTATCATTGACTGGATACTGGATATAGCTATGATAACTCAAATACGACGAACAATATTAGCTTCGATATTCCTGCCTATTTCTCATTGAAGTGACATAGAATAAAAATAATAGAATATACATATGTGAGTTGTTACTCAAAAGAACAATGAAAATAATAAATAAACGTTAAATAAAAAGCTTATGTGAAATTTGTTTACGCAATGTTATAAGCAAAGTAGTTAAAGCGCTCCACAAGTTGTTTAACTTAGCTGACGCCTCTTTTAGCAGTTTCGGGTACCTAAATTACACTAGTATCGCAACTTGTTACATAAATTAAGAACTATGTTTATGTATATTTAAATTTTATATTACAAATCTTCCTTTAAGTACATGAAACTAACTACTTCTTCCTCCCTATGAAATACTTTATTGTTGTAATAAATATACGTATGAGCATACATAATCTTAGTAAAAAAAAAACGGTTTTTAGTATTTCAGATAAATTACGAGGTGAAACGATTCTGACCTAACCAAGGAACCTTTAAGCGAGATTTGTTCAGAGGGCTGTAAATGAAATTATGCAGTTGAGTAGATTGTTTTGTTTCATCGGTCTGCTACTGTATTTTTTCTTTGAAAGCGCTTAATTCGACGGGATTTATCAGCTAGAAGTATTTTCATAGTGAAGAGTGATGATAGTGTTGTTTTATCAGGTAAGATTATTTTAGTTTATATAGATTTATTTTTTTTTAGTTTCTTGGTAGTGGTAGACATAAAATTTTGGGTAAAAGTTTATAATTGTTTTACCAAGAAATGAAAAGCGAGTTAATAAATATTACCTAGGTTATTCGGGGTTTCATGGAAATGGCTTATCATATTTACATAGTTGGTGTATCCTAGAAAAAACTACATATTTTTTGTTTAAATCGACCATTTTAAAAATGGGAAACCTACCTTAAACTCTGACTACATGCGACATACCACACTATTCACGTACCCGTTTGATAGGTCATTCAACCTCAAACCATATGGTAACATAACAATTTAAATTTTATCCCATATCTAAGAAGATTTCACAGATTTATTGATTTGGGATTTTGTAGTTGTAGTTGATGAGGTTTGTTCGTTTTTTCCAGATGATGTTGTTTTATTGCAAATTTTTATGTTAAGCTGCTTAATTTTTCATTCAGTGTTTTTTTTTATGATCAAACACAAGCACTACAGGGAAAATCCTTTAGGGCACTCTGGGAGTGGTGCATGTTCCCAAAAAGCGATTCACGTTGGTGGTTTTGAATCGTTGGAGGTTATATTCGTTGGGAAAACCGACCTCGGGATGGTCGTTCCATAAGGATGAAGTCCTCCAGATGAAAGAATTCGTACATAATGAAGTTCGAGGAGTACTAAGCTTAATTACATATGGCTGGGCGACAGTGATTCGTCGTGCATTTCTGCTATTCGAGTTTGTTCGGAGTTGTTCGGTTTTGTTCGGAGGAGTACTAAGCTTAATTACATATGGATGGGCGGCAGTGATTCGTCGTGTATTTCCGCTATTCGCCGCTCTGGCCGAGGGCAAGGTCAGCCAAGCACTTTCCATGAAAATATCTGTAAAAGAGAGTAAAATCCCCAACCTGTCTTCGTTGTTCTTCTTCAGCTCGTGGTCTCCAATCAGACGAATGGCCCTCCTTTCGATGAAATCCAGTAGCCGAAGACTATGTTTGGGTGCAGAACTCCAGACATGAGAGCAGTACTCTAGTGAAGGTCGAATCTGGGCTTTGTATAGTGTCAAAAGTTGTTATGGTGTGTACAACTTTTTGGTTCGGAAGAGTGCACCAAGTTTCTGAGAAGCTATCTTGGCGATTGCCGCAACGTGGTTATGCCAAGACATATTTCCTCCCAGATTGACGCCAAGCAAATTGATAGATGAAGCCAGTGGGATTGCATGTAAGTCTATGACTGTATTCGGTTCTGTAATGTTAACCTTTTTAGAGAAAACTGCTGCCTGGGGTTTTAGCGTTAAATTCCTTGGTTACTGTCACCCCAAGCCAAAATTTCTTCCAGGTTTTTGTTGAGGCGTGATACTTCATGCTGTCTGCCAAGATGTGCGTCGGCAGCCGATGTTTGTGCATTCAAAGAGAAAGATGAGATAAGTGTGCTATCGTCAGCAAAACTAAATATCGGATTTTTCGTTTTCACTAGAAGGTCTTTAATGTAGAGTAAGAAGAGAGTAGGAGACAATATGGACCCTTGAGGAACACCGGCATCGATGGTGAAGGTGTCTGAGAGAAATCCGTCAATTGCCACTTGCAGAGAGCGGTCCTTAAGAAAGCTAGACAACCATGCACAGAATCGACTACGCAAAAGATTCTCGAAAAACCACAGGTTGAGAGAAATATTTGCGTAAAAATAAGTTATTTTGTATAGACTTCTTGTGCCGTTCTCACCGTTTTATTTCTTTATAGCGCCAGAAATAAAAGGTGATGATTAGTTAAAATTTGTCCCGAAAAGGTAACGGTAACAAGAAATTGAGTCCTAATTGTGACAGAAAAAAACATTCAAGTGTGAAATACTTTAAGGAATGAAATATCTTAAGTTACTTTTAGTTTTAGAAACCTCTACCGTATTTCTGAATTTCGGACAGGATAGGGTAGTTTGAGTCCCTTTAATTGAGAAAACCAAAATATTAGCTTAGGTTAAATTTCTTATTGTACATACTGTAAATAACTAAATTTAAAAAATTAGAGTTCGTGATAGAGGAATGATAGGTTGTTTGAAAACCCAGAATGTTAGTGCAGGTTAAGTCTTTATGGTACATAAAATGTAAATAATTACCGCACGAGTTCATTACTTTTTTGGCATTGACGCGCCCGAGAACAAACCAAAAAAGTAATGGCCAGAACATTAAATAGGGTTTCAGCTACCATTACATATTCAAATTAACAGTCATTTATTTTCTAAGACAAAATGTTGCCTCATTTCTTCAATTCGCTCTGGTGGACTGCTGACAGCTTCCAGTTAGCGGGGAAAGGATGGTAGGCCAACTTAGTTGTCTCGTCGGCTGGCATCCCTGGCATTAGACAAATAAACGAAAGTCGCAATCGAAAGAAAAATAGCGTTCGAAAAATAATTAATTAGGAACGGCTTACATTATGATGATTTTTTTATTAATTCCTAAGATTGGCGACATTACCAATAGTGTCGACCAGTTCTCTTATCTTTAAAATTAAAGGATTCAAAAAGCTAGATGAGCATTAATAAATAATTCCTGGGTGGGGGATTACACCTTCTGGACGAAACTAAAATGGGGACAAATTTCAAAATTAATAAATTACCATCTAATTAACAATCAGTTCTAATTAAATTCACAAATAAAGTCAAGGGGTAAATTGGTAATTCAGGAGTCTTATATAAAATGTGCCGTAGGAGAACCTTAGAGTTACCTACTATTGCAAGCGCCAAAACGGACGGACGTTAAGGGTTACGTACGCCACTCTTACGACGTACCCTTATAATCTTAAATGGTAAAATAAAATCTTAAATTAGGCGACAATAGGTTGTACATTAGGCCTAGAATGCTTATACCTCTGACAGGCATCACAACGTTTGACAACTCTTCAACCTTCGAATGTAAGTTTGACCAAAAATAATATTTCTTAATATTGTTATACATTCATTTTATTCCAGCATAACCGCCGGTGGGCAGGATGTGAATATCATTAAGAATAATTCTTTGACTTTTAAATCAGTTACTTTTTATACATCTTTAACAATAGAAATTTGAAAATATTTATTTGACATGTCTTTTATTTCATTATGCATATAAGTTTATTTTTTAAAATAATTAATTGCGGAATATTGCATTTAATACAAATTGAATCGAGTTTCTGTTTCATGAATTTTGATTTTCGACGAAAAGAAAATCTCCTAAATAAAAATCAAATTTGTTTTCTTTTATTAACTTTTCAAAATCTATTTTAGAAAGTGAACTAAATTGATACGAGTTTTTTGGCGTTTTAACAATTCAACAACGCCAATGTCATTAATCCTGTCACTCAGTGAGCCACTAAAACTTACCTTATTTTCTATTTGCTCTTTAAGGACCTTGCTCTGTTGCCTAGCTATAGCAAATAATGTTTGTTCAACTGTTTTAGAAATATTTTATTAATTCATCAGAAGAATAGTATTCGTGACAAGGCGTCTGCAGTCACATTATCCTTACCTTTTATATACCTTTTGTCAAAATCATATTCTTCTATAAGTAATCTAAACTTTGTTAAATCTACTTGAATGATTTGTCATACCAAATAAATAAACTAACGGCTTATGATCAGTATAAATTATAAATATTTTCCCATATAAATAACACAAAGTTCCTTTGTAGAATAGATTCTTTCCGCTGTATTTAAAGCTCTACTTGCATATGTTATTTTTATATTATCAAAATTTGATAGAACAATGCCTACACTGTCACGTGCAGCATCATTTTTTAGGAAATATCGCCTGAAGCAACAAAAGGAGGTTTCAAGAGTATTCGACATCTTAGAAATGGAGGTTTGGTTCTAGAAAGCCATAGTAAGAAATAACAAGAGAAACTAATAGCAGCACTTAAAGATAAAACTCATATTAAAATTAAAGATATACAATGTTCCTAGTTTCAGGTATAGAAAAAGGGATACCCAATGATGAATTTTTAACTGAAATTTGACAATTTCATCATTTCATCTGACGATTAAATAAAGAAGTTGAAGTTGAATTGGGATACAAAGTCAAGGATAAAATCACTGTTGCAAAAAAACAATGTAGAAACCCAGATGTTAGGATGGCATGCATAAAAGGTGATACAGGTGGAAGAGGACCAGTTGTTGTCATATCTGACGTAAACTACGAAATAAAGTTATGAATTATTATTGTTCATAAAATTCAATAAATTGTAAAATTTATAATAATATAATTGTTTAGTTAAAAGATTTTGAATTTTGAAGTAAGAAACAAGAAAATACAAAACTCCACGAACAAACCCGCATGAAAAGTTGCAGCACAAATCTCGGTGAGCTCTTTCCGTGTTTCATAAATTTCCTAATATCCATCATATTTCCTAATCGAAACACTCACGACTAGTTTCGATTACTCGGTCTCTTGTAGTTTAGCAAGCAAGTGCGTAGTTTATTTACAATTGAAATATTTCGATCCACGAAAAATCAGTTTATACAGTCCATTCCTATATCTCGATATTCTAGATTCCCGAAAAAGAAAACAAACCTCATTTGTAATGGAAAAAGTCTCGATACACGATAAATAAATAAATAATAAATAAATAATTGCTCGTTTAGAAGTAAAGTTTCTCGATTCACGACAGTTTTGACGAAATTTATTATAATAATTATATCGTTAAATATCTCGAAGCCATTTTATTTGGGATTTTCTAAGAGTGAATAGTAATTATTATCGAAAAGATGTCACGAAAAAAAGGGTAAAAGCGATAACAAAACGAAAGAACCAAAAATCGACGAAGAACTCACAGAGAGGTAGTTTGCGCAAGGTTAGATCGTTTTTAAATATTTTTTTTTTTTTTTTTTTTTTATGATCAAACACAAGCACTATAGGAAAAATCCTTTAGGGCACTCTGGGAGTGGTGCGTGTGCGCAAAAAGCGATTCACGTTGGTTTTGAATCGTTGGAGGTTATATTCGTTGGGAAAAACGACCTCGGGAAGGTCGTTCCACAAGGATGAAGTCCTCCAGATGAAAGAGTTCTTAAATAGTGAAGTTCGAGGAGTACTAAGTTTAACCACATATGGATGGGCGGCAGTGGTTCGTCGTGTATTTCTGCTATTCGTCGCTCTGGGCGGAATTAAGAGGGCAAGGTCGGCCGAGCACCTTCCATGAAAATATCTGTAAAAGAGAGTCAAATCCCCAACCTGTCTTCGATGTTCTAGGCTATCGAGGTTCTTCGTCAGTTCGTGGTCTCCGATCAGACGAATAGCCCTCCTTTCGATTGAATCCAGTAGCCGAAGAGTATGTTTGGGTGCAGAGCTCCAGACATGAGAGCAGTATTCTAGTGATGGTCGAATCTGGGCTTTGTATAGTGTCAAAAGTTGTTGAGGTGTGTACAACTTTCTGGTTCGGAAGAGTACGCCAAGCTTCTGAGAAGCTATCTTGGCGATTAACATTATTAATTGGAATAGATGCGCTTGTGATGCCTGTCTGTAACTGATTTTTAATGTCATACTGAGTTTCTTCCGAAATGATTAAAGTTTTTGCATAACTAATAGTTTCATACAATGAATCCTCGATATCTAACCTATCTTGATTTTCACCAGCATTTAAGAACTCTATTCTAGCCTGACATCTGTCAAATTCTGCGAAATCATCTTCAACCCTTTTCAACCTTAATTTTATTCCAATTACATTCGTATGTGTTTATTCTTTTAAAAATGGAAGATGTTGGAACACCCGGCATCGCCCGGTGAGATACCATTGCATCGGTTTAGGTGGCGTGAAGTTTGCTCCTTGAGTTAACTTTTGCTCATTGAGTTGACGTTTCGTCGCTGTGCCGATGTTTCCGGTTACCAGGGTGGGACCCCCCAAAAAATAGCATGATGGAAGCTCCAGGCCCAAAATACTCCGGAGGTAAACTCGCCCCCCATTCGGATCTCCGGGCGGGGGCTGGACTTGGGGCCCCATCAAGCGAAGTTCTTCAAAAAACAACCATTTCCGACAATTTACTGGGAATAAACAACACTCAACGAAGAAATGGTGTGGCACCTGCAGTTACTAACCAACCCAGAACTAGCAACTTCAAAATTGATTTCTGCAATATTAGAGGGCTTAACACGAACATCAATTCAGTCCACCAGCACTTACAATCTTCCAAGCCTCACGTACTCGCACTGACCGAGACAAAGGTCAGATCGTCAACAAACACCGTCAGCTATTTATACCCTGGATACGATTTTCATTTCCGATTCCGACGCAACTTCGGCGTATGTCTTTTTATTCGAGATGATCTCTGCTGCCAACGAGAACCTACACTGGAACCGAAAGACTTTGATGTAATGTGGTTTAAAATATCAACACCGAAAATCACCAAGTTTATCTGCTGCCTTTACCGTCCTCCAAGTGATACCCAATACAGAGACCTATTCTCATCACTAGCCAATACAATCGACTTCTTGCAAACCAACCATCCAAATGCCGAGATTGCTATCTTTGGCGACTTTAACGTCCACAATGTCAACTGGCTTAAATATTCAAATACAGACGATGAGCAAGGCCGCGAAGCCGAATCCTACGCGATCAGTTCTGGTCTAACTCAACTCGTAGAAGAACAAACGCGGGTTCCAGACCGGGCTGGAGATTTTGCTAGTCTTTTGGATCTTTTCTTAACGTCAAATCCCGATCTATATACAGTCACCGTACAGCCTCCGTTAGGATCTTCCGATCACAAACTTATTTCAACTCTAAGCGAACTTCCAATTAATTCTGAACAACCTCCTAAACCTCGCAAGATATGGCATTACAGATCGGCCAAGTGGGAAGACCTGAAAGACCATTTTCGGACTTTTCCTTGGATGAGCGTATGCTTCTCTTCTGATGATCCATCCGTCTGTGCTGGGGAGGTCTCCGACGTCATTCTAACGAGCATGGAAGCATTTATCCCCTCCTCCCAAAAACGCCCTTCCAACGGCAAGCCCTGGTTTAGCAAGGATTGTGAGCGTGCTGTCAAATCAAAAAATCTGTCTTACCGACAGTGGCGTAAAAACCCTACCACTGAGAATCGTACCATCTTTATTACCGCTCGAAACCAATGTAAGCTAACAATAGATCAAAGCAAAGAAGCCCATAACGTGAGGATCAGAAACAAACTTCTAGACTGTCCAAACGGATCAAGGTCCTTTTGGTCTAAGGCCGTCAGCCAAAATTTTACCAAATCAACTATTCCACCTCTAATACGTCCCGATGGTACAATAGCATCCACAGCCGGAGACAAAGCAAACTTACTTGCTGAACTATTTTCTTCGCATTCCACTGTAGATTTCCAGGGAAGAACACCACCCGACATTCCTGCAGTTGAATCCGAAATGACCGAAATCGTGTTCAGTCAGCGTCCCGTCAAACGAATCCTGAAAGGACTCGACGTCAAAAAAGCTACTGGTCCAGACGATATTCCTATTATAGTTCTCAAGACATGCGCCGATGAACTAACACCAGTATTTTGTAGACTTTTCAACTTATCCTACAAAAAAGGAATATTTCCATCTTGTTGGAAGACGGCGCGAGTCCAGCCTATTCCAAAGAAAGGTAAGAGAACCCTGCCTAACAACTATCGACCAGTCGCATTGCTTTCAGTTATATCAAAAGTAATGGAGAAAGCTATTAACCAACATCTTCTAAAGTACCTGGAAGGCTTCAACATCATCAGCGATCATCAATATGGTTTTCGGAAGTCCAGATCAACTGGAGATCTTCTAGCCTATGTCACCCATATTTGGAACAACGCAATCGAACATCATGGGGAGTCTCGGGTTGTTGCGCTGGATATTTCTAAAGCTTTTGATCGTGTTTGGCATGAGGGGCTTCTAAGTAAACTGCGATCCTATGGTATGCCCAGTCAATTCTGTGCATGGTTGTCTACCTTTCTTAAGGACCGCTCTCTGCAAGTGGCGATTGACGGATTTCTCTCAGACACCTTCACCATCAATGCCGGTGTTCCTCAAGGGTCCATATTGTCTCCCACTCTCTTCTTACTCTACATTAACGACCTTCTGGTGAAAACTAAAAATCCGATATTTAGTTTTGCTGACGATAGCACACTTATCTCATCTTTCTCTTTGAATTCGCAAACATCGGCTGCCGACGCACATCTTCGCAGACAGCATGAAGTATCACGCCTCAACAAAGACCTGGAAGAAATTTTGGCTTGGGGTGACAGTAACCAAGTCGAATTTAACGCTAAGAAAACCCAGGCAGCAGTTTTCTCTAAAAAGGTTAACATTACAGAACCGGAAATAGTCATGGCCGGACACGCAATCCCACTGGCTTTGCTGGGTGTCAATCTGGGAGGAAATATGTCTTGGCATAACCACGTTGTGGCAATCGCCAAGATAGCTTCTCAGAAGCTTGGCGTACTCTTCCGAACCAGAAAGTTGTACACACCTCAACAACTTTTGACACTATACAAAGCCCAGATTCGACCATCACTAGAATACTGCTCTCATGTCTGGAGCTCTGCACCCAAACATACTCTTCGGCTACTGGATTCAATCGAAAGGAGGGCTATTCGTCTGATCGGAGACCACGAACTGACGAAGAACCTCGACAGCCTAGAACATCGAAGACAGGTTGGGGATTTGACTCTCTTTTACAGATATTTTCATGGAAGGTGCTCGGGTCTCCGATCAGACGAATAGCCCTCCTTTCGATTGAATCCAGTAGCCGAAGAGTATGTTTGGGTGCAGAGCTCCAGACATGAGAGCAGTATTCTAGTGATGGTCGAATCTGGGCTTTGTATAGTGTCAAAAGTTGTTGAGGTGTGTACAACTTTCTGGTTCGGAAGAGTACGCCAAGCTTCTGAGAAGCTATCTTGGCGATTGCCACAACGTGGTTATGCCAAGACATATTTCCTCCCAGATTGACACCCAGCAAAGCCAGTGGGATTGCGTGTCCGGCCATGACTATTTCCGGTTCTGTAATGTTAACCTTTTTAGAGAAAACTGCTGCCTGGGTTTTCTTAGCGTTAAATTCGACTTGGTAACTGTCACCCCAAGCCAAAATTTCTTCCAGGTCTTTGTTGAGGCGTGATACTTCATGCTGTCTGCGAAGATGTGCGTCGGCAGCCGATGTTTGCGAATTCAAAGAGAAAGATGAGATAAGTGTGCTATCGTCAGCAAAACTAAATATCGGATTTTTAGTTTTCACCAGAAGGTCGTTAATGTAGAGTAAGAAGAGAGTGGGAGACAATATGGACCCTTGAGGAACACCGGCATTGATGGTGAAGGTGTCTGAGAGAAATCCGTCAATCGCCACTTGCAGAGAGCGGTCCTTAAGAAAGGTAGACAACCATGCACAGAATTGACTGGGCATACCATAGGATCGCAGTTTACTTAGAAGCCCCTCATGCCAAACACGATCAAAAGCTTTAGAAATATCCAGCGCAACAACCCGAGACTCCCCATGATGTTCGATTGCGTTGTTCCAAATATGGGTGACATAGGCTAGAAGATCTCCAGTTGATCTGGACTTCCGAAAACCATATTGATGATCGCTGATGATGTTGAAGCCTTCCAGGTACTTTAGAAGATGTTGGTTAATAGCTTTCTCCATTACTTTTGATATAACTGAAAGCAATGCGACTGGTCGATAGTTGTTAGGCAGGGTTCTCTTACCTTTCTTTGGAATAGGCTGGACTCGCGCCGTCTTCCAACAAGATGGAAATATTCCTTTTTTGTAGGATAAGTTGAAAAGTCTACAAAATACTGGTGTTAGTTCATCGGCGCATGTCTTGAGAACTATAATAGGAATATCGTCTGGACCAGTAGCTTTTTTGACGTCGAGTCCTTTCAGGATTCGTTTGACGGGACGCTGACTGAACACGATTTCGGTCATTTCGGATTCAACTGCAGGAATGTCGGGTGGTGTTCTTCCCTGGAAATCTACAGTGGAATGCGAAGAAAATAGTTCAGCAAGTAAGTTTGCTTTGTCTCCGGCTGTGGATGCTATTGTACCATCGGGACGTATTAGAGGTGGAATAGTTGATTTGGTAAAATTTTGGCTGACGGCCTTAGACCAAAAGGACCTTGATCCGTTTGGACAGTCTAGAAGTTTGTTTCTGATCCTCACGTTATGGGCTTCTTTGCTTTGATCTATTGTTAGCTTACATTGGTTTCGAGCGGTAATAAAGATGGTACGATTCTCAGTGGTAGGGTTTTTACGCCACTGTCGGTAAGCCAGATTTTTTGATTTGACAGCACGCTCACAATCCTTGCTAAACCAGGGCTTGCCGTTGGAAGGGCGTTTTTAGGAGGAGGGGATAAATGCTTCCATGCTCGTTAGAATGACGTCGGAGACCTCCCCAGCACAGACGGATGGATCATCAGAAGAGAAGCATACGCTCATCCAAGGAAAAGTCCGAAAATGGTCTTTCAGGTCTTCCCACTTGGCCGATCTGTAATGCCATATCTTGCGAGGTTTAGGAGGTTGTTCAGAATTAATTGGAAGTTCGCTTAGAGTTGAAATAAGTTTGTGATCGGAAGATCCTAACGGAGGCTGTACGGTGACTGTATATAGATCGGGATTTGACGTTAAGAAAAGATCCAAAAGACTAGCAAAATCTCCAGCCCGGTCTGGAACCCGCGTTTGTTCTTCTACGAGTTGAGTTAGACCAGAACTGATCGCGTAGGATTCGGCTTCGCGGCCTTGCTCATCGTCTGTATTTGAATATTTAAGCCAGTTGACATTGTGGACGTTAAAGTCGCCAAAGATAGCAATCTCGGCATTTGGATGGTTGGTTTGCAAGAAGTCGATTGTATTGGCTAGTGATGAGAATAGGTCTCTGTATTGGGTATCACTTGGAGGACGGTAAAGGCAGCAGATAAACTTGGTGATTTTCGGTGTTGATATTTTAAACCACATTACATCAAAGTCTTTCGGTTCCAGTGTAGGTTCTCGTTGGCAGCAGAGATCATCTCGAATAAAAAGACATACGCCGAAGTTGCGTCGGAATCGGAAATGAAAATCGTATCCAGGGTATAAATAGCTGACGGTGTTTGTTGACGATCTGACCTTTGTCTCGGTCAGTGCGAGTACGTGAGGCTTGGAAGATTGTAAGTGCTGGTGGACTGAATTGATGTTCGTGTTAAGCCCTCTAATATTGCAGAAATCAATTTTGAAGTTGCTAGTTCTGGGTTGGTTAGTAACTGCAGGTGCCACACCATTTCTTCGTTGAGTGTTGTTTATTCCCAGTAAATTGTCGGAAATGGTTGTTTTTTGAAGAACTTCGCTTGATGGGGCCCCAAGTCCAGCCCCCGCCCGGAGATCCGAATGGGGGGCGAGTTTACCTCCGGAGTATTTTGGGCCTGGAGCTTCCATCATGCTATTTTTTGGGGGGTCCCACCCTGGTAACCGGAAACATCGGCACAGCGACGAAACGTCAACTCAATGAGCAAAAGTTAACTCAAGGAGCAAACTTCACGCCACCTAAACCGATGCAATGGTATCTCACCGGGCGATGCCGGGTGTTCCAACATCTTCCATTTTTAAAAGAATAAACACATACGAATGTAATTGGAATAAAATTAAGGTTGAAAAGGGTTGAAGATGATTTCGCAGAATTTGACAGATGTCAGACTAGAATAGAGTTCTTAAATGCTGGTGAAAATCAAGATAGGTTAGATATCGAGGATTCATTGTATGAAACTATTAGTTATGCAAAAACTTTAATCATTTCGGAAGAAACTCAGTATGACATTAAAAATCAGTTACAGACAGGCATCACAAGCGCATCTATTCCAATTAATAATGTTGGTAAATTGCCCGATCTCCCGAACATACATGACTTATACATGACATATTTAAATCAGTTGTGGACAAACGCACAAATATTACCGATGTAGAGACATTTTTATATTTAAAGTTATGCTGCAAAGATAACGCTTTAAAGTTAATAGAACCACTCGAGGTAACTGACGGTAACTATAAGATAGCTTGGGAATTAATTGAAAAGAGATAAGATAATAAGCGGCAATGGTTAATCATCATGTCAACAATTTGTTGTTTAAATTACACGAAGTAAACGAATCAGCATGCTCTGAGAAAGTTACTAGGTTCTGTGTATAATCATAAAACCGCATTGCAAAAATTAAATTTACCGGGTTTGTTCGTGTTCAACACTGGGATGCACTTTTACTACCGATTATTTTGAATAAAGTAGACGACAGAACGCGACGCGAGAGGGAAATTAAAGTAGACGATTCAAAACAAAGCGTTAATAAAAAATTTAGACAAATCACATGATTCTCGACATGATACTCGATAATGATACTCGACAAAACAGTAACAGAACAATTCTATCATCAAAAAATATACACGGAAATGAGCAAAAATATCAATCTTATTCGGTAACAGAACCTCGCGCAGGTTCTTTGTGCGTGGTATATAAAGACCAACATTTCATTTATAACTGCCCGAAGTTTGCCGGTCTTTCGTTATCCGATAAGTACAAAGAAATAAAAACTAACAAATTATGCTCAAACTATTTAAGAAGAGGTCATTTAAAACACGAATGTAGGTCTAGCGGATGTAAAAAGTACTCTCTTAAACATAATACGTTATTACATAATCCAAAATTTGTGAGCCCTAGAGGTGATCAAACATACGAATTCAGAAATCAGAGCGGCAGCAGTAATGAACAGCCCGTAGAGTTGGTAGAAAAGGAAGGCGATAATCAGCAAGCGCGGGAATTTCGAACTAATGGACGCGAAGCATTATTGCGTCACCCTGATGGTGATGACAAAAAGGTCGTGATGCCCAGGCCTACGCTACTCGCGTTCAACCAGGATGAAACGGTACCGGATCAATAAAATAATGGTTTAATAAATAATATAAAATTAATGACCGAAAATGAAAATAACACGCAATATGAAAACTTGTTAGAAACTAGTTACGTTGTTTTTAATACAAATGAGGTCTTATTATCCACTGCAACAATTTTAGTTCGAGATAGCGACAATAATTGACGAAGAATGCAATGCTTTATTGGACTCAGGTAGTCAATCGAATTTAATAACTAAATCGTTATGTAGAAAATTAAAGATTAAATGTTATGTACCAGTATCAGGCATAAATCAAACGATTACAAAAATTACCAAACGGACGTTCGCGAATATTAAATCAAGATTTAAACCTTTCAACGTAGCACTATTAGTGCTACCCACTATAACTTTTCACAGTAACCAAGTCGAATTTAAGGCTAAAAAAACCCAGGCAGCAGTTTTCTCTAAAAAGGTTAACATTACAGAACCGGAAATAGTCATGGCCGGACACGCAATCCCACTGGCTTCATCTATCAATTTGCTGGGCGTCAATCTCGGAGGAAATATGTCTTGGCATAACCACGTTGTGGCAATCGCAAAGGTAGCTTCTCAGAAGCTTGGGGTACTCTTCCGAACCAGAAAGTTGTACACACCTCAACAACTTTTGACACTATACAAAGCCCAGATTCGACCATCACTAGAATACTGATCTCATGTCTGGAGCTCTGCACCCAAACATACTCTTCGGCTGCTGGATTCCATCGAAAGGAGGGCTATTGGTCTGATCGGAGACCACGAGCTGACGAAGAACCTCGACAGCCTAGAACATCGAAGACAAGTTGGGGATTTGACTCTCTTTTACAACTATTTTCATGGAAGGTGCTCGGCTGACCTTGCCCTCTTAATTCCGCCCAGAGCGACGATTAGCAGAAATACACGACGAACCACTGCCGCCCATCCATATGTGGTTAAGCTTAGTACTCCTCGAACTTCATTATTTAAGAATTCTTTCATCTGGAGGACTACATCTTTGTGGAACGACCTTCCCGAGGTCGTTTTTCCCAACGAATATAACCTCCAACGATTCAAAACCAACGTGAATCGCTTTTTGCGCACACGCACCACTCCCAGAGTGCGCTAAAGGATTTTTCCTATAGTGCTTGTGTTTGATCATAAAAAAAAAATAAAATAACTGAAAAATTAAACTTAATCGAATTTTCAAAGACTATGAAAAAATACCCAAAAAAACATTAATTCCGCGGACGAAAACTTCAACACTCCCTTTCAGGCAACAAGATCTTTGTAAGAGTTGGCGATTCAAAATAAGAAAAAATACCCTCGAACATCTAAAATTATAGAAAATTCTTTTATATGGATGATCTACTTATAAGCGTTGACTCGAAACAAGAAGCAGTAGAATATATCACGAACTAACGGAAATTTAAGCACAATCAAAATTCGAATTAACAAAGTGGTCATCTAATGACAAATCTATTTTAAATTATATATCGCAATCAAGTATCAGTAAAGACGAACAGTTAATATTATTTCACGATAAAAAAGAATTAAAAATACTTGGAATATCATGGGATGCGAATTCGTATTTTCTGAAATACTCGGTAAACTTAAAATTAAATGAAAATCAAATAACTAAACGTACGATGCTCTCGATTATATCTCAAATTTTCAAACCATTAGGCTTAGTTGGACCCGTGATCATAAAAGCAAAATTTTCGGTTACAGGTAGATTGGTATCAAGAAGTGCCAAAAGAGATAAAAGAGTCTTGGTTACAGTTTGCATCACACATCACAACACATTTTAATGATAGTTCAGAAAAGGCGTACGGTGCTTGCGTCTATTTGTGTTCAATAAATAAAAATGGGGAAGGAAAATTACAAGTTTTAACTGCTAAATCAAAGGTAGCGCCGGTTAAACAAATAACCCTAGATAGAGTTATTAGCCGCTCATTTACTCGCAGAATTAGTAAATAAAGTAAAATTTACAATCGATATTGAAATCTCGAAACCCACTTATTTCACGGACTCTACTAAATTTTAGCATGGTTAAGAATCGAACCTTGTAACTTAAAAATGCTCGTAGCTAATCGCGTATCAAAAATAACAGAAATATCAAATATTGACGAGTGGAACCATGTTAGAACTAACGACAACGTCGCCGATATTATCTCGAGAGGACTAGATCCAATAGAACTGGTTCAAAATAAAACTTGGTTTAACTTGGTTAAAAACCGCTACTAACGTTACGTTAACAGTAGCTGAAAATTTAAAAACCAACCAAATCGAAAAGAAAATTGACTGGTTTACTAAATATTCTAGCTTAATTCGATTACAACGAATATTTGCATACATCTATAGAACATTCAAAAATACACCAGTTATTTTATAAATATCTTAACTGTCGGAGAGTTAAACGAATCTTCAAATAGTTTAACGAAAATCCCACAAAAAGAAACATTTCTTAAAGAAATAACACTTCTCAACAATTCGAAGAAAATCACTAATGATAGTAAAATTTTAAACCTTTTTCCATTTTTAGACGTACACAATATGCTAAGAGTAGGAGGTGAGGTGAGTCTGTCTCACAAATTCAGAATTAAGTTACGACGAGCGACACCCGATTATTTTACCATCTAAACACAAACTTACAGATTTAATCGTTACACATTTTCACTTAAAATATTTACACGTTGGCACACAGAATTTGTTATCTATCTTAAGGTTAAGGTATTAGCCAGTTAACGAAAAAAATATAGTTAAACGTATTATCAGATCGTGTGTAAGATGTTTTCGCGTAAAACCAAAACAGACAAAATATTTAATGGGATAATTACCTAAATCTTGAGTAACGAACAAACCCGTGAGTAATACACAGTAGGCCTTTTAGTAATTGTGGAATTGATTACGCAGGGCCAATTTATGTAAAAGAAAATACTTCACGAAGAAGTAGATTAGTAAAAACATATGTTTCTATCTTTGTTTGCTTCGCTACGCGTGCAGTACATTTAGAGTTGGTAAATGATTTGACCACTAACAGTTTTTTAAATGCTTTGAAAGGTTTAGTTAACGACGCGGAAAGCCAGCTTACATCTTTTCAGAGAACGGTTTGAATTTTGTAGGACCGAATAATCATTTCTTAGAACTTTATAAATTATTAAATGACAAGAAGCATAATAAAATAGTATCCACATTTTTAGCAAATGACCAAATCAAATGGCATTTTATACCCGCAAAATCGGCTCATTTTGGTGGCTTGTGGGAAGCTGCAGTGAAGTCAACCAAATTTCATTGGAAACGAGTATTGGGAAACGCGTCTTGAGTTATGAAGGAATCTATTATGAATGTATTGTATTATGAATACATTCTCGTCCCTGAACTTCAATTTCAACGGACATTCACGACTACTTACCTTTAACCCCATCCCATTTTCTTATCGGCGATTCCCTCCTAAGCTCACCCCAACAAGATGTCAAAGAAATAAAGGCCAACCGTTTATCGAGATACCAACATTTGCAATAAATCTATCAGCAGTTTTGGAACAGATGGTATAAGGAGTGCTTAACCAGTTTACAAACCCGAACAAAATGGAAGAAAAACACAGAGAACCTGCTCAAAATCGGTTCTTTGGTAGTGCTAATAGAAGATAATATGGTGCCGCTACGATGGCCTATGGCAAGAGTAATTCAACTGCACCTGGGCAAAGACAATGTAGTGCGAGTGGTATCAGTACAATTGCCGAACAATAATACAGTGTGTACATAAAGTAAGGAACAAATTCATTATCTAGGAATCTAAAAATATTTCGGAAAAATCCTCGGACACGTGTATAATAATTTTTAATGGCGCATTTTTTTCCCATACAAACTTAATATACAAGGTGGCTCATGTAGTAGATATGACATTATCGACGATTTTTTTAAATGGGAACCCCTATATTTTAGTTCAGATCTGTAATCTCCAAGAACAGCTGACAAAAAAATCGTCGTAAAACAAATAATTTTATTTAAGATATTTTTAATTTAAAAAAATGTAAAAAAATTAAATAAGCTATTTAATTAAGTGTTGAAATTGTCCTCCTTCTGCTGCCTGACAGTACCCCAAGCGATCAATAAATTCTTGTTGGACTTTTCTTATGGTTTCTTCTGAAATGTTCCTGCATTCTGTTGTTATTCGATTTTTTAAATCTTCAATATTGGCAGGTCTGACTTTATAAACAACATTTTTCAGGTGACCCCACAAGAAAAAGTCCAGTGGTGTAAGGTCTGGAGACCTAGGCGGCCATTCAACAGGCCCACGTCTTCCAATCCACTTGTTCGGAAAAACTTGGTTTATGTAATGGCGCACTACTGCTGCATAATGTGGAGGTGCGCCGTCTTGTTGGTACCACAAATTTTCATCTAGAATTCCTGGATTATTTCTACTTGGGTATAAGTTAACTAGCGTAGGGATAAGAAAGTCCTGAAGAAAATGAAGATAATTTATCCCGTTTACATTGTTGTCAAAAAAATATGGCCCAATAATTTTGTTTTTCACAATACCAGCCCAAACATTAATTTTTTGAGGATATTGAGTATGGTGCTCACGCATCCACCTGGGATTTTCTTTTGCCCAGTATCTACAGTTTTGCCGGTTCACTTCTCCATTTAATTTAAAGGTAGATTCATCCGAAAATAGGATATTTTCAACAAACAAAGGATCTAAGTTACATCTTTCCATTAATATGTGACAAAACTCCATCCTACGATCTGGATCATCTTCATTCAACTCATGAACCAATCGGAATTTAAACGGGTGCCATTTTTCTACCGTCAATAGGTTATGAATGGTCATAGCAGCCGCCCCATGATCAATGCTAATCTGGCGGACGCTATTGTGGGGATCTTCTTCCATAGCCAATAAAATATCTAATTTCTTATAATCCAGAATAGTTGGACGGCCTTTTCTGGGAATATCTTCCACTGAACCCGTTTCCCGAAATTTTATTTCAAGTTTACTCACAGTTGATCTAGTAATATTGGTCTTGCTGGATACTTAATGTTAAACAAAATGCAAACTTCTTGTTGAGTACGGATCCTATCACCATATTCAATCATCATAAGAATTTCTATTCTTTGTGTTAAAGATAAACGCATAGTAACTCAATATGTTTTTAAATAAAATTTATTACTTCTAATAAACTTACTAGAAAAATACAATGTAATGACAATGACATTATCTAAATATCATAGTTACATAACAGCAAATAAGCCTACTTGAGAAAAAACATAAGTAACAGCAAATGATGGTGCGTCCATTAATTACGTAAGGCTTTCAGGTAAAATTGGGTGATGGCGGAAGGGATTGAGCCAAATGTCACGAAATCTTTTTTTGGGGGAAAAGGGGTTGAAAAATCGCTAAAAACGCCTCACGTAATTAATTAAAAAAAAAAAATATCGTAAATAAAATTATTTGTTTTACCCTGTAGTAACGAAACTATGAATTTTAGGCCCTAAGTGTGTTATGTTTTTGAAATTAGCTGTTCTTGGAGATTACAGATCTGAACTAAAATATAGGGGTTCCCATTTAAAAAAATCGTCGATAATGTCATATCTACTACATGAGCCACCTTGTATATTAAGTTTGTATGGGAAAAAATGCGCCATTAAAAATTATTATACACGTGTCCGAGGATTTTTCCGAAATATTTTTAGATTCCTAGATAATGAATTTGTTCCTTACTTTATGTACACATTGTATAGTGAAAAGCGCTATTTCCAAAATATGTTTACTCCTAGTTGACATTGATGAACATTAATACAACTTGAAAAGTATTAACTTTTCAACGGGGGCGGCATGTTAGGAGGGTATGCATTAAAGGTGATATAGGTGGGAGAGGACCAGTTGCTGTAATATCTTACGTAACTATGAAATAAAGTTATAAATTATTACTGTTCATAAAATTCAATAAATTGTAAAATAAAAGCTTGTTTAGTTAAAAGATTTTAAGTTTTGAAGTAAGAAACAAGAAAATACGAACCTCCACGACACCAGATAAGGAGAATTGGATTTTGCAGGCACCTCCGGAGATCTCTAAATGGTTTCTCAAAAAAGAGAAGGTAAACTTTGACCTTGTGAAAGTATATGTAGAAGAGTATATTAATGTGGCCATGTGTTTTAAATGCTCAGGTTTTGGACATGTGGCTAAATATTGCAAGGAAAGGCAATGTTACCACAAGTGTGGTGAAGAACATCCCAGTAAAGAGTGTGACAAGGAAGTGTTGAAATGTCCAAACTGCACGAAAATGAAATACCAGCAAGAACTAAACCATAGTGCACGGGATACAAAATGCCCAGTTTGCCGAAGGAAACTGGAAGGCTATACCAAAATAATATTAATTATTCAAAATCTTTTTTATGAAAAAAACACAAGAAAATAGACGTGACATATACAGAAAAACTGGAAAACAAAAACAGTCAAAGCAACCGGTTCTCAATTGTACATCAGAATCTGCAGTCTATAGGAAACTTTGTGGACCTTATAGAGGACTTCTTAAGAGGGCAAACTGACTATAGTGTGTTTTGTGTGACGGAGCATTGGAAAATACACGACCAACTAGGAAATTTTGGAATCGAGGGATTTACATTAGCAAGTGTTTCTGTAGAGAAATGGAAAACACGCATGGTGGCAGTGCACTATATGTTAAAAAAGGAATCCAATATCAATCCAGACTAGACATTAATAACATAAGTGAGGAATCGAATATTAAATGCTGCGGCTGTGAAATAAAACTGGAAGAAAAAAGATCGTAATAGTATCACTCTATCGGCCCCCAAGTGGTGACTTTGAAATGTTTTTAATTAAAATGGAGAAACTGTAGTGAATTTGACTCAGTAAGCCTGCTAATATAATTTTTATTTGCAGAGATTTTAATATAAACTTTTTATCGAACTCAAAAAATAAAATGGAATTATTTTCAGTCATAAACTCATTTAACATTGCACCCAGACCCTGCACCCATGTATTTCAGATCATACCGCACAAAAGTTAGTAGCAGATTTTGAAATGAATAACCAAACTTTTGTTAAAAAAATAATATTTAATGAGAACAATACAAAATCAACGGAAACGGAACTATTTGAATTTACGTCGAGTATCTTGGAAACATTGGAAAATGGTGATATCCCTTTGGACCTGTTCCTCGATTTTTCAAAGGCTTATGACACTCTAAACTATGAAACACTCTTCAACAAATTAGACGTTTATGGCATAAGAGGAGCAGCCTTAGAATGGATAAAATCATACTTATCAAGAAGAGAGCAAAGGGTTGTAATAGGTAAAGGTAGTAACAAAGTGTTTTCAATAAGTGAAAGTATTACGATAGGAGTAGTAGGTTCATTACTATTTGTATTATATGTAAATAATATTGATGAACTATATGGAATACAACAAATGTGTAAAATCAAAAATTATGCAAATGATACTAATAGTTTACTAGCATACAGAGACTGGGACTCCTTGAAGGTATCCAATTATTTATTATGATAGAAGTAAACAAATGGTTTGTTAAAAATAAATAAATTTTAAATAACTCGAAGACAGGTATTACTCTATTCAAGACTAGCCGATCAATAGTAGATTAACAGGAAACTGTAAATATAAACAACTGTGATATTAGGCTGAAGGAAAGCAATAAATTTTAGGCATGTTTTTAGATAATAAGTTGGCCTATGAAACCCACGTTCAATATGTTGTAAGTAAACTAAATGCAGTGTGTTATACCCTAAGAATTTTAAGAAGATATGTAACTTTGGAAACTAGAAGAGTAACGTATTATTCTAATTTTGAAACTAGAATTAGATATGGAATATTGATGTATGGGAGTTACAGGGACATATTGAGGGTCTTTGTTTGTCAAAAGATAATTCTTAATATGTCTCCAAAAGAAACATGTAGAGGTAAATTTAAACAGTAAGGACTCTTGACCGTTTTGGAATTTACATAAACGAATGCATATTGCTCTTCTTTAATTTATATATAGACACCTTTTTAAAGATAATGAAGCGCAACAGAAATATTCCACTCGAACATATAATTATACCTACCCTAAATATAGATTGGCTATGTATGAAAAGGGTGCCTATTACCATTGCATTAAATTTTACAATATTCTACCAAATTATATAAAACAAATTACAAATTTAAAAAAGTTGAAAAAATCAATATTTAGGTTAATTGTAGACATAGAACCATATACAGTTGATGAATACTATAGATATTTGAATCATCTATGATGTAATTTACTTTTCTTTTCTTTTGACACTATTTTATTGTATGCTTGCGTACTTATAAAACTAGGGGGCATAGCCCCCTAGGCGCTCCGCGCGGGGCTCCGCGGACCCTCTTTTTGCGACAGATTCGCCTATATGTGTTTTGTTATTACCTAGATTTATCAACCGATTTGCGTGAATGCATCGAGAAGTTTGAATGCAGGTTGATGCTTTAATTGGTTGGCCACACTCCTGCGGACTGTGATGGGGGTACATAGCACCCAAATTCGTTCATTATAACATATGTTACCGCTTCACATTTTAAGGGACCAGCTATAACCGATTGCAAACAATCCGTTCACTATATTACTTATCGAATAGAAAAAAATATATCAAAAATGACAGCTGTCAAAAAATAAACAACATTTTCGGATTCCTTGCATTCGAATTACATAGAAACGATACCAAACTTACAAAATTCCGTTAACCTTATACCTATTATTGACCTAAGAAACGTCAATTTGACAGCTGTCAAAAAATAGATAAAAATTTCGTATACCTCATTCTCAAATTATATCGAATCGATAGCAAACTTTTGAAATTCTGTTAACCTTGCACTTATTCTTTACTAAGGAATCCTCAATTTGACAGCTGTCAAAAAATATATAAAATTTTCGAATTAGGTATTCCCCAAGTTATATTAATTCCCAAGTAATTTCATTTTTAATTTTTTTTTAATTTCTAAATAATTCATGCAAATGCCTTAAAAATTTGAAGAAATCGATATATTTCGATTTTATTCAAAAAGTATTATCTCTACGGTAAAATTGTATATATCGTAAAGATGCACTTTGATAAGGTCTACAAGAAAGTAGTCTATAAAATTTTCTGTATCTACTATAGTTGTTGAGTTATTGAGGAAATCATGATTTCTATATTCTTGCAAATATCTCAAAAACGATTACATTTGAGAAAAAAAGTTTCGAACAAACAAAATATACTATTAAATTCTCTATCAGAAAGGAAATATACAAATTTTTCCTATTGGTTTAGGTTACGGAGATATTTAAGAAAAACTGAAAAATATCAAGAAATTTTGAAATTCTTAAAAATTCAAAAAAAAAATTATTAAATATTCTTACATTTCATATAATATTTGATGTATACTGATAGAATAAATATATTATGTTTAGAAGGAAACCATTAATGAGTTACAAAATGCGGCAGATTCTCACTAGGCGCTAACCGCGCAGGGGCCTCCGGCATCCACCTACATGCGTTTTTGTTATTACCTAGCCGCTCCGCGGCAGTGCTCCGCCGTTCACCTGTATGCGACAGATTCGCCTACGTGTGTTTTTTTGTTATTATTACCTAAATTTGACCACCGATTAGGGTGGATGCACCGAGAAGCTTGAATGCAGGTTGTTGCTTTAATTGGTTGGCCACACTCCTGCGGACTGTGATGGGGGTACATAGCACCCAAATTTGTTAATTATAACATATGTGACAGTTTCACATTTTAAGGTACCAGCTATAACCGATTGCAAACAATCCGTTCACTATTTTACGTATCGAATAGAAAAAAATATGTAAAAAATTACAGCTGTCAAAAAATAAACAAAATTTTCGGATTCCTTTCATTCGAATTACATAAAAACGATACCAAACTTGCGAAATTCAGTTGACCTTGTACCTATTACTGACTTAAGAAACGTCAATTTGACAGCTGTCAAAAAATAGATAAAAATTTCGGATTCCTCATACTCAAATTATATAGAAACGATACCAAACTTGTTAAAACATGTCAACAAAAAAATGTCAAAAATGACAGCTGTCAAAAATTAAATACATTTTTCGGATAACTTATACTCAAATTATATAGAATCGATACAAAATTTTTGAAATTTTGTTAACCTTGCACTTATTCTTTACTAAAGAATCACCAATTTGACAGCTGTCAAAAAATAAATTTAATTTTCGGACTCCTTGCATTTGAATTACATAGAGTCGATACTAAACTTGCGATATTTTATTCACCTTGCACATATTACTAACCTAAGAAACGTCAATTTGACAGCTGTCAAAAAATATATAAAATTTTCGAATTCCTCATACTCAAATTATATAGAAGCGATACCAAACTCGTGAATTTTTGTTAACATTGCAACTATTACCAACGTAATATACGTCAATTTGACAGCTGTCAAAAAATTTAAAAAATTTTCGGATTGCCTGCATTCGAGTTATACGAAATCGACACCAACTTTGCGAAATTATATTACCATTAAGCCTATGATCGACAGTTAACCGAAATCAAAGAATTGTTAAAAATTACAGCTGTCAAAATATGAATTAAATTTTCGGATTCCTTGCCCTCGAATTATACGAAAACGACATCAACTTTGTGAAATTCTATTAATCTTGCACTTTTTACTAACCAAGGAAACGTCAATTTGACAGGTGTCAAAAAATAAATAAAATTTTTTAAATTCCTTTAATATTACTAACATAATGTGCTACTTGATTTTTCTTCAAATTGACAATTTACTAAATTATTCCTATTTTTCCACAAAATGCGAAACGACCCTATTAAAAATTTGCGAAACATCCCATGTATTTTCACCAATTACGGTAAAAGCCACGCCTTTCATGCATTTCCAGCGAAATTTAGAAATTTTGCTGTCACCGTTACGAATTTTATTAATTTTCTCCAAGATCGAACATCTTTATGGTAACTTTATATATATCAAAATGTTCGGAAAAGATGACGGAATCAGATAAAAATAGAAAGAAATCTCCAAAAGGAAAGCTATGGAAGATATAGCAGAGTAAACTGAACTTTTGAAAAAAAATTTTTTGACAAAATTTATAAAATATTTTTTTTATCCGCCAAAGGATATTTTTGGATCACGCAGTCGATGTTGAACGTAAAGGTAATTTATTCCTTTAAATGATAGGCTAAAGAACGATTGAAAAAGTTACATACACTAGCGTACAGATGGGTTTTAGTAAGAGGATGTCAAAATTAGTGCTTATTGCTTAATCGATTGTAGTTATTTTTGTATAAGAAATTAAGAAACTAAATTATGGTTTATAATCCTGTTTTGATGTGCTCTTTCTGATGACATATATAACATTTCGATCAAATATTATTTTACCCCATAAAAAGCAAAAAAAAAATTTGACGAAATCATCAAGTTCAGTTTTTCGCAAATTTCTCCATTTTATAGGCCTTTTAGCATGATATGATGTATTGTGAAATATTAGTATTTGAGATGACCTATCCACCGGTTCTAACCCGGAGCAAATCTATGCGACCCAAGTCGAATAATTAATTATCGAAAATGACCCTGCATTTCCATGCTTTCCAACTTTAAAAAAATCAAAATATTGACTTCCCGACATTTTATTGAAAAAATCTCGCGACGACTTTTTCTAAATAAGTTTCTTGATAACATACTAGAATATAAACTGAATCGCTTAAGTTTTACGAGACCGGCAAGTCGTAGAAAAAAATATTTAATTTTTTGCACATTTTCTGCTTATTTCGTTTAATAACTTATGAACGGAACACCCTGTATAATAAAGTACATCGGCTAAAGATACGCCATATATACTAAAATATACCCCAAAAGTTTCATTGCTCCAACGTGAGCCGTTTAGAAGAAATCGAATAACTGGTTTCAAGATGCACCCTGTTTCGGCTCTCCCATAAGAGCAATGTAAATTGGTCGTTGCAGACCATTTTGGAAATCGGGAAAATGGTAAGAAATTTTCCATTTTGGGCAACGGTAGGGGTCATTATCGAAAGCCGAAATCCCATAGAATCTTTTCCATACCATTTCCATGCTCAAATCGTTCAATTAACTTCAGGATTTCGCTAAGAAAAAGGCTATTTTGGTCCATTTCGGCCGAATTTTGACAGTCAACAAATTGGGTTAATTTTATTCCAAGGCATGCTGATTAAAATCGACGAAGTGTGCAGATTTGCAAAAATTGGCCGTTCCAGCTCGGAAAAACGTCGTTTTTCTCCCGATTGAAAGGAAATTTCAAAAATTTTGAAAAATAATAATGTTGAGAGAAAAGATGGACGGAAAGAATACGCCTATAAAGAACTCTCCGAGATGATATTTGTAGGAGTTATTCGTGACTAAACAAAACTTTTAGTGAAAAATGGGTGAAAATGGTTATATTTAATTTTTTTTAACCCTTTAGATCGTAATTCGAAACGCGCTCTTGGTATGAATCTTAAAGTACCATCATTCCGCTTGACGAAAAAGCAAAAAGATATGGAAAATGTTAAATAGGAAAGCGTATAGACGAAATTAAGTGTAGCGGTGACAAATTTTTGCATTTCCAAAAAACTAAAATTCATTCTTTAATAGTAATTTCGGTATTTAAATCGAAGAAACGAAAATATACGTATCGAATGTGATTTACCTCGAACTTTCCGGTAAAGTAAACTAAATTTCGATCAAAAGCCGTTTTTACCTTGAAAAAAATTAAAAACCGTCCATTTTTACCCCGAAATATCAACTAGTTCAGTATTTTCAAATTTTTCCCATTTTCTAATAACTTTAGGTATAGATAGATGTATTGATGGCACCTAGTTTTTGAGATGGGAAATCGAAAATTTTAAACCGCGTAACCCTCGGACCCACCCAGTTCGAGCTATTAGGTACCAAAAATGACCCTTTTTTGTCAAATTTCGACTTTCAAAAATTCTTTTAAATTACTTCTAATCGTCGTACGTTACCCAGTTTCAATAGGGTTCTGTAGCGACCGGTCCACTCTACGCTCCGAAAATTTAAATCGAAAAAATTGAGTTTTGCGACTTGAAATGGATTCCAACGGGAAACGCGGAAAATTCGACTTTGACGCTTAATAACTTCGAAACGGTTCACCCTGTATATTTCAAAAATTGAGACAACACGCGTGCACTATCCAAAATTAAAACCAAAAAGTTTCGTCGTTTCGACTCTGATAGTTTCTTCGCAAAAAATTCGCAACTGCAAAAATGTCAAAAGATACGACGACGACAACGGACGTTCAAGGTCACGTACTGGCCGTAATACATAGCACCAGGATTGATTTATTCAACTCCAATGGACTTTTTCATGTGGGGAACCATTAAAGATAAAGTTTGCGTGAGTCACATTCCCCGGAAGTACGGTCTCGTTGTAGGAGTCAGAGTAGCATTTCAATCTCTCACCACATAAGAAAGAAATAAGGAATCGCACACAACATAGTGTCATAAAGATGATACATAGTAAATGGCAATCACTTCGAACATTTATTAATAAAATAATGAAAATATTGTAATTTTCACACAATATATTTTTAATTTGATTTCAAATTGTAACTTATTTTAAAAAATTAATATTTAAACCATTAAATTCAAAAGAATTTAAAATAATCAACTAAACTTTATTTATAAATTCGATTAAGAAAAAAGGAAATATTACCGCCATCAACTTTCCTCCGTACATACATCAGTATACAGTACCTATGCAATACAATTGTTTTCATAGCACACTTGTATTTTCGGAATAACTTTGATTTTTTGAGGAAGCTCATTGATATGTAAATAAATACTCATTTTAAAAAACAACTAATTTGTCATCAAATTAAAAAGAATAAGAAAGTTTTTATTGATTGAATTTTATTAAAATAAACCTTGCATTGTGACCACCATGTACATTTTATTCTGGTTATTTTTTTTGACAAAATTTTTAGTCCGGGAGCTAAGGTAAAAAAAGTATATGGATTATTTCATCACCATGCATTTGCTAAATAATTACAAACAGTTTAGATATCTCAACAACCGACAGGGTCAGACAAAAATACAACACTTGCTTAGAATTTTAGTTAAAGAGAGAGCATATCCATAAATCTAAATCTCCAAAGTTTCAAAAGCATACATCTCCATAAAGTTCTAATACAAGCTCGTCGTGAATCACCGTATGCCTAATATAATATTTATATGTGACGAAAAAACAAGGTTAGAAAATAATTATACACTCCCGGCACAAAATTCCGCCACCCTAAAAGTTTGATATTTTATAACTTTTTTATTTTTTATGCGACTTTCATGATTTTGTTTTCAGTCTGTTGATCCATTTATTGTTTTTTCTTCATTATTTTATAAAGTAACATTTTTCGATTAGACTATATTAAACCGGAGTAAATCAAACTGTTGTTTTTTGGCATAATTTCAAAATACCCTGTAGGAAAATTGAGGTGGATAATTTTATTTACATACTGTTTCTGGTAATCTTGAATTCTAAACATTACGTTTTTTTGATTCATTCCATTTTCTTATTTCTGCTGCGAGCAGCAAAATTTTAAATGAAACGCTGATTTGAAGTCTATTTTTATACAGGGTGGCCCATCGAAAACGAAACAGAGACTTTTACTGGCAGCTCAGTTCTTTTTTGGAAAAACGCTCAGACCCGTCGATTTTGTTTTCGAGGGGGACACAAAATGGGAACAAAATCACGTCAACCAGTGCAGCCCCCTGGGCGGGGGTGGTACCACCCCTAAAATCTTAAATGGAAAGGGGGGTCGAGTGATACCTTATTTTAAAGGTCTTTCAATTCCCTTTATAATGATCTAAATTCATAATACTTCAGTTCAGTAGTTTTGGAGATTTATTGATTTTAAACTTAAATAAAACTTTAATACATCATTTGTGGAAATCAATACATTTGGTAGCAAAGTACTTTAAAAATTAAGAATGAACTGACCCGTCAGCCAAGTAAATGTTGGAAATGACCACCATGACTCTCCATGCAGTAATAAAGATTTTGCTCAAAACGTTGCCGCACATTTTGCAATATTTGAGGAGTAATTTCATTCACAATTCTTTGTCGCAAATCTTCTAACGATGTTGGTTGAGTAGCATAGATTTTGCTTTTTAAGTGACCCCACAGAAAGAAATCCAAAGGTGATAAGTCTGGCGATCTTGGAGGCCATTCAATGGCACCTCTTCTACCAATCCATCGACCTGGAAACGTCTGATCTAAATATTGTTGAACACGTAATGCGTAATGTGGTGGGGCACCATCCTGTTGGAACATCAACCTATTCGCAATGTACCGCCGATCATTCCCATTTTCAATTATGGCTGTTAATGCAGGATCTATGGCGTCTTGCAGTAATTCCAAATACATTTCACCGGTTAAATTTCCAGGCAAGAAAAAAGGACCAACTAAATGATCGCCAAAAATACCATCACAAACATTTAATTTTTGTGGCTGCTGTGTGTGTACCTCATGATTAACTCTGGAATTAGAATCTGACCAATATCGGCAGTTATGACGGTTTACTAGGCCATGTAAGAAAAAGGAACATTCGTCGGAAAAGCAAGTGTTGAATAGAAAATGTTCATCGTTTATAATTCGTTCACTCATATCTTCACAAAATTGTAATCGCCGATCAAAATCGTCTTCATTAAGTTCTTGTACAAGGTGAATTTTATACGGATGAAAACTATGGGCCTTCAGAATCCGTTGGATACTACATCGACTAACACCACACACAGTATCCAATTTGCGGGTACTTAACGTAGGATCTACATAAACTTGCCCTAAAACCCCCACTTCTATTGCTTCGTTCCTTATGGGATTTTCAATGTTGCGTTTTTTATTGGCGACTAATCCAGTGTCCCGAAATTTAGCTATAAGTTCTAGGACATATTTTCGATGCACGTTACTGATCTCATGTCGCTCATTAAATATGTGTGCTGTTCTATTAGCTCACTGATTATTTCCGAAAAATATTTCGATAATTTCAATCCTTTCTGCCGTGGAATATACCATGGTTAATTTATGAATAAAGCGGTAAAAGGTATTTTAACAACAAAGTTTGGTCGAATCAATCGCAAACTATGTACAAATTCCTATTTAAAATAAGTACGAGACATTCCCTGCTTATCTTTCTTCAATAAACCACCTTTTTCGCGACAAAAACCGCTCCAATCGCTATTTTGAACACCAAAATGATAAACAAACCATGGGCGTAGTGAAGAAAAGCATTAAATTAATAAGTAACTGCCTTTACTCAAATTTCTTCTGAAAGTAGTACAAACTAATCAGATGTACCTATTAAAGTGTACTGTAAGCTTAAAATCAATAAATCTCCAAAACTACTGAACTGAAGTATTGTGAATTTTACATCATTATAAAGGGAATTGAAAGACCTTTAAAATAAGGTATCACTCGACCCCCCTTTCCATTTAAGATTTTAGGGGTGGTGCCACCCCCGTCCAGGGGGCTGCACTTGTTGACGTGATTTTTTTCCAATTTTGTGTCCCCCTCGAAAACAAAATCGACGGGTCTGAGCGTTTTTTCCAAAAATGAACTGAGCTGCCAGTAAATGTATCTGTTCGGGCCACCCTGTATAGTCTATATATTATACAATCACTAGATATATCATAAAGTTAATTAACAAAAACAATTTTAATATCGTGTATTTCCTCCCCTCGCAGCAATGACGTGGCATCGAATGAATAAGGTTACTTATCCTCTCGTGAGGGTTAGCCTGATATTCTTCGGTCAGCGACAGTCGTAAGTTGCAAGGTTTGTGGTTGTATAGGACGACGACGAACGGCTCTTTAAGTTGATTCCAAAGATGTTCGATTGGGTTGAGATCAGGGCTACATGCGGGCCATTCCAATCTTGGAAGTCCAACATCATCCATATATTCGCTCACTACATGTGCAACGTGAGGTCTAGCAATATCATGCATTAATGTAAATTGGTTCCCAATGAAGAATTAAATGGAACAACAACTTCTTGGAGGATTTCCTCAATGTAACGGTGGGCAACAAATACAAGATTCACGACTGATCTTCGATCTCTTAAAGAACTAACGGTGATAAAGTGATCATCAGCTGCAATGGTGATTCTCCTTCTGCCAGAGCCCTGCCGCCTAGTAAAAATTCCCATCTGTAAATACCTATTCCAGGCATCTCGAACTGTAGACCGCGCAATTCTCAGAGTACGGGCGAAATAACTTTTGCTACGACCATCCTTTATTAACGCAAGCATTCTACCCGCGTCTTCTGGAGTTAATATCATATTGACACACATCAAATTATAATATTGTCACTGTCAAACTGTTATAGCCATGGTAATCATTGTATCATACCTTTAATAATTAGTAATTGTCAATGTCATCAATCGGCAATATAAAGTCATAAAATCATTGAAAACGTAATTTTAATTAGGAATAAAACAATTCCGAACTCAAGAGTGTTCCTGTGGATCCGAAGCCCAAGGTGGAAGACATAGGCCTCGACACAAACATTATGTCACAATAATCGCGTACTTAGACAACGTCGATAATTTTTAACCGAAAGTTTGATATACATTTTCTAAAAATATCATCATTTCATTTAAAATTTTGCAGCTCGCAACAGAAATGAGATAAAGAATTTAATCAAAAAACGAAATGTTTAGAATACATCAAAGATTACAAAAAACAATATGTAAATAATATCGTCCACCTCAATTTTCCTACAGGGTGTTTTGAAATGACGACAAAAACAATAGTTTGATTTACTCCTGTATAATATAGCGTAATCGAAAAATGTTACTTTATAAAATAATTAAGGAAAAACACAATAAATGAATCTATAAACTGATAACAAAATCATGAAAATCGTATAAAAAATTAAAAAGTTATAAAATATCAAACTTGAACAAAATTTCAGGGTGGCGGAATTTTGTGCCGGCGAGTGTATATACAGGGTCCGCAAACGAAGCGTGGACGGAAGATTAAATCGTCATCGAAGAACTTATCACCAATACTGAAACAGCTTGAGATATTGGATTAAAAGCGGCATGTTTTAAAAATATTTTACATTATACAGGGTGGCCCAAAAAAGTGTGACAGCATAAAGTTATATTTTTTTAAATGGGGCACCCAGTATTTTATTTCATATTTAGGTTCGTATTACTATCGTTTATAAGTACCTCAAATTTTATTTAATTTGGTTTTGTAGATTCGGAGAAATAAATTAAAAACTAAAAAAAAAAGTTTTGCAGTCCTAATTTAATGATTTTCCTCTATTGCCAACAGAACTCTTAATTCATTTTCTTCATCAATAACGGGTTTATTGATTATCATCTTTTTGTGTACGCAGTGCTTCATGTTGCTACAAATCTTTGCAACAACTTCTCGAAGGTTCTTGGTCTCGGCTTTCTCTCAATATCTGGATATCTTTCAGCATACACTCTGCTCGCGAGGAGGAAATTTCTTGCAAATTCACCCAGTATAAAAATCATCTTTACCATTTCTAAAATTCGACATTTTGTGTAAGTTAGTACTTAATTTCGACGACTGAACAAATGTAAATAATTTTATTTAACTGTCATAGTGACAATCTAAACAAAAAGAAATCATGGCAACTCGAACAGAACAAAAAATAAAATTAAATAGCAAAAGTAGCAAAAATGTATGCTTTTAAAATTTATATCGAAATAACTAAAATACGGTAAACTCTAAGAGTAAAAAGAAGCTATTTTGAACTTTTACTTTAGTTTACAATTATTAGTCTAGTCGCCTATAACAAAATTTCCCAATAAAAACTCTATTTAAACAACATAATTTATGATATTTATAATTATTTCGAAAACGGCTGGATATAACTTATATGCTTGTATTACAAAAACAAATTGTCTATGAATTCTACGTCAAATAGCCAAATAATATACAGGGTGTTCCATTTGAAAAACTTGGGAAAAATTATTTTAAAATGTGGGGTTTTTGAAAGCTTATTATGAATACCCTGTATAAAATAAATAAACGCAATTACATTCATAGTATCTCTAGACCTCTTGTCATAAATTTCACTCAATGCCGAGGCTCAAAAAATAGTTCTGGATTGTTTTTTTTGATTTTTTTATTCAGGACTGCAAAACTTTTTTTTTTAGTTTTTAATTTATTTCTCCGAAACTACAAAAGCAAATTAAATTAAATTTGAGGCACTTATAAACGATAGTAATATGAACCTAAATATGCAATAAAATACTGGGTGTCCCATTTAAAAAAATATAACTTTATGCTGTCACACTTTTTTGGACCACCATGTATAATGTAAAATATTTTTAAAACATGCCGCTTTTAATCCAATATCTGAAGCTGTTTCAGTATTGGTGATAAGTTCTTCGATAACGATTTAATCTTCCGTCCACGCTTCGTTTGCGGACCCTGTATATGTATAGTATAAGTGAAATATATGTATTGAATAAAAACAAGCAACAGAATAACAAACTCACCACCAGCTCATATTTCCAAACTGTATGGCAATATGGAGGAGGAGGATCTGAGGGAAAAAATTGAAAAAATTATTTTTTGATTTTATATTATAATATTTAATTATGTCAACAATTTCTCATTTCTTATTAACTATAGCTTATATATTAGGACGATTAAAAGTAATAGTTGTAAAAGTCGGCGTTACTTTTTAAAATTCAAAAATGATTTACCTTGCTATTTACATAGTTGTAATATTCAGCTCACGAAAAACGGGTAAATATTAACCATGTTTATAAGTACAATTTAATGTAAAAAGGACGAAGAATTATAGTATAAATTTAGTTAAATATTAGTTAATTAAACCTACCAGACAAAATATAATACTGGAAGTTTAGCCTGCAGAATTCATCACTTCTAAATCTTTATCCAGTAATATTACCTTGACAGGTTTAACTTTATTAAGAATCCATAAAGGTAAAAATAGCCAAATTCATACGATTTTTTTTCATTTAAATATATTTTATTTATCATGTGTAGTTGTATTCATTGATAATGGGGACAAGTCTTATGACTAGTTTTGCCATATTTGCGTAAGTCGGGCTTTTCTGATTGATTTATTGTTTTTAAAATTATGAGCAAAAAGCATTGGCGTTGCTAAACAAAATAATATAATCTAATTAAATGTGATAAATGAGTTAATGTATAAAAATATTTCTATAATAACACATATTTTTTACTCAACGTAACATAACTAATAACAGTATACCATAATTTATTAACTATATTTATATTGAAAAATCTTTTCGTCAGTGAACACTGCCGCGTTCCACAACTGAGTTGTGGAATATATAATTTAAAGTGAAGACTGTTTATGTTCATCTGTGAGTATTATTTTTTTACGCAGCTACCCAGTTTTTTAGCTCCAATTCTTTTTGGTCGGAAATGCGGACTTGGCCAGTACCAGTTTCTCTTTTCAAAGATCCCTCTTGCCCCAAAGTTGCTTAACTGTTAAAAATGTGTTCTTGCCTTTTCCGTATTTTGCTAATGTATATATTGACCACCTATTTTCAATTCTGGCTACTATATGAACTTTCTGTTAAATGTCGAGGCATTTTGACAATTCTGACAGTGGAAGTTTTGTCAACCATAAACTTTTGAAGAAGTCAAAATCAGTTAAGACCGATTTACATTATAACAAATTTAGTGTCCCCATTTTGAATGAATACAACTGTACAACTCTGCGATAACACTAAACTGCTTTATTTTTCAGGTTAACTTGGAACCTAAGGGCCGCCTTCGTGTTAAAATAGACCTAAAGATAACGCCAAATGGTAAGATATTTTATTAATAGTTTTTGCTTGCAGTTGACAAATGGTAGAATTTCGGAACTTTGGTCAAATTATTGTAAATCTTCAAATATGTATATTATACATTGTGTGCAGGGTTATCCATTTCGTAGAAACTATAAGTCCCATAGGAAGATCCAATAGATTTTTTTTTGTGTACTGTAATAATTCTTTAATGCTGCGATGGTTGTGCCACTTGTGGACTATTTATGTTTTTTAATGGGGTACTGTGTAATCCAATAAATATTAGTAAGCTTGGTAATAAATTCCTACCACCACAAATCAAGACACACGCATTTTGAACATGCTTTATCCGATAGTGTCATCTGGTTATAAAATTGTTGAAGCTTCATCGAATGATATTTATCTACTAATTAGAAAACTTTATCTGGACGAGATAGTTATAAAAATAATCGGCCATGATTTCATTGTAAACATTAGACAAAAATTGATGCTCCTTAGAAGCTTATCGGACTCCAATTCCATTATGACATCTAAAGTCAATACGACACCTAATATTTGCATTGACAATAACGAGCCATGAAGCTTTAAATTTGTAAATATCATCGACCATGGATGCAACTTAACAATTAATTGCTTGTCGAGTATGTGAATGAATGTGAATCCACTATTGCAACAAACAGTGCAATATATGTACATAAAACATCAAGGCCGTGAACTAATTGGAGACCTTGGCTTTTAATTTTCGGTCTCCAAACTAACACCAACTGAGAAATGAAATTCATCCTTTGATTTTAAAGCTTACATTAATTCAGAAATTTATCCATATAATTTAAATGTAAATTTAGACAAGAAGTGATTGTAAGAGGTGTATGTCAAATTTTAACAGTCTTATTATTATAAAAATGTTGGAGAGTCATATCTAACTTGGAGAAATTTATAGAATTTGCACCCTTGCTGGTAGTGGATTGTAGCTTTTAATTGACACTCTAAAAGTGGTACAGTAGCAAGATCCAGAACCAGAGGGTCATGGGAGTCATGACCAAACAAACAATTTAACACGAAAAATACCATTTATACCGGGTTGACTAACGCGGCAGGGTATTACTTTTCATAAACTGCTCCTTGTATCCCCCCCAAACAAAGTCTGACCCTCACAAAACCGAAGTTCTGGATCCCCCTTGTACAGTAGGCATTAAAATAGAATTTGTTACCAACCAATAAATCCCAGCTGATATCAACTTGTGGGTATTTGTTAATTTAACATGATGAAAAATACACACTACTGACTAATATTATTAAAACATAAGTTTAATAGTATTGTTATCACTACTACCACCACCCTTACTGCAAAAGTATAAATAAGCATATGGCTAGACATTAAAGACAGCAGAGTTCTATAAACAACATCGATAAAATGTTTGTGGTGACAATCTAAAGTTTTCCATTTGAAAATGTGTTTCCGTTCCATTCTACGGAACTTTTTACTTTGAATACGCTGACCATGAACTTTATTCACAAATTTGTGTACATTCCGATGGATCTTATAGCATGTAAATTTAAGCTACAATAACAGTTTATCTACACAAGATATCTAATACATTGCTTTGGATACAGTTCGTGGATTAGATAGTGATTGAACTAATTCTGGAACTTTCGATACGTTTAATTAGATCAATGTCACAAAAAATAGTGCTGTTAAGGGGAAGACAAAGAAAGACAACTGAACAAGTACCTAATGGGTACAACGAAATTATTGGTTTCGATGAGGATAATTACTGCCCAACTGTTAGCAAATTTAAAAACTATTATTAAATTGTTATATGGAAAATGAAGATAATTTTTAACATTAGTATTCTTCTAATTCTTTCATCTGGAGGACTTCATCCTTGTGGAACGACCTTCCCGAGGTCGTGTTTCCCGACGAATATAACCTCCAACGATTCAAAACCAACGTAAATCGCTTTTTGCGCACACGCACCACTCCCATAGTGCCCTAAAGGATTTTTCCTATAGTGCTTGTGTTTGATCATAAAAAAAAAAAAAAAAAAAATTGAATTTCGGGTGTGTATAATAAAAAATTTGTTTCTTGTATTTTAAACAGGGTGAGTCTGGAGAAACGGGCAAACTCCAGGAGTATATTGTACAAGTGAAAATAATGTAGAAACTCATATATCGTTATCTGATTTTCATTTCTTTTCAAGTTATAGCTTAATTACAAGTAAACAAAGTTTCATGCATTAACACTTTTACAATCATATCGCTCTTTTAATAAATGTCAAAGTCGCTATTGACATCTAAACATTTACGGATTCGTCTACGAAGTGCCCCTGTTCCTCTACTCATAAACTCATAAACTCATTTTATTCATACTGTGGCTATACATAGTACAGATGTATACGTCAGGTTTTAAAATTAAGAAAATAGTAAAATACACACCAACTAGATATTCACAAACAATATTAACATAAAATCAACAACAAAATGACGATTATGTGACTAGAATAGCATAAGTTAGACAAATATTTTCCACATAAAACATTTTTTTTTAAAAAGTCATATCTTGAGATAAAATTAAGTTTATATACTATCGATAAAAAAATCTTTAGTAGAATAATAACATTTGTTTAATAATATATTTTTAATTTCTTTCTTAAACTGGTCGTATTGTAACTCCTTTATATAATTTGGTAATTTATTAAATAGTTTTTTCCCGGCATATACCGGGGATCTTTCAACTTTTGTCAAATTATGACTATCGATAGTAAAGAGGGGACCCCCTCTCGTGCGGTAACTATGATAGTCCGAATTCTTTAAAAACCTATGCGCATTTTGTTTCACAAACAATAAAGTTTTAAAAATGTATATGCATGGAAAGGTCATAATCCTATGTGCAATAAATGTTGGTCTGCAGCTCGCCCTAAGGTCCAGACCAAAAATGCAACGAATTGCCTTTTTCTGGGAAATAAAGACTCTCTCCCACTCCACACTTGCTCCCCAAAGTGGAGTATTATAGCTAAGGTGACTATAGATAAAAGAGTAATACATAGTGATAAGTGTCTCCTGGTTTACGGTATGCTTTAGCCGATATATGGAGTATACCCCCTTATTAACCTTACTGCAGATATGGTCAATCTGCGCAGTCCAGTTTACTAAACTATCCAGGTAAATACCTAAGAACTTGGTAGTGTCTGAGCAGTTGAGAGTCTCTACCTCCACTTTTTGTTTTCTAACTGAACTACAAAAATTCAGGCAGATTGTCTTGCTGACATTCAAAATTAAATTATTTGATGCGCACCATGCGCTGAATTGTTCTATAATCCTTAACATTTTCAATCTGAGCTCGTCCGGACTCGATGCTGAGACCACCACCGTTGTATCATCAGCAAACATTATTTTTATACCCTCCTTGATGTAATCAGGCATCTCGTTGACATATAAAAGAAACAGAAGTGGTCCCAGAACCGAGCCCTGGGGGACCCCTATGTCAATGTGTGCATCTTCAGTCAGATCATTACCCACCTTTACGCGCATCTTCCTGTTTGTAAGATATGATTCTAACAGTCTTAAGATATTTTCTCTAAAGCCATACACATACAGTTTGTTTAAAATGAACGTCACATTAAGGCTATCAAAAGCACGAGACAGATCAAAGAAGAGGGCCGCAACATAATCCCCGTCGTCCATTCTCCCATACACAAAGTCCATAAGATCAATCGCAGCACTCTCCGTTGATCTGCCTTTCAAAAAACCATGCTGGCATTCTGTGATTAACCCATGGTGATCCAAAAAGCTAACAATTCTGTTGTAAAACAATCTTTCAACTATTTTCGAGATGATGTTCAAGATAGTGACCGGTCTATAATTCTCAATGATCGTTTTATCAGATTTCTTATGTATGGGAATTACTAAACCTGTCTTTAATTCTTTTGGAAAAACCCCTGTATAAAATATTAAGTCCGTCAAGTATCAAATAGGATCTGCTATCGATTCTTTAATGTGTTTAATAGCAACAACAGATAAGTTATCTACACCTGTGCTGTTCTTATTTTTTAACTTCGAGATTGTATTTATTACTTCGTTTTTGCTCACCGGATTAAAAATGAAACTATTACCATTATATTCAGTGGGTAGCGTACAGTGTTGCGACCTATTATTCCCGAATTTTTCCTCGAGACTTTTTTCTGTGATTGTTGAGAAGTAATTTAAGAAAATATTTGAGACTTCCTTAGTATTGTCTATAACCGTGTTATCTTTAATAATAGTAATTTTTTTGCTTACCTTTTGTCTTCCTAAATCGCGATTAATGATATTCCACACCGTTTTTTGCCTATTTTGAGATCGATTTATCTTGTTGCTATTAAAATCTTTTTTAGCCTTTAAGACCATAAGATTATAATCTTTTTTTTTCTGTTTGTAATAATTATGTAAATTATTGTCAGCTACATTCTTTGTAAGCCAAAATAGTTTTTTTAATTCATTACTCTTGTCAATAATGTCCGCATTGATCCAGTCTTTTTTTGCTCGGTGTTTTCTCGGAAATTTACTTTTTAAGGGACAGTTAGCCTCGATAGCCCATTTTATGGTCTCCACTATTTGATTATAAACCTGATCGACCTCCAGAACATCATAGATTTCATCAAAAGTAATATTAGTCATAAGTGATTTTAACATGTTTAAATTGAATTCTGAGTAGCTTCGATAAGTATAATTTTGAAATTCTCTGACGTTCTGATCTTTATTATCTAATGCTCTAAATTTACTTACTATTGCCAGATGATCACCAAGGTTTGCCTGCACAGTGCTTGTTTCCACATAACTAGGGTCTAAGTTAGTTATCATGTAATCTATCATAGTTGAACTTAAAATATTATTTTTATTCAAAAAAATTCTTGTTGGCTGATCTGCTAAGCTCTCCAGTTTAAATTCATAAGAAAGTCCACAAGTAGTCTTTTCTCTAATGAGTCCCTAAGAAAATTTATATTCAGATCTCCACAGAAAAAAACGTCTGGAGATATATTCCTACACTTTCCTACACTACTGATTGCTTCATGTCTTTCTTTAATATCGGATACCGTATTTGTAATACTCCGAATTAGTGCATCCTGAGTGTCGACTTTTACTTTTAAATCTCATTTTTTGAACCAGCCCCATAAAGAAAAATCTAGTGTAGCTGTAGATGCCGTCCGTACTCGCTGTATATGATATGATAACTGGTATGGAATTTCGATAAATCAGTTCTTCCCAGGATTTACATGATGTGGAAACCGTTGACGAAATTCTTCAATAGCAGTTGTAGCATTCCCATTACAGGAATCATAAGCAAATACCATATTTACATATTCCAAATTTGAATAAGTGTGTGGCATTTTACACAATACTTTACACATACAAGTTCGAAAATAAATATTGAATCACTGTAATAATAAACTCAAAAATAAACGTGTGACACTTACAGAATAACAAAATTATTCAAACGATTTTGCAACTCGAACGGATTGATTCAGATGGCCGGTACGTCATAATATATAATAAGAAGGGAAATAGCTATTTATATACCAAGGGATGAAAATACTCTTTTTCCTCCCACGGATAGTTTAATGCCCGACGCAAAGCAGCATAAATATGCAAGGAAACGCACTTTCCTCTGGATGTATGTATACAGTTATTTCTCATACTAAGTGTTCAACCATTTCGATTTTACAGGTGCATCGAAAACTATAAAAGTATAAATTAAACAACAATATTCAAAAGACATATTCAAAAAACATACAAACTTTATAACTTCCTTTAAAACATACAAGGAAGTCCAACGAATGGTCGGCTACAAAGAACGTCGAATATTGTGTTAGGAACTAGAAAGTTTTATACACTTAACGTAAGCTTCTCTTCTGATGATCCATCCGTCTGTGCTTGGGAGGTCTCCAACGTCATTCTAACTAGCATGGAAGCATTTATCTCCTCCTCCAAAAAACGCCCTTCCAACAGGAAGCCCTGGTTTAGCAATGCTTGTGAGCTTGCTGTCAGATCAAAAAATCTGGCTTACCGACAATGGCGTAAAACCCCTACCGCTGAGAATCGTACCATGTTTGTTACCGCTCGAAACCAATGTAAGCTAACAATAGATCAAAGCAAAGAAGCTCATCATGTGAGGATCAAAAACAAACTTCTTGACAGTAAAAACAGATCAAGGTCCTTTTGGTCACTAAGGTCGTCAGCCAAAATTTTACCAAATGAACTATTCCACCTCTATCACGCTCCGATGGTACAATAGCATCCACAGCCAGAGACAAAGCAAACTAACTTAATGAACTATTTTCTTCGCATTCCACTATAGATTTCCAGGGAAGAACACCACCCAGCATTCCTGCAGTTCAATCCGAAATTACTGAAATTGTGTTCCGTCAGCCTTTCGTCAAACGAATCCTGAAGGGGCTGGACGTCAAAAAAGCTTCTGGTCTAGACGAAAATCATGTTATAGTTCTCAAGAGATGCGCCGATGAACTAACACCAGTATTTTGTATACTTCTTAACTTATCCTACAAAAAAGGAATATTTCCATCCTGCTAGAAGACGGCGCGAGTCCAGCCTATACCAAAGAAAGGTCAGAGAACCCGACCAGTCGCCTTGCTTTCAGTTATATCAAAAGTAATGGAGAAACCTATGAACCAATAACTTTTAAAGTACCTGGAAGGCTTCAACATTATCAGCGATAATCAATATTGTTTTCGGAAGTCCAGATCAACTAGAGATCTTCTATCTTATATCACCCATCTTTGGAATAATGCAATCGAACATGGGGAGTCTCAGGCTGTTGCACTGGATATTTCTTGATCGTCTTTGGCATGAGGGGCTTCTAAGTAAACTGCGAGCTTCTGGTATCCCCAGTCGATTCTGTGCATGGTTGTTTTCTTAAGAACCGCTCTCTGCAAATGGCAATTAACGGATTTCTCTCAGACACCTTCACCATTAATGCCAGTGTTCCTCAAGGGTCCATATTACCTCCCACCCTCTTCTTAATCTACATTAACGACCTTCCAGTGAAAACTAAAAATCCGATATTTAGCTTTGCTGACGATAGCAGATCTTTCTCTTTGAATGCACAAACATCGGTTGGAGACGCCCATCTTCGCAGGCAGTATGAAGTATCATGCCTTGACAAAGACCTGGAAGAAATTTTGGCTTGTGGTGACAGTAACCAAGTCGAATTCAACGGTAAGAAAACCCAGGCAGCAGTTTCCTCTAAAAATGTTAGTATTGCAGAACCGGATATGGTCATGGCAGTACACGCAATTCCACTGGCTTCATCTATTAATTTGCTAGGCGTCAATCTGGGAGGAAATATGTCTTGGCATAACCACGTTGTGGCAATCGCCAAGATAGCTTCTTAGAAACTTGGTATACTCCTCCGAACCAAAAACTTGTACACTCTTCAACAACGTTTGATATATAAAGCCCAGATTCGACCATCACTAGACTACTGCTCTCATGCCTGGAGCTCTGCACCTAACCACACTCTTCGGCTACTGCATTCCATTGAAAGGAGGGCCATTCGTCTGGTCGGAAACCACGGCCTCGACAGTCTAGAACATGGAAGATAGGTTAGGGATGATTTGACTCTTTTACAGATATTTCCATGGAAAAGTGCTTGGCTGACCTGGCCCTCTTAATTCCGCCCATAACCGCGAATAACAGAAATACACGACGAACCACTGCCGCTCATCCATATGTGGTTATGCTTGGTACTCCTCGAACTTCATTATTTAAGAATTCTTTCATCTGGAGGACTTCATCCTTATGGAACGACCTTCCCGATGTCATTTTTCCCAACGAATATAACCTCTAACTATTCAAAACCAACCTAAATCGCTTTATTTGTACACGCACCACTCCCAGAGTGCCCTAAAGGAATTTTCCTATAGTGCTTGTATTTGATCATAAAAAAAGTTGAACAATTATTATATTTATTTACAACCAGGTAAGTAAGTTACAATGTTCAAATAATTTGGCACTGATTTGTGGTCGTAGGAAAAATCGTGTACATTACTTATGTGAAAGTGATTTTGTCAAACTAGGCGGATTTCCACATGCTAAATAACTCCTAAAATCTACCGTTTTCAAACCTCGTTATGTAATATACTATTAAACATGCCAATCCATATTCAATAGTATCACAACAGACGGTATTCTCGACTGTACCATTTCTGATTGAAGTTTAAATCAATATAGCTTGCTCAAAACAAAGAAGGTATAGGAGAATATTATCCAAAAAATTATTATATCGAATTCATGATTTCCAAGACGTATTACATCATTGAACATGCATTATATTGCAGCCAAGATTATGCATGCTATAGATATGCATATAATATTTATTCTGAAAACTATATCGCAATGAATAAAGTTCGAGCTTGCGCATTGTATGATTAAAATGCCATAGATTTTGGAAACAAGTTCTTATACTATTTTTCACAGGACATAAACACAAGAATGTCAATTTAATCCTAGATATTGACCTGGGTACAAGCCACTGTAAAAATAAAATTTAAAAGTTAAAATATCTACGTCTAGTCTACCCTGTAACGAATTACATAGTACATATTATTAGCTTAAAATTATCCCGGTAGTTAAATTTTAATTGCAAAATTTCAGAGGTTAGTCAATATCTTCATTGTATTGGCATTACTAGCAGCTCAGAAGTTTCTTAAAATGATTAGATGAATTAGAATAAAACCTTAGTATTAGAATAAATCATGACAGTACATTGTACATTCTATTGTTAACAAAAACATGATATTAAAGCCCACTTAACGTCAAAAAATTATAGTCTTCAACCATCATTCTAAGAGAAACAATTGTTTGCTTCTACAATTTTAACATAAGTTTCTTATTGCTAGAATATGGAGTCAAACCGAGAGAATTCAAAGAGCGCCAGGGATTCGACAGGCGTCGCGGCGCCATGCGTCGCCGAGTTCATCAAGTTAATGGGCATAAGTTTATGGCTACTTTTCTAAGGCAACCAACATTTTGTTCCCATTGCAGAGAATTCATTTGGTAAGTGGGATTTTGCAATGCTCAATACGAATTAAGTTAGAAATTGAATGTATCATAGGGTATATTTCAGGAAAATATTTTTCTATGTCTGTATATGTGATATATTTTTTTAGAAGGGCCATTTAGTAACCTATTGCGTATTTAGATTCGTATTAGTTTATTATTGCCTAAAATGTAATTCAATGGGCTTTAGTAAGTTAAAACCAATAAACTAAAAACTGAAAAAATATAAGAAACTATCTAAATTCATATTTTTTTTATATAAATGAATGGTTTTGGATGAGTTTTATGACTCTGTATTAGTATATATTTTATAGAGGGTTTCAAAATAATTTTTTTGTAATTTCCAGCCAATAAATTATTCCCAGTCGTTTTCTAAATAATGGCAAATTTCATATATTAAGTTGTTTATATAGAGTTCGTTATTAAAATTAAGCATAGGTAACTCGATTAAGAAAACTAAATACAGTAAATGTTCAAAATATCTTTCATTTCGATCCGTGCAAAAGTAAACACGTTCTTGAAAAGATCTGTTTGCTTCCCTTAACATTTGAACCAAAATACTAACCAGTGGCGGTTCTTCCACAGGAGCATATGCGCACGTGCACCCCCCAAAAAAAACGAATAAAAAATATTAATTTTATTCATTGAATATTATTTATTTTACCGTACCGTCAAACTAAAAAAAGTCCGACCATCCCTAATATTTTATCATCCCGTCAAACCAAACTGTATAGGTCCGGCAACCGTGCCTCGGTCGAGGTAAATAACGATTGCTCGCGTGCGATTAAGTAGTGCAGTTTCTCTGTAGTAACAGGTGGGCGGTGGCAGCGGGGGATAGTGGGGCTATGGCGATTTAACATAGAAAATGCGCACAGTTTTTGTGTGTCTGTTCGTGCATCTAGTTAGAAATTCGAGCGTGTATATTTTAATATTTTAACATTATATATTTATTAAGTTAAAATGAATAGTTGACTGTGGACTATTTAAGAAATAACTTTAACTCTTTGAGTTAGGAGCAAAAATTGATGTGAAGAATGCGGGAACACCTAAATTCGAAATTAATTTAACGTAGACCACAAAGGGTAAATCTAGCGACTTTATTAGCTATTTAGTTTAAAAATGAAATATATGAAAAAAAATTTATAGAGGGTATTCCAAACTTAATGAGGCTGTTATTGATCAATTTTTTACAATTAAGAACCGAAGAAACTTTACGTTTAAGCACTATTATGTAGGGTCGATAAATGTTGTGTATTTCGATAAATGATACTCGATATGATTTTAAAACATTTTATTTAACGATTTAAACTAAAAAACACTGAAAATATGAAGAATGTCAACTTGTCAGTCTCGTGCTTTGAATATATCGTTTTATATTCAAAGGTCTCGTGGCTCGATTCGTTCTCATCATAAAACAGTTAACTATTGTTCTTGTCTTGGTTGCGCCTAATGACGTAGCCCGTAGATGGCGTAGTGGTATTAGACATCATTCAGTTTTCTTGATAACTCGTAGATGGCGGTAGTAGTAGTATAAGAAAACCTTTCTTATTTTCCAAAAGTTATATTTCCTTGTGTAAAATTGAAAAATAAATAAAAACATGTTTTACCTAACGCGTTTTCTTATTACTTTTTTCTTTCTACATTTAAAACGCCTAGAAAAATTTCACCATACATTTCATCATAGGTCACGAGCCGCCACTGATACTAACACAACTGTTCATTAGTAATGGTTAATAAGCTTAACCAATGTCAGACTTTGAAATAATATAGGGATTCGTTTATTTATTATGGATTGAACAGTTTTTTAATTTAAAAAAGTTATTATTTACGGCGAATAAATTATAATAAGAAAATAAAATAAATTTTATTGGTTACTTGAGATCTTCGTACTTGGTGGGAGCGAAAAAAATTGTTTGTCAGTAAGGAAAAACTTTGCATCCAAATCCATTATCCAAACCTTGACTTTCTTATGGGGACATATAACCAAATTATATGCAGGAAAATGGAAATTATTTATGAAGACTGCTATTACTATGCAGCATACAGGGTGGTCCAGCGAAAACTTAACACCTCGATTTTCCTGCTTTAAAATGAAAATGTAGAAAATCGCTCGGACCGGTCGCTTTCTGATTCGAGGGGGAATAACTTTTCCGCTTTTTTCATCTCCGTAACTTCAACCCCTAACGGGGGTGAACACAACTCCTTGATTTTGAAGAGGGATGAGGGGTGTTGCGATACCTCATTTTGAAGATCTTATCGAGTACTATCTGACCCTAAAATTTCGCTTTAAAATTTTCATCTTTAACGAAATGACAGCTAAAATAGTGGAAGACTACTTACTTTTGTGATTAGTTTATTAAATGCTGAAAATGGCCACCATTCACTTCCATGCAGTAAAGAACGCTGGTGTAAGAGTAGAGAATATGGAATTTACCTCGAGGATACTACTCTTATCAGACGCAGTTGAATTTATTTATTTGTTAATTTTTTGTCTAAAAAGGTAAACCGACCATGTTTTTGATTTACCTTAGTCTATCGTGAATTTTTAAGAACGTTAAAACTGTGTCAATTCGATTGTACCTTTGTAGTATAATTAAAATTGTGTATGCCGTAGAAGAAAGGATGGAAAATATAAAATTATTTTTTAGAAATAACGACTCTGCGCGAGTAACAGCGGTTTTATTTAACGAACGGCATCCTGAAAAAAATGTATCCGCTGCTTCCGTTGTGCTACTGGTTGCCAAATTTGACGCTACTGGTTCAGTCGGAAACAAAAAGAGGGTGTATGACAGAGACGAAGCGAGGGAAGTGGCTGTCTTAGGTCAAGTAGCAATGGATCCGACCATTAGTACTAGGAAATTGTCCGATGTATCTGGTGTTTCACGCACAACAATCATGAGAATCCTTAAACAACATAAGTTCCATCCTTTTAAGATACGACTGGTTCAGGAACTGAATGAGGATGATTTCGATCGCCGACTCCAGTTCGGTGAAGTGGTCAGTGGAATTATTAACAATAATCCTAACTACATGTTCAATATCTGGACGAGTGTTCATTTTACCTTAATGGCATTGTAAACAGGCATAACTCTCGGTATTGGTCTGATGAAAATCCAAGATTATTTCGTGAAGTGCATACTCAGCATCACCAAAAGTTAAATGTTTGGGCGGGTATTTATGGAAATCACATAATCGGCCCTTTTTTATACCCGGTAATCTTACTGGCCAAATTTACTTAGAACTATTAGAAAACGCTATTTATCCAGCCCTAGTTCAAGTATTGGAGAATGAAGAAGACCATGTAACCATTTTTCAACAAGATGGCGCACCACCTCATTTCGCTCAACCTGTGCGTCAGTTCTTAGATGAAAATTTTCCTCAGGCCTGGATTGGAAGAAGGGGACATATTGAGTGGACACCCAGATCACCTGATCTGGTTCCACTGGACTATGGGGTCACCTAAAATCTAAGATTTACGCTACCCAGCCTGAGTCACTGGAGGACTTGCGAATGTGGATCATTAATGAATGCCGTCAAATTACACCACAAAAGTTGAGTAATGTCCGTGAACTTTTTTCTGCATGGAAGTGAATGGTGGCCATTTTCAGCATTTAATAAACTAATCACAAAAGTAAGTAGTCTTCCACTATTTTAGCTGTCATTTCGTTAAAGATGAAAATTTTGAAGCGAAATTTTAGGGTCAGATAGTTAGTACTCGATAAGATCTTCAAAATGAGGTATCGCAACACCCCTTATCCCTATTCAAAATCAGGGGGTTGTGTTCACCCCCGTTAGGGGGTTGAAGTTACGGAGATGAAAAAAGCGGAAAAGTTATTCCCCCTCGAATCAGAAATCGATTTTCTACATTTTCATTTTAAAGCAGGAAAATCGAGGTGTTTAGTTTTCGCTGGACCACCCTGTATAATAAGAGATGTGTTTGCTAGTATTTGGACCTCAAATGTTTAGGGATCATTCCAAGAACGTGATTTCATGTACACAGATAAAATGAAAGATATTTTGCCCATTAACTGTAGTACAATTTATTCGTCTAGTCGCATAAGCTTGATTCTAATAATTTATTTAGAAACAATAATTTATGAAAAATGGGAATATTAGAACTAATTTTTTTTAAAGTCGAAAAATGTCCGAAACAACTATCTATATCTAAACTTTTAGGAAATGTGGGAAAAAGTTCTGAATTGCTAAAGGAATAATTGCGCTTGAATTTATTTTATTTTCTCCTAAGGGAATAAAGTGATTTTTCTTGGGGATATCAATACTCGACACACCCTATGGCATAACAGAAGAAACAATAGAAACCGCCATTTTGTACACGATTATGCCATATAGAATAATAATCGAATTATTGTGCCACACGTACCCTCGCACTATCTGGCGAATGGATTGATACCCTCATATTGACATAATCTTTAAAAATATTCTGAATCTCCCGGACTTCAACGTGCTAAATGAGCACTCATAGAACCATCTCCCTCTCCTGGTGGACTCGAAAGTCGATGCGGGGAAGGAGAAGGGGCCAGAATAGTGGCCTTACAAAAATGTGGACTGGCGACACTTTAAACATATTGTTAACAACAACATACAAAGTAACAATAAAATACATACGACAGAAATTCTCAAAAATGCGTTCAAAAACTTAACGAAATGTCTCCAAGAAGTAAGAGATGTAACGGCGATTGACGGATTTCTCTCAGACACCTTCAACATCAATGCCGGTGTTCCTCAAGGGTCCATATTATCTCCCACTCTCTTCTTACTCTACAAACTCTACATTAACGACTTTCTAGTGAAAACAGAAAATCCGATATTTAGTTTTGCTGACGATAGCACATTTATCTCATCTTTCTCTATGAATGCTCAAACATCGGCTGCGCCAACGCACATCTTCGCGGACAGCATGAAGTATCACGTCTCAACAAAGATCTGGAAGAAATTTTGGCTTGGGGTGACAGTAACCAAGTCGAAATTAACGCTAAAATAACTAGTGTTGGGAAAAACCGATGATTTTAATAATCGCGTACTCGATACTCGAGCGATTTTAATAATCGAGTGAATCGCTCGACCGATTAATCACTTGATATTTTTATGACTAAGAAGAATGTGTTGATAAAACACCAGGGGTTGTTTTGTAAGTTTTGCAAGTTTAATGTAGAGTTTTTAGTTCATTCTGATTTTTTTAAAATTACATCCTTTAATGTTTTAACAATTTACCATCGCCGCTGGCTAGCCAGTCGAAGCAAAACCCATGTCGAGATGACTACACTAAGGGATTTGTTATACTTTTTTATATGCACCTTCTCGTTTATGTGCCTTTAAGAAAGACGTATGTCGTGTTTACGCCAAGATAGCTTCTCAGAAACTTGGTGTACTCTTCCGAACCAGAAAGTTATACACACCTCAACAACTGTTGACATGTCTGGAGCTCTGCACCCAAACATACCCTTCGGCTACTGGATTTCATTGAAAGGAGGGCCATTCGTCTGATTGGAGACCACGAGCTGACAAAGAACCTCGACAGCCTAGAACATCGAAGACAGGTTGGGGATTTGACCCTCTTTTACAGATGGAAAGTGCTCGGCTGACCTGGCCCTCTCACTTCCGTCTAGAGCGGCGAATAGCATAAATACACGACGAACCACTGCCGTCCATTAATGTTAAGCTTAGTACTCCTCGAACTTCATTATTTAAAAATTCTTTCGTCTGGAGGACTTTATCCTTATGGTACGACCTTCCCGAGGTCGTTTTTCCCAACGAATATAACCTCCAACGATTCAAAACCAACGTGATTCACTTTTTCCGCACACGCACCATTCCCATAGTGCCCTGAAGAATTTGTCCTATAGTGCTTGTGTTTGATCATAAAAAAAAACGGCCACTAAAATAAAACGAAAACCAGCTGAGGATCGGCTCCCACGGGAGATTTAGAATCTATAAAACTAAAAATTAAAATAAGGAAATTGTGACGTCATAAACAAACGTTAGATAGCGCGAGGGTGCGTGCCCTACAAGAACAAATCCACAAAAATATCAACGAATACCAAAATAAAACATTGAGGGTATTTTGCTAAATTTACTAACACGAAACAATTCACTCTGGATATTAACTAAAATATTGAAAAATAAATTTAGCAAAATGCCATCCCTTAAAACAGTCTGCAAATAAGCAAGCATAAAGCAATTGCACTGGCTCTGCACTGTGCAGAAGTGCATCGTGCAAGGCCGGACACAACCCCTGAACAAAATCACTTACAAATATTGTCAAGAATATAGTGGGACAAAAATACTCTATCTCTCCTCCTTTATTATCCCAACTAATTATTACCATTAAAACCTTAGCACCAATCATAAAACAATTACCAAATAATAAAGCACCTGGGGAAGATTAATCTCAAACAAAGCACAGTTATGCTCGCTATAGACATCAAAAAAGCCGTTGCCAGCGTATGGCACGAAGGTCTTATATATAAAATCCTAATCATTTACAACTTTCCTCACAGCCTAGTTACATTATGGTATTCTTATATAAGAGGCAGAAGTTTCAAGGTCAAAATAGAGGGTGCGCTATCTATCTGACCCAATCCAAATATATACCTGGGTCCCCCAAGGAGCGGTATTATTAGTGTTGTGATCGCTCGAGCGAAAAACCGCTTGATCACTCGATTATTGAAATAACCGTCATCGCTCGATTTATTAAAGAAACCGCTCGAGTTATCAATTCAGGCGAAAACCGTCGCTCGTCACTTATTATCTTTCACTCGATGCCCGAGCTTCGCTTGACGCCGGCGGAAATGTACCGCTGTAGTGTGATCGAGTTAAAAAACTGCTCGTATATTCGAACAGTTTTTCGCTCGATAGGAAATACTCTAGTTATAAATTCAGGCGAAAAACCGAAAAATATCGCCTGTCATTTGATACACGACCTTCGGTCTACGCGCCGCGCCATCCGATTGGTGACGTTCGAGTTTGACGCTCAGCCGGTAACACGACATACGTATTTCTTAAAGGCACATAAACGAGAAGGTGCATATAAAAAAGTATGCCAAATCCCGAGGTCTCCGATTATAAATATGAAAAAATTAAAGGATATAATTTTTAAATTTTTATTTACTATAAACTCGAGAAAACTTCTCAAAAATAACATGATAATAGAAATTGTAAATAAAAATAACAAGACGAACAAAATGTTTTTTTTTATGATCAAACACAAGCACTATAGGAAAAAATCCTTTACGGCACTCTGGGAGTGGTGCGTGTGCGCAAAAAGCGATTCACGTTGGCTTTGAATCGTTGGAGGTTATATTCGTTGGGATAAACGACCTCGGGAAAGTCGTTCCACAAGGATGAAGTCCTCCAGATAAGAATTCTTAAACAATGAAGTTCGAGGAGTACTATGCTTAACCACATATGGATGGGCGGCAGTGGTTCGTCGTGTATTTCTGCTATTCGTCGCTCTAGGCGGAATTAAGAGGGCAAGGTCAGCCGAGCACCTTCCATGAAAATATCTGTAAAAGAGAGTCAAATCCCCAACCTGTCTTCGATGTTCTAGGCTGTCGAGGTTCTTCGTCAGCTCGTGGTCTCCGATCAGACGAATAGCCCTCCTTTCGATGGAATCCAGTAGCCGAAGAGTATGTTTGGGTGCAGAGCTCCTAACAAAATATATAGAAAAATTCGTTGGTAATCTTATAGTAAACATTTTTAAATCTAAATAGGAACTATTTATTATTAAACGAGCAAAATAGTTAACAAAACATAGGTATCGACAAATTTTTTGGTAACCAAAAGTAAACATTCTTAAATTTAAACAGGAACTTTTAGGTAACTATAAACATGAATTTTAAAAAATAATCACCTATTTTCTTATTTTGTCAGTCGCGTAACTAAGCCTACATTTTTGAAGGGCACACAGTTGGGCACCTGATAATTTAAAGTGGAAGAATTTGACAAGCCATTTTAAATATCTACTTATTTTATGCTCGTAGATTGAGAAAGATGTGAAGAAAAATAACTCTTGCTAATACTTTTTGTTTTAAAAAAAGCACAAGAATAAACCCGAACAATAAATACATATTTGGGTGATTTTTTGCAGTTTTTTGTTTGGTATCGAGACACGTGGTAAAAATTCATTATTCATAAATAAATAAATTTCTGGAATTTTTTTGGTGGCTACTACAATTTTTTAGCTAAACCTGTGCCCACCCATAGGTACGTGCCTGCTAAACACCCTATATGATCACATGTAAACGACTAGGCTGCCGGTCGAGTAGTCGGTGATGTCATCGCTTGGTGATGGTTTCAGGCGATTCACTAGAGCGATTCACTCGATTATTAAAATCGCTCTAGTATCAAGTACTCGATTATTAAAATCATCGGTTTTTTCCAACACTAGGTATTATCCTCCAAACTTTATACATTTATATATCCGACTCCCCCTCCTATCTCAACACAAAAAAAAGCTCTGTTTGCTGACGATGCATTACTATATACTCACTCATTCGCAGCAAATATAGCACGTAAACAAAAAAAAACACCATCTACGGAGACTACTGCCATAGATAATAAAATGGAAAATCGACATTAACAATGTGAGTTTACGTAGTCACTAAGAAATTTTCTGATATTAAAATCAATATTCTAATAAAAATCAACGACATAAGTTAGATAGATTGTAATATAAGTATAACCACTAGTAGTCTGATTCCGAACGGATACTAGGTGAGGATGAAATAGTTCATTTTGTCAATTAACGATTTCATCAGTGTTATGCTTAGTAGACTTATTAAATAGGAATATTGTGACATAAAAAGGTGATTGCTCGTAACCCTTAGATTTGATGTATCAATGTAAATTAGAAATGAGTTAGATTAAAGTAAGAGTTTCAACTAGAACCGTCATTTTATTAAATCAAGATCCAGACCCTACAATGAAGACAAATTGGTAATACCAAAGAGAGGAGGTTATTACAAGATGAACACACTCACATACCTTAGTGTCACATATAACATGACAAGGATTAATGAACACATATACGATATAGCAGATAATTTCTTTAGAACTATACTACAAAATAAATCATTAACATGGGATATAACAAGAACACGAATAATACACGAGCCTAAACATAAGCCGCTATATTCTCGGCTCCCACTTTATTATGAATATTAATAGAAGAACTTAAACATATGAAATTAAATAATATAAATAAAATAATTCAGCTAATAGAAACATTTTCCATAATTAAAACACGTAAATACATTAAATACATCACGTCTGCGAGCACATAGCAGTGGCTCCTCTCATAAACCCGCTCCCCTGTATCGGCATAAAATTTATAATTTTTAACTCGAGATCAAATTGATTGCATACAAATGTAAATAAATGTACATAATACTAATAGAATGAATGAGGCGTTAATAGGAAATAAATAAAAGTAGAATGAACGAGGAAAACACAAATAAATATAGCGCCAAAACACGGATAACAATCATTAAGTCTCCTTCAAGTTCCTATCTTTTCGTTGCAGGTTTTTTTTAATGATTTTTCCAGCAGTAACAAATTTAGTAACGGTATACATGGTTCATTAAATCAAAAATATTCTCGGTCGTTGAGTTGAGATGGCTACCAGAGAGCACCGACTCGAGCTCAAAACTCTCGGACTCGGAAGAGCATGAAATAATATTTTTATATTATAACTGTTTGAATTGTATGTAAATAATTTGTAATATGTATTGAATAAATTATTTTAACGTTAAAGTTTAATTCTAACTTGGAGGTAGGCGGTTCGAATCATGGTCCAGACTGTGACCTTCTCCCAGGAAAAAGTTTGTGAAAAGTTTCTACAACTTGAAGACAGAAATTATTAATATCCCTCATATCGTTGCGTATAAGTCATAGGAATTGTAATCTGGAGGTTGGAAGTTCGATTCACGGCCAGAAAAAAGTGTGATGTCAAATCACTGCGGGAATAACTAAGAGATGACAGCTAATGCCTATGTAGCTAGCGCCTAATGGGTTTACTGATGCTTCTGGCGTTGGCGACCTGGAAATACCTAATGTACCCTAATATTGATGAGAAAATACATTTAAAAATATCGTAATTTTTATCGAGCCAACTTTGCATATCTATTTAAAAGGTTTTTCTTGGCACATCCTAAAATATATTTTTTTTATCAAACTTTTTTTCCTTAATTAAAATAATATACATTTAATTTTATCTAAATCGTTTTTCAAACCCTTTCACAGAAGTTATTCCATTCAATCAGGTCGCCTTTGACACCTTTCTCACATGACGTAACCAACCCGACAACGACTTAACCCTGGTAACGCCGGGGCTCTCAGTATAAATAATTTTTGAAGACAGAACAAGTAAAAAATTACTCTCTTCCGCGTTAGGAAGAAGCCTAATCTATGGTCCTTTTTGTGCTAACCTTCCAGTTGAATATTACTCATCTCCTCTCTTGTTCCTGTTGTACTCACCTTTCCTTTTCAGTTAAATTGTCTCCGGTATAATTTCACCCCCGACAACTATTGAAGTTAATACCCAGACCAATGCCTTGTATTGATGATATTGATTGTATCTCTAAGACAGTATACATGAATCCACTGTTCAATGATTACGACCAAATGATTCTACGTTCAAATCCTGCAAATTAAGGTAGGATATAATCTAAAAATCCCGAGACAAGCAGTTTAGCTCATATGTATTAAAGCTAATATACTAGTAATGTTTAGTATACAGGGTGATCCAAGATGGGTGGCGAGCGGCCGTATCTCCGAACCATACATGCTACGATTTTGGGGTAAAAAATTTATTAAGAAATATGACCAAAAAAATTAGCTGGAAAATATTTTTAAGTTCGTAATTTTACCGCTAGGGGGCGTAATCGCTATGCTACGATACAAAATCCTTACTTTCTGCTAATATCTTCAAAACAATGTAGGTCGAAAATTTACTTTTTATAATTTCTGTAATATCCTCTATAAAATTTGTGATAACAATTTTTTTGTAGTTACTATGGTAACGGAGGGGGGAAAGGTAACAACTAAAAATACTAAAAGGGCTGTAACTTCGGTTTGCGTTACCCAAATTTAACAAACTATGGCTTGTTGTAAAGAAGTTTTCGTCCTGATTAAACGTTATTATTAATAATTTAAAAATTAGTTCGTGCGGATGATAAAAGAGGGCGTTATTTTTTTTAAATTTTTCTTATTTCGATTTCTTGAAAAATTTAAATGCAAACAGTCATTCATTTTCACTCTATTTTATAGCTCATTTGTTACTCAAAATTGCGGCGAAAACCGGAGGTCATTATCTTTTGTCTTTTAAAAGTTATCGCAAAAATAGTGGGAAACTGTAATTTCAGTTCAGCTTTTACCAATATTTTGCTATTTTCTTATATGAAAACGTTTAAATCCTAGAAAAAAGCCCTTTTGGCCTAATTACTCATATTAGTTATTCATATTAAGTTATTTTTTTAATTAAATTATGTTATTTTGGTTTTTATTTTAGTTTTTTATCTAAAAACTACAATTATAATCCAAGTGTTCCATTTATTGCCATGGCGGCCATGGACAATTGCGAAATAAACAAAAGAAGATCCTTGTTATTCCGTGCTAACTTATATCTGACAGTCTCTATTAAGCTCTGGTTTTTATTACATTTCGTTACGATATATTTCGGTGGATTGGAACGGAAAAGTTCGGCGTTGGTCATTTGGTCACGTGTGGTTTTTACTGCAGTACAAGTGCGTAGTTAAAAATGGACGGTATTAGTAGATTCGTTTGTACAGGGCGATCACGTATTATGTCCCCCCATCTTTACCTTTTTATTTTACGTACTTGAGAAAAATTAAAGCGATTGGTATACAAGGTTTTTAAAGTAGTATTTGAAATGGGAAGAAACATCATTTAGGTGTGTTGATTTACAAGTAGGGTTGGTTTTACTCAACATGATGTTGAGGCCCTTTGTCAAACATCTATACCTATTATAATATGCAACCAAGTAATTTACGAAATAACCGACGAATTATGTACAGGATATATGTATAAGACGACACTAACTTGTGATCGTATGATATTAGTAAATTGTAATAAATTACTGTTGCATAACTTATTAAGGAAATAACACTTTTTGAAATGACCTCGAATTGCGTAACGGGCCTAGAATAGGCACATTGTATATTCCGATTTATTAATAATAATAAAGTCGGTAAAAATAACGAGGGCGTTTAGTTACGCCGATTCTTTATTCTGTCGTAGATTTTCTTGCGCTATTGACAGTTTGAGGCCTAATTTAATTTGTCAATTTAAAATCGTATTTTTTAATTTAAACTCTTTTATTTTTTGGTTCTTATCGAGGCCCCTTTAAATACGAGGCCGTAGGCTAGAGCCTAGTATGCCTATAGTGATAAATACGAAAACAAGGAACCGATAACCCGTGTCACTTAATAATGACACACGTCAGGCGGAATACTTTTCGTTGACGTACGTAATTTCGTCGGTATCCAACCTTTTGGATTTGAACGGAGTTTTTCGGCGGCAGATTATTATTGTTGAAAATCGTGATTGCTATGGAAACAAGGAACCGATAACCCGTGTGACTTAATAATGACACACGTCAAGCGGAATACTTTTCGTTGACCTAATGTCATCGGTATCCAACCTTTTGGATTTGAACGGAGTTTTTCGGCGGCAGATTATTATTTTTATGAACTTTTATTTTATTAACTATGAGTGTAAAATACCATAAACTAGAGTTTAGTGCCTTAGAAGATGAATTGTTGATAGAAAGGGTAAAAGAAAGTCCACCCATATATTCTAAAAAATTAAAAACTTTTAAAGACATACAAGCAGAATATTTGGAAAAAAATAGCGGTAGAATTTGGATCAAATAAAACAGGTATGTTCTAATTATATAAATATTTTATTTATTTATTTATTCAGTTATATTATACATACATACATACGTCCTTAAATAAGGATAGTAATATTCATCGATTAAGTTATAATATTTTGAATACACGTAACTAGAAACCGATAGGTCATACAATGTTTTAATACTGCAAAGATCTGACGAGTATAGCATATTAGTAGAGAACAGCCTGGGTCTTTTTAGGATTACCTTCACAATATATTATTATTACGTTTTCATGATTAAACACTAGACAACTTTCCGCATACGACGATATAAAAACTTACTTTTTATTTCACTTCAAAAAGCTAGCAACATACTAGAGCTCATGTTAAACATTGTTTGTTTTGGTTGGGTAGAACACACACATGACCCCCCACCTGAATATATATTTAACAGTTTAATTGGTACGATTTACGTGGTGATATTGCCATTGAACACTTCCTGCTTGGCTGTTAAAAAATTGTTTAAAAGTGTCGCGAACTGATCTGGCAGCAAAAGTTGCTCGTCTATTGTTGGTGGCTGATAGTGCTATAAAATTATAATATAGATGTTTGACAAAGGGCCTCAACATCATGTTGAGTAAAAACAACCCTACTTGTAAATCAACACACCTAAATGATGTTTCTTCCCATTTCAAATACTACTTTAAAAACCTTGTATACCAATCGCTTTAATTTTTCTCAAGTACGTAAAATAAAAAGGTAAAGATGGGGGGACATAATACGTGATCGCCCTGTACAAACGAATCTACTAATACCGTCCATTTTTAACTACGCACTTGTACTGCAGTAAAAACCACACGTGACCAAATGACCAACGCCGAACTTTTCCGTTCCAATCCACCCAAAATATATCGTAACGAAATGTAATAAAAACCAGGGCTTTACTGTAGTGACAATTAAGTATATTTTTATGAGACAAGTGATATTTTTGCCTTTTACAAATGAAGAAGCCTACGATATGTTAGCGACTTATTTTCAAATGTTTGAAAACCCAGTTTTGGCTTCGAGGGAATACGCTGTGCGTTATCCTCATAGAATTCACCATTCTAGAAAAGTTTTTCAGCGTTTAGCTTGCCGCTTGAGACAACATGGTCGTGTTCAGCCAATTCTCTCTTTAAGAAAACGTCGCCCTGCAAGATCGGAGGACATACTTATTAACGTATTGGCATATATTCACGCAGAACCCCATATTAGTATTAGAGAAATTGTCAGAGATTTAGGAGTTTCTTACGGTACAGTTCAAAGAATCCTTGTCGACAAAAAATTACATCCTTACCATATAGTACTACATCAAGCCCTAAGTGTTGCCGATTTTGACAATAGATTGAACCATTGCTATTGGCTAAAAAACATGATTAGAGATAACCCCCAATTTTTATCTGAAGTATTATGGACAGATGAGGCGTCATTTACTAATACTGGAAGAGTAAACCTGCACAATATGCACTATTGGTCAGAGACCAATCCGCATTGGATGCGTGAAGTTGATAATCAACATCGATGGTCAGTCAATGTTTGGTGTGGGGTTATAAACGGAATGATTATCGGTCCGCATATTTTTGAAGGTATTTTAACAGGTGAAATGTACCTACATTTTTTACTGTTTGATTTGCCAGGACTACTGGAAAATGTTCCTTTAGATGCAAGACGAAGCATGTGGTTGCAGCTCGATGGGTGCCCCGCTCATTATTCACTTGTGGTACGGAATTTTATTGACGAACATTTTCCAAATAGATGGATTGGCAGGGGAAGTGTATTTCCCTGGCCGGCCAGGTCCCCTGACTTGACATGTTTGGATTTTTATTTGTGGGGCAGAGTTAAAGATATTGTTTACAAAGTCCGACCAACCTCAAGAGATGATATGATTGTTCGAATTAGAAATGTTTTAAATAACTTACCTCGGGTTGAAGTACAAGCAGCCGTAATTTCAACAAGAGAACGACTAAATCGTTGCATTGCAAATGACGGAAAACAATTTGAACAGTTAAAATAAATTGTTTTTATTACATATATTATTTATTCTTTTGTTTTATTTCACAATTGTCCATTTTCTAGGATTTCAACGTTTTCATAAAGGAAAATAGCAAAATATTGGTAAAAGCCAAACTGAAATTACAGTTTCCCACTATTTTTGCGATAACTTTTAAAAGACAAAAGATAATGACCTCCGGTTTTCGCCGCAATTTTTAGTAACAAATGAGCTATAAAATAGAGTGAAAATTAATGACTGTTTGCATTTAAATTTTTCAAGAAATCGAAAGAAGAAATATTTAAAAAAAATAACGCCCTCTTTTATCATCCGCATGAACTAATTTTTAAATTATTAATAATAACGTTTAATCAGGACGAAAACTTCTTTACAACAAGCCATAGTTTGTTAAATTTGGGTAACGCAAACCGAAGTTACAGCCCTTTTAGTATTTTTAGTTGTTACCTTTCCCCCCTCCGTTACCATAGTAACTACAAAAAAATTGTTATCACAAATTTAATAGAGGATATTACAGAAATTATAAAAAGTAAATTTTCGACCTACATTGTTTTGAAGATATTGGCAGAAAGTAAGGATTTTGTATCGTAGCATAGCGATTACGCCCCCTAGCGGTAAAATTACGAACTTAAAAATATTTTCCAGCTAATTTTTTTGGTCATATTTCTTAATAAATTTTTTACCCCAAAGTTGTAGCATGTATGGTTCTGGAGATACGGCCGCTCGCCACCCATCTTGGATCACCCTGTATATATCTGAAATTATAATTGGATATATATACTTAAAGAAGTTGTCAAATTGACAGTTTCTATAGACTTTTGTGGTATTTTTATCTTCCCATTTTACCTTTAAGTGTTGATGCCACATACAAAATTGAAGAAGTATTATCGAGAATAACTCCTTATTTTGAGTATTATAATGGATAACATTTAGAATTAGAGGTTCAGGAAGTACTCCATTCTAACAATTGTTAAAATGTTAAGTATGTGAATAGCCACGATTATCTTTACTACAAAAAAGTAGGGGAGTAAAACTTTACATGAAATCAATAGTACAATTCATAGAACGATTCCTAGATATGTTTCGACCTTAGTGAAGGTTATCATCAGTATGATAAAATAATGTTTAAGAAATGAAGCTTAGTAACAAATTAGAATGAGCAACAAACAACTTATCATGTTTAAAAACTTAGTAGAGTTATATTGAGGTTAAAACCAGTGAAACATTGCTTACTACAATAGTCTGCAAACCGCAAAATCACTAATTTTAATATCCGAATTATTAATGGCCTTGCTTATTTCAAAAATTTCTAAAGGGTTAAAAGTTCTACGTTCACCACATGTAGAACCTCAACACCTGTATCAGAATCAAAGTTATGTTTGGAGAACAAAATATGATTAACAAAACTGGATTTAGTGTCACTATAAGATAAGATTTATTTTTCTGTTTTTTAATCAATGTAATGTGATCATTTATTTTAGTATCGAACTTCCTTCCTGTGCGTATAATATAACAGCACTTACAGAACCATTTACTAAATGTAAATAAGAGAGTTTATAAACACCAGATTGATCTAATGCAGGAACTTTGTCTTTACTTTTTAAGTGTATTGTGAGTTTTAAAAGAAATTTGAACACGGCTATTGTATTTAAGCAAAAGATTCTTTATTGTGTAAGATATGGGACCGTAGAAAGGAAGTGTGATATACTTAGAAGACATGACAGAGCTCTGTGAGATTAAGATCCCATTAATGTTCTTATCGAGGTAATTGAAATATAACTTATTAATTATATGGTCGGGGTAAAAATTGTTTTTAGCCAACGTCCTGATGTAAGCAAGTTCTTAATTAAAATATTGGAGGAATGGAGAATAATTTATGAAACCATGAGTGAAAAGTGCTAAGTTTCTAACTGAAAGGATGGTTTAAATAATTAAAAGATACAATAACATCAGTTGAACTAGGTTTATGAAAAATAGAATAATGAAGTTTATGGTTCAAATTATAAATTTCCAAATCCAAGAAAACAATCTTACTGTCGTCTTCTTCGCTCATCGTCAGTACCAGTAAACAACTTATATTATCAACATATCTGTAATAAAATAAAAGTTTATTGGAAATTGGGTGGGAAGTAAAGTGCGATTTAAGCCTATACAAAAATATCTTGGCTAACTCAGTGGAGAGAGATTAGCACCTAGCAAGTCTCGAATCTTGACTGAAAAATGTATTGTTAAATTGATTTTTTTTTTTGTTTTGGGACAGTAACCTCCACTAAATTACAAATATTCAAAATATGATAAATATAAAGATTAGTTTTATTAAATAAAAGATCTCTAATGGCATCAATACAATCTTCAGGGGGAATCCTGGGAGAAAAGTTTTATATCGAGATCAATCTTGAGTTAGGTGGAACTATAATATTCGATAAATTTTTACCAACATCAAGATTGGATTTATATACTGAAAAACTTTTTTGTAGGGTTAGAATTTAGGGGTGTAAAACAATCAGCTAAAAAATTTTCGACTCTGGCAACATACTATAGTCCCTTTGAGCTACAACAATCAGACAATTCCTTTTATCTGCCTTAGTGACAACTAAATTATTATCTCTGATTTTAGATATTAATGCCCTTTATTTGATAAAACTAATCTCAATGCCTATCATATTTTGAATAGTTGTAACTTAGTCGATATTGGCCTAAACAAAAAAAATCAATTTATTAATAAATTTTTCAGTCAAGATTCAGTACCTTGCTATGGTTTCTAATCTCTCCACATTAGCTGATATATTTCTGTATAGGCTTGAATCAAATTTTTCTTCCCATCCAATTTTCAATGAACTTCTATTTTATTACAGATGTAATTTGTTGTTTACTGATACTGATGATGAGCTTGATATTTTTTAATTATATTAATAATTTACACCGAAGCATTATGAATTCACAATAGAAGTCGAAGACGACAGGAAGATTGTTTTCTTGGATTTGGAAATTGATAATTTAAACAACAAACATCATTATTCTATTTTTCATAAACCTAGTTCTACTGATTCTTTAATACCTTTTAATTCCAACCATCCTTTCAGTCGGAAACTTTACTCATGGTTTCATAGATTATTCTCCATTGTTCTTGATATTTTAATCAAACAAACCCGAACAAACCATCCTTCCAGTCAGAAAGAAACGTAGCAATTTTCACACATTGTTTCCGAAATTATTCTCCAAAACTATTGATATAACATATTTTAATAAATAACTTGATTACATAAAGACGTTGGCTAAAAACAATTTTTACCTTGATTATATAATTAATAAGTTATATTTCAATTATCTCAATAAGCACCTTAATAGAAACTGTCATGTCTTCTAAGTATGTCGCACTTCCTTTCTACGGGTTTGTTCGGGTTTGCTCGGGCTTTCTTACACAAAACAAAATATTTTGCTTAAATACAATGCCATGTTCAGATTTCTTTTAAAAGTCACAATACACTTAAAAATCAATTAACAATAATAAAGATAAAGTTCCTATACTAGATGAATCTGGTATTAATAAATTATCTTGTTCATTTAGTAAATGGTTCTCCCTGTAAGTGCTGTTATGTTGCACGCACAGGAAGGAAGTTCGATAATAGAATGATACGAGTGTTGAGTAGGGTGGCCCATCTCCATAGGGGTGAAAAAAAGTTTTGAAGATTCTTACCGGGCCACCCTGTGAAAATGTTCCTTTATATTAAAAAATAAAACCACCAAAAAGATTGTTTTGTTGCATGTAATTAAAATATTTATTACCAAATTGGTCACTTCTAAAAATATCCCTAATCCTTTACAGGTAGCTGTTTTCTTGGAATTTTTGTGTATTTCCAGCGGCTTAGCCAGTAACCCCCTATTAATAATTTCTTACTTATGTTAGTATGCAACAGACCTTCTTAGAGATAAATTAAGTTTGTCTGTGTATTTTCTTTGTGAAATTAAAAAACCATCCTGATGTCTGGGAATCGAAATTTACGGAAAGATAGTATCGTGTACTTAATTGGACATTATACACCTCAAATTATTGGTAATAAGTTGCCTTCAAATAAACAAGTTTTGCATGTTTTATTCTTTAACATGCGTGAAGTGAAACTAAGTTTACGTGATAGTGCTGCGCTAACTATTAAATAAGCTTCTATTTTTTGGGACAAAGCTCGCATACCAGTACGAAAAGAAAGCCACTCTATTGAAAAACTGGAAAAACTTTACGCAGAGTGGAGAGCGTTACAAAAGTTAGCTAAGAAAAAGAGCGAAAGTGCAAAACAAAAAGAACAAACATTTGTGGAAAAGATGGACGATTTATTTGATATATCCCACGCAAACGCCCTTGAGCTAATAACAATTGAAGAGGACAAACAGCTTTTAATCAGTCAGAAGCAAAAAGGTCGCCCGGGGTTTATGTATGGCATCGACTACCAGCTGGCTGCTAGAGAAAAAATAGGTGAAGGCACAAACTACTCTCGGAGCGATTTCAACGAAGTCTTCAAGAAAAATCTCAACTAATGGAAACCGTGACATTTTCATCCTCGGGAAGCAGTTCTTCTGTTGAAATTGGGAGTAAAATAGAAGGGACGCTAGAGTCCCAAGAGGAAGTACCGCTAGCCCTAGAAGAGCCTGGTCCATCACAGCCAAAAAGAAGAAAATTTTACGGAACAACTAACATTGTTACACCAAAAATAGTATCTGCATTTGATGCCTGTAGAATAAGCGATAGAGATGGAGTTCGTATTTTGACCGCAGTAGCAGAAGGACATGATATTCCGTCTCTGTCTATAAGTAGAACAACTCTTCAACGAAGTAGGCAACGTATGAGAAAAGAAAGGGCTGCAAAATTAACAGCAAATTTTAAAGGATATGATCTTTTGGCACCAATAGTCCATTGGGATGGAAAACTCCTGCTTTCCTTGACGGGAATGGAGAATGTGGACAGACTTGCTGTAGTAGTTACTAGTGGAGAAGTGGAGCAGTTGCTTGGAGTGCCTCCTTTGCAGCATTCGACAGGTAAAGAATAATCCTTGGCAGTTTATGAAACTCTAATTAATTGGAATTTCGAAAATAAGATTATTTGTTTATGCTGTGACACCACAGCCTCTAATCTAGGGTATTTAAATGGTGCAGCTACAATACTGCAACAACAATTAGAAATAGACATTTTATATTTTCCTTGTCGACATCATATTTTCGAAATAGTTTTGCGAAGCGTATTTGATGTAAAAATGCCCTCGTCATCTGGTCCTGATGTTGCCTTATTTAAACGTTTTAAAGAATATTGGCCTAAAATAGACCGAACTAATTTTAAAACCCGTTTTCAAGTCGAAATAATTAAGCAAATTTTGCAGCCTCGAAAATCAGAAGTTGTCGATTTTATAAATTCAATCCTAGCAATACAACACCCCCGCGATGATTATAAAGAATTTTTATTACTTTCTAAATTGTTTTTTGAAGAAAAACCGTTAAACGTGACTTTTTATCGTCCTGGTGCATTTCATCATGCACGCTGGATGTCTAAAGGCATTTATTGCTTAAAAATATTTTTCTTTCAAGATCAGTTTAAACTAACACAAAAAGAGAAATCAGCTATTAACGACATATGCTTGTTTCTTGTAAATATTTATATAAAAGCCTGGTTTACAGCACCTTCGGCAAAAAAGGCCCCATTTCACGACCTCCAGTTTTGTAAAGAATTAATAAAATATAAAAACATAGACGACAGTATATCTAAAGCTGCATGTGGTAAAATAAAAAACCATTTGTGGTATTTAAATCCTGAAAATGTTTCCTTATCGTTCTTCGATGAAAATATTGTAATTGATGTTAAGAAGGAAATGGTAAGGGCTCTAAACAGGCCAGCGTCAGATGAAGAGGTCATTAAACGGGTAATAGTAGGGGACTGCTGAGAGAGGTATCAAGCTAATTAATGAATATAACAAAATATTAACTAAGGACGAAGAGCAAAAGCAATTTTTACTTCAAGTTGTTAAGGATTATAAAACACGTTTTCCAAATGTTAAAAAAGAGACAATGTTGCAGGTCTTAGAATAGTAGTAAACTTGTATGACTTAATGTACAAATTGTTGTTCAATTATTTTTTTATAAATATATCACTCCAAATTTGAGAAAGTATACATGTAGTGTTATTTTACCCATTTATTCCCATTAAGCATAATTATTATTATTTTAATAGTCTTGCTTGCTTGCTTAATTCTTGCTCTTGTGCTTTCAGGATAACAAATATTGTTCTTGATGATTGGTGAGATGCAACACAAAGTGCTACAAAGTGTTGCACCTCATCAATCACTTTAGGGTCATTATACGCTCTTACATCGTTCCTTTCATCAGATCCTAGCTTCACTGATGAGCCGTGATAAGGCGAAACTGGTCTTGGGATGGGTTTAGGGAAGGGAACGACCAAACATTTAATTTAAAAATATTGTTTTGTAATACATTTTGCCTTTACAAAGACAACAGATTTGCAAAATTAGGTAATAATTAATTAACTCTAGTGTTGAGGTTCTAGATGTGGTGAATAAAGGTAGAACTTCTACGTTTTAGAAATTTTTTGAAATAAACAAAGCCATTAATAATACGGATATTTTTAGATTTTGAATGATTAAACACAGTTTCATGCATTCCTTTTTTTAATTCTCTTCAAATTCTCTGTAGGGATGTGAACTAGAACGGTGGCAAATTGAACAATTTACTTGGGTCTTTCGCTTGCTCTTCCCTACGTCGTTTTATTTAAAGAAAAAATTTTTCTGTAAAATTCACCTCATGTTTAATTATATTTTTACCTCTCCACTAAGTGGAAAAAGAAAAAAATTAAATGTTATATTGGTCTCCCATACTATATTTGGTAAGATTTTTCGATTATTTCATATTTTTTTAATTACATAGAAATTTTTTAATAAGCTCGTATCATACATGGTAGTAGTATATCGAACTAAACATATAACGTCTTCAATGTTTTTTTTCTTTTTTAGTACTCTTGACAATGGAAGTACTGATTTGGCAATACGATTTGTCTCCTATTTCTCACTCTTATTACAATCCACAACTTAAATTTGTCAAATCTGAATGTCTTGGTTCATAATTTTACCTTTAACTTTTCACAATAATACTCCACTTAGGTGGGTTTTAATAATTTTGTCAGACTGTTTTGGGCAGTTTGCCTTATTTTAAAATTTTTATATTTTTTGCGGTTTGCAGACTATATTGTAGTAAGTAATGTTTCGCTGGTTTTAACCTCAATATAAATTTATTAAGTTTTAAAACATAATGAGTTTGTGCTCATTCTAGTTTGTCATTAAGCTTGATTTCTTGAATATTATTTTATCATACTACACTGACAAAAATGCATTTACCAATGTCGTGGGTTACAAAATTGGAGCTACCTCAACCCACATCTCCATGTTGTTCTAACTGAGCCTACGAATTATCACAAATTATTTAAAAACGCTACAGTAATTCAGGTTCTTTTAGTTCGCCTCAACCCAGAAAGAGATTTTTTATCAACATTTTAAACATATTTGGGCTCACCACAATCCCTCATCTTGTAACTATTTTATGAGTTACCTGAACTGAGTTTCTTAGTTGGGAAAACTTACTAATTGATTATAAAGTCTCGTTTAAGCCGGACGTGCAGTATTTTAACTCATTACCATGTGTAAATTATTTTGAGTTGGAATAATTGAGGAGCCCATATCGAGGGTAAATCGCAAGATCGTAAGGTCACGGAAAGTTCCGAATTCGTGCTCGTGCAGGTTTGGCGCGGTTCATTCCATTGTTATTCGTCAATTCTCCTTCGATCGCGCGTATAGACACCTGTTGGCTGTTGCGCCGTTTGCGGGATTTTTCATCTTTGTTCTCTGTGCGTGAAAATTTGTGTTTTGCATAATTTTGGTTAGTTGGCGTAAAATGGAGGGACAGGAGGGGGATGCATACAAATTGTTATTATTGGAATGGAGCCTTATTATTTATAAGCAATCGTCATCAATTCGTCGTCCGCATGGTTTCTTAGCCGTAGTATGCTCTTCTGTCTATAATTCATTTGATTATTTTTTTTTTAAATTACAACAAAAATGTCATATCTTGAAAAAACAAAAGGCAATTGAAGTCCACAATATGCAGGCGTTAAATCAAAGAAATATTTTGATTTCCAATAGTCCACAATTTAGGTACTAGTAGTCCAAAATTTGGACTATGGTAGCCCAAAGAGTTAGTTATTCCAGCCACCATCGTAAGCTACAATAACTTAAATGTCAAGTTTTGATAGCTCGAATCATGAATTAATCTAGCCCGACTAGTAACGCATCACAATTCACATACTGGTAGCTACGGTAACCTATCAATAATAACCCATCTTCTGTTCTATCATAACTTATGAATATTGAGTTGATGCAATTTCTTCGATTTGGTTCCCGTAATTCAGAGGTCTGAGCTGTCCCCTATTAGCAATACGCTTCGGTCTAGGACAACTCATATTTAAGTTATATCAACTCAAGATTTCACTCAGTTATAGTGTAAGGTCGAAACATGTCTATGAATCGTTCGATGATTTGTCCTATTGAGTTCATGTAAAGTTTTACTCCCCTACTTTTTGTATTAAAGATAATTCTGTTTACGTCTACGTAATATATTTTTCTTAAAACTTTGAATAACGCTTTGTATTTCTACAGTGTGTTTTAGACCAGGTTGTATAGGCAACTAGTCATATAACTCTATAATTACATTTCATATATACTGTAATTTACGACGCCTAGCTAATCAAATAGCCGTATGCATTATAATGTTCTAAATAGGTTTAAAATAATCAGGAAGCAAATAACCAATATATTTCAGTGAATGACAATGTATAGTATCAATACAATACAACAGTAAATTTATTCAAAAAAATTTAATGAATCGAAACAACCCTTTAAATTATTCGAAAGTTCCGAAAATAAATTCCTTTCAGAGATTTGTAAACATTTTCTTGTTGTTAGTTTCTTTAATATGCATTGGTAACAACAACAAAACTGTACATCCTATAAAAATTAACTAACGGGGTTGTTCCGGTTTGTTTTTTACGTAAAATACTTTGAAATGTTTAAGAAGATTAAAAAAACGACTAGTTGAAAAAATAGGATTATTTTAAACCTTAACACCTTGTTCTGTGACGCCTATGATTTTGAAATTCTTAATTCAGAAACTGATTTAGCGCAAAAAGTTTATACGCCATACATAAATTTAAAATTTTATTATGAACGGTTTAAAAAATATTTAGAAAAACACGTCTTCAGGGTTCCCCAAGAAAACCCTTATTATCCCGCATTATGTCCATATGAAAAAATCTATTATCTTTAGCCATAGAATATGGTGGTAAAGTATTAGCTCTTGATTTCGGAAAACCCTGTGTATATCGTTATTAAAGTTTTTTTTATCAAGGAATACCCTTAGCAAATAGAATTTGAGGATTAGTTTACGTATTTTGTTGGTAAAGTACTCAGTATGAGACTGCCACTTAATGTGTCGGTCTATGATAATTCCAATTTTCTCTTGTTGCATCTATAAGCTGATTTTCTATTAAAATGTTATTAAATGCTGGTCTGTCCACTTTATTCAATGAAATTGCTATATAATTTGTTTTCGTTAAGTTTAGTGTCATTTTATAATTCTGAAGCCAATATTTTACTTTATTCAAACCAATCATTGTTTCATTTTACACGCATTTTTACCAGCATGTACCATCAGCATCTGAGATCGTCAAACTATCTATATTCAGTTTCAATAAGGAAGTTATGTAAATAATGAATAAAAGTGGTCCGCGAACGATCCCCTATGGAAACGATTCATAATTTTTGTTTATTACTAATGGCATTATTTAATTTTACCATTTGATATCTATCTGCAACTGTATCTAACAAACAAACCACTAACAATGCCATACCATAATGCCATAATTGTTGAGTATATTAATTGGTTTGTTGTAGGAAGAGTATCAAACGCCTTTGTAAAGTGTCGGAAGTGATCAAATCCTCCACAATACTGATTAGGTGATATTATATTGTTATCCATAAAAAATACATTGAGCCCTTGTTTAAGACCTTTTTCAAATATCTTAAAATAATCGAATATCTACAAAATTACTTATATGTAAGACTTATTGGTCGGTCTATAATTGTTGATAACATTTTTTAAGTTAGATTTATATATTATAGTGACAATTTCGATTTTAACTTGGGATCCACTTTTCCAAAATTAAGTTCAAAATATGTAATAAAGGAATAATTATTTCTTAATTAGTTTGCTTTATTATCTCTACCTGAAAACCAGGTAACCAGGTATCTAGGTGCACTGTTAGTTGTTATTTAAAGATTATATAATATAAATAGATTAGAATATAAATTAATTCATTTGTTAATTCCGGATGCAAAAAAAATATTTTTGCAGGGTTGGGATCTTATGCCTCTCCCTTTTGTAGACTTTGTAGCTGCTGCCATTTCAGTTACAATATTTATCAAATAATCATTGCATTATATCGATATAATTTTTTCATCTCTAGCAGTAATCCAAAATAATGCAAGACCTAACACCCATGATACAATAAACGCAAGGTTATCCGCTCCAATTTCATCTGGTGCGAGCAATCACGTAATTGGTGAGTTATTTTTAAATTGCTTATGGAAATGCACTTTGGTGTTAGCTAGTTGTTTATTTTGGGAACTGGTCGACGACTGCAGAAACTGCTTGACACTTGAGGTCACTAAGCCAGGCGAGCGTGATGTCATACCATGTGTTTATTGTGTCATGCCTAATATACAGGGTCCGCAAACGAAGCGTGGACGGAAGATTAAATCGTTATCGAAGAACTTATCAACAATACTGAAACAGCTTGAGATATTGGATTAAAAGCGGCATGTTTTAAAAATATTTTACATTATACAGGATGGCCCAAAAAAGTGTGACAGCATAAAGTTATATTTTTTAAAATGGGACACCCAGTATTATATTTTATAAGTGCCTCAAATTTTATGTAATTTGGTTTTGTAGTTTCGGAGAAATAAATTAAAATCTAAACAAAAAAGTTTTGCAGTCCTGAATAAAAAAATCAAAAAAACAATCCGGAACTATTTTTTTAACCTCGACATTGAGTGAAACTTATGACAAGAGGTTTAGAGATACTATGAATGTAATTGTGTTTATTTATTTTATACAGGGTGTTCATAATGAGCTTTCAAAAATCCCACATTTTAAAATAATTTTTTTCAAGTTTTTCAAATGGAACACCCTGTATATTATTTGACTATTTGACGTAAAATTCATAGACAATTTTTTTTTTGTAATACAAGCATATAAGTTATATCCAGCCGTTTTCGAAATAATTGTAAATATCATAAATTATGTTGTTTAAATAGAGTTTTTATTGGGAAATTTTGTTATAGGCGACTAGACTAATAATTGTAAACTAAAGTAAATGTTCAAAATAGCTTCCTTTTACTTAATTTAATGATTTTCCCCAATACTGCCAACAGGACTCTTAATTAATTTTCTTCATTAATAACGGGTTTATTGATTATCATCCTTTTTATGTACGCAGTGCTTCCTGTTGCTACAAATCTTTGCAACAACTTCTCGAAGGTTTTTGATCTCGGCTTTCTCTCAATATTTGGATATCTTTCAGCATACACTCGGCTCGCGAGGAGGCAATTTCTTGCCCATTCACCCAGTATAAACATTGTTATGACCCACAGTGCAGAAGCTTTAGTATAATGTATGTTGTAACTTGGCAACAAGGGAAGACTGTGCTTCTAAGACCAAGATGTAGGCACGCTTGTATTTTGTCTTAATATAATTAAAATTAAAGTAATATACAGTCCACAATTTAGTTTTACTTAGCGACCAAAACATTGGTCCATCGCACCGGGATAGTATAGTGAGTTAATTTAACAAGTTTTCAATGAATTAGTAGTGACATCAAGAGAATTAACACTTCAATGTCGCCATTTTTAATGTTGGCCGTACAGGAAGAGGCCGAGAAAGCCGTGGTGTGACGGAGAAACAGTATAATCCCGTGAGTTGGAGAGAGAGCAGGAAGGCAGCCGAGGAGGCAGTCGAGTTCCGTCAAGGGTTCCTCTCGTAACCTTATTAGTAAGCCGTTCCTTTATTATTCCTTTGATTACAATAAAATATTTAGTTGCCTTGATTTGCGTCAATAATGGCAGAGTTATCACGACTAAAAGCAAAAAGAACCGTTTTAAAAGGAAGACTGACACGTTTTAAAAACAATTTTGAGGTATTTGATCAAGACCAAATTAATGATAATTCAGTTTATGAGTTGCAAATACGCTTGGAAAAAATAGAACCTCTATGGGAGGAATTTAACGAACTTCAGTTTCAGATAGAAAGCGCGTCTTGTACGGATGAGTCGGAATATAAGCCAGACGAAACTGAGAGAGCGTCGTTTGAGAATGCCTATTTTAAATTAACAGGGGATATTGGGGTCATTTGTTCAACGTGGAGAAAAACTAGGGAAAATGCTGGATCGGCGCAAGGCTCTGTGGCTGGTTCTGGTAATGGTTCGCTTGCAAACCAGAATTTTATGCATTCTTCAATAAAATTACCCCCAATTACTTTACCTAGGTTTAATGGTCAGTATGACAACTGGTTAGAGTTTAAGGATTCATTTGTCGCGCTCGTAGATCTTAATAGTAGTCTGACTGACATTCAAAAATTCTATTACTTAAGATCATCTCTCGATAAAGAAGTGTTGGAAGTTATAAAATCCATATCTGTGTCGGATGCAAACTACAGAGTTGCATGGCAATTTCTAAATGACAGATATGAAAATAAAAAATTAATCATTTATAATCATATACGTGCCATTTTTGAGCATCCGAAGGTTGAAATAGAGTCACATATAGAATTAAGAAGTCTTTATGATTCAATTACCAAACATTTACGTTCTTTGAACGTGCTTGGCGAAAAAACGGATACTTGGGATAGATTAATAATTTATATAATGAGCAATAAATTCGACTTAATAACGCGTCGTGAGTGGGAGAGCTTCAAGTATCAAAATGATCTACCTTCTATGGATGATTTAAATAATTTTCTTAGACAAAAGTGCGAAATTCTAGAGAAAATAGAAGCAGCTAATAAAATTGAATGTTTAAGGAGTTCTCATAAACCTGGACAGAAGCCGTTTCCGTCCAATAAAATTAATAGGCGTCAAAGTAGTAGCCTTGCGACCACGGGGTCAGGAGAAGGGAATAAATTTGTTTGTTATTATTGTAGATGTCAGGATCATGGGATTTTTAAGTGTGAATCCTTTGCAAAATTAAATATTAACGACCGCATAGCGGCAGTAAAAAGATTAAAGTTATGTTTAAATTGCTTGCGGGATTCCCACCAATCGTGGAAATGTAAAAAACCAAAATGTTTTAAGTGTGGAAAGGTACATAATACAATGTTACACTCTGATAATTATAATAATATTCAACCTCAACACGCTTCTTCAGCCAGTGGCGCAAATAATGAACGGTCTCTGGAACCGACCGATCAGGTGGTAGCTGTATCGGCCCGTGGTACTACATCCCCAACGTCCATATCCATGGATACGCATGTATTCGAATGCGCTGTTGCCGGAACGGCACGTCGGGAATCGAGTTCACAGATTTTGCTGTCCACAGCAATGATCGAGTTAAAAAATGGAAATAGATTATTAGACAGTGGGTCCCAAAGTAACTTTGTTACTCAGGAAGTATGTGACAAGCTTGATTTAAAGCAATTAAAAGTCGATCATACTGTAAAGGGCGTGGGTCAAACACTGACAAATATTAATAATCAAGTAAATGTTTTAGTAAAGTCGCGTGTTAGCAGTTTTGTAAATAATATTAATTGTTTAGTATTACCTTGTATAACGGACAAGTTACCGGTAATGTCATTTGATAAAAATATAATTAATATTCCAGCTGAATTGCAGTTGGCAGATCCTAACTACAATATTAGAGGCAAAATAGATTGTTTATTGGGGTCTTCAGTTTTTTGGTCAATTTTGAATTCAGAACAGGTACGGCTTGGCCCAAATTGCCCGGTTTTACAAAATTCATTGTTAGGGTGGGTCATAGCTGGTAATTTAGAAACAAACGGAATAAATCGTGCTAGTAGACGCTCTGTAAATTGTTTAAATATAAATAATGAAAGCTTACATGAAACGGTGACAAAATTCTGGAATTTAGAGGAGGTCAACGACGATAAACAAATATTCTCTGAAGGTGAAAATTATTGCCAGGAGTATTTTGATAAAACCACTAGCAGGGATGAGTCAGGTAGATTAATAGTTAAAATTCCCTTTAAAAATAACGTAAATAAGTTAGGAGAATCCCGCGAAATAGCATTAAAAAGGTTTAGTATGCTTGAGAGAAAATTTAGTAGGGATCAGGGGTTAAAAAAGGAATATCTAGAATTTATGCATGAATACGAAAAATTAGGTCACATGACAAAAATAAATGATGTTAGTGATGACGGATACTATCTTCCTCATCATGCGGTGTTCAAAAGTGATAGTATTACTACCAAATGTCGGGTAGTGTTTGACGCATCGGCCAAAACATCATCCGGGTTATCGCTTAATGAAGTCCAGTTTGTAGGTCCAACCTTACAGCAAGACATATTTTCAATTTTGGCACGATTTAGAATCCATAAATATGTTATGACGGGTGACATTTCTAAAATGTATCGACAAATTCTTGTTTATGACGATGATACAAAGTACCAAAAAATAGTTTGGAGAGCGCATCCTGACGAGGGTATAAATGTATATAAATTAAATACGGTGACTTATGGCACTGCATCGGCACCCTATCTCGCAGTTAAATGTTTATTTAAGGTAGCATCGGATAATGAAGAAAGGTTCCCAAAGATTTGTAAAATTATTAAGAGAGATTTTTATATGGACGACCTTTTAACGGGTGCAAATTCGGCAACCGAATTATTAAGTATTCAGAAGAATATTGTAGAATTGCTATCAGATTATGGATTTGAATTAAGAAAATTTTTATGTAATAATCAAGAATTATTAAAGGAATTCGAAATTAATAAAAATTTAGAAGCCAGTGTATTAAATATTGGTGAGCATAGTCAAAATAAAACTTTAGGGGTTTATTGGGACTCTAATAATGATTACCTTAAATACAAAATTAACGCTGAGAATAATAGCTCTCAAAATAAAATTTCTAAACGTACAATCCTGTCTCAAGTATGTCAAATTTTCGATCCGCTAGGATTATTAGGTCCGAAAATCATTATTGCAAAATTGATAATTCAAGAATTATGGAAACTTAAAATAGATTGGGATAGTGATGTTCCATTGTCTTTGAAAGAAAAATGGGTAATCTTTTATAAGGACATGGCCAATATTAATCAACTTAATATTCCTAGATGTGTAGTATTTTCTAAATATATTAGCATTGAACTGCATGGGTTCTCAGATGCTTCGATCAAGGCCTATGGAGCCTGCATATATATACGTTGTGAAGTTTCATCTGGTGAATTTATGGTTAGTCTATTATGTGCAAAATCACGAGTAGCACCGGTTAAGCAGGTAACATTACCGCGACTCGAATTGTGCGGCGCCGTCCTGTTGGCCAATTTGGCAAAGAGGGTTAAGGGTTTATTAGAGATAAATTTTAGTAAGTTTTATTTTTGGACTGACTCTACAATTACGCTATTTTGGATTAAAAGCGAAGCTAGTCGTTGGAAAACGTTTATTGCTAATAGAGTTAGCGAGATAAGATCATTAACTAATGCGCAAGATTGGTATCATGTCAGAACAAAAGAAAATCCAGCAGATTTGTTAACAAGGGGTGAATCGGTCAGGGTGTTAATTGATTTAGATTTATGGTGGCAAGGTCCAGAATGGCTTTTTACTGAAAATAAAAATTGGGATTTGTCTCCACCAACCATTAACATGTCAGAGATTCCTGAGCAGCTTAGTGTTTCGTGTATTGCGGTAAAACAAATTAACGAGTTGGATAACTTATTAAAACAATTTTCTGGATTAAACAAAACGGTGCGCGTTTTGGCATATGTTTTACGTTTTTTATCAAATATTAAGCTTAATCATAATAATAGAATTTTTGGGGTATTGTCACCTGAGGAGCTTGATAAGTCGTTAAAATTATTAATAAGAAACGCGCAGATAGAGTATTTTGCACGAGAGTACGAGTGTTTAAGTTCCAAGAAGGAACTTCCAAGGACAAGTAAAATCTTGTCACTTAATCCATTTCTGCATGATGGACTCTTGCGTGTAGGAGGTAGAATAAAAAATGCAGATCAATCTTTTCAAAAGAGGCACCCTCTAATCTTGCCCACTCATCATGAGTTGACGAATAAAATTTTGAGACAAGAACATGAAAGACTTTTACATTGCGGTGTTCAAAATTTATTATATTCAATAAGAGAAAGGTATTGGCCTATATCAGGGCGTAATGCTTGTAAAGGTATAATCAGAAGGTGTATTAAGTGTTTCCGCGCAGCTCCTAAGGATTTAAAGTATCTGATGGGTGATCTTCCAGAAATTAGAGTTAAACCTTTTTCAGTATTTTTGAATGTCGGAACAGACTTCGGGGGACCATTCCTTCTAAAAGATAGACAAACGCGAGGCGCCAAAATTATAAAGGCATATCTATGCTTATTTATATGTATGAGCACAAAGGCTATACATATCGAATTGGTATCGGGACTAACCACAGAAGCCTTTCTAGCTGCTTTTCATAGATTTGTTAGTAGACGGGGAAAACCAGCTAACGTGTATTCGGACAATGGGCTAAATTATGTGGGAGCCAATAATGAATTGTCAGGGGTATATGATTTTTTAAAGGATAATTCGGAGTATATCGCAAATAAATTAGTAACAGATCAAATAAAATGGCATTTCATTCCAGCACGCTCACCCAGCTTCGGTGGTATTTGGGAAGCCGGAATTAAGAGTGCTAAGCACCACATTAAGCGCGTTATCGGTGAGAATCGTTTAAATTTTGAGGAATTTGCTACTGTATTGACGCAAATTGAATGTGTACTAAACTCCCGTCCTCTCTGTCCACTTTCCCAAGACCCTGACGACCTATCAGTCTTGACGCCAGGTCATTTCTTGATTGGCAAACCAATGGCCAGTCTGCCTGAGATTAATGTAAGGCATATTCCTGAAAATCGGCTATCCAAGTGGCAACACTTACAATGCATGGTGCAACATTACTGGGCAAGATGGCAGAAGGAGTACCTAGCTGAGCTCCAGACGAGAGTAAAGTGGAAGCAGAACTCAGGACAATTCTTAAAAATTGGAACATTAGTATTAATAAAGGCTGAAAATGTTCCTACCCTAAATTGGCAGCTAGGAAGGATCGTAACCTTGTATCCAGGAAAAGACGATGTTATCCGGGTAGTAGATATTAAAACCTGTGGTGGGATTCTCAAACGCGCTGTGAACCGAATATGTGCGTTACCTATTGAGACTTGACTTCTTATTGTGTTTTTAAAATATTGCACATTTTCAAGGTGGGCGGTATGTTATGACCCACAGTGCAGAAGCTTTAGTATAATGTATGTTGTAACTTGGCAACAAGGGAAGACTGTGCTTCTAAGACCAAGATGTAGGCACGCTTGTATTTTGTCTTAATATAATTAAAATTAAAGTAATATACAGTCCACAATTTAGTTTTACTTAGCGACCAAAACAAACATCATATTTACCATTTCTAAAGTTGTAAAATTCGACATTTTGTGTAAGTTGATACTTAATTTCGACCACTGAACAAATGTAAATAATTTTATTTGGCTGTCATAGTGACAATCTAAACAAAAAGAAATCGATTAAGAATAAAAAATAATATTAAATAATAAAAGTAGCAAAAATGTATGCTTTTAAAATTTACATCGAAATAACTAAAATACGGTAAACTCTAAGAGTAAAAGGAAGCTATTTTGAACTTTTACTTTAGTATACAATTATTAGTCTAGTCGCCTATAACAAAATTTCCCAATTAAAACTCTATTAAAACAACATAATTTATGATATTTACAATTATTTCGAAAATGGCTGGATATAACTTATATGCTTGTATTACAAAAAAAAATTGTCTATGAATTCTACGTCAAATAGCCCAATAATATACAGGGTGTTCCATTTTAAAAATTTGAGAAAAATTATTTTAAAATGTGGGGTTTTTGAAAGCTTATTATGAACACCCTGTATAAAATAAATAAACGCGATTACATTCATAGTATCTCTAGACCTCTTGTCATAAATTTCACTTAATGCCGAGGTTAAAAAAATAGTTCTGGATTTTTTTTTTAATTTTTTTATTCTGGACTGCAAAACTTTTTTTTTAGTTTTTAATTTATTTCTCCGAAACTACAAAACTAAATTAAATAAAATTTGAGGCACTTATAAGCGATAGTAATACGAACCTAAATATGCAATAAAACACTGGGTGTCCCATTTAAAAACATATAACTTTATGCTCTCACACTTTTTTGGGCCTCCCTGTATAATGTAAAATATTTTTAAAACATGCCGCTTTTAATCCAATATCTCAAGCTGTTTCAGTATTGTTGATAAGTTCTTCGATAACGATTTAATCTTCCGTCCACGCTTCGTTTGCGGACCCTGTATAATGCAGGAAATGTATTTGATGCCTCATACAATCCAGGTTTAGGCTAGAGTTTTCGTAGTCAAATTGAGTTGTAAATTGCGGACACTTCCCTGTTGGGTATATCCTGTATGTGTCCCAAAAAAATAAATATTGCCCAACTGTCAATTTTTACGATTCTTTACGCAGAAACTACTCTTCAGTTAGTTATTCTTAGATTACCTAAATACAGGACCAAAAATCGGGTCCCGATTACTGTTCCTATGGCACATATACTTAAAGGTGCGGTTCCCTAAAAGCGGTCATGACAAGCGATCGCAAACTACTACTCAAAGGAAAATTCCTCAACATAGCCGCGTGGAGGTAGACGCTTACATTGATTTGCCTTTGAGCAGTAGTTCGAGATCATCGCCAAGCGATGATCGCTTATCTTTGCCGCACTGAGGAAACTTTTAAAATAATTTAATTAATCTATACATGACCGAGTGTAACTTATTAATATTGTTTTCTTTTTCAGGGGTTTGGGCAAACAAGGTTATCAGTGTCAAGGTATGGTATAGTAATTGCATGCTTATAAGTTTATGGCTAATGTAGGTTTCGGTATTCATTATACAGTGCGGTTTCAAAGTCTACCTACTACACTTCTATTTTTTAGCCAAAGAAGGAATATTATAATAGAATTTTGAAACAGCAATACAGTAAGAAATTTTTTTTTCAAATTCTAATCCATATTGTTATTTAAATTGTTAAACTAGTTATGGTTGTTATTTGCAAAATAATTGATATACATATTATCTAGTTTCTAAATTATAATAAACTTATATCGTGGGCGTATAACCAACACATAGTGGATGTCACCTTTTCGGATAAAATATAATTTCTGGTCGTGTAAGTCCATATAGGTGAAACGAATCTTCTTAAACACCATTTAACTCCACTATGACTTTTCCAAGGCACCTATAACCTACATAAATATAACTGAGTCCACAATAGCGAGTGTTTGACATTAAAAACCCATTAAGTTCATTTAGAGGGATTCTATGAGTAAAATGTAATAAATCTAACCAATGAAAATCCATGCTGCAGCAACACTGAACTCAACGGAAAAAGGAGTAGCGCTGATAATTGAAAACAAGTTTTTGAGAGTGGGCATTCATGGAAGCCGATTCCATGCATAGTGTCCAACAAGGATAAATCACAGAATCTCGATGGAGAAACAGTCAACCGGTTACTAATATTCTAAACAGCATCCCTAAATAATTGAGTATAAGTATAATCACATCAGTGACCACAAAGCAATAAGAATATTTTGAGAAGGAAGGCCACCCGCCCTTCCAGAACAAATAAACAATCTGTATAATAAAATGCTACCAATTAGTATGAAGAAAAAAAATCACCTCCTGAAATTATGGAAAAGTGGAGCTATTCCTCTTGAGTTCCATTGATGGTACCATTCTCTCCTCACGGCCAAAAATGTCCATGAATCAACTCTAGAGCGATGTGTGTGATGATATAGCTACGTGTGGCCTTTATACCGTTTAGTCCAGAGGAACTAAAAATAAATTCATGAAAAATCTATTCAAGTCCCATATTTTGTGAAAAACGATGAATACAAATTTTTGTTAAGAAATAACTGTCTTATAATTTGTTTCTACACATATGTTTATGAAAAAAGCTAAATTAAATAAAACATTTTTAAATAATAATTATTAAGACTGAATTTTATACCACCCTCACACTAAAACGTTTTTCTCACAACTTTGTTACTGGACTTAAAGGATTTTGGTTGGCCGCGATATTTATCTTTAGTTGTTTGGAACAACAATTTCATTGCAATATTCCTTTTCTAGGAAATATTGGAATAATGAAGAGGTGAACCTTTGAGCCGTAATGTATAGTTATCATGGCCTCACAGTATACAATCTGGCAGTTTAAGTTCTATACATATTTGGAAACTTTTCTATTATTAATTTTACAAAAAAAGTTACTGTTTATAAACAGTTCATGAGAACATAATATTAAACTGTTCAAACTCGAGTTAGTATTATCGTAGAAATAAATTTTTATTATAGTAAAAAACTAACAATAATATAGCAATAATAATAATAATTTATTATTAGGAGAATAAACAGTTATTTCCACGATTATAATAATAAATTATCATAATCTCGCTTAATTTAGGCAGAAAACTACTTTTAAATTTCAAAGCGTTCCGACCTCCGCGTTGATAGGGTCTAGCAAAATTCTCTTAGTCCATCGCGGGGATTCACAACTAAACGGCGGATCACCGCGATAATTGGGGCGGAGCTATCAATCCCGGGTGTTTCAGGGTTGCAAGCATGAACTTTTTTTTCGTAATAAATTGAACTGAAATTTCGTATAATATTGTAACTCGAATAAAGTAAATAAACTTTTTTTTAGTTCCTTAGTTGTCGAATTTTTCCATTGGTGGTGAGGGAGATGAGTCAACGCTGGTTTCAGGAGGAACCTCAATAACTTTTTTATTTTTGAAACTATAGAAATAAAACTTTGTGGGTTTCTATGCGATATTAGTCTGCAGTTTATGATATGACGGACTCCATGTAGCGACATCCAGTATATTTTTGCCTTTATCGATTCAGAACACCATTCCAAATTCAACACCATCCCACACGTCACCTATTTTAAATAATTTTTCTTTTTATTTTTATTTGAGCCAAATTATGGCGGATTTTAAAATTGAAATTATGTCCATTTGTTTGTTAGCATTATGGCGTCATGGGTACTTAGATAAATGCACAGCCGTTTGAGTTTCTTGTATTTTTTGCCATGAATTGGTATTTTTATTTAATTATTTCTCCTAATTGCCCGAGTGAGCAATATGTTTTCATTTGAAAAAATTGAGTTTTCTGGGAAATTTCATAAAAAGTTAAAATGAAAATTTAATTTTTATCAAGAATTTTAGGGAGTTGATAGCAATTTAGATGAAAAAAATAAAAACAAATAAAAATAATTTAAAGTGTCAAAAAGTGACGCATGGGGTGTCGTTGAATTTGGAATGGTATTCTGAATCGACATATCCAAAAATACACTTAAAAATCCAACGTTTCCAACATTTCCGGTTAAACCGGAAGTTACAACATGGTGTCCGTCATGTCATAAAATACAGAATAATATCACATACAAACCCACCAAATTTTATTTCTGTAATTTAAGCAATAGAAAAAATAGGGGTGAGCGTTCCTCCTGAAACACCCGGTATACCTACTCAATTAAAAAATTTGTAATAAAACCGCGAATTAATTTAATTTCAAATTAGAACGAAGACAACGAAGACAATTATTATCGAGATAGTATCTTCAAATCAGACTCCGATCAGGCGATCCTCTGGGTTTAGCTTCAAGTACTCTTTTGTGAGAGCTCGTAAACTAACACTTGCATTAAATTAGTGAAAATGATAGTATGGTCAGTCCCAAAGTTCACCTATCTCGATTCTCGAACGGAAACTAGAGGAAGCCAGCCACGGATAAACAAGTTGCAAAAAATTAAATCTTCAGTCAACCGCGAGTAGGGTAGCAGAATGCACGATATTTTTGATAGTGGAATCAAGAGGAGTAACGATTATCTATAAATGAAGTGTTGCGGAAGTATACCTTGTTTCCAGAGGCTGCTCGTGACCTATGATAAAGGGGATTGACAAGTATCGTGAAATTAATTTAAACAGCTGTATCTCCAACTGAGCATTGATATGAGCTTAAGTGTTTTCATGTTTTCATTTTTCGTGTTAAATGCCCCAAGCGACTATTCCATTTTTTGTCCAGGCAGGCTCCGCAATGCCGCGACCAGACAACAAATAGGAAAAAAAAACGGTTACTTGTGCTGCATTCACAAATCCAGTTACTTTTTTCGTATATTTTATTTTTAAACTTTCTAATAAAGTCCCTAGATTTACCCTTTGTGGTCCGCGTTAAATTAATTTCGGGTTTAGGTCTTCCCGCATTCTTCATTTAAATTTATTGGTCTACACTCAAAGAGGTAAAGTTATTTTTTAAATAGTTCACCGTCAAACTATTAATTTGTTAGTAATTGCCCAGATCCGGACTCAGGATATTTTAAAGAGGATACCCATATCCAAATTATAGAGTTTTCGCCAGTTTAATGGATTAAACGGACATATTATAAATAAATAAAAACTCAACGCTACTACATCTATTACACTCACATTAGTAGGAAAGATAGATAGTAAGCAGAATTATGAAGGAACACAGTATATAGAAGAAAATAAACAATGGAATAATGTAAAAATAATATTAAGAGATTATTATACGAAGGTGTCCTTGGATACGAACGAGGTACATTTACAAAATGGACTCAAATGTCCTTACCTTCCAGAAGAGTGTACATATTATGTAAATGGACTGACTATTTGGGAACAAAACAAACCAGATGCGTGTAGTGAGTATATTTTAATTATTAAGAACTATCTACCTTGATACAGAAAAAAGGAGAGAAACCAAACATATAAGTCAGGACAAGACCCTTCCCGCCATCTACCGCCAGAAGTCGGAAATGTTACGAAAGCATCAAACAAGCGTATTACGTTCACTATAGAGAACGAACTAGATGTGAAAACGAATCAAGCGACGGCCCTTGCAATCAATACGCAGACTGACTACGCCACATTACGTCAGGACATGAAAATGATGCCGAAACTTGGAGTTTATTTGGGAAGGAAAGAGCTGAAATAATATAAAAGAAAATCGATAACGACTCACTACCGACATCTAGGTTAAGGAGCAGTAAATTATGTATAGTCAGATAGAAAACCAGAAGATAAGAAGAAGTGAAGATAGGATAATTAAATAGAGGACACTACCTATATGTATACGAAAATTTTAAAAGAAAAATCGTTAGTTCCGCCTAAACGAATTTCCGTTTCAACGGATAATTAATAAGGTAAAAGGGTATTAAAAAAAGTATATAACAGATGTTACGAGGGATAATGAAGAAATGTTAATGACACTTAAAGTTTTAATTAATAGATTTAATTGGGAAAAAGAAAAGGCTGAAAGACCAAATAAGTGGACAATAAGAATCAAAATTTATTTTCAAAAAGGGTTAAAGAAACATTTATGGACTTAAATTTCCAACCTAACTGGTTATATAAGAGAACTAAGACGTTAGGCGTATGGTTTAGAAATTTCAGTAAAAATAATTATAATTAAAAAAGTCAATCGGGAAAAGTTCAAATAAGCAAGAGAAACCATATACCTAAAATACCTTAAGTAGTTTCAAGATGTTCATAAAGATAGGCAATTTAGGGTAGCATCCCTTTAAAAAGGTTAACAACCGCAAGAGCCATAAACACTCGCTTTCCTTGTAACCACTTTCACCCAGGCAGTTGTAAACTCTGTGACAGTCAATGGCCTATATACCGTGACCTAGTAACCGAAATTGATAGGGGTAACGGAATTGGGAAAGTTTTGTTAAATTACCTTCATTAAGAAGGTGAAATTAAAGTTAAGGAGGGAGAGGTGTGGCGACCACGAAAAAGACTACACGAGATTTTATTGAAGTTAATATAAATAGGTATGGATTAAATTTTAGGATAAAATTAAAATAAAATTTTATTAAATATGAAATAAAACATTATCAGATTAAGAAAAACTTGGAACTTTTATAAATAATTAATGAAGTAAAATATTTAAAATAAAATTAAAAATAAATAAGAATTATTTAAATAAATTTCAAATTGTTTAAATATTTAAATAGATTAAAAGTATTTATCAAAATTTAAATGAATAAAATCGGAATTATTTGAAAATATCAAGAAATTTTTCTAAGTCCAGAAATCGGGAAAAATCATAATAAAATTCCAGAAAAATTCGGAAAAAATCGGGAAAAATCACAATAAAATTCCAGAAAAATTCGGAAAAAATCGGGAAAAATCAAATTAACGCGGAAATAATTTATAGAAATTTTAGAAAAATTTTAAAATAAAAACTTACGTTTATTTTCCCAAAAGGAAAATAATCCAGAAATTGCACAACACTTCAATTTCCACTTTATCATTGCACTTGGCCGGATGAATCGATTAAACGCGATCGCGGACATAACATAACATAACTGAATCGGAAAAATTGCGCGATGACCAACGAAGCCTACCCCCTCTCCCTAAAAGAAAGGATTTTCACCCCATTTTAGAACACGTATACACGGAAGTAACCGGTTAAATCTGGAAACGGCCGACCTAAAATCGCAGGTGTTTGATAGGGGGTCTGATGATGCAACCCTATGACTCATTGTCTCCCAGGGAGGACGCGTGGGTCGGTTCCTAGAAATAAAGGGGAGAATGAACACCTGTGACCTAAAAGAGGTGAAATTAAGCGACTTTCGCTCTTAAAGACCAATAAATAATCGAAAAATGACACTTATTCCCGTAAATAAGGTGAATCATAGGCAATAAAACTGTCACAGGCGGATTTTGGGATGGAAAAGTGGGCTAAAAATCGGGTATTTAAGAAACTGGATCCGATCCAGAAAGTTAGTCAACTGGCGGAAAGCGGAATCTATGGTGTAACGCGAAACGGAGAAAATAAGTGAATAGTGAACAGTGTTTTAATTAGCATAAGAAAATAATGCCAGAAAGCTTATTGTGAATTAAGTGACGGAAAATCGTGATTTTTGATAGAAAAGTATTTTTAATTGGAAGTAAGTGTTTATGGCCAAAAATTAGTTGAATCCGCTGTAAGAAAAATTTTAAGAATAAGTTGACTCCGTAATAGTATTAATATTGTGTTGTCAAAAGGTATTAATGTTTTACCGAGATAATTTGTCGAGAGTGTCGTCTCGTATCCGGTAAATCATAAATTGAGATTATTGTGAAAATTAGTAATGAAATAAAACAAGTGTATGTTAAAACTGAATAGTGTGTTTTTGATTGATAAGGAGATCGGGATTAAATAATCTCGAGTTGATAGGCAAGTTCAAATGATAATTCCATTTTTAAAGAATAAAATAAAGAAACGTTGTCAGGTTTGCTAGCACAGGAATCTTCCGAATCCCGGATTTCAACAACAACCTGCGATACCGGACGTTGCAACTGGCAACAGGTGCACCGCTAATATCGTTCCCTTTTAAAAATACAGAGTGCGCCCAATAACAAGGGTTGGGCACGCTCACGGGGGTTGGGTGCTATATTGGCAATATAATGGCTATATACATATATATGTGATTGTACCCCAGCTGGGATGATAAAGGTTAATTTCGTTCCAGAACTTCTAAATTGAAAAATGAAGTGTTTTAATATCCAACATTATTTTAAGTCCATTCTAAGTTCTCTCTCTATGATATTTCATATCTAAATTAGTGATTATTTTTGGCTATAATTTCTCCTTAGTTAACACATATTATTAGCGTTGTAACTCTGGCATCATGGAATTTTCAACTTGCATATCTAAGAAGAAACAGAGCAAGAAATTTTAGATAACGTTGCTAAATATGGTGGAAGAAAAATTAAAAACTAGAAAATAACAAAATAAAATAAGCTGAAATAATGACCGACTTGAAATTTGCAAAAAATTTTTGTTGTGTTTGTGTGTTTAACTTAACTTATTTTTTTACAGTTTGCACTTGCGTGGTTCATAAGAGATGTCATCATGTGGTTTTGACGAAATGTCCAGGCATGAAAGAAGAGGTATGTATTAGCTAAAATACTTTTTGAATATAGCATCACGTATGAGAAATTTTTTTATACGAAACCTTTGCTGGGTGACCGATTAGTTCGAGGAAGTCCAATATCTCAGTTGTCAACAGAAATACAGAGAAATATTAAATATAGAAGCTATAGGATTCGTAGATATTCATGTTCTAAAAATATTTTCTAGTAAACAGGGTCTCAAACAAAACCAGAGGGGCAAAAAGATACCCATCTTCTTTTAAATGTCAGCCAGCAACATTTTTTATTGCGGAATTGAATTCGGCGTAAAATTCTTCGTATATTGCTGTATTTTAATTTAATGTTCGTTGCGGTATTGCCACGCTATTTAAAATTTGCAAAAAAATCAAAGGAAAATGGCCTACTCAGAATATTTTCAAAATATTAACTGACTTAAATTTAATATACTCGGTTATTGTTTTCGAACCCCAAGGGATAACAGAATTATCTTGATATATACAACTGGCCATAACTTAAGCAGAATGGGTTTTCGCGGTGCCAATATGGCTCTTTTTAAAGTAACAAATCTTCATTTTTTTCAAACGGAACACTCTTTATATTAATGCGCCATGTTGATGCTCTATAAGTTCGCAAGTATAACTCATATCCTAAAATTGGCCGTTTTGCGACAATTTTAGATTTTAATGGTATATATCAAAATATCTCTATTTATCTTTATTTCTTTTTCTTGGTATGTAATGACTTAAACAAAGACGTCAAAATATTTTATTAATTATTCTTTAAAACTTCATAATTTAAATATGTATAGTGTTCGGTTTCAAAATTAGGAAATTATAATTTTAATAATTTGTTTTTAATAATTTATTAACGTGATTATTTAGATTTTATTTTGAACTAAAACAACAAACCCGAACAAATAAAAAAAATTCAGAAAAAGTATTAGGATCAGAGAGATAAATAAATAAACACACAAGTAAGTACCTATTTAAAAAAAACTGTAATTAATGGTTATTTGAGCATTCCTCCTATACATTCTCCAAAAGATCCACCGACTTCGGTCAGTATAATCTTGTTTGTTGTATTTTTCGTAGGGCCCATTCGCAAAAAAGTACTTTGTAACCATACTAATCCTGATGATTTAACTCCTCCATAAGCTGAATGTGGTATGGATGGATTTTTTGATCATGTAACATTCTCTGAATTGCAGTGTTATGTTGTTGTAAAATGTATTACAATTACAGATTTAAAACTTAATATTAATTAAATTAAGTAGTTAAAATAATATTCTTGCTTCTGATAATAGTCGCTTTTATTTAGTTATGACCTACTAAAAATAATGAACTAAAATAGAGATATTTTGGCATTTTCCATTAAAATCTAAAATTGTGGCCAAACGTCCGGTTCATAAGGTATACTTGAGAATTTTAGAGCTTAATTGCATTTGAAAAGAATGAAGATTTGTTACTTCAAAAAGAGCAATATTGGCACCGCCGGAAATATGTAAAGTTATGACCAGTTTTCTCTATTAAGATCATTCTGTTATCCCATGAGGTATAAAAGCCGTAACCCAATATTGTTAAATTTAAATCAGTTAATAAGACATTCTGAATATGTCACAGAAAAATGGAATCGGTCAGCCAAAATGGCTAGTTGGTCAGCAACTTATGGACAGCAAACATTTCTGAATCGTAACAGTGCCCTGGGAAAATAAGTGAAAACCCGCCCCGCTACCCTTTTGTAGCCGATTTCCTTCTGTATTCAGCAAAAGAAAACACAAGAAAGTTACATAAATTGACAGTGCCCTGGGACCTCTGAAGTAAACTGCTTCTAGACATGTTTGTTTCTACTGACCAATTGTAAACTCTTGCTGACCAAGTAATCATTTCGCAGCTCGGCTGTTAATAATGGCAATTCATTTAATTACTTCTCATGTCATTTCTCTTGGACTTTTTGTAAATTATAAATAACGTGGCAACACCACAACGAACATTAAATTAAAATATAGTAGTTATACGTAGAATTTTATTCCGATTTTAATTCCGCAATAAAAATTGGGGGTTGCCATTTAGAAAAACATACCTTTTGCCGCTCTGCTCTTGTGGGACACCCTGATTACTAAAAATATTTTTTAAATGTGCATTCCTACGGATCCTATAGCTTTTATATACAGGGTGATTCTCGACGAGCTTGCATTGGAACTTTATGGGGAACTAATGAATATATGTTTCTGAAACTTCAGGGATTTAGGTTTATCGATATGCTCTCTTTAACTAAAATATTCACATGTTTTTGTCATTTCCGGTTATACCGGAAGTAACTGTCAACTTTCGTTTTTTAAATACAACATGATAATTTTTATTACATTTTTCGACTAAGCGTTAAATACTAAGCACATTTTATAGAACATGATTTTTGTAATTATTTGGCAAATGCATGACGATGAAATAATCCATATACTTTTTTTTACCTTAGCTCTTGGACTAAAAAATTTTTCTCACCGAATAGTTAGAAGATATCAAGTCTCAAAAATATTTCAAATTCGGCGGAAAATGTAGGGTGGTCACAATTCAAGGTTCATTGTGAAAGAATTCAACCATTCAAAACTTTCTTATTTTAAATGGAACTGTATATTTTTCTTTAGTTTAATGGCAAATTAGTTGTTCTTTATAAATAGTATTTTCTGTCCTATACCTACAGGGTGGCCCATTTGTGTGACAAAGTAATATAACGGCTCGACCATTAAAGATATAAAAAAAAGTGTTAATAAAAGTTGTGAGGTATTAAGAAATACATATTCTAAAAATATTTTTAAGTGTGCAAAAATATGTTTTTTTCTAAGTGGCACATCCTATATATTTTTGCATTTTTTGATTCGCCACAAAATTATACATATGACCCCATTTTAGTTTTTCGTTTTTTTGCAACGTTGTCCAACAAAATAGGAAATTCTTAAAATTTTTGAAAAAACATGATAGTATAAAATTACCTGTATTTCTCAATTAGAAAATCCAAAATCGATAATTTCTTGTAAGCTCTTAAATATAGGGATAAAACACTTTTGTAAATAATAAAGTAGTTAAAATTTTGTGTTTTGGTGTTTTCTGTTGAAATTCGAATATAGGATATTTTAAATTACGATAACTCGGTTATTTCAAATGAAACACCATATATATTTTAGGCTTATACTATAGATAGTTTAAGTTTAAGTTTAAGTTATTAGGTCATTCCTATATCTAAAGTTACTTCTTTTGCTTAGAATTCGATTTTTATTGAAATTTTAGCCATGACCAACAAAATCAAAATAAATGTAAAATTGACATTTTCAATGTCAAATTGAAATCAATTAATAACAATACTTCTGTAGTAATTATTTATTTTTAATTTAAACTAACTGCAATAACAATAAATTACAAATCAGAACAAAAGCAATATTTTTCCTAATTATACAAATGTTCAAAGTGGCCTCCATTTGCTTCTAAACACATTTCGACGCGTCTATGAAATGACTCACTTAAGTTTCTACACATTTCAGATGTAATATTCTGGAAACAATTTCGAATTCTATTTTTCATATCATCTAATGTTGAAGGAGGCATTTTATAGACCGTTCTTTCACGTATCCCCAAATACTAAAATCCATTTTTGTTAGATCTGGTGACCTGGGTGGCCATAAAACTGGCCCGCGTCTTCCTATCCATCGCTCTCCGTACGTTTCATTCAAATGATCAGTAACGGGCCTCGTAGAGTGAACGGGTGCTCCATCGTGAAGAAACCACATTCGTTCCCTAATTGCATGTGGAACATGCTCCTATGGCAAGTGATTTTGTAAAAAGTCCAAATATATGTCACCTGTCACTCTACCATCTAAAAAATATGACCCAATCACATACTCCCCTACCACTCCACCCCAAACATTTAAGGACCACCTATTTTGAGAGTGTAATCTCACAAAATGAGGTTTAGTAGTCGCATAATAATGAAAATTGTGTCTATTTACGTTTCCATTTTTGTGAAAAGTTGCTTCATCACAAAAGAGCACATCATTAGAAAAATTCCATTGTTATCTCATTTTGTTATGAACCCACTCACAAAAAACTCACTCTTTTATTATAATCTTCACCATGAAGCTCTTGCAATAGTTGTACATGGTACGGGTGCACTTTATTAGCCCATATTATCATTTGTACGGATGATCTCGAGATATCAGTTTGTTGTGCCAGAGGTCGTTGGTCGACATGGGGATCTTCAGTGATAGTCAATAAAACATTTAGCTCATTTTCTTCCGTACTAACAGTTTTTCTTTTATTATTTTTATTATAAGCCACACTTCCTGTTCTGTCAAACCTCTCCATCAATTTGTCGAAAGCTAGTTAATTTGGTTGTCGTCTGTCTGGATATTTTTCGTGAAATGTCTTGTTGCGAACAATGTATTTTTGTCACTTGCCCCGAGAATGTAAATCATATGAATCATTTCAGTATTTGAAAAATGCATCTTTTAAATGTTAGAATTAACGAGAAAAACCTAGAATATAACACAAATTGGCACAAATACTTAATGCCTAATATGCCATTTTGGTAAATTGACATTTTACATTTGTTTTGATTTCGTTGGTCATGGTTAACTAGAAAAATAAAAAAAACACAGTCTGTTTACGAAAATTTCAATAAAAATCGAATTCTAAGCAAAAGAAGTAACTTTAGGTATAGGAATGACTTAATAAGAATGAAAGATACTTAAAATATCTATAGTATAGGACTAAAATATATAGGGTGTTTTATTTGAAATAACCGAGTTATCGTAATTTAAAATTTCCTATATTTGAATTTCAACAGAAAACACCCTGTACAAAATTGGAACTACTTTATTATTTACAAAAGTTTTCTATCCCTATACTAAAGATCTTTCAAGAAATTATCGATTTTGGATTTTCTAATTGAGAAATACAGGTAATTTTATACTATCATGTTTTTTTAAAAAATTTAAAGAATTTTCTATTTTGTTGGGCAACGTTGCAAAAAAACGAAAAACTAAAAACGGGATCATATGTATAATTTTGTGGCGAATCCAAAAATGCAAAAATATATAGGGTGTGCCATTTAGAAAAAGGCATATTTTTATTGTCCTACTTTTCTGGACCACTCTGTATACTTACAAATATTTTTAGAACATGTATTTCTTAATACCTCACAACTTTTATTTACACTTTTTTTTATATCTTTAATGGTAGAGCCGTTATATTACTTTGTCACACAAGTGGGCAGCCCTGTCTTTCAAAGCGTTTTCTCGAAAATTCAATTTTATTCCGAAAATACTAGTGTGAAAGTATGCTATGAAAACAATTATACTTAGGGGCTGATGCAACAACTCCTAGAAAACAAGGACAAAGCGCTGTCTTGTGACGTCATCATCCGTGGTCCTATGATTGCAATATGCAATATAATATTATATGCCTTCTGTGGGGGATTTATATTTTGCGTGATTTCTAAAATTACTTATATACACTTCAGACGATCGTTATTTAAATTTTTAAACTTGTATTTAAGTAAATTATGCGTTAAAGGTTAATAACGTAAGTGAGAAAAAAAATTAGTGCATATTTATTTTAAAAATAACTAAGTATTTTGTCCAAAATGATTTAGCCACTGTAGCTGGGTAGTTGTTTTTGGACAAATATCTCGATAAATATGTAATAATACAAATATTAAACTACCAAATCCTAAAAAGTTTGTCTTGGATGTGTGTATCCTCAGATAACAAATTATTCAAAACTTTAGATACTCAAGGATTTATGAGTAAATTTTGAGAAAAATTCATTGAAATTCATCATTGGATTACTAAGTACATATAGATTTAAAGTTAAAAAGTAACATTGTAGGTAAGTATGTCGAATTATTTTGAATATGTATTTAATTTCCTTTTATGATCTTTACCTAATTGATTATTTTTTTTGCCGCAGTGTTACCACACTACTAGTAAAATGAATGAATGATCGTTTTTTCGGAATGTGTATTGCATCCATCAAAGTATATTAAAAATTCTTGTGTAAGGATATACGAGTTTAGTCAGAAATGACTTCTGGGAGAAAAAATTTAAGAATTTATTTTCATGGTCATTAAGTAATAATTTCTGGAATAAAATATATGAAATAATAACCATTTCACTACATGATCTCTAGGATATTGCAGAGCACCTCTGCTTAAGTTAGTTATAAGATTAAAATGATCTTCAACAATAAGTTCTTTATTGCATATCAAAGAAGTTTTGCAATAATTGCATTTGAGCTTCTTTAAAGCAATATGGCTGCAATATCCTCCCAAATACGTTATAACAGGCATTTCTAGTTTTAGATTGTCTATATCAGATTCTCGAATAAATATATTATTTAGTATTTGGTCAATTTTTTTAGAACAGTCTTCAGCACTGTCCTGTTCGTCACATTCAGGAGATTCATAGAATTTTTCAATTTTTGGCTCTCTAAAATTATGGGATTTTAATGTCAGTATTGATTAAATTGGTAGTCGTTTTTCAGATTCGTAAAGTTGTCGAATTGAGATGTGATAATGTCCCCCGGCTAACTGTCTGTACCTTCCAAAGCGATTTTCCAAGGGATCAGTTTACAACTTGCCTAACAAAATATAGTTTAAATTTAATTCCTGAAAACAATATGTCACAATTTCCAGCATGCCATAAATTGTATGGGACATTGTATGAGTTTGCAGTGTTAATTTTTTTTTTAAATTGCTGATTTCCAGTTATCTAACCAGATCAACATTTGTTTCAAAAAGTCAAGTTTTGGATCGTTTACTATTTTACCTTTTACAATAGGTTCCTGGAAAATATCACGCAAACGCTTTCCTTTTAATGGGGTTTTGACGTTTATTATGTTCCACCAATTTTTACTACTATTTTTAAAAAATCGGCTGTGTCTTGAGCATTGGGAATAGCTTTATCAAAATTTTGTAAGCCTTCAATTTCAAAAGTATTAAAAATTTTCAATGCCAGTTTTACATTTTGTCTTTCCATGCTAGATGGATACAGAGCTTTTAAATTTAAAGAAAAGCCAAATTTTAGTAACATGGTTTGTTCAAAGTCATGCAGTTTTTTAAGAGAGGCAAAATATGCCACTTTTTCTTCTCCAGTAAAAAAGTCGGGATATATAAATGTCTGATCAGGTTTTGAGTTTAGCCAAGCATTAAAAATACATTTTAACAGATGGACAGAATCGAACAAATAAAATAAAGGTCTTTTAGCATCAACCGGATGTGGGAACACTATATTAAGTTCCTTTTTTTGGTGAAAAATGTGACATGGCTTTTCCATTAATTGCATTGTTGTCACTCAGTACACAAAAAACTTTATATCCGATAGCCTCTAAACGAGTTATGATTGTTTTCACAAAGTTGAAAAGTAATTCATGGTTAATTTTAGATATAGGGGCAATGTGAACAACTTCTTTTAAATCTGAACCAATACTTGTTAGAATATTAAATAATATTTGTTGGCTTTGCTAAGAGTGATGTCATCGACTCGAGAGGATGTGATAAAGTGTAACAGTATCCCTCTTGTTGATATAAACATTTTTGGCCGACTTGGTAATAATGAAAGACCAAAGAAACTGATTGTAGAAAAATAGGATTAATTTTAAGTTAGTTGGCACGTAGCTTTTAAGGAAATATCTTGTGCATTTTTGTCTAAAAGATGATTTTGATAATTAAAGGCACTGTTAAATGTACTTAAGTGTTTAATTTTAACCAGATATAATAAATATTAAAAATCAAGTCTGCAAGACTACAAAGACTGAAACACAAATAGAGCCTTGTTGTGTACCATCAATGAAGTAGTTATCCATTAGCGTTGTTGTCATAACCAATGGACGAGGGAGTTTTTCACGTAACCTAAATTTTTGTATATTTAATGAAAGAAAAAAATTAATATAAATTTAATTAGAATAATTATGGGGCATGGCGCCTAATAATTATAATTAATTCTAATTAGGAATATTCTAGAACTTAAGTTCGAAAACGGTAAGCGTGAAACGAACGAACAAACCTAGTTATTAATTTGTTATTGCAAGTCAGGTTTAGATAGTTTTTTTATAACTTTACTATTAAAACTAAAATATGGGCAACAGTAAGTTCTATTTAAATTTCAATGTTATAGGTATTCGAATTTTGCACTAAAAACACTCGCACTCGCAACAAATTAAACTAACTGCCAAATGACAGCCAAATTAGTGCAACGTTGCCAGATCGACTTTAGCGATTCGCTTGTCTACTGGCCCATTTATTAAAAATGGTTATTTTATGTTTTTATTTCATTTCAAAGTACTTCCAATGAAATAATTCTGCTGTAACATTATAGTTGGCCTATGCTAATAACCAAGTTTGCGTAATTATTAACAAAAAATACAATTTAATTCATGCCAATTATAATAATCGGGAATTATGGACAAATCTGACAATGTTGCGGTCAAGACAAAGCGGGAAATACGAATTGGCATTTCGAGACAAACAGCACGGTCCGATGGCATCGGCCTACACGCAGTGACGTCATCAGCAAAGCGCTGTGTCCCTGTTTTCTAGGAGTTGTTGGCTGATGTCTATACGGAGGAAAAATTATTGGTTGTTTGAAAATACAATGTTCTGAAGCGTTTCTTAATTGAATTTATAAATAAAAAGCAGTTGATTGTTTTAAATTGTTTTAAATTTAATGGTTTAAATATTATTTTCATATATCAAAAACTAACAGTAGAGTCTCAGAGTATCTTCTAGCTATTCGATGAGAAAAATTTTTTAGTACAAGAGCTAAAGTAAAAAAATTATATGGATTATTTCATCGTCATGCATTTGCCAAATAATTACAAAAAGTCCAGATATCTCAAAAACTAACAGAGTCTGACAAAAACATGTTCTATAAAAATGTGCTTAGTATTTAACGCTTAATCGAAAAATGTAATAAAAATTACCATGTTGTATTTAAAAATCGAAAGTTTACAGGTACTTCCGGTATAACCGGAAATGACAAAAACATGTGAATATTTTAGTTAAAGAGAGCATATCGATAAACCTAAATCCCCAAAGTTTCAGAAACATATATTCAGTAGTTCTCCATAAAGTTCTAATGCAAGCTCGCCGTGAATCACTCTGTATAATATTTCTTTGTATTTCTGTTGACAATTGAAATATTTTACTTTCTTGCGATAATGGGTCATCCTGTATGTATAGTTTTTATCTCCGAATAAACAATTTATCGACCCATAGTTTATTATCCATATATATTTTTAAATTAGGAAAAAAATGGGCTTCCTAAATATCACAGGCCTCTAAATTCTAGGATAAAGGTGAAAATTTATATTTCAAAATTTAAGCTATATAACACCAAAACAAAATATTAATTTGAAATTTCTTATATTCAAAAAATGTTTATAATAATTCATTGATATCCTTGATTAGAGAGGATTAGAATGGAGCAAAATTGTTTGAAATTCGTTTTCTTCAAATATTTCGCGGGTAAGCGAATTTCTCCAATTTCTAAAATTTATAATTCAAAATATGTACTATATGAACTCATGTGCGGACTCATTGCATGCAAGATAGAAAAGGAAGGTAGAACGTGAGAACCGAACTTGCTATTGACAATGTGTTTGTGGTCATTTAGAACCCCTCTTTCAGTGCTGGTCTATATACATCAACATAATATTTTCGACCAGTATTATGTTTTTTTTTATGATCAAGGTTTGCTATGTCTGCGGAAAACTCCAATGATCTCGTGTCAACGATGAGAATTGGTCCTATACAATCTGAAATACTCTAAAACCAAACATTTTTAGGTATTAAAGAGACCATCTTACCAAACAAAAAATATAACGTTTATTTATATACAGGGTCCGCAAACGAAGCGTGGACGGAAGATTAAATCGTTATCGAAGAACTTATCAACAATACTAAAACAGCTTGAGATATTGGATTAAAAGCGGCATGTTTTAAAAATATTTTACATTATACAGGGTGGCCCAAAAAAGTGTGACAGCATAAAGTTATATTTTTTTAAATGGAACACCCAGTATTTTATTGCATATTTAGGTTCGTATTACTATCGTTTATAAGGGCCTCAAATTTTATTTAATTTGGTTTTGTAGTTTCGGAGAAATAAATTAAAAACTAAAAAAAAGAGTTTTGCAGTCCTGAATAAAAAAATCAAAAAAAACAATCCAGAACTATTTTTTTAACCTCGGCATTGAGTGAAATTTATGACAAGAGGTCTAGAGATACTATGAATGTAATTGCGTTTATTTATTTTATACAGGGTGTTCATAATAAGCTTTCAAAAATCCCACATTTTAAAATAATTTTTCTCGAGTTTTTCAAATGGAACACCCTGTATATTATTTGCCTATTTGACGTAGAATTCATAGACAATTTTTTTTTGTAATACAAGCATATAAGTTATATCCAGCCGTTTTCGAAATAATTATAAATATCATAAACTATGTTGTTTAAATAGAGTTTTTATTGGGAAATTTTGTTATAGGCGACTAGACTAATAATTGTAAACTAAAGTAAATGTTCAAAATAGCTTCCTTTTACTCTTAGAGTTTACCGTATTTTAGTTATTTCAATATAAATTTTAAAAGCCTACATTTTTGCTACTTTTATTTATTTAATTTTATTTTTTATTCTTAATCGAGTTGCCATGATTTTTTTTGTTTAAATTGTCACTATGACAGCCAAATAAAATTATTTACATTTGTTCAGTCGTCGAAATTAAGTACTAACTTACACAAAATGTCGAATTTTACAACTTTAGAAATGGTAAATATGATTTTTATACTGGGTGAATGTGCAAGAAATTGCCTCCTCGCGAGCCTCCTCTTGCTGAAAGATATCCAGATATTGAGAGAAAGCCGAGACCAGAAATCTTCGAGAAGTTGTTGCAAAGATTTGTAGCAACAGGAAGCACTGCGTACACATAAAGGATGATAATTAATAAACCCGTTATTAATGAAGAAAATGAATTAAGAGTTCTGTTGGCAGTAGAGGAAAATCATTAAATTAAGTAAAAGGAAACTATTTTGAACATTTACTTTAGTTTGCAATTATTAGTCTAGTCGCCTATAACAAAAATTCCCAATAAAAACTCTATGTAAACAACATAATTTACGATATTTACAATTATTTCGAAAACGGCTGGATATAACTTATATGCTTATATTACAAAAAATAATTGTCTATGAATTCTACGTCAAATAGCCAAATAATATACAGGGTGTTCCATTTGAAAAACTTGAGAAAAATTATTTTAAAATATGGGGTTATTGAAAGCATATTATGAACACCCTGTATAAAATAAATAAACGCAATTACATTCATAGTATCTCTAGACCTCTTGTCATAAATTTCACTCAATGCCGAGGTTAAAAAAATAGTTCTGGATTGTTTTTTTTGATTTTTTTATTCAGGACTGCAAAACTTTTTTTTTTAGTTTTTAATTTATTTCTCCGAAACTACAAAACCAAATAAAATAAAATTTGAGTCACTTATAAGCGATAGTAATACGAACCTAAATAAATAATAAAATACTGGGTGTTCCATTTAAAAAAATATAACTTTATGCTGTCACACTTTTTTGGGCCACCCTGTATAATGTAAAATATTTTTAAAACATGCCGCTTTTAATCCAATATCTCAAGCTGTTTTAGTATTGTTGATAAGTTCTTCGATAACGATTTAATCTTCCGTCCACGCTTCGTTTGCGGACCCTGTATATTGTATAAAATAAAATTTAAAAAGTCAACCGATATTTATGAAAAATTAACGTCTTAGCATTCTATCCTAATAAACTTGGACCAACAATTAAACTGAGGAAGTATATGTGATTATATTCATAAACCAAATTTCTTTAGAATTAACTTCAGACATTTATTACAGCAAATAAGAGTATAAATATTGAAAACTAAGAAAATAGAACGCGTCATATCTTATCAAATTCCTCTTATGTCAGCGACATCTACTATTATAGGAAGAAAGCTTTCTAAATTATACTGCTTAAAACTTGCATAGTTTAAAGACAGATGGGGCAAATCGTGTTGCTGGATTATTATTCTCTTCTTTATTGCAGTAATATTAAACATTTAAATCAATCCTAAATCAGCTACAAACTGCTTATATTAGGACTGTGGATACCTTCTGTAAACACATCACCTATCATTTAATTAGTAGGAATATATGAATATACCTTAATTTGACTTGTCAATGGTCGACCATTTCTCTAATGAAATCATGCTATGTTTAATTCTATTATGAAATACGGGATTGGATACTAACTTCTGGCCACTTTGAGTATCATTATCAATCAAAACTGTATTTGAAAGCTAACTTTTGTCCATCTTTATTTTCTTTTCCATATTTATTTTCTTTTCCATATTTATCTGCAATAACTTTGTTTTAAAAAAACTTGAAAGGTCTGTTCATAACCAGTAATTATTCATAAAGCTGCTGAAGAAGAATATAATCCTAAAATCATCCAAGAAAACCTAAAACTTGCCCATACAATGTCGCCATTAATGGTTCCAAGGTAGATAATCGGACAAGAAACTCTTTAAAAAACCGACCAACAAGATATTGTAAATAAGAATGTCGAACCAACCCAAACAAACACGGGAGAAGGAAAACATGAAAAAAAGAACATACGTAGCCTACCAAAAAAAAAATTATGGGTAATAACGTCCTCACCTGCAAGCGTGCCTGGATTCATGTTGGAAAAGCTAAAGAGGGCACTCGCCCAGAGCAGATAAGACAATACCTTGAAAACAAATGTCAGGGATATAACTTCAAAGTAGAAGCATTGACTATACATGAAAGGGCAACCAGTTCGTCTTTTAAAATTGTGCCAGAAAATTTCTTTGTTAACTTTCAATTTTTTTTAGAGTTTGTGATTCATTGCCTATTTACATTTAACTGTCTGCTTCATTCCTTCATTATATTGTGAGTAGTTTTTAGTACGCGTTTAATTATACCATTTATAATTAAAGGGGGTGGATTATTTGTTTTTGTTTGTTTCAACAGCTTCGTCGTATTTATTGATTTTATCACTTTCTGATGTATTTCTTGCCTTATTTCTGTTATGGGGATAGGGTCTTCTTCTGTTTGTGATTCCATTATTTGTTCGCCAATATCTGTGTGGTTCACATCAGAAAGTGGTGCGGTGTAAGGAGGTATAACGTTTGTGGTTCGAAAAATCTTGCTACCATTGTTGTTTGTGCAATTTCATTGTGCTTGCATTTATTTTGTTCATCATTGTTGTTTATTGTTTTTGTTGGTTTTGATTTTTCTTGAGATATTTTACGGTTTGGTTTTCCTGGAGTTATTTTGCGGTAGTGGTTATATTGTGTGTGAACTTGATGGTTGTTCAATCTCCTGCCTTGGCTTGATTTTTTCATTTAATGGTACTGGAGCCCATATGGGCTTTTAAAAGCTTGAATGTTTGTTTCAACGTTTATTGGCGGTGTTTGTAGAATTTGGGTATTTTGTACGTGTGTCACTTGATGATGTTATATTATTTTTCCCTTAGCTTCTGTACAGTCATTGGGTCCTTGTAGATTTTATAATAACCTATAGAAACAGAGCCGTAGGCCTTATAGGTAAGTAGGTTTTAGATGAGATTATTGTTCGATTTAAAATAATGTTGAGCAATTTTCACATTCCCTTCAACATTTATAAAACTAAAAACTATTTGGCAACGCTGTAAGTATATTACAAAATATCACTAAAAAGGCAACGTTTCTTTAATTAAATGACCTCGTAATTCTTACCGTTTCGGATATAGCGATAGTGGCCCACGGTATTTTCGACACCCTGTATAGGGATGTAGGATTTTTAGATTGTTTATTTTTTGCTCTACTGGTTTGAATTTCTATACTCATCATAAATTCATTTAACTTTAAGAAGTAAAATTATAATCCATAGAAACGTAGGAACCATCTTAGTTGTAGACACAAATAAACGAGAGAACCTTAATTCGTAACTTGCTGCCACCTCCCTTAGTTCAACTCTATTTATGTTTTTATTTGTCTTGAAACTTACTTAATTGATTTTCCCCTCGCCTTGCCACCCAATGTTCACCTAATTTGTCAATTACTTTGTTGAAGTAGTATTTGATTATTTCCGTAATAGTAGCTTGTACAACAAAAGCGCCTTCGGAGTCGTGCTCAACTAGCGTTACCGTGCGATATAGATATTCCACTCGAGTTGTACAGTATACTTTTTCTACGATCAATCAAAATAATAAAAAAAAAGTTTAATTTTTTTGTGATTTGAAACAAGGACCTTGCTTGTGAAAACCTCAAATAACTTTATTTTCATATTTTTAATACACATGCCTAACTAAACTAATGCAATATATTTACAGTAGATATATATACATGTTAGATTGCGTCATTCTAAACCTTATCTCCTGCTGACGATGACAATAAGAGAGAGTAGGAGCTGGGCGGTTGACGTTGCGGATTATAAAAAAGCAGTCTGAATTTGTATGTTGAACGATTATGTTAATTTTGTTATAATAAATCGTGTTTTGGGACATTATTGGGTGTTATTTGTGGTTTAATTACCTAAAATTATATGAAAAACGAACATACATAATAAATACAAATGTCGGATTCCGTGGTGGTGTCCCATTAAGGAAATACGAAATAATTTCGAGTACTCTTTGGAGGATTTTTGGATCAAAACCCTGCCGGAAAATTTATGAGAGTTCAGGAGATTGTGTATTATTACAATATTTGAATTTGTTACCACTGAACAAATAATTTTAAAAAAAGCAGCTTTTAAGAATAGGAATACAGGGTTATATAATGGGGTTATATTAGCTCTCGTTTTCTCGTGCGTTCCTCGTTCATTCATTCATTTCTCATTCCTATTTACATATCATTCATGGTTTTGCTGTTCTATGTCCAATGTTGTAATGAGCTGATGTAGATGTGGACTTGACTTTTTTAAGGGGGTCTATATTTATGCGGTGAGCGAAGGAAAAGATGGGCTGCAGCAATCTGTTGCAAGCAGAATTATTATGTGGAATATTGAGAATTTATTATAATTTTCAGTTTAATTTATTTTATAATGATAATATATTCTTATTTAATTTAAATGGATGTTATAAGATGGAAGATCAAAGTAAATTGGCAGGCGGAAATAAAGTGATTTATGTATTGCATGATTCACTCTAGTTTGGGTAATATGCTGGATTTGGGGGGAGTGTCGTATTGGTTAGACCGTGTAAGTCATTGACTATCATGTGGCGGCATGCATGTGTTACTCATCTTAGTAATTTATTCTGCATGCGCAGTTCAGTCATTTGTGTTCGTGAAAACCAGGAGCTACACCATGGAGCTAATGGGACCAGACGTATTTAATTTTTACACTAACTTATGAACTGACAATAATTACTTTGACAGGATTATCCATTAATTTAAAAATTAATAGTTACCTGGGCACGTAACGCTAATTGTGATTGGTAATTTTCATATCCTAACTAGGATGAATATGAAATTGTATCGATATCTGAAAGAGTCTTCATGTCAATTCAAATTCAAAACTTTCAAACAGTACACGACATAGAGATATGGCAATAATTGGAGAGAACGTCAAAACTAAAGTTGAAAACTAATTAAAAACAATTCAAACTAGTGATATACAACGAAATACATAAACAAAAAAAAACAAGAAAAGATCATCAAGAAGATCATGTTTGTCACAAGCATTGAAAAAATTCCTGTAAGGAATAACAATTAACTTCTAACAAATAACCCTTGAACCTCCTTCTAAATATATTCGAATTAACGGCATTTCTAATTTCAGAAATTTAATTTATTGAAAAATTGACATAAGAGAGTTTTCAATCTGGTATCATGTTTATGATCAAATCTGATGCCCCGAAAATAGCGTTTGTTTCGATAAACGAAACTACATACTTCGTAAATATAAATACCTGCTACGTCAAAATTTTAAACTTTTTAAAAACGTCTCGACATGAGTCCCTAGATGCCAGCCCAGCAACCACGCAAACAGCATATTTTTGCAAAATGAAGACTCTATTTACACTAGTACTTCTTCGCGAAGAACACCATACCTAATTCGTGAGTGAAACTTTGCAAAATAAAGGTTGAAAGCACTTTCTGACTACAGCGCAGTTGTAAGAAATTAAGGGCATGGCAACAGCTGCGTAACCGTGAGAGAACCCCTCGATTTACTATCAAAAGTCACACTTAGCAACTTTGCAGTTTCAGACAATTTTATCGGATTCGTCAAGAAGACTAAAATCAATGTTAGCCAACCCTAAGAGCGGAGTCCCAAGCCCTGGGGCGTCTACAAAATTGCTTCCAAAATGTGTTAAATATTGCTTCCTAATGTATTTATCGGATGGCGCCTACTGTACTAATTTATGAAATTATTTGAATATTGATTTTACATATTTGCAATTTACTGACCCATGTGTATCTTTCATTTCTTTAGAGATGGAGCGACGTTCGTAATAAATCTGTATCGGCAGATATACAGTGTACCAAATTAAATACAATATATGGGCGATCTGCACCAAGCCATAAAAGACAAATAAATGAACAAAAATAAAAAGTCTATATTTTTCTATATAGTATATAATACTATAATATCAAATACCAATGTATGGAAAAATTATTATTTTCCAGACCACCCCTGATACCTTATACAATAAGGGCGTATTTAGTCTACACAGTAGCACTTAAAATATTATTTCAAATGGAATGGTACTACCAAGAAAATGAAGCCTTTTCCATTGATAGGATGTAACCACCTGCAGACTGGTTTCGAACTCATTTGTTCTCGTCATTGCCATCGGGTGGTCTGGAAAATAATAATTTTTCCATACATTGGTATTTGATAATAATACCACCTGAAAAGTATAGACTTTTTATTTTTGATTTATTCAAATAACGTCTCTTCAGATTGTGTGATAGCATAAATCTAGTAAAATCTTCTTTTAAATTACTCTTCGTACACCTTTAAATATTACCTGAAAAGGCCACTCTTTCCTGGGATTGTCTTAATGATCTATTATTGCAGTAATCCTAAACGTGGTAAAATTCCGATAAAAATATTATTTGTATTTTGTTTTGATGCCTGAAAATCCCTAAAACCATAATATTGCAGGTAAAAATCATCTACTTTATTAGGTAGCAATTATCGACCTTCCACCCCCCTTCACCTTGCTAGGTACTGTACCCTGCACGTAGAATCCCGGGCTATTTTCCTTTTGTTTCCTAACCGTCTTGTGTCGTACGAATTTAGTGTTTTCAGTTATTCTTTGTCGTTAGTGATCTTATTGAAATTAAAATGCCAAAATCATTGACATATACTCGGAAGAGGACGAAAAAAGCTAAGGCTGGTAGGTATATTATCGAAGAATTATCGGGAAGCGACTCAACACTACTTCTATTCCCTAAAATGACAGATAAGCAAGTTGACTTTTTTGCATAAAACTTAGGGTATCATTTAACTGGTTAACAAAATTTTCTTATTTTTGCGAACAGAAAAATGTAATCAGTCAGCCAAAATGGCTAGTTGGTCAGTATAGTTAGTCAGTAGTAGTTAACTTATGGACAGCAAATATTTCTGAATCGTGACAGTGCCCTGGGAAAACAAGTGAAAACCCGCCCCCGCTACACCTTTTGTAGCCAATTTCCTTCTGTATTTGGCAAAAGAAAACACAAGAAAGTTACATAAATTGACAGTGCCCTGGGACCTCTGAAGTAAACTGCTCTAGACATGTTTTCTTCTACTGGCCAATTGTAAAAACCTTGCTGACCAAGTAATTATTTCGCAGCTCGGCTGTTAATAACGGCAAACCATTTAATTACTTCTCTAAAACATGTGCATTTTAAGATATACGCAAGTGTTGGTGCAGTGAGCCATTACCCAGGCAACCAAAACATAAATTTCCCAACTCAAATGTATCATAATAAAGAGGAACAATAAGTTGACCTTTGACCTTCTGGTGTCATCAGTGTTGCCAGATCTACCGCTTTTACGGTTGATATACCGTTTTCAGAGTTAACGTTCTACCGCAGAGACACCTAAATATATCGTAATAATGAAAAGCAGAGAGAGTAGTATTAACATTGAATTTAGTTGATATTATCATTATAATACCTTTTTTGTTTTTAGTAATTTTCCTTTAAGGTGTACCAGACTGGCTGCATACCGTCTACCGTTTTTAACTCTCAATCTAACGTTTTCTATTTGTGTTTAATTTTACCTTCTTTTTTTACTATTTAAAAAAAATCTATTTTATGTGGTACCACACAGACCGTCTACCGTTTTTTACATGTCAAATCTACCCTCTTTCTCATTTTCGATCTGGCATCACTGGTTGTCATATCGAGACGAGGGATTCGCTTTCACTTCGACTTTCGACTTCGATATAAAACTGCTTGAAACACGGTTGAACAATATCATCAAAAAATGTTACATTTATACGAAATTAGGTACGCATAAAAATTTCAAGATTTGGAACAGCTGACAGGATACAATTGCTTGCTATGTAAGTGAACGGATTCTATTTTTATTTTATTTAAAATGTTGTGAGGTTATATTTTATATTATTTTTAGATTTTGTGAATAAAATGGATTAAAAAAATGTTCTTCAGCTGTCCAGAATTAATTACTTCTTTGCACAAGATAATACAATCATGAAAGAAGGTGAAAATACTATTAAGAGTCCCCTTATTTGCAAAAATGCAATTTGATTTGCTGAACCATTGGCAAATGTTTTAGTAGAGGGAAAATATATGCTGTATAGAGGATACTACCTATAATATTGAGGTAAGCCGAGTATGTTTTAGATTATGATATTTTTTAATGAAGCTTTACCTATATTTCAGACTATATTACATATTTAGTCGGCAATATGTGCTTTCCAAAATGGGATGAATGGGATGAAATGCTATCGCATAGTGACTTTTGTCGTCACTACAACATTATTTTGTTGAATGGTTATTTTGTGAAGAAAAACCTTACGGGTAGGTGAGTTATATAATTAAACAATAATAACTGAAATATACCTTCACGATAATGTTTTTATTAGCATTAAATATTTTAATGTTGCAAACGAGAATATCGTATTACCATAACGATTTCTTTGTAGGGAGGAAGGATCCGAGCTATGGTGCATACTTTCTGCCTCTCCGTATATAAGCTTACATTGTGGATTCATCCATTTAACTGAGTCAGATGATATAATAGCTAGGTCTTTTTTGAACTTTAATGAAATTTGTTATTATTAATTATCATTTTATGTTAATTATTGTTAATATAATACACTATTTATTTCTATAGCACAGTATTTTAGAATAAAGGAAAACCATACGTGTTTTATTCATCGGGCATTGCAGTATGCTATAAATAATTATACCTTATAAAAATGGAAACTATTTAAATGTTTTTTTGTAAAGTAAATTTTGACAGTTAGAATTTTTTATTGATTATTTTATTTGTGGGTTATATGTTTCGAAGGGCAGAATATAATATGTACGAGTAAATAACTTTTACTAGTTAACTAAAGACTCGCTTGAGACTACATAACGAGACTTTTTTAATAATTGTGTTATAATATTTAATAGTAAAATAACATATTTATATTTTTTTTAATTATTAAGCTATACACTAAAGTATTGAACGAAGTTGCATGATATTTTAGACCTACACGTAACTTTTACAGGAACTAATTACGTATGTTTGTATATGGTATCTAATGTACAAGGTAAGTTAAAACTACATTCCGTATTGTGATCTTTAACCAGGCCGAGCGGTTAATTGAAATATTTCTCGGCTCTAGCCGGACATGTCATAATTTTTGGTGAATTATGAATATGGCTTTTTATAGCAACCGGTCAATCTCTGATTTTTATAAATCTTTGTTCTTCTGAAAAATAATGCTCTCCCAAAACCAGAGGCTGGAAGTTCTTCGCATTTAGATTTCATAATGTAAATGGTGTTTATATGAAAATAATGTTTTTTGTTTGGTTATTTTTTATTGCAGAATCAGGAAAGGCTTCTAGGCCTAGTCGTGCTTACTGATTAGAGGAGATGTTTATTTATTTTAAATAGCTTCGTTGGTTTTTGTCGTTATTAATAAACAGTGTTAATTTTTTCGCTTTTTTTTTAGTGATTGGACTGATTTTTCGCTTTTTTTTAGTGATTGGACTGGCAAAAATTAAAGATACAAACTTTTATTGTATATATTAAAAAAAAATGTCCGGCCTTTTATAAAAAATTCAGGCTTATTTATACAATTGTCCTACTATTACACTTTGTCCATCTGGCAAACCCTAAATACTACCAGAAAAAGCAACCTTTTAATGGTTCCTGATTTTCACAACTTGGCAGCAGTATCATTTTATAATATCAATTTTTAAAGAACTTTCTACATAAAATTTATATTTGGTACACTGTATATTTACGCATAATCGGTTTTTCACACGAATATACACAGCCGAGTCGAGCTACTCGTCGCCCTCAGTGACACAGTAGCTGAACTTTTAGTTGGTTCGTAACTCGGCTATACGAAGCGGCGAAGTGCAAATATGGCTGACAAACATCGTCCAGCTGATAAAATATTTCGATAAATATAACCCATTGCTTTAATAGCGCGTTTCTTTGCCTAAAACTTATGCAAAACATTACTAATAATATTGCCTTGTACAAGAAACAATATTTTTCGATTTTGTGTAAAAAATTTTGAAATTGTTATAATTTTTGTTTATTTATTACGTGGCTATTTAGCAACAGTTTCCAATAAAAAATGTATGAATACCGAGCCTAATCTTTTATCTTTGAATAACTGCCTCCACATGTCTCCAAATATCGGATGATAAATGATCTTCGTCGCATGTCGAGTTTAAATTTGTACCTACGACCATTTTGATTACACCATCTATTGAAAAGTAGTGGATATTTTACTGTGAAGTTTTGTAAACAGATAAAGTAGATAAGGAAGGTTTCGTTTATAAAATAATCATAAAAAATTTAAATTTTGAGTTACGACGTCACTGATAATAATATTATAAATAATATACTCTTTAAACCAATTAAAAAATAATTGATTAATGCTCCTGTATCCTCCAGATGAAACTTACTGCTAGTTTTCTAAAGGTTAAATCATATATTTCTTGTTATATAATCTGGTCTTTCGTGTGATATAATCTTCAGCTACACGTTTTGGTAGACTACGTCTACTGAGCAATGCTCATTATGGAGATATTCAATATAAACTACTTCATTATATACGTTCGGAACACAAAATTTCTTTTCGCATTTCTAACAATAGTTGATCCTATCGTGTGTGACTTTCAATATAAATCTTAAATTGCAGCGAATTGATTAGACTATTCAAAGTTAACAGTGACATAATAAGAACACAAACTTGTCAAGGTCGTACATTAAAAAAATTAGCACTTATATTCAAGGTCATGCAGAGAAAAGCAATTCGAATTCCCTCAATGTCAAAGTTATTCATAATAAGAGTATATTCGCACTCTTCTTCTTCTCACCTTCGCGAGTTCAATGTCAACGTCTAGGCGAAAGAGAGCTTTGTCCCATATTTGCATACTACTAAAATCGCACATTTGACAAATTTAATTAACCATTCTGCTCCTCTCCTGATGAATCTGCACCTAAGTAATGTTTTCTTATTTTTCAGTCTACAATTCAAGGCACCGGATTCAATGTAAACATACCACATCGCTTTGTAGTACGCAACTACAAGCGTTTTACATTTTGTGATCATTGTGGTTCTCTACTCTACGGCCTAATTAGGCAAGGTCTACAATGCGAAGTATGTTCGCTCAACGTTCACAAGAGATGCCAGAAAAATGTTGCTAATAATTGTGGGATTAATACAAAGCAGATGGCTGAAATTCTTACTGCTATAGGTAATCTCGACCATTACATTTGACTACTATCGTCTGTGTTTGTGCATGGTATGTTTATTTTTTGCTTTTTTAGTATTTATTTTTGTTTATATATGTATGTTATGATATGTAATTTTAAATCTATTAGATAGCATTTGTAGCAATAAGAACAATTATCTTTAAGAGGGGTCGGATTTTAATTGTAATTTTCAAACATATTTTATCGAGGAGAAATTGATATTAAGGAAAATACATCATTAAGACGGCCGTTTAATCAAAGATCGCCAAGCATGCACCATATTTATCAGAGTTTTAGCCAAATATACTTAATTTTTTTCTAATCTGAAACATTATTTGTACAGTTAAAGGATTGGAAAAGGCAATAACATAATTGCGTTAAAATACATAATGTAATAAGAATAATAATAACAATTAGAAATATGAATAATTTCCAACTTTTTGTCACAGATATTCCCGAAACTTGCTTAATGCCTGACTAATATATCAGACAATCTAAATATCAACAAATTAACTAAATACATTTCTTATTAAAGGCTAAAACTCCGATAAAAAAATAATAAAATAAATATTTTACATGTTTACATAAACTTTCAATGATAACTTCGTTAGAGACGTAATTGTGTCGTTGCCCAAGCACGTCTAAAGTTTGGACATTCTCTTCCAGGGTGCAATACTAGTTTTCATAAAAGATATCTGTACATACCGCTTAGCAGAATAAAAGATACCTGTAATACCGGCAACAGAATAAAATATCAGGAAGGGAATTTTTGTGACAACAGTGTGCATACTCCCCTACATTCCTCAATGTAGGGGTATTTGTCTGCATTTTATAAATCTGATGTATCTTTAACAGGGTTGCCGATTTATCAGAAATTACTGGAATTTATCCTGAATATCGGTCCGGTCAGTTATTTAGTCAGGAATGACCAGAAGCCAGCACGTACGATGCTGCGATATCATAATGCTTCATATTGTTAATTGTCTCTTTTGTATTAAAAAATATAAATACTATAATTTCTCCAGAGTAGTGATAGTTAGTGCGTTCTGCGCCAATTTTGCAGGTCCTACTGCGCAGGCGCGTCATCTGTCATCTGTCATCTGTCATGTGTCACGTCATGTGTCATCTGTCATGTCATGTGTCATCTGTCATGGCCCTAACTATCAGTGGCCCTAACTACCAGTGGCCCTAACTACCAGTGGTCCTAACTACTTGAGCGCTAACTACTAGTGGCCGCGTATGTTCTCTGCGGCATCGCGTCTAGCACTTCTTTGTGACAGGAACCCAAAGCCGCGTGTGTTCTTTGTGACATCATAGCTCTCCAAATGATGACGTTGATGGTCCCCAAAGTCGCGCGTTTAAACCTGAAAAAAAGTTTTACCATCTGCAAGCCTCGAACCGCCGACCTCTAGATTGATAGCCGGGAGTCATACCATTGAGCCACGGCGGCAATTGATATATATTCGCAACTATGCGTACTGATAATACCGCTGCACGCGCTTAATTAACCAAATTGTCAAGAAGATGGTTAAAAATATGTAATGGTGGCCGTTATATCAATATAAATGCTGTTAGAATATAGACGAGTTCACTGTATATCAATGTATTTGCTTTCAAACCCCCTTTAAGACAATTACAGTAGGCAACCATATATTGTGCTAATACGGAGTCTAAGAAACATAAAAGGTGTTATTATTGAATAAAGTAACTAGGTGTATAGAACTATAAATAGGCAGATGGCATTGTGTATTAATTATTGGCTTATAGAAGATGGTTAATAATATGTAATGGTAACTGTTATATCAATATAAATACTGCTGCTAAAGACTGTTGGAATATAGATGAGATGGGTATTTGCTTTCAAAGCCCCTTAATAGTAGGCGCACATATATATTGTAATAATACGAAGAAGCATAGTGTATTATTCATCAGGTGTATAGGCCTATAGACAGATGGTATTAATTATTGGCTTCTAAAACATAGAGGACGCTAATATCGTATTATTGAAACAAGTATAGAAGTCATTCAAGAATGCTATATTTTATTATGCAGCAATGCGAATATGGGGTATACTTAATTACAGTACGTATCAACGCAGAGTAGGTGTTTAAGCAACTGTAATCAATACTTCTATCATACTTGGTAGTATCAAAGCGCAGGTAAAAAACGAGAACACGCACAACTAAAGTATTTATTAACAACATCAAAACAGAAATAGCTAAAAAGTATAACCTCCGTTAGGGAGAAGAATTAGGGGGAAACAAAGAACAAAATGTACCACATGTACAGTAAATATGGTTGTAGGTCGTGGCCACACTGTATATATCATGTTTGTCAATCGTCCTGTAAAAACGTATATCTGTGAAAGGTATCAAACAGCTGTCACAAATTATTAGATTATAAAAATATTAGATGCAACAATGTGGATATTACAGTATGACAATTAATACTTAAGTACGTATCATGTAACAAAGCGCAACGCTAAAGGTACGTAGGTAAAAAAGATGAGAATATAAGGGTATGCATTTATTAACAGTTAAAGACATACTACATTAGCATAAATACGATAAATAAACATTAATTAGGGAAACACAGAACAAAATATAAACAAAAAGTAATCCATAAATTTAAGGTAGGTAGCACGTTACGCTTATGGAAATATAGTGAAAAGTAGTTTAATGTGGTACTGAACGTCTTAGATCCATGTAGTTATTATAGAAATATATTAAAAAATAGATTAAGAAAATCAGTAAAGCCCCCGCAAAATATATAAACATGTAATTAATAAGAACATAGTCATGATAATTGGCCATTCGATGGTAAAAAACCACCCATCACCAGGTACAGTTGCAATAAATTACAATAACATATAGGGCCATCCATACCTGATAATAAGTAGTTTATAGGGTAGATGCTAGTGTGAAATTAAAGTTATTTCCTTGAGGATAATAAATGAGGGTGTGCGCAACATTCTATGACTCTGTAAACAGAAGAAGGTAATCAAAGTACGGGTCTGGAATATTAGTCATGCATTTAATAAAAGACGACGACATTCCGGAAACGCGTTAATTAGTATTCGTACAATGCTACAGTTGCTTACATTAATAAAAACCATATTGACAACATAGTTATATCACATTGAAGCAAAATACGGTACAGAGACGGACTAAAACAGTTTCTATGACCCAGAACAAAGCTAACGTAATAACAGGTTTCAATAAAAATCACCAATTCACTCCAGAAACCTCATTGAACCAAAATACAGTACAGAGATTGAACAAAACAGTTTCTAGAACAATAACATAAATACGATAAATAAACACTCATAGCCATATGATCATTCCGAAAGAATGCACATAGAATAATAACGAATACGCTCCTGAAATAAAAAGATATAATAATAATGCAGTACATCAATTACAACAGCACCTGCATTCCGGATGTGAGGTAATCCAAATAAGGAAAACGACAACAGCAATTAATCATTATTTCATTCAATATTATAGATATTAAAGATAGGCAACTAATTAAACTGCAAACCAATATACACTAAAAACATAGCAGATATAAACATTACGCAGACGAACTGTATATTCATACTTGCAATAATCACGAATACTAAAAAGGCTCTCTAGAAATCAACATAACAAATACCCGTAAACCAGATATAATTGAACAAAAGACAGACAAAAATAACGATGTAAGAATCAAGACCTACGAGTTAACGAATAAAGTCAGGGTACCATTACACATCACAAGGTATGAATTAAATACATAAAATCAAGGATGAGGCGGATCCAACGAACCACAGGCGAGTAAGATATAATAACCAAAAATACGACTAAAATATGTAGGATTCTATTTACTACTACTGGGTATGTATTATGTATTTAAAACTAAACATAGGACGATGGGGCTATTACCGAGCACCGCACCGCCGACCTATGGGTTGCTAGGTATGCATCACAGAGACGGTCGACGGATTTATGCAAATAATCGTTTTGATGACGCCGTTGCACGTGCTTAAGATGCAGAAATTAATCACCTAATTTGATATTTATTTCATAAAATTACACTATCTATGTTCTAGAATGTATACTTAATATGCGGCAGAAATTAAGGCTATTTTGATACAATAAGAGATCAATAATTATACCTATACATAGTAGCGACTAAAAGCTAGGGTATGGTGTCGATATATTAACATAATAATATATATATATAAATGATAGCAAGCAGGGATATTATACAACAAAACCACTGCACATAGTACCTATTAAACATATTTAAATCTATAAGGCAACGTAGAAAACCATTAATATATTCAATATTATAGGTATTAAAGATAGACAAATAATTAAACTGCAAAACCAATATACATTAAAACAGGGTAGGCACAGTCAACAGTCACATAACAAATATCCGCAAACCAGATATAATTGAACAAAAGGCATACAAAATAACGATGTAAAGATCAAGACTTATGAATAAAAAAGGGGTCTGCATTATACAAAACAAAAAAAATAATATCACTACTATGTGCATTAAGGCGAGCATGCTATGTCAGGGCACCACCCCCACATCACAAGGTATGTATTAAATTCATAAAATCAAGGATGATGTGGATACAACGAGCCACAGGCGAATAAGATATAATAATCACAACTAAAATATATACAGGTTTCTATTTTACTACTACAGGGTATGTATTATGTAATTAAAACTAAATAGGACGATGTGACTATTAACGAACAGCAGGCGAGAACTGGCGATGGTATGTAATACATCAAACATGATATATTAAACACGATCAATACTTCATGTGCAATATAATTCACGCCTTCACAAATTCCGCTAAAGTGCGGATCTGTAACTGAAATAGACTTAATCATGAAATAACAAATAAACATATACACCTTTAATAAGGAACCGGTATCAATAAATCACGAGCCGGTGCATTAACATATTAAACAGTGGGTTATATAGAGGCAGCCATGCGGAGTTCGTGTTTTGCAGATCTTATTAATTTTTCCGATATTGTTTTCTCTGTAAAGGTTCAGGTATCGGGGCACAAAAACTGCAAATTAATATGTAGCCATTTTCTATGAACCGACAGAACGGTCAAAGCCAAGGACAAGGTTTGCTAAATAAACATATCAAGAGGCGTGTTTATGGTAATTCCAGAACACCAGTATTTAACTTAACAGTAGTTTTGCAAGTTCAACAATAACAAGGTTTTCATTAATGATTGTAGTACTTTAAACTTGGGATATTAGAGCTTCTGTGACCATCCCAGTTCATTAAACGCTGGAATGTGTTCTAATGTTTTCCATGGTTTCCCATAGACACAGTTATTAAATAATTTCCATAAATTCTTCTCAAAATCGTTTTGGCAGCTTGGCGTAAGCCCCATATTTAAAACAATGTATGAATTTAACCATGTAGATTGATTAAACGCCAACACCCGTGTATCAGTTTAACGCCCACCGCCAATATCTGCTTCAAGTTCCTATAGTGGATTACTGACTTATTATGCAACTTTGCCAATAGTTTAACATTTTTTACATAGGGTGATATATCGCGATTTAGACACCGCCGACCTTCAACTTAGTAGTCGTAAGCCATACCACGGGACTATGGAATTTTACCAATAAAAACACCAAGTATTATACGGGCGGATGTTCTAGAATGTGTACTTAATATGCAGCAGAAATTGAAGCTATTTTGATGCAATAAGAGATCAATAATTATACCTATACATAGCAGCGACTAAAAGCTAGGGTATGGTGCCGGTATATTAACTTAATAATATATAAAAAATGATAGCAAGCAGGGATATTATACAACAAAACCACTACACGCAGTATCTATTAAACATATTTAAATCTATAAGGCAATGTAGAAAAACATTATTATACTTAAAATTATAGGTATTAAAGATAGGTAAATAATTAAACTGTAAGCCAATGTACATTAAAACAACACAAACATTACGCAGACGAGCTGTATATCCATACTTGCAATAATCACGAATACTAAAAAGGTCCTCTAGAAATTCACATAACAAATGCCCGTAAAAACCAGATATAAACGAACAAAACCAGACAAAAATAACGATGTAAGGATCAAGACTTAACGAATAAAAAAGGGGCCTGTGTTATACAAAACATCAATATAATATCACTATCTACTAAGGGTGCGCTATTACACAGATCATTAATGTCAGGATACCATTTCACATTTCATCACAAGATATGTATTAAATCCATAAAATCAAGGATGATGTGGATACAGCGAACCACAGGCGAGTAAGATATAATAACCACAACTAAAATATATGCAGGTTTCTATTTACTACTACTACTGGGTATGTATTATGTAATTAAAACTAAACATAGGGCGATGTGACTATTACCGAGCAGCAGGTGAGAATTGGCGATGGTGTGTAATACATCGTACATGATATCCTACCTATAGGATCTGGTACTCCTCTAGAGCCCCATATTAATCCGAAAAAGTAATTACAAAATTATAAATTACAGTTGTGGACAATTCCAAGACAAAAAACAACATAAACAGGGGTTATTATAAGTGACTTTTATTCCATTTGTATTGCAACAAAATTTTCATTAAAACCTAGTCGATTTTAAAGTTGGGTTTAGCACTCAATGTTTGAGCTCCATGTTTTTTACCAATATTTTTTCCCAATGTATGATTAATCTAATATCAACACGCATGGACAAGAACGTGTTCTCTCAGAAATTTTTTCGATCGGAAATCATGTATTACAACCAACCGAAACATTATCTTTTGGCACAGGAATATATGAGGATGCTTTAGCTAGATTATAGTTGGTTATGATAATCTCTAAATGTAATATTTTTTCCAAAACCGAACCTGATCCGTTTTCAGCAAATTTTGGCATTTTTCTCATTTATTTTGAATAAAAAACTTCTTATAAATTTCGCTTAAATCTGTTGTTTATGACATAGCCTCATTTTTAGTGTTAAATGATTTTTCTCTATTGTTTCTTTTGTTTGTAAACTATAATAACCAAATAATTCCACATTAAACTTTAGACATCTATGTTTTCGTTAATTTCCACGTGGTCATCACGTTTAAGTCTGCGATTGATGTTTTTAAAAAGATTGATGGTTTAAAAAATTTTTGCAGTCTTTTTAAAAATAACAGTAACAGAATGGTAACAATTCCGTTTATGGTCACAGGGTTGTTCGCTCGCAGTAATGCCTTCTTGTTGTTACAGGATTGTATGTCTCAGAATGTTGAAACATCAACTATCGTGGCACCTTTTATAGTACAGTGAAAACAATTTAAAGATGGTTCTGAACAAAGATAAGCGCACTATTTTTTGTTCTAGGTGTTTTTAAAATGGCTTTCAATTTTCACGTTATCATCACCTTAGGCTGCTTTTTGGGTTCTTATGTTTTTAATAAGCTTTAGGCACATCACATAGTTGAGACTTAGATTTTTATGGATTTGAATAGTGAATCCCCATCTGTTTTTCTTTCTGCGCTTTCCTAGGATCTTTTTTATGTTTGAAATATGAATTCTTTGATAAAAAATAGGCGTATTTGTATATATTTAGATGAACTAAGACGTCCTTTTGATCGTTTTCCTATTGTATGTGCAATAGTTGACAATAATAATATTTATTTGCCTGTAAATCCTTTGCAGTTTTTATAGGATGACTCATTAATAGTAAATGTCCTTTAGTTAACTGAAATTCTTCCCCAACAACACCAACAATTATAATTATATTATAATTATTCAACAAATTCGGTTTATTACCCTATTTTGTTACTACCAAAACAATATAACGAAATATATAGGATTAAAATCAAATTCGCAGAGAATAACCATACAATTGAAATACATTGCTTTATGAGAGATACTTAAACATGTTAAATTAAAAAGCCAGATTATTTAAAACTTTCGTGGGGAAGATGTGGAGAATTCTAAGGTCTTGAACTTTGTCGTTTCAAAAACAGTACACTAGTTCAGCACGTATAGGTGTTCTATTTATCGTATAGAGCTTCTACAGCATTATGTTATGACCTTTACAGTCTTAATAACTTGATGCCTAACATCGAGCCTGTATAAGTCGGGATCTTAATAACAACAACTAAACATGGTTAGCAAACAAGAAGACCACTAGAACCACCGGTTCGGGGTTGAACAAACCGGGTTTGAACAACCCCGAACCACTAGAACCACTGGAACCACCGGTTCGGGGTTGAACAAACCGGGTTTGAACAACCCCGAACCACTAGAACCACTGGAACCACCGGTTCGGGGTTGAACAAACCGGGTTTGAACAACCCCGAACCACTAGAACCACTGGAACCACCGGTTCGGGGTTGAACAAACCGGGTTTGAACAACCCCGAACCACTAGAACCACTGGAACCACCGGTTCGGGGTTGTTCAAACCCGGTTTGTTCAAACCCGGTTTGTTCAACCCGAACAAACCGGGTTTGAACAACCCCGAACCACTAGAACCACTGGAACCACCGGTTCGGGGTTGTTCAAACCCGGTTTGTTCAACCCCGAACCGGTGGTTCCAGTGGTTCTAGTGGTTCGGGGTTGTTCAAACCCGGTTTGTTCAACCCCGAACCGGTGGTTCCAGTGGTTCTAGTGGTTCGGGGTTGTTCAAACCCGGTTTGTTCAACCCCGAACCGGTGGTTCCAGTGGTTCTAGTGGTTCGGGGTTGTTCAAACCCGGTTTGTTCAACCCCGAACCGGTGGTTCCAGTGGTTCTAGTGGTTCGGGGTTGTTCAAACCCGGTTTGTTCAACCCCGAACCGGTGGTTCTAGTGGTCTTCCTGTTTGCTAACCATGTTTAGTTGTTGTTATTAAGATCCCGACTTATACAGGCTCGATGTTAGGCATCAAGTTATTAAGACTGTAAAGGTCATAACATAATGCTGTAGAAGCTCTATACGATAAATAGAACACCTATACGTGCTGAACTAGTGTACTGTTTTTGAAACGCCAAAGTTCAAGACCTTAGAATTCTCCACATCTTCCCCACGAAAGTTTTAAATAATCTGGCTTTTTAATTTAACATGTTTAAGTATCTCTCATAAAGCAATGTATTTCAATTGTATGGTTATTCTCTGCGAATTTGATTTTAATCCTATATATTTCGTTATATTGTTTTGGTAGTAACAAAATAGGGTAATAAACCGAATTTGTTGAATAATTATAATATAATTATAATTGTTGGTGTTGTTGGGGAAGAATTTCAGTTAACTAAAGGGCATTTACTATTAATGAGTCATCCTATAAAAACTGCAAAGGATTTACAGGCAAATAAATATTATTATTGTCAACTATTGCACATACAATAGGAAAACGATCAAAAGGACGTCTTAGTTCATCTAAATATATACAAATACGCCTATTTTTATCAAAGAATTCATATTTCAAACATAAAAAAGATCCTAGGAAAGCGCAGAAAGAAAAACAGATGGGGATTCACTATTCTAATCCATAAAAATCTAAGTCTCAACTATGTGATGTGCCTAAAGCTTATTAAAAACATAAGAACCCAAAAAGCAGCCTAAGGTGATGATAACGTGAAAATTGAAAGCCATTTTAAAAACACCTAGAACAAAAAATAGTGCGCTTATCTTTGTTCAGAACCATCTTTAAATTGTTTTCACTGTACTATAAAAGGTGCCACGATAGTTGATGTTTCAACATTCTGAGACATACAATCCTGTAACAACAAGAAGGCATTACTGCGAGCGAACAACCCTGTGACCATAAACGGAATTGTTACCATTCTGTTACTGTTATTTTTAAAAAGACTGCAAAAATTTTTTAAACCATCAATCTTTTTAAAAACATCAATCGCAGACTTAAACGTGATGACCACGTGGAAATTAACGAAAACATAGATGTCTAAAGTTTAATGTGGAATTATTTGGTTATTATAGTTTACAAACAAAAGAAACAATAGAGAAAAATCATTTAACACTAAAAATGAGGCTATGTCATAAACAACAGATTTAAGCGAAATTTATAAGAAGTTTTTTATTCAAAATAAATGAGAAAAATGCCAAAATTTGCTGAAAACGGATCAGGTTCGGTTTTGGAAAAAATATTACATTTAGAGATTATCATAACCAACTATAATCTAGCTAAAGCATCCTCATATATTCCTGTGCCAAAAGATAATGTTTCGGTTGGTTGTAATACATGATTTCCGATCGAAAAAATTTCTGAGAGAACACGTTCTTGTCCATGCGTGTTGATATTAGATTAATCATACATTGGGAAAAAATATTGGTAAAAAACATGGAGCTCAAACATTGAGTGCTAAACCCAACTTTAAAATCGACTAGGTTTTAATGAAAATTTTGTTGCAATACAAATGGAATAAAAGTCACTTATAATAACCCCTGTTTATGTTGTTTTTTGTCTTGGAATTGTCCACAACTGTAATTTATAATTTTGTAATTATTTTTTCGGATTAATATGGGGCTCTAGAGGAGTACCAGATCCTATAGGTAGGATATCATGTACGATGTATTACACACCATCGCCAATTCTCACCTGCTGCTCGGTAATAGTCACATCGCCCTATGTTTAGTTTTAATTACATAATACATACCCAGTAGTAGTAGTAAATAGAAACCTGCATATATTTTAGTTGTGGTTATTATATCTTACTCGCCTGTGGTTCGCTGTATCCACATCATCCTTGATTTTATGGATTTAATACATATCTTGTGATGAAATGTGAAATGGTATCCTGACATTAATGATCTGTGTAATAGCGCACCCTTAGTAGATAGTGATATTATATTGATGTTTTGTATAACACAGGCCCCTTTTTTATTCGTTAAGTCTTGATCCTTACATCGTTATTTTTGTCTGGTTTTGTTCGTTTATATCTGGTTTTTACGGGCATTTGTTATGTGAATTTCTAGAGGACCTTTTTAGTATTCGTGATTATTGCAAGTATGGATATACAGCTCGTCTGCGTAATGTTTGTGTTGTTTTAATGTACATTGGCTTACAGTTTAATTATTTACCTATCTTTAATACCTATAATTTTAAGTATAATAATGTTTTTCTACATTGCCTTATAGATTTAAATATGTTTAATAGATACTGCGTGTAGTGGTTTTGTTGTATAATATCCCTGCTTGCTATCATTTTTTATATATTATTAAGTTAATATACCGGCACCATACCCTAGCTTTTAGTCGCTGCTATGTATAGGTATAATTATTGATCTCTTATTGCATCAAAATAGCTTCAATTTCTGCTGCATATTAAGTACACATTCTAGAACATCCGCCCGTATAATACTTGGTGTTTTTATTGGTAAAATTCCATAGTCCCGTGGTATGGCTTACGACTACTAAGTTGAAGGTCGGCGGTGTCTAAATCGCGATATATCACCCTATGTAAAAAATGTTAAACTATTGGCAAAGTTGCATAATAAGTCAGTAATCCACTATAGGAACTTGAAGCAGATATTGGCGGTGGGCGTTAAACTGATACACGGGTGTTGGCGTTTAATCAATCTACATGGTTAAATTCATACATTGTTTTAAATATGGGGCTTACGCCAAGCTGCCAAAACGATTTTGAGAAGAATTTATGGAAATTATTTAATAACTGTGTCTATGGGAAACCATGGAAAACATTAGAACACATTCCAGCGTTTAATGAACTGGGATGGTCACAGAAGCTCTAATATCCCAAGTTTAAAGTACTACAATCATTAATGAAAACCTTGTTATTGTTGAACTTGCAAAACTACTGTTAAGTTAAATACTGGTGTTCTGGAATTACCATAAACACGCCTCTTGATATGTTTATTTAGCAAACCTTGTCCTTGGCTTTGACCGTTCTGTCGGTTCATAGAAAATGGCTACATATTAATTTGCAGTTTTTGTGCCCCGATACCTGAACCTTTACAGAGAAAACAATATCGGAAAAATTAATAAGATCTGCAAAACACGAACTCCGCATGGCTGCCTCTATATAACCCACTGTTTAATATGTTAATGCACCGGCTCGTGATTTATTGATACCGGTTCCTTATTAAAGGTGTATATGTTTATTTGTTATTTCATGATTAAGTCTATTTCAGTTACAGATCCGCACTTTAGCGGAATTTGTGAAGGCGTGAATTATATTGCACATGAAGTATTGATCGTGTTTAATATATCATGTTTGATGTATTACATACCATCGCCAGTTCTCGCCTGCTGTTCGTTAATAGTCACATCGTCCTATTTAGTTTTAATTACATAATACATACCCTGTAGTAGTAAAATAGAAACCTGTATATATTTTAGTTGTGATTATTATATCTTATTCGCCTGTGGCTCGTTGTATCCACATCATCCTTGATTTTATGAATTTAATACATACCTTGTGATGTGGGGGTGGTGCCCTGACATAGCATGCTCGCCTTAATGCACATAGTAGTGATATTATTTTTTTTGTTTTGTATAATGCAGACCCCTTTTTTATTCATAAGTCTTGATCTTTACATCGTTATTTTGTATGCCTTTTGTTCAATTATATCTGGTTTGCGGATATTTGTTATGTGACTGTTGACTGTGCCTACCCTGTTTTAATGTATATTGGTTTTGCAGTTTAATTATTTGTCTATCTTTAATACCTATAATATTGAATATATTAATGGTTTTCTACGTTGCCTTATAGATTTAAATATGTTTAATAGGTACTATGTGCAGTGGTTTTGTTGTATAATATCCCTGCTTGCTATCATTTATATATATATATTATTATGTTAATATATCGACACCATACCCTAGCTTTTAGTCGCTACTATGTATAGGTATAATTATTGATCTCTTATTGTATCAAAATAGCCTTAATTTCTGCCGCATATTAAGTATACATTCTAGAACATAGATAGTGTAATTTTATGAAATAAATATCAAATTAGGTGATTAATTTCTGCATCTTAAGCACGTGCAACGGCGTCATCAAAACGATTATTTGCATAAATCCGTCGACCGTCTCTGTGATGCATACCTAGCAACCCATAGGTCGGCGGTGCGGTGCTCGGTAATAGCCCCATCGTCCTATGTTTAGTTTTAAATACATAATACATACCCAGTAGTAGTAAATAGAATCCTACATATTTTAGTCGTATTTTTGGTTATTATATCTTACTCGCCTGTGGTTCGTTGGATCCGCCTCATCCTTGATTTTATGTATTTAATTCATACCTTGTGATGTGTAATGGTACCCTGACTTTATTCGTTAACTCGTAGGTCTTGATTCTTACATCGTTATTTTTGTCTGTCTTTTGTTCAATTATATCTGGTTTACGGGTATTTGTTATGTTGATTTCTAGAGAGCCTTTTTAGTATTCGTGATTATTGCAAGTATGAATATACAGTTCGTCTGCGTAATGTTTATATCTGCTATGTTTTTAGTGTATATTGGTTTGCAGTTTAATTAGTTGCCTATCTTTAATATCTATAATATTGAATGAAATAATGATTAATTGCTGTTGTCGTTTTCCTTATTTGGATTACCTCACATCCGGAATGCAGGTGCTGTTGTAATTGATGTACTGCATTATTATTATATCTTTTTATTTCAGGAGCGTATTCGTTATTATTCTATGTGCATTCTTTCGGAATGATCATATGGCTATGAGTGTTTATTTATCGTATTTATGTTATTGTTCTAGAAACTGTTTTGTTCAATCTCTGTACTGTATTTTGGTTCAATGAGGTTTCTGGAGTGAATTGGTGATTTTTATTGAAACCTGTTATTACGTTAGCTTTGTTCTGGGTCATAGAAACTGTTTTAGTCCGTCTCTGTACCGTATTTTGCTTCAATGTGATATAACTATGTTGTCAATATGGTTTTTATTAATGTAAGCAACTGTAGCATTGTACGAATACTAATTAACGCGTTTCCGGAATGTCGTCGTCTTTTATTAAATGCATGACTAATATTCCAGACCCGTACTTTGATTACCTTCTTCTGTTTACAGAGTCATAGAATGTTGCGCACACCCTCATTTATTATCCTCAAGGAAATAACTTTAATTTCACACTAGCATCTACCCTATAAACTACTTATTATCAGGTATGGATGGCCCTATATGTTATTGTAATTTATTGCAACTGTACCTGGTGATGGGTGGTTTTTTACCATCGAATGGCCAATTATCATGACTATGTTCTTATTAATTACATGTTTATATATTTTGCAGGGGCTTTACTGATTTTCTTAATCTATTTTTTAATATATTTCTATAATAACTACATGGATCTAAGACGTTCAGTACCACATTAAACTACTTTTCACTATATTTCCATAAGCGTAACGTGCTACCTACCTTAAATTTATGGATTACTTTTTGTTTATATTTTGTTCTGTGTTTCCCTAATTAATGTTTATTTATCGTATTTATGCTAATGTAGTATGTCTTTAACTGTTAATAAATGCATACCCTTATATTCTCATCTTTTTTACCTACGTACCTTTAGCGTTGCGCTTTGTTACATGATACGTACTTAAGTATTAATTGTCATACTGTAATATCCACATTGTTGCATCTAATATTTTTATAATCTAATAATTTGTGACAGCTGTTTGATACCTTTCACAGATATACGTTTTTACAGGACGATTGACAAACATGATATATACAGTGTGGCCACGACCTACAACCATATTTACTGTACATGTGGTACATTTTGTTCTTTGTTTCCCCCTAATTCTTCTCCCTAACGGAGGTTATACTTTTTAGCTATTTCTGTTTTGATGTTGTTAATAAATACTTTAGTTGTGCGTGTTCTCGTTTTTTACCTGCGCTTTGATACTACCAAGTATGATAGAAGTATTGATTACAGTTGCTTAAACACCTACTCTGCGTTGATACGTACTGTAATTAAGTATACCCCATATTCGCATTGCTGCATAATAAAATATAGCATTCTTGAATGACTTCTATACTTGTTTCAATAATACGATATTAGCGTCCTCTATGTTTTAGAAGCCAATAATTAATACCATCTGTCTATAGGCCTATACACCTGATGAATAATACACTATGCTTCTTCGTATTATTACAATATATATGTGCGCCTTCTATTAAGGGGCTTTGAAAGCAAATACCCATCTCATCTATATTCCAACAGTCTTTAGCAGCAGTATTTATATTGATATAACAGTTACCATTACATATTATTAACCATCTTCTATAAGCCAATAATTAATACACAATGCCATCTGCCTATTTATAGTTCTATACACCTAGTTACTTTATTCAATAATAACACCTTTTATGTTTCTTAGACTCCGTATTAGCACAATATATGGTTGCCTACTGTCATTGTCTTAAAGGGGGTTTGAAAGCAAATACATTGATATACAGTGAACTCGTCTATATTCTAACAGCATTTATATTGATATAACGGCCACCATTACATATTATTAACCATCTTCTTGACAATTTGGTTAATTAAGCGCGTGCAGCGGTATTATCAGTACGCATAGTTGCGAATATATATCAATTGCCGCCGTGGCTCAATGGTATGACTCCCGGCTATCAATCTAGAGGTCGGCGGTTCGAGGCTTGCAGATGGTAAAACTTTTTTTCAGGTTTAAACGCGCGACTTTGGGGACCATCAACGTCATCATTTGGAGAGCTATGATGTCACAAAGAACACACGCGGCTTTGGGTTCCTGTCACAAAGAAGTGCTAGACGCGATGCCGCAGAGAACATACGCGGCCACTAGTAGTTAGCGCTCAAGTAGTTAGGACCACTGGTAGTTAGGGCCACTGGTAGTTAGGGCCACTGATAGTTAGGGCCACTGGCAGTTAGGGCCATGACAGATGACACATGACATGACAGATGACACATGACGTGACAGATGACAGATGACGCGCCTGCGCAGTAGGACCTGCAAAATTGGCGCAGAACGCACTAACTATCACTACTCTCCAGTGTGGGCTTTCTATTTAACTAGGTTATGCCCTAACCATGACCATCGGGAAGTAGAAAAGAAAATCTACTTGTTTAGTGCACACGTTAAATTGACATTGGCGCGGCAAAGTGCTGCCGTTAACCTGAGTACAGTATATTTTTTATACTTAAAAATATCTAGTTTGGTTATTTTAGCAAAAATCTTTTTCTGAGTTACGAACAAATTCCGTTTAAAATATTTGGTAAGTACCTAGTGGCATAACACACAATTTGGTAATAATTTCTTGAGGCGATGAGGTACATTTTATGCCTAAACAATGGCATCGGGTATGACGAGCGAACTTTTACTAGTAGGGATTATATCGTACTTATTGGTAATAAGCCATAGGTAAAGCGCGGATACAGGGGGGGGGGGTCATGGGGGTCATGACCCCTTCCCCCAAACCAACAATTTAACACGAAAAATACCCTATATACCGGCTTGACTAACGTGGCAGGGTTTGTTTCGGAACTTTTCCATGCATGAAAACCGAAGTTCGGATCCGCCCTTGCCATAGGAAATAACTAATGGAATACAGCATTTTACCGCTCCAAACCGATCGAATAATTTTTAGGCAAAATTGGTTATTTTGTTGTCATGTTCGTAGGCAGTGGTGAGTGATTTGTGATACCTAATTTTATATTTTAATAACATTTTATCTAAAAAATGGCATCGGTGTGTCGATCGTCCTATTACCAGCTGAAGTACTCATCGCTAATAGCTATGTCATAATTAAAGAAACACAGCATTTCACCTGTCCAACCAGATCGGATTTTTTTAGGCAAAAATAGATATTATTTAGTTAGTTTTGTGACACACCGCCACAGGGTGATATCATATGGCCGCGGGGTGACGTGTGAGTTAAAGTTCTTGTTATAACCACATTTTGCCGTAGGTAGTGAGTGAGGAGTGATTTGTGATACCTAAGTTTATATTTTAATAACATTTTACCTAAATAATGGCATCGGTGTGTCGATCGGCCGTTTACCAGTTGAAGTACCTACTCATTGGTAATAGCTATGTAATAATTAAATTAAGACAGCATTTATTCTGTCCAACCAGATCGGATTTTTTCAGGCAAAAATAAAATATTATTTAGTTATCACGTTCCCAGCAAAACGGCAACACTGTTCCAGACATCATATATTATAACGATACGCCGGCACAGATCACGTGCTGCGGCGAAAAGTTGCGAATCGTATACGAGGGTTATTCACGGTATAAAAGTTGCATCCGACCATGTGTATGATTGTCGAAGGCAATTTTAGGGTTTCTATCTATATAAATGGTTTTTAATTATTGGTGCGTTTTATGTGGCAGATTATAAGATAGTGGAAATATACCGTAACATTATTTTTGTGATTAGTCTTTTCTATTGATATTAAATTACGACGAGAAGTACTAGAAGAGATCAAAAACGCAGCAAAACTTCCAAAGCTGCTAGTATATAGCTGGATTCATAGTTGCCGTAACATATGCCGTAAGACGTAAGAAAAATAAATATGTGATTTGCAATAGAACCGTTCATAGTCCGAGTTAAGCCGTAAGCAGTAAGAAGTCAGAAATGGTTCAATTCCATTTCTTACGTTACGGCTTACGGAATCGGTTCGGATCGGTCATACTCGTGCATAACCGCCATGTTGACATCCCCAAATTCGACACCTTGCTAATAAATAGGTGATAAATAAATTGCTAATAAATACTAGAACAATATTGATCCCGCTATTATAACGAGGTCGTCATCGCTTGGACTCATATTTTCACTTTTAAATAAACACACATGTGAAAAACCATAACCTACAAACGTAACCTGAAAATTCTTAACGAGAATATAAATGGGCATATCCTTACGTCTTACGACATACGTACGGCAACTATGAATCCAGCTTAAGCAGAAGAAATAAATGTCCTGTAAGTATTATTTGTGTTACGTATTACACCAAAAACGACGTTTTTGTATGTTTTTTTATTGTTTCATTGCAATACCAATGTTAACATTTTAGTTCGCATTGTTAAGTACAAAATGATTTTTATAAAATAATTTCAACAATTCTTATAAATTTTAGAAACAGGACCATTGCAAATATAATAAAATAATATGTAATAAAATACCCCTAGCCTACGTTCCTGTGATTTTTTTTTTAATTTGTTATAATTTGAAAATGTAAAACTCGATGTCTTTTCTAAAAGTGTTGACTTTAAGAGTAAAATTTTATTTGTATTATTAAAATAAATGACTGTAAGTAGAATATACCTAAAATATACCTTTATTATCACAAGTACTTTTTATTATAATCGGCTACAGAAAAGGCAAAACACGATTGCTGTTAAAATTCCCTAGTCATAGTAGTCTACCGTGCAAATATAAGAAAATAAAAAAAATAAACATACCCTTCAAATCAGTGATACCTGGAAATATTAATTTATCGAATTTTTAAATAATACCTTTGTAATGCTTTGAAATACAACAGAGCCTGTCAGAAAGTTAATACCTAATGTGAATAGTAATAACCCTGAAAACGACATCGCCATTTCTTTAAACTCATTTCTTCTTACCTCCTCCATTTTGTTTAAATGCGGTTTTCGAAATTATGTTTGTTATTCCAAGAATATTAAATACGACTCAACACTCTCAACAGTTTTAACAAACATTTGTTGTCGTTCGATTTTATCGACTACCATCCAATTGTTAACCGTCTTTTTTAAAGTCTATTATGTTTTAAGTTCCAAGTTATGATATAGTAATAGCCATTAAAAATATGTTTTATATGTATTTATTTCGACTTTACTGTATAAAATTTAATTTACAACCTTACCTCTAACGTTTTCACATACACTCGTAGGCAAATAGCCCCTATAAAAATTAAAACAAAAATCCAAGCTTTCGTCGTTCAAAATAAAATAATTATGTTGCGCCATCTATTGCTAGACTTTACTAGATGAACTTGGAGGCATAACATTATACGGAATAGTGATACCACAAACTAACTTGTTCAAAATTATACATGTGTTTGGTATAAGGACGATATAAAATATATTCATTATACTGCGCTGTTAACGCCATCGGTGGTTGCTATGGATTTAGGCTCATTAAACGGCCGTCTTAAGACGATTTATAACATAATATAGTACAGCACATAGCATATATACATACAACCCATTGTAGTCCAATACTATTATACGGGTTATATGTTACAATACATGTATATCCAAAAATGTTATTAAGAAGAGTTGTTTCTAGTGTAATTTTAGGCTTATGTACCGAGTATCTCGGAAGCCGTTAATCGCGCAGGTTTGGAATTTCTTTTAAGGGAAGTGGACTAGAGAAATAGCAGGAAATAGTTTTTAAGTTGCTAGGTTGGCCGTTAGAGGACATAACACTAATTACAAAGTAGAAAAACGAAGTTATATTTAAAATACTTTCAGTGAAATCTTTAGACAATTCTATATCATTTTTGTCGTGAATGTTTTTCTCTAGATTACCAAATAAAGTGATGGGGGAGGGCAACATTTATTTTTTTAAATGTTAATATCTGCGGTTTGGATTAATAAAATTAACCGAATTTAGTCTCATTGTAAATTTTGCTTCGTTTTAAGTTACGTCATTTAAGTTTTTACAGTGGAAGGTAGTTTACATTGGAAGGTAGGGGGCAGTTATTACATTGCCAACTTATTTTGCGTGTTTTCTTAAAAATTTAAAATGAAACGATATATTTATTATAAAATGGTTAAAAGAGTGTCAGAATCTAAATAATTCAATGAAAACCGCAAGTTGATATCTTATCTCCAGCCGAATATATTGACATCTTAGCTATTTAAACAACATGTTTATGAATTAATCGACTTACCTGTAAGGAAGTTCAATCCTAATTATACGAGATGGGACACGTCTCCTAGATCATCCTGTAGTAATACCTCTTATCGCTGTCGTGTGCGCAAGTTTGAAGAAAAAAACTGATTGATCATCACAATCCGGCCGCTTCCCAGGATTCATTATTATTCATTATACTTTTCTAGCTATGGATCGAGTCACATAAAGTAGGAGTGGATTTGATCTAGGAGGACGTATCCCATCTCGTATAATTAGGATTAAACTTCCTTACAGGTAAGTAATTTAATCCTTAATGGGACACGTCCTCCTAGATCATCCTGTAGATGTTTAAAGATTAAAGAGGCGATCTCATACTCATAACAAAACAATCACGCTAGGTTGTATGTTATTTTTATGTATTATGTATGTAAACATTAAGATATTAACAGTTTTTTAAAATAATTTCTTTTCGTGGTTGGCCGAAATTCAAACGAACCCTAAGATGACTCGACAACCTAATATAAAATTATAAAATATTATATAAAAATTTAGTATAAAACTTATAGGAAGAATTCTTGACAAAATAGTAAATATATATATATTTTTTTAACACTTTATTTCTAAACTAAAAACAATACATAATGTCGTATGACATTGACTTTACAAGCATGCTCTGAGATGAAAGCTAATTAATTATTTTACACCAACACAGACCCAACAATCATTGCCAAAGCGAGGAAAGGCGAATAATATATAATTCGTCATAGAGCATTGAATCTTCAATCTTAAAACTGCACTGAACTTTGTTGTATTTTTTGCAAATACTTCAGCGTTTGTAGTCTTTTTTACATTTACTGGAAGCGAGTTATATGACTTCAGCATCTTTATTGTAATTTTGTTTTGATGGATGTTCGTTCTTGATCTCGGCACATATAAGTTGTCACGGGCTCTCGTGTTGTGTCGATGCAGATCACTGTTTCTTATCGGGTATATGTTAGATTTGATTTGTTTTTTAATGATTTTATGAAAAAGTTTACATCCTTCTAGCTTTATTATGTCACTAACATTAATCAGTTTATAGTTTTTATATATTTGTTTGGTTGGATATACTCTCGGTAGTCTATATAAACATTTAAGAACTCTATTTTGATATCTTTGGAGTTTTTGTATTATTTCATTGTTTGAAAATGTCCATTTAACAAAATAATAGTGGAACTTTTCGATAGATCAACAAAAATACTTATTTTTGGGATTGGGACTTGGGATTGGGACTTGGGATGGTTTTCATGCTAGTGTCATGATATAATTTCTGAATAAGGGTTTTTTACATTACAGGTCTGTGATCCAAAGGTAAATAACTTTATGTTACAGCCTATTTCATATGACTAACTAAGTATTTCTTTTTTATTAAATTTAGATTTGATCATATTGCTTAATTAGCAAATGTTTCTATTGGAGTCGGGAGGTAATATGATAATTGTGTTTTTGTAAATACAGTAATACAGAGTGTAACTCCCACTCAAGAATAATAAAAGTAGAAAAAAAATTAAACTATTTCGTTACTATGGGGAAGAGAAAGAAGAATGATCCAACATTCGTTGCAAGGATTAGGAAAAACCCAATCAGATCATAAATTACTTATCCGCATCCACGTTTGATTGTTCATGACTTTCCTCCAGGCCTATGTTGAAGCGGAACTCGTTGAATTAAATTAAAGGTTTGAGGAAGCCATCGGCAAATTGGTTACCTGGTGATACATTTTTTAAAATTACTACATTACGTTCAACTTGTTCTCTTGTAAAATTGTATTTAATGTCTATATGTTTTGATGGTGTGTGAAATACAGGATTATTAGCTATAGCAATTGAATCATTATTGTCTTCATATATGATTGGTTTTGTAATGATAATACCAATATCTTTAAAGGAGATTTAACCCATAAAGCTTCACGAACACTTTCAAAAAGTGCCATATATTCCCTTCAGTTGATGAGGTTGCTATGAAATTTTGTTTCTTAGTATTTCAACAATTTGCTCAATTTTCAAATAATTTGATAATATATCCTGTCTGTCTCATTATTACCATAATCAGAAACTACGTAGCCAACCAAAATATTAGAATAGATATTATTTCTCAAATTGAAGTTCGAGCGAAACTTTTAAATATCTTAAAATGCGCTTAAGATACATTCATAGCTCTTTATTATTTTTACTTTCATACTTCCTTAGTAAATTTATAGATGTGCATAAATCTAGCCGTGTACATTAATGCACATAGCATTATTACATACATGGCAAGGCATATTAATATTTTCATCTGAGTTCAATCAATATACTTTATTTTACTAGGCAAAATAGTATTAATAGTTTTACAACAATTCATGTTGAATTTGTTTAGAAGTGTTTTTAAATATAAACTGATCTAACGTGATATAATCGTGATATCTGTTTATTTTTATATCCAGCAAAAAGAAAAAGGAAAAAAGAAAATTAAGCTGTTGATCACATTATCGAACCTCTCAAACCAACAACGTGCCAATTGTTTGAAACCATATAATGACTTGTTTAATTTACAGACTTTATTTTGATTATTACTTAAAACTCCACCCTCTTTTAAAATATAGTTTAAAAAAGCCGTTTGAACATTATAGCTATTAGAAATCTAAAACTAGAAATTCTTTATTGTAATTTAATAAATATTGTTGACGCTTAAAGCCTATTATGTTTTTATTTAGAGGTTTATCAACTAAGGACCAAGTTTTATTGATTTAGAGAATTTATTTCTTCATTTATTGCTTGCTCCCACTGAATTTTATCATCCAAAATATATATTTCTCTATAGGATTGGGGGATTGGACAAGAAAGTGTACTTAGAATGTAATTATTTATATCTTCTGTAGAAAAAATTATTAATTGTAGACAACTAAAAACAGGGTGGCCAATTTATTTAATTGTTGGTCAGGTAATTTAGACTGTTAGTTCAAAAGGGTGGTTACTGCGGTAAATAAAAAAGATTTGTCAGTTTTGACATTCTAAATAGTAGACAATACACAATTATAAAAATTTACTAAAATTAGATAAACTCTTCTATGTCCTATATAATGTATAAATAAAAAACATCCGTTAAGTACATGATGGTTTTTCAAAAGAACAATACAATATCAATTAGAATCATTAGTTATCAACACTACGGATTACCTTAATTTTGTAGATAAAAAAATATATAAATTTCTCTCAAGGATAATTTAAACCATTTCTAATTCCATCAACTCAACTTATCTATTTTAACTTGCCGGCTTTGGTTTATTATTAATTATTTTTGTGATACTTACGTCTAGCCCGAAAACGGGCCTCGCATTGAAATCGCGTGTATCTAACATTATTTTACCTTCCCTGACCCCCCCACCCACGTACTGAAAAATTTTTCAGGGACTCGCAATTGATGTGCATATTCCCTTTTATACGGTTTTTAGTTCGTTCTGCTTTTAACTAGGCGTCGCTTCAATCGTTTTGTATATTTTTTTAACATTTTAATATATTGTTTTTAACCATGCGAGGCCCCCCTGTATATTTGCTAAATATCGAAGTTATTATGACTTCTGAGTCCCTTAAACATGTCAACACTGTTGATTTGTTAAAGCTTTATAATATGTTATAATAATATCACAAATTATTTACATTGAGGAGCTATTACGTCATCATCATCTATCTGGAATTACAAATATTATTTTTCGTCATAAATGTTTTAGTAAAAGTTCATAGGACATAGTGGGCAAAAATATGCGACTGTTTAGCATGCAATAATGTATAAAATAATTTTATAGCGAACCGCGTTTTAAAAATTATTTTGTAACCGTTTTAAAAAAATATATAAATTTGGCTTTATCAAAAATGATTTTCAGTTCAAATTATTAAATCCCATAAGAGAAAACTATAGAAGATTAATATTTTAGAAGACATTTTTTTCTATGCATAACTATTTTGAAAACATTTTAAAATTTTTTAAGAAAATACTAATGCGATTAGTTACATAAAAGGCGCCGTAGAAAATGTTACTATAGTCTATTCATTTTATCAATAGTATTCAGTAGAACAAAACAAATATATTGTACGCGAGGAACACGTGGACAACCCACAGGGTCGCATTAAGACAATATAAAGGTACAAGTTAATAATCTCGAAACACGATTGACCAATAGTAATCAGTTTATGCATCGAGCATGTAGCTATCACAAGCTGATGTTTGTTTATATTTCTGAATGGGTAAAATGAATACAGTATAATATTATTAATAATTATATTTTGTTTAAAGTAAAAAATAATATGACCTGGCTATGTGAAGGTCTTCCGTTCTTACTTTTTTTCAAATTCTACCTCAAATTCTACTTCAAGTCCCTCTTCAACGATTTGTGTAAAAATTTAATAAAATAGAAATATACAGTGAAAATTGTATACTATATTAAACATCTATTTTCACAAAAGTAAAATTTTTTTAAGACAGCTTTTAAATCAGGCTGAAACGTGCGAAATACTTTTTTATAATTTTTTTACCTTTAGAAATTGTCGGAAATAAAGAACAACAAATATGGTTTAAATAATTGGAGAAATCCAAAAATAGTTTACATTTGGCCGGGATTAAAAATATTTTACATTGTATAAAGTTATATTTTTTAAATGGGACACCCAGTATTTTATTGCATATTAAGGTTCGTATTAGTATCGTTTAGAAGTGCCTCAAGTTTTATTTAATTTGGTTTTGTAGTTTCGGAGAAATAAATTAAAAAAAAAAGTTTTGCAGTCCTTAATAAAAAAATCAAAAAAAAACAATCCAGAACTATTTTTTTTACCTCGGCATTGAGTGAATTTTAGGAAAGAGGTCTAGAGATACTATTTTATACAGGGTGTTCATAATAAGCTTTCCAAAACGCCACATTTTAAAATAATTCTTCTCAGGTTTTTCAAAGGGAACACCCTGTATATTATTTGGCTATTTGACGTAGAATTCATAGACAATTTTTTTTTGTAATACAAGCATATAAGTTATATCCAGCCGTTTTCGAAAGAATGTAAATATCATAAAGTATGTTGTTTAAATAGAGTTTTTATTGGGAAATTTTGTTATATGCGACTAAACTAATAATTGTCAACTAAAATAAATGTTCAAAATAGCTTACTTTTACTCTTAGAGTTTGCCGTATTTTAGTTATTTCGATATAAATTTTAAAAGCCTACATTTTTGCTATTTTTTCTTAAAATCTAGGGGTAACTTTTTAATAGTTTACATTTGTTATGCATGAGTTCATTTTCTTAATACTATTTTAATAACCTATCATTCAATGATATTCCTTATTTTTTACTTTACTATAAACTAAATATAATTTAATTGTTTATTAAGACATTTGTAAGGGATTAAACTTAACAAAATAATGAAACACAATTAAAATTTAAGAAAACAAAGGTTTTGACAAGGTAAAACTAAAAAATCCCTTATTAGGCGGTAAATCGGAATTTATTGCCTGGCTCTAATTATATGTTCAAAGGTCCTTCCTTGTTCTTGAAGGCATAGGTGTAGCCTTCGACCAAAATTTGTCTGAACATCTTGAAGAGTTCTTATTCTAATATTTCTAAATGCCTCTCGTATGCGATCTTTCATATCTTCTCTATTAGTAATAGCTATAGCATAGACTTGTTCTTTGGCATATCCAAAGAAGTAGAAATCAAGGGGTGTTAAAATCAGGGGACCTAGGAGGCCAAGCTATTGGTCCACCACGTCCGATCCACTGGTTACCTCGCCAATGATTAAAAAATTGCGTATCGGCTCATAGTAATGAGCCGCCTTGCTGAAACCAGAAGTTTTGGAGAGTGTCGGCATCTACATTTAAAGTTTGAAGTAAAACGGGCAAATTATGATGCAGAAAATTAAGGTAAACTTGTCCCGTTACACCGTCTTCAAAAAAATAAGGCCCAATAATATAAGGCCCTAATATTCCTCCCCAGACATTAACCGAACAGCGATTTTGGATATCTACATGTTGAACCAAATGCAGATTTTCACTAGAATAATAATGCATGATTATGTCTATTTATGATTCCGCTATTTATAAATGTAGACTCTTCACTAAAGAGAACTTTTGATCTGGTACTTCTCTAATTTTATTAAGCATCCAATTACAGGATTTAATACTTCTTAAGAAATCATCTTGATAAAGGTCTTGGTGTAATTCGATGTGATAAGGATGATATTTATACTTTTCCAAAATACTAGTTTCCTTAACACCGGTTTTCTGACTTACGTTATGATTTTCCTCTACTGCCAACAGAACTCTTAATTCATTTCCTTCATTAATAACGGGTTTATTGATTATCATCCTTATGTACGTAATGCTTCCTGTTGCTACAAATCTTTACAACAACTTCTCGAGCGCTTCTGGTCTCGGATTTCTCTTAATATCTGGATATCTTTCGGCATACACTCGGCTCGCGAGGAGGCAATTTCTTGCACATTCACAATCATATTTACCAAAGTTGTAAAATTCGACATTTTGTGTAAGTTAGTGGTTAATTCCGACGACTGAACCAATGTAAATAATTTTATTTGGCTGTCATAGTGACAATCTAAACAAAAAAAAATCATGGCAACTCGATTAAGAATAAAAAAAAATTAAATAAATAAAAGTAGCAAAAATGTAGGCTTTTAAAATATATATTGAAATAACTAAAATACGGTAAACTCTAAGAGTAAAAGGAAGCTATTTTGAACATTTACTTTAGTTTACAATTATTAGTCTAGTCGCCTAGAACAAAATTTCCCAATAAAAACTCTATTTGAACAACATAATTTATGATATTTACAATCATTTCGAAAACGGCTGGATATAGCTTATATGCTTGTATTACAAAAAAAAAATTGACTATGAATTCTACGTCAAATAGCCAAATAATATACAGTTTGTTCCATTTGAAAACCTTGAGAAAAATTAATTATTATATAATAATAAAATTATTTTAAAATGTGACATTTTTGAAAGCTTACTATAAAATAGATAAACGTAATCAGATTCATAGTATCTCTAGACCTCTTGTCATAAATTTCGCCTAATGCTGAGGTAAAAAGAATAGTTCTGGATTCTTTTTTTTTTATTTTTTATTCAGGACTGCAAATTTATTTTTTTAGTGTTTAATTTATTTCTCCGAAACTACAAAACCAGATTAAATAAAACTTGCAATGCAATAAAATACTGGGTGTCCCATTTTAAAAAATATAACTTTACTTATGCTCTCACACTTTTTTGGGCCACCCTGTATAATGTAAAATATTTTTAAAACATGCCATTTTCAATCCAATATCTCGAGCTGTTTTAGTATTGTTGATAAGTTCTTCGATAACGATTTAATCTTCCGTCCTCGCTTCGTTTGCGGACCCGGTATATCTTACATAAAAATTGAATTTATTTCTTCTTATTAGAGATTTATCTGGGTTAGACACTGGCTCAAAAGTGTCGCCATGTCACTCGAGGTAACCAAACAGTTACTATTTCTTCCTAAACGTTTCGTAAACAACCAATTTTCAATCATTTTATCACTTTTGGCTTTTGCTAAATTCGCAATATCTATTCATTTCATTCATATGCTTAACATTAAAAATATTAAATTGTGCAAACACTGCAAGATCAGAGGTCCGACTGTGATGACGAAAGATTCACGTGTACGTACATAAGAATATCTTGGCAACGTCGCAGGGACTCGTAATTATGTTGAAAATGCCATTTATATACAGCGGGCCTCGCATGTGAATTAACTGTAGGAATGGGACTCGTATGTACAATGCACACTTGTATGTTTGAATTTTAGAAATATCTTACCCCTCAATATGAGTTATCATTTACCGTTATTAGGTTATTTCAAAACACCTTAATATACAGTTTAAAAAGCATCCCTTCGAGTGGGCCTCTTGTGGCCTATTCAATATATCGGGCCTCGCTTTTATATCTGGATACGTATATATATATATATATTACATTTTTTGCTACAGGGTGTTGAATTTTTATTTTTTAAATAGTTATTTTTTAATATCTCCGAAAGTACGTTAGATATTATTTTCAATTTTGGTATGTGTTAATAGGTTATAGAACCACAAATTTTAGTTAGAAAAATTATTGAATTGTTCCACCAGTGGCGTCCCTGCAACATGTCCTCTGATATTTTTTACAAAAAAACATGGTACGCCACTGACATTTTTCCATATTGATATTTTTTCTGATTAACCTGGTCAATTCTACTTGAAAACGGTCTCTTGAGTTTTTCTCGTCAGATACACCGTTCTTGATTTAAACCACTAAATTCATATTGAAACTCATTATTATGTTGTATGTTGTTTTATAAAAATTTCAATATTTGAACGAGTGCGCAATTCGATGCGAAGACGGGCGGAAGCATGCCTTTTAAGTGAAGGTGGCCATTTCCAGCAATTTTTATGAAACAAAATTTATCATTAATTATTTTATCAATCTTAATAATAATGAGTTTCGATATGAATTTTGTGGTTTCAAACAAGGCCGGGCGCGTCTTACGTGAAAAACTCAAGGGACCATTTTCATGTAGAATTGACCAGGCTAACCAGAAAAAACATCCACATGAAAAAATGTCAGTGGCGTACCACCTTTTTTGTCAAAAATATCAGAGGACATGTTTGCAGGGACGCCACTGGTGGAACAATTGAATAACTTTTCTAACCAAAAATTGGCGGTTCTATATCCTATTAACACAAACCAAAATTGAAAATAATATCTAACGTACTTTCGGAAATATTAAAAAATAACCATATTAAAAAATAAAATTTCAACACCCTGTAGCAAAAAATTTAAGCCTTTGCGGGCATATGTTCATATGAACTTTTCTTTATAAAATGACCTAAGAAATCACACCCTGAAATATTAGCACGTCATTAAGGAACACCATGTATATACAATTTTTTTCATTCAATGCATATTTATAACATAAAATGGGAAATACAAAAATTATCGGTATTTTTGCAAAGAGATGTAAATCGTTTTGTTTGATAGCACATTGTTGATTTCCTAAAATGTTATTCATTATTTTTTGATACGGGTATTTTGTAATTTTTCGGACAGCTGATTTGGATCCTTCATAAACGTTAATATATCTAAAGAGATACTAATACTAAAGAGTATGATGCTTACAAAAAAAAATACAGTCAGCACAGCATTTCGCGAACGATTAGAAATAAATATTGACAATTATTGACTCTACTACTACTGAATAGTAATATCCTTTAATTACGTCGATAATGATAATATTACCATTTAATAAAATTTAAGATGCATGGTATTGTATCTGTCAAGTTTGACAGTTCATTTGGGCTACAATATTAAACTACCGTATTTGTTTGCCATAATTTCTGATAATTAATAACAGCTGTAATTGGGTAATAAATATATTACAGGGTGATTCACGACGAGCGTGCATTAGAACTTTATGGAGAACTACTGAATATATGTTCCTGAAACTTTAGGGATTTGGGTTTATCGATATGCTCTCTTTAACTAAAATATTGACATGTTCCTGTTATTTCCGGTTATACCGGAAGTAGCTGCCAACTTTCGTTTTTTAAATACAACATGGTAATTTTTATTACATTTTTCGATTAAGCATTAAATACTAAGCACATTTTATAGAAAATGTTTTTGTCAGACTCTATTAGTTTTTGAGATATCTGGACTTTTTGTAATTATTTGGCAAATGCATGACGATGAAATAATCCATATAATTTTTTTACCTTAGCGCTTGGACTAAAAATTTTTTCTCACCGAATAGCTAGAAGATCATCAAGTCTCAAAAACATTTCAAATTCGGCATAAAATGTACAGGGTGGTCACAATTCAAGCCTGATTGTGAAAGAATTCAACCATTAAAAACTTTCTTATTTTAAATGGAACACCCTGTATATTTTTATTTAATTTGATGGCAAATTAGTTGTTCTTTATAAATAGTATTTACTGTCCTATACCTATATCAAAGCGTTTTCTCAAAAAATCCAATTTTATTCCGAAAATACTATTTGTTCAAGTGTGTTATGAAAACAACGTCATACATTTGCCAAATAATTACAAAAAGTCCAGATATCTCAAAAACTAATAGAGTCTGACAAAAACATTTTCTATAAAATGTACTTAGTATTTAATGCTTAATCGAAAAATGTAATAAAAATTACCATGTTGTATTTAAAAAACGAAAGTTGGCAGCTACTTCCGGTATAACCGGACATGACAGAAACATGTCAATATTTTAGTTAAAGAGAGCATATCGATAAACCCAAATCCCCAAAGTTTCAGGAACATATATTCAGTAGTTCTCCATAAAGTTCTAATGCACGCTCGTCGTGAATCACCCTGTATACTGATATATTTTTAATTTATAGGGATAACACCTGACAACAAGACTCCAATAAGAAGAAGCAAATTAGTACTAGATACTCCTTCGGAAGGTGGAGACAATTCAGGATCGGAAAATGAAGTCACTATGGATGATCATTTGTCGAGACTTTTTGAAGAGCAAATGCAAATTAGTGGTATGTTGTCTTTGTTAACAGATACTAAAATTTTTCTGTATTAGCTAATTAGTATTTAGCGATCTCACTGATTAGTTTCCCAAAGGAGGTTTAGTTGGATAAAGGTGAGTAAAAACAAACGTAGAAGATGAAAGTGTGTATTTGTCTCTATGAGATCATCCTCAGGGCTCCAGAAAATGTTTTTAGTAAATAATAAAAATATGATCACTTCTTAAATTTAAAGAAAAAATTACAATTGATTAATTAGTTATTTAGGCAATGCTAAAAGAACGTTACATTTGAATAAATATACATAAAAACATTTGAAATAGTACGTATTCGTATATAAATATGTATATAAATAGAAAACTAAAAACACACTAAAAAATAAAAAACTAAAAGATTCTTCGTGTTACAATTTATATAATTTATACATATGGATCTGTAACATACAGATGTCATGTGGAATGTGTTTTACTAAATATATAGAGCATACACTATTGGCTCTCCACATTTAAAGAACAGAGTTCCACTAAAATATATCTATAAACGGCTATCGTGCTGGTGTATATGGGCTATAAAATATTCATAAAAATACGTTAAATATTTCTAATTTACAGGTAGGGTGTTGCAAATACTTTAATATAATAAATTAGGACGCGTTAAGATTGTATGTCTTATTTTTGTTTTTGAATTTGAATCATATCACCGAGAAGAATTTTTTTATAATTAATTTGTTAAGCGACAATTGATGTTTGATCGAAGTTAAATTGATGTTATAAATTTTCAAGCTATTCGGCTAAGGATGATCTCATAGAGATCGAAACGTTGGCTAAATACAGAATTTGATCTATTTGTTTTTACTGACCTTTATCCAACTAAACCCCCTTTGTGGGAAATAACATGACTTAATTGAATCGACCGATACTAGATGGAAACCCATAAATAATATTATGGGCTAGAAAGTAAAAGTCTAGTTTAACTTTGTAAATTTAAATTAAAATATAAATTTTGAGGAAACTCGCAAGTTGGTGCCCAAGTCCTGTGAGTTAATGTTATACCTGGTTATTTTAAGTTTATTGACATAAATTATAGGACCGGATTTGTTAAGAAATTACACATTTTTAATTTATATCGTTATTATAAACAATATAATAATTGATAATATAAATCTCCCAATTAAAATTTTGAAACTATAGAATATATATATACCAAGGGGGACTAAAATATGTCTTTTGAGTAGTGATAGATGGGATGTTCTGCATTAATTTTGTAGGTCCCTACTGCGCATGCCTGGCATCTGTCATCTGTCACGTCATGTGTCATCTGTCATGTCATGTGTCATATGTCAGTGGCCCTAACTACCAGTGGTCCTAACTACCAGGGGCCCTAACTACCAGTGGTCCTAACTACCAGGGGCCCTAACTACCATGCTAACTACTAGTGGTCGCGTATGTTCTTTGTGCCAGGAACCCAAAGCCGCGTCAGGAGGACAAAGCCGCGTCTAGCACTTCTTTGCGACAGGAACCCAAAGCCACGTGTGTTCTTGGTGACATCATAGCTCTCCAAATGATGACGTCGATGGCCCCAAAGTCGCGCGTTTAAACCTGAAAAAAACTTTACCATCTGCCAGGCTCGAACCACCGTCCTCTAGATTGATAGCCGGGAGTCATACCATTGAGCCACGGCGGCAATTGATATATATATATTCGCAACTATGCGTACCGATAATACCGCTTAAATAAACAACAAATTTACCAAAAAAGATAGTTATTTCATACTGCAAATATATATTCAAATATAGTTGATGGACGACAAGCAAATAAGTGCCAACAATTGGTTTATTCAATATCGTGCTAAACACTAACGGTACAACAAGGCGTAAAACTATACCGCTGTATAGCCCTATGTATAAAACGATCAAAATAGCGAAAATTTGATGCCGGAACACAACCATTAAAAAGATAGGTCCTATATCTCGGGTATGAGCTGATTTTTGTCAAAACTAACATTAGCGGCAATGTAAGCACCCCTCACAAACCCCAAATCCGTAAAAAAAAAATATGGCCCATTTGACATCATGCGCAATAGGTCAAAATTGAGGTTTCTCGGAAACTATAAGCCAAAAATCTGCGCAATTACCAGAAAAAGTGCCTTCGGCAGTCCGCCCACCCCGGGTCTTTCAAAAACGGGACTTGCATGAAAAAGGCCCTTTTGACAACTTATGTGATAATGGTCCTATACAAAACCGACAAAAACCCCCAAATGGTGGGTTTAAAAATATTTTAAACAACATAGTTTACGCGGCGCCACGGGATAGGCACTCATTAATATTCAATGTCAAGCAAGCCAGTAACAAATTCCTAGAAAGATGATGCAACAAGAGCAGCAATATACAACACGCGAGAGGTTAATTAATATTCATAGCACAAGTGCAACGCTAACATTCCGAGAATTGCAATACATAGACAATTCTAGAACTATAACGACGCGTTACGGGCCCCGCCTATAAATACGGCAAGCGCTGGGCTTGAGGCACAGTTGAATACAGCAGTTAGCTGAAGCTAGTAGTGCAGAACCAGTTAAAAGTGAATAAAATAATTATCAGGTATGTAGATTTATAGGTTATAAATAAAAATATGGTATATTGTGATTATATGATATCTAGGTAGGGTAATTTATAGGTTATACGTTCTGCCAAAGCGGGGATACAAATAACGATTATATGGGGGTGTATAGGAAACGTGTTCATACAATTATAAATATTTGATTAAAAAATGGTGCTAATAATTAGAACTTGTGTGTGATTTTAGGAAAAAAAATGTTCAACTGCTCGCATTGCGGACAATCCTTCACCCAGAAAGGCGCCCTCAAGCGCCATGGGGATTGTAGACAGTCTGCAAAAACATGTCCAGCCTGCGGGGTAAGCTTCCCTTCGATGTGGGCTCTTGGGAAGCACCAGAAGGAGATGCATAGAGCCCCTAAAAGACAGGCAACCCCCGCGCAAGTAGCCATTGCCAAACGGGCAAGACTCGCTCCGTCAGATAGTGAGTATTTTTTAAAATAAAACTAGTGATAGAAGTTTCTAAAAGTGTTTAAAATTTCAGATGAATCTATGCAGCATTGTAGTGATTGCCTGCAAGATATTCCCAGCTCCCGATGGGTCGCTCACCTAAGGACCCTACGTCATCGGGAGAAGTGCTGCATGGTGCAGGAGGAGGATGTAGAACTTATAAAAACATCGTTCCGAAGCCGGATTGCTACCTACCGACTGAAGACAAGCCAAGACCCCACCAATGTGCCCCAGTTCCTGGAACACCTGCGGGAAAAATTCCTTAGGTTGGTGGGGAGTATAGTTCAAAAATACGAGCAACTCAAGGTCGGTGTGGAGCTCTTCGGACGCTTCCTCCTGCAGACGAGCGAGTCGATAGAGGTGAAATCCTTCAACACCAGGCATGTCATGGTGAATGGGGCAACGGACCTGGAGGAGTTGTTTGGACAGTTCAGCGCTATCCTAGACCGCAAATATTCAGAGTTCTCGGAAAAGGGTAGTGGTAAGTATTAGCTAAATAATTGTGTGTCTGGTAATGTTTATAAAACAATATTTCAATTGTTACAGGGTGGGCTCTTCAACAACTCCTTCATTTAGAAATAGGAATTAGCAAAATCAAGCCTCTAACACCATCATCATACCTTCCGCTACCAAAAGAAATTGAAGCAAAGAAAGCTGTGTTAAACATTCAAAACACGGACCAAAAATGTTTCATGTGGTCAGTCTTGGCTGCCTTGCATCCTCTTGGTCGGATGCAAAATGCAAATAGAGTCGTGAACTATTTACCTTTTGAGAACGAGCTGGACTTTACAGGTATGGAATTTCCAATTCAACTGAAAGATATTTCAAAGTTTGAACGACAAAATAATATTTCTATCAATGTCTATGGTTTAGAGCGAAACTACGACAATGGTAAAAATAGTATTGATGTCGTGGGTCCCTTATATTTTACTAAATCTCGCAATGAAAGACATGTAAATTTGTTAGTAATCAGTGATGATAATGAAAATACTCATTACTGCTTAATAAGAAGTTTATCTCGTCTGATCTCAAGGCAATTATCTAAACATTGTGGTACAAAGTATTTATGTGATGGCTGTTTAACGTATTTTTATTCCGAGCTGAAGCTAAAAGCTCATCAAGAACACGATTGCGGTCACGTTATGGCCAAAGTACCGACTACCGATTTGAAAAAGAATAAATACGGGGAAGAAATACCTGAGAATATTTTTAAATTTACAAACTTTGAAAAGAAATTAAAAGTACCTTTTGTTGTTTACGCGGATTTCGAAACAGTTTTAGAACCACTACCTACAGAACAAAGTGAGAGAGACCCTGATACGTCATATACAGTACGCACCCATAAACACGTTCCATACTCGTTTGCCTACTATATTAAATGTGACTTTGATGACGCGCATTCAATTTATCAATGTTATAGAAGTCCTGACGCACATAAAGAATTTGTAAAACGATTAGATACCGATTGTAAATCAATATATAATCGCTTTTTGAAGAAAATAGTGCCCATGATCCCTATAACTGCTGATCAAGAGCATGCGCATCAGACCGCAACACACTGTCACATCTGCGAAAAGCCATTTAATATAGAAGACATGCGTGTTCATGATCATGATCATCTCACAGGGCTGTATCGGGGCCCCTCTCACCCGGTATGCAATTTAAACTTCAAAATTCCGACGTTTATTCCGATATTTTTTCATAACATGTCCGGGTTCGATTCCCATCTCTTTGTTAAAGAATTGGCGTCGGATGAAGAAAAGATTGATGTTATCCCTCAAAATAAGGAAAAATATATTTCCTTTAGTAAACATATATTGGTGGATAACATCGAAGAGGATGGGAAACAACGACAGGTATTTTTAAAATTACGGTTTTTAGATAGTTTTCGATTTATGGCCACAGGCTTGGATAAATTAAGTCAAAATTTAAAGCCCGAACAATGCAGGACCGTACGTAAATATTTCCCTGACGAGGAAAAATTTAAACTTATTCGACAGAAGGGTGTCTTCCCGTATAACTACGTGGATCATATTTCAAAATTAGACGACACAGCGCTACCATCACGTGAAGGCTTTTTTAATAAACTAAAAAACAAGCATATTACTGAAGATGATTACAAGCGTGCGTTGAAGGTATGGGATCTATTTAAATGCAAAACTTTAGGCGAATATTCAGACATTTATTTAAAATCCGATGTATTAATTTTGACAGATGTGTTTGAAAGCTTTAGAAATGTGTGCATATCTACATACGGCCTTGACCCGAGCCAATTTTTCACGGCTCCAGGATTGTCGATGTCAGCCGCACTTAAGGCATTATCCATAAATCTTGAGCTATTGACCGATCTAGATATGGTACACTTTTTTAAACACGGGATTCGTGGCGGAGTCAGTCAGTGTAGTGTAAGAAAAGCTATTGCGAATAATAAATTTATACCCACATACGACGCTTCAAAACCTACCTCCTACATTTTATATTTGGATGCAACAAATTTATACGGTGCAGCCATGTCTCAATATTTACCCACAAGGAACTTTAAATGGTTAGACGAAACCGAAATTCAAAATTTAGATTATATAAACATCGCACCTGATTCACAAACAGGATACGTATTAGAAGTCGATTTAACATACCCGGAAGATTTGCATTATTCGCATAATGAACTACCCTTTTGTCCAGAATCCATTGCGCCACCAGAATCCAAATTTCCGAAAATAACAAAATTAATCCCAAACTTTTTAAAGAAAACGAAATATATAATTCATTATCAAAATTTACAGCAGGCTTTAAAGTATGGCCTTAAGCTGACTAAAATTCACCGCGTCATATCTTTCGATCAATCACCGTGGCTTAAACCGTACATCGACCTAAACACAGGGTTGCGCAATCAAGCCAAGAATAAGTTTGAAAAGGACTTTTTCAAGCTGATGAACAATTCTGTGTTTGGAAAGACAATGGAAAACGTGGAGAAGAGGGTAGATGTCAAATTAGTGTCCCATTGGGAAAATATTGGTAGGAGGCTCGGTGCTGGGGCGTTGATCGCGAAACCACACTTTAAAGATCGTACTATTTACAGCGAGAACCTGATATCTATTCAGATGCACAAACAAAAAGTAGTATATAACAAACCCATATACGCAGGGTTTGGAATCTTGGAGTTATCCAAGATTATTATGTACGACTTTTTGTACGGGTATATTAAGCCTAAATATGGCAACAACGCGACCTTACTCTATACGGACACTGACTCCCTAATTTTAAATATAGAAACACAAAATTTTTATGATGATATGACAGAAAATTTAGATAGATTTGACACCTCCAACTATTCTCCAGATAACCCACATAATGTTCCTGTAAACAAATCGATATTGGGAAAAATGAAAGATGAGTACGCAGGAAAAATTATATGGGATTTCTACGGGACCGGGGCCAAGGCATATTGTGTGAATGTAGAGGGGAAATGTACAAAAAAAGCAAAAGGCGTCCCCGACTACGTTACAAAATCCCAACTATCAGTTGAAGACTATAAAAAAGCAGTTAACGTAGTAGGGACCAAAATATATCGCGAGATGAATACTTTCCGCTCACATTCACATGATATGCATGTGGAACTTAAAAATAAGGTAGCGTTATCATACGCGGACGATAAGCGTTACCTTATACCCGGAGACCTTGAGAACACGCTTGCTTGGGGTCACCAGGATATAGAATTATATAAGGAGACCTTGGAAATTCCAAGTCGAGACTGATTTGCTTCAATTTCTTTAGGTGGTGTTAGAGGCTGTGATATTAGGTTATTTATTATAGTTTAAGTATTTATTATAAAGTATAGCGCCCTTTACACGTATAGTTATATATTATAGTTCAAGTATTGTATTAATATTGTATATCACCCTCTGTAAGACTGATTATTTTTATATAAATGTGTGTTAAATAAATGTTTTACTCCACATTCCCAAATTGTTTTATTTACCCACCTATACCCTATAAATAAAACAACAGTTCAATATTTTATGGAATAATATTCAGTATTTAGTTTATACAATTGATACATATGTTTCGCAAATAAACTAATTAATTTATCGGTCCATCGAAACAGGTACTTGTCTGTATCCGCCTCTTCGAATTTTAGGCTTCGGTTTTCTGCATTACGATGAAACACCAAAGTATACTTTCCAATAATCAAAAATATGTCAACCCAGTGAGTGTTGAAACAATCAAAATTGCTTAAGAATTCTTCAAATTCCACACTAGTGAAATAAATCTTTCCATATCCAATAGTATCCACTACTACTTCAGTGTTTTTAAATATGACGGTTATATAGCCATCAATTTCATATACTCTGTTTGGCCTAATTCTGCAAAGGGGCGGGGCTTCCACAGTCCTAGGGCACACCTTGTCACCGTCAGAGGTCATGGAGAGGTTTAAAAAACCACGTGATATAAACCGATAATCTTCGTAGCACTTTATATCTTTTTTGAGGTTATGTATATTACGTAGGTGCTCTTGCAACTTGACCGATGTCATCACAAGCTCGAGGGCAAATGATTAAATATTATTAGAACGCTATATTAAAACACACGTGACATTTTCAATTATTTATTTTGGTAAAAAATCATAAATATAATCATACAGCATATAGGCATTCCTAATACTACAATTACAAACTTCTAGATCATGGTTAGAACATGTGGTTACGTCTTTAGAGAGTTTTGGAACATTGATACTTGATTCTAAATTAACAACATGTGGCTTATTACTACTTTGAGAATAAATTTCGTCTAAAAAGCTCTTCTTTATTTGGCCCTTGACATATATCTGGTCAACGTCTCGCAAATCGGTGCTGATGATTGTGTAGAGGTCGCTGTAATCGGTCACGCCATAATTATAAAAGAGACCATGATGGTTTCTATGTAGGAATAATACCTGCTTCTGACAATCATCACTCAAGGTATGAAATGGGGTAGTAGGTTTAAACAGGTAACTCTTCATGTGTTTTCCATCATAAATGGCCAGTTCTTTAGCTTGAAATTCTGGTACCTGGAATCCCTGGACGTCGACTACAGCAAACTTCATCTTGCAAGGGTCGGAACTACAATAGTTCTCTCACCTGGCCGGTTAAAGCCTGGTACTCAAGGACACGATCGTGAATAATAATACAAAATGCTCGTGATTCGTTGGAAAAATTAGAAGAACTCTGAAACTCCAACTTGACTTATTCAACAAATTCGGTTTATTATCCTATTTTGTTACTACCAAAACAATATAACGAAATATATAGGATTAAAACCAAATTCGCAGAGAATAACCATACAATTGAAATACATTGCTTTATGAGAGATACTTAAACATGTTAAATTAAAAAGCCAGATTATTTAAAACTTTCGTGGGAGATGTGGAGAATTCTAAGGCCCTGAACTCTAACGTTTCGAAACAGTAGACATGTAATAGGTGTTCTAGTTATCGTATAGAGTTTCTTCAGCATTATGTCATGACCTTTACAGTCTTAATAACTTGATGCTTAACATCGAATCTGTATAAGTTAGGATCTTAATAACAGCTAAACAGGGCTAATAACCCTGGTTTTTAACCCAATAACAGCTAAACAGGGCTAATAACCCTGGGTTTTAACCCAATAACAGCTAAACAGGGTTTAATAACCTTTAATAACCCTGTTTAGCTAAACAGGGTTATTAAACCCTGTTTAGCTGTTATTGGGTTAAAAACAGGGTTATTAAACCCTGTTTAGCTGTTATTGGGTTAAAAAAAGGGTTATTAAACCCTGTTTAGCTGTTATTGGGTTAAAAACCAGGGTTATTAGCCCTGTTTAGCTGTTATTGGGTTAAAAACCAGGGTTATTAGCCCTGTTTAGCTGTTATTAAGATCCTAACTTATACAGATTCGATGTTAAGCATCAAGTTATTAAGACTGTAAAGGTCATGACATAATGCTGAAGAAACTCTATACGATAACTAGAACACCTATTACATGTCTACTGTTTCGAAACGTTAGAGTTCAGGGCCTTAGAATTCTCCACATCTCCCACGAAAGTTTTAAATAATCTGGCTTTTTAATTTAACATGTTTAAGTATCTCTCATAAAGCAATGTATTTCAATTGTATGGTTATTCTCTGCGAATTTGGTTTTAATCCTATATATTTCGTTATATTGTTTTGGTAGTAACAAAATAGGATAATAAACCGAATTTGTTGAATAAGTCAAGTTGGAGTTTCAAAGTTCTTCTAATTTTTCCAACGAATCACGAGCATTTTGTATTATTATTCACGATCGTGTCCTTGAGTACCAGGCTTTAACCGGCCAGGTGAGAGAACTATTGTAGTTCCGACCCTTGCAAGATGAAGTTTGCTGTAGTCGACGTCCAGGGATTCCAGGTACCAGAATTTCAAGCTAAAGAACTGGCCATTTATGATGGAAAACACATGAAGAGTTACCTGTTTAAACCTACTACCCCATTTCATACCTTGAGTGATGATTGTCAGAAGCAGGTATTATTCCTACATAGAAACCATCATGGTCTCTTTTATAATTATGGCGTGACCGATTACAGCGACCTCTACACAATCATCAGCACCGATTTGCGAGACGTTGACCAGATATATGTCAAGGGCCAAATAAAGAAGAGCTTTTTAGACGAAATTTATTCTCAAAGTAGTAATAAGCCACATGTTGTTAATTTAGAATCAAGTATCAATGTTCCAAAACTCTCTAAAGACGTAACCACATGTTCTAACCATGATCTAGAAGTTTGTAATTGTAGTATTAGGAATGCCTATATGCTGTATGATTATATTTATGATTTTTTACCAAAATAAATAATTGAAAATGTCACGTGTGTTTTAATATAGCGTTCTAATAATATTTAATCATTTGCCCTCGAGCTTGTGATGACATCGGTCAAGTTGCAAGAGCACCTACGTAATATACATAACCTCAAAAAAGATATAAAGTGCTACGAAGATTATCGGTTTATATCACGTGGTTTTTTAAACCTCTCCATGACCTCTGACGGTGACAAGGTGTGCCCTAGGACTGTGGAAGCCCCGCCCCTTTGCAGAATTAGGCCAAACAGAGTATATGAAATTGATGGCTATATAACCGTCATATTTAAAAACACTGAAGTAGTAGTGGATACTATTGGATATGGAAAGATTTATTTCACTAGTGTGGAATTTGAAGAATTCTTAAGCAATTTTGATTGTTTCAACACTCACTGGGTTGACATATTTTTGATTATTGGAAAGTATACTTTGGTGTTTCATCGTAATGCAGAAAACCGAAGCCTAAAATTCGAAGAGGCGGATACAGACAAGTACCTGTTTCGATGGACCGATAAATTAATTAGTTTATTTGCGAAACATATGTATCAATTGTATAAACTAAATACTGAATATTATTCCATAAAATATTGAACTGTTGTTTTATTTATAGGGTATAGGTGGGTAAATAAAACAATTTGGGAATGTGGAGTAAAACATTTATTTAACACACATTTATATAAAAATAATCAGTCTTACAGAGGGTGATATACAATATTAATACAATACTTGAACTATAATATATAACTATACGTGTAAAGGGCGCTATACTTTATAATAAATACTTAAACTATAATAAATAACCTAATATCACAGCCTCTAACACCACCTAAAGAAATTGAAGCAAATCAGTCTCGACTTGGAATTTCCAAGGTCTCCTTATATAATTCTATATCCTGGTGACCCCAAGCAAGCGTGTTCTCAAGGTCTCCGGGTATAAGGTAACGCTTATCGTCCGCGTATGATAACGCTACCTTATTTTTAAGTTCCACATGCATATCATGTGAATGTGAGCGGAAAGTATTCATCTCGCGATATATTTTGGTCCCTACTACGTTAACTGCTTTTTTATAGTCTTCAACTGATAGTTGGGATTTTGTAACGTAGTCGGGGACGCCTTTTGCTTTTTTTGTACATTTCCCCTCTACATTCACACAATATGCCTTGGCCCCGGTCCCGTAGAAATCCCATATAATTTTTCCTGCGTACTCATCTTTCATTTTTCCCAATATCGATTTGTTTACAGGAACATTATGTGGGTTATCTGGAGAATAGTTGGAGGTGTCAAATCTATCTAAATTTTCTGTCATATCATCATAAAAATTTTGTGTTTCTATATTTAAAATTAGGGAGTCAGTGTCCGTATAGAGTAAGGTCGCGTTGTTGCCATATTTAGGCTTAATATACCCGTACAAAAAGTCGTACATAATAATCTTGGATAACTCCAAGATTCCAAACCCTGCGTATATGGGTTTGTTATATACTACTTTTTGTTTGTGCATCTGAATAGATATCAGGTTCTCGCTGTAAATAGTACGATCTTTAAAGTGTGGTTTCGCGATCAACGCCCCAGCACCGAGCCTCCTACCAATATTTTCCCAATGGGACACTAATTTGACATCTACCCTCTTCTCCACGTTTTCCATTGTCTTTCCAAACACAGAATTGTTCATCAGCTTGAAAAAGTCCTTTTCAAACTTATTCTTGGCTTGATTGCGCAACCCTGTGTTTAGGTCGATGTACGGTTTAAGCCACGGTGATTGATCGAAAGATATGACGCGGTGAATTTTAGTCAGCTTAAGGCCATACTTTAAGCCTGCTGTAATTTTTGATAATGAATTATATATTTCGTTTTCTTTAAAAAGTTTGGGATTAATTTTGTTATTTTCGGAAATTTGGATTCTGGTGGCGCAATGGATTCTGGACAAAAGGGTAGTTCATTATGCGAATAATGCAAATCTTCCGGGTATGTTAAATCGACTTCTAATACGTATCCTGTTTGTGAATCAGGTGCGATGTTTATATAATCTAAATTTTGAATTTCGGTTTCGTCTAACCATTTAAAGTTCCTTGTGGGTAAATATTGAGACATGGCTGCACCGTATAAATTTGTTGCATCCAAATATAAAATGTAGGAGGTAGGTTTTGAAGCGTCGTATGTGGGTATAAATTTATTATTCGCAATAGCTTTTCTTACACTACACTGACTGACTCCGCCACGAATCCCGTGTTTAAAAAAGTGTACCATATCTAGATCGGTCAATAGCTCAAGATTTATGGATAATGCCTTAAGTGCGGCTGACATCGACAATCCTGGAGCCGTGAAAAATTGGCTCGGGTCAAGGCCGTATGTAGATATGCACACATTTCTAAAGCTTTCAAACACATCTGTCAAAATTAATACATCGGATTTTAAATAAATGTCTGAATATTCGCCTAAAGTTTTGCATTTAAATAGATCCCATACCTTCAACGCACGCTTGTAATCATCTTCAGTAATATGCTTGTTTTTTAGTTTATTAAAAAAGCCTTCACGTGATGGTAGCGCTGTGTCGTCTAATTTTGAAATATGATCCACGTAGTTATACGGGAAGACACCCTTCTGTCGAATAAGTTTAAATTTTTCCTCGTCAGGGAAATATTTACGTACGGTCCTGCATTGTTCGGGCTTTAAATTTTGACTTAATTTATCCAAGCCTGTGGCCATAAATCGAAAACTATCTAAAAACCGTAATTTTAAAAATACCTGTCGTTGTTTCCCATCCTCTTCGATGTTATCCACCAATATATGTTTACTAAAGGAAATATATTTTTCCTTATTTTGAGGGATAACATCAATCTTTTCTTCATCCGACGCCAATTCTTTAACAAAGAGATGGGAATCGAACCCGGACATGTTATGAAAAAATATCGGAATAAACGTCGGAATTTTGAAGTTTAAATTGCATACCGGGTGAGAGGGGCCCCGATACAGCCCTGTGAGATGATCATGATCATGAACACGCATGTCTTCTATATTAAATGGCTTTTCGCAGATGTGACAGTGTGTTGCGGTCTGATGCGCATGCTCTTGATCAGCAGTTATAGGGATCATGGGCACTATTTTCTTCAAAAAGCGATTATATATTGATTTACAATCGGTATCTAATCGTTTTACAAATTCTTTATGTGCGTCAGGACCTCTATAACATTGATAAATTGAATGCGCGTCATCAAAGTCACATTTAATATAGTAGGCAAACGAGTATGGAACGTGTTTATGGGTGCGTACTGTATATGACGTATCAGGGTCTCTCTCACTTTGTTCTGTAGGTAGTGGTTCTAAAACTGTTTCGAAATCCGCGTAAACAACAAAAGGTACTTTTAATTTCTTTTCAAAGTTTGTAAATTTAAAAATATTCTCAGGTATTTCTTCCCCGTATTTATTCTTTTTCAAATCGGTAGTCGGTACTTTGGCCATAACGTGACCGCAATCGTGTTCTTGATGAGCTTTTAGCTTCAGCTCGGAATAAAAATACGTTAAACAGCCATCACATAAATACTTTGTACCACAATGTTTAGATAATTGCCTTGAGATCAGACGAGATAAACTTCTTATTAAGCAGTAATGAGTATTTTCATTATCATCACTGATTACTAACAAATTTACATGTCTTTCATTGCGAGATTTAGTAAAATATAAGGGACCCACGACATCAATACTATTTTTACCATTGTCGTAGTTTCGCTCTAAACCATAGACATTGATAGAAATATTATTTTGTCGTTCAAACTTTGAAATATCTTTCAGTTGAATTGGAAATTCCATACCTGTAAAGTCCAGCTCGTTCTCAAAAGGTAAATAGTTCACGACTCTATTTGCATTTTGCATCCGACCAAGAGGATGCAAGGCAGCCAAGACTGACCACATGAAACATTTTTGGTCCGTGTTTTGAATGTTTAACACAGCTTTCTTTGCTTCAATTTCTTTTGGTAGCGGAAGGTATGATGATGGTGTTAGAGGCTTGATTTTGCTAATTCCTATTTCTAAATGAAGGAGTTGTTGAAGAGCCCACCCTGTAACAATTGAAATATTGTTTTATAAACATTACCAGACACACAATTATTTAGCTAATACTTACCACTACCCTTTTCCGAGAACTCTGAATATTTGCGGTCTAGGATAGCGCTGAACTGTCCAAACAACTCCTCCAGGTCCGTTGCCCCATTCACCATGACATGCCTGGTGTTGAAGGATTTCACCTCTATCGACTCGCTCGTCTGCAGGAGGAAGCGTCCGAAGAGCTCCACACCGACCTTGAGTTGCTCGTATTTTTGAACTATACTCCCCACCAACCTAAGGAATTTTTCCCGCAGGTGTTCCAGGAACTGGGGCACATTGGTGGGGTCTTGGCTTGTCTTCAGTCGGTAGGTAGCAATCCGGCTTCGGAACGATGTTTTTATAAGTTCTACATCCTCCTCCTGCACCATGCAGCACTTCTCCCGATGACGTAGGGTCCTTAGGTGAGCGACCCATCGGGAGCTGGGAATATCTTGCAGGCAGTCACTACAATGCTGCATAGATTCATCTGAAATTTTAAACACTTTTAGAAACTTCTATCACTAGTTTTATTTTAAAAAATACTCACTATCTGACGGAGCGAGTCTTGCCCGTTTGGCAATGGCTACTTGCGCGGGGGTTGCCTGTCTTTTAGGGGCTCTATGCATCTCCTTCTGGTGCTTCCCAAGAGCCCACATCGAAGGGAAGCTTACCCCGCAGGCTGGACATGTTTTTGCAGACTGTCTACAATCCCCATGGCGCTTGAGGGCGCCTTTCTGGGTGAAGGATTGTCCGCAATGCGAGCAGTTGAACATTTTTTTTCCTAAAATCACACACAAGTTCTAATTATTAGCACCATTTTTTAATCAAATATTTATAATTGTATGAACACGTTTCCTATACACCCCCATATAATCGTTATTTGTATCCCCGCTTTGGCAGAACGTATAACCTATAAATTACCCTACCTAGATATCATATAATCACAATATACCATATTTTTATTTATAACCTATAAATCTACATACCTGATAATTATTTTATTCACTTTTAACTGGTTCTGCACTACTAGCTTCAGCTAACTGCTGTATTCAACTGTGCCTCAAGCCCAGCGCTTGCCGTATTTATAGGCGGGGCCCGTAACGCGTCGTTATAGTTCTAGAATTGTCTATGTATTGCAATTCTCGGAATGTTAGCGTTGCACTTGTGCTATGAATATTAATTAACCCCTCGCGTGTTGTATATTGCTGCTCTTGTTGCATCATCTTTCTAGGAATTTGTTACTGGCTTGCTTGACATTGAATATTAATGAGTGCCTATCCCGTGGCGCCGCGTAAACTATGTTGTTTAAAATATTTTTAAACCCACCATTTGGGGGTTTTTGTCGGTTTTGTATAGGACCATTATCACATAAGTTGTCAAAAGGGCCTTTTTCATGCAAGTCCCGTTTTTGAAAGACCCGGGGTGGGCGGACTGCCGAAGGCACTTTTTCTGGTAATTGCGCAGATTTTTGGCTTATAGTTTCCGAGAAACCTCAATTTTGACCTATTGCGCATGATGTCAAATGGGCCATATTTTTTTTTACGGATTTGGGGTTTGTGAGGGGTGCTTACATTGCCGCTAATGTTAGTTTTGACAAAAATCAGCTCATACCCGAGATATAGGACCTATCTTTTTAATGGTTGTGTTCCGGCATCAAATTTTCGCTATTTTGATCGTTTTATACATAGGGCTATACAGCGGTATAGTTTTACGCCTTGTTGTACCGTTAGTGTTTAGCACGATATTGAATAAACCAATTGTTGGCACTTATTTGCTTGTCGTCCATCAACTATATTTGAATATATATTTGCAGTATGAAATAACTATCTTTTTTGGTAAATTTGTTGTTTAATTAAGCGGTATTATCGGTACGCATAGTTGCGAATATATATATCAATTGCCGCCGTGGCTCAATGGTATGACTCCCGGCTATCAATCTAGAGGACGGTGGTTCGAGCCTGGCAGATGGTAAACTTTTTTTCAGGTTTAAACGCGCGACTTTGGGGCCATCGACGTCATCATTTGGAGAGCTATGATGTCACCAAGAACACACGTGGCTTTGGGTTCCTGTCGCAAAGAAGTGCTAGACGCGGCTTTGTCCTCCTGACGCGGCTTTGGGTTCCTGGCACAAAGAACATACGCGACCACTAGTAGTTAGCATGGTAGTTAGGGCCCCTGGTAGTTAGGACCACTGGTAGTTAGGGCCCCTGGTAGTTAGGACCACTGGTAGTTAGGGCCACTGACATATGACACATGACATGACAGATGACACATGACGTGACAGATGACAGATGCCAGGCATGCGCAGTAGGGACCTACAAAATTGATGCAGAACATCCCATCTATCACTACTCTTTTGGGTTTTAAATTTGGCCCTTTTGTTCCATTATAATAGATGTATCAAAATCATGCATATGCATTTTCAAAACTTTATTGTTTGTGAAACAAGATGCGCATAGACTTTTAAGGAATTCGGACTAAGATAGTTATCAGACGAGAGGGGGTTCTCACTTTATTATCGATAATCGAAAGTTTCTATAAATAAAAGTTGAAAGGACCCCGGTATATGCCGTAAAAAAATATTTAATAAATTACCAAATTATATTAACGAGTTAGACTACGACCAGTTTAAGAATGAAATTAGAAATATATTATTAAACAAGTGGTATTATTCTACTAAAGAATTATTTATCAATAGTCAATAAATAAAATTCATCGCGCATTATCGAACGTGACTTGTCTCTGTAACTTATGTAGCGAAACTGCATAAAACAGTTAACTATTAGAAACGTACGTAGTAAACCAGCGAAACAAGGATTTAGTTCATATTAGTCCACACCCTACCAATTGATGGCATCACATTGTAAATTTTTTCGTGGCGGGCTTTTCAAAATGACGTTCTTTTAAATTTTTGGATTTTTAATAGTATTTAAATTTTTAAAAACATAATTTTACCTTTAACCTAAATAATCAATAATCTTTCAAATGTATTTTAGATTTAATTGATTATTTAATGTTTTAAAAATTGAATACTGATAGATCTACATAGGTAACTAATAAACTAGGCATATTAATACAAATAAATATTTTACTAAAAATACTAAACCCATATTAAACGAAAAACAAATCAACAATAAATAAGAACTTTCCACAATAACAGCTAATAAACATTTTTTACTAACAAAAAAACAATAAAATATATTACGTAGCTTTAACAGGTCTTAGGAACTTTCACTTATCATACTTTGCATTTATCAGGAACAGGGTGTCATTTTCAGATTCATGTCACAGTTTGAAATTTGTCACATATTCCTCACAGCCAGGCGTATGTTTTAGCTCAATGGAATTCATAAAAAGAAAAATGGTTAGTGCTAACAGTCGTAAAATATATATAGTAATTATTTGAAGATTAACATAAATTAAGTGAATGATTTCCTATTAAAAAACGAATTTAATTTACTGGATGTATTTTCTTTAACTTTATATCATGTCATGTGCTATACAGGGTGTCTCTAAAAGGTCTGTACAAAATCTGAGCCCATATTCCTGACGCCAAATTAAAGCGATTTAAAGCAACTTACCTTAGTCCGAAATTGCTCCGTTTCAAAAATAAAAATCGATTCTTTTTAAATTAATGAACATTTTTAACGTATTACTTTAAAACTTGGTGCCTGGGGGTTTTTTGGGATGCGAAACCCGAATACGGATAACTTTTCACTGTGGCGTTTCACAATGCTCTTCTTATCGTTTAGAATGGCCATAATACTTTTATCAGTGCAGGTTTTTGTAAAGGAAATAATTTTCCGAACATTTTGTAACAAAAAAGTGAAAATCCCCTAAAGTAAGCCGTTTTTTAGATATTTCGGTTTTTAGTGTTCGATGCCGCACCGGACGATTTAAATTATTTTCTTGAATGGTTCAATTGGGTTCGTTACTGCAAGTTTTGCAGGTAGATTTTTTTTTAAATTAATTAAATGAGGAACAATTTTATATTAAAAGTAAATTTAATTAGTATAAACTTTTAGTAACTGTTCAAAATGACCTCCATTGTTGAGATTTGAAAAGTTGAATTTTACTCTTTGCATCAATTCCGCATCGTTCTTAAATAATAACTGAATTTTCTTTTTCCTGCCAAAAATTTACTAACAGCGGAATGTTTTATTCAAAATGATTTTAATATTCCGGTGCGGCATTGAACACTAAAATCCGAAATATCTAAAATCGGCTTACTTCAGCGGATTTTCACAAGAGTACGGTAGTGGTCACGAAAAAACTATACGAAAACGCGAAAGAAAAAATATTTAAAATAGAGAAAAACTTTATAAAAAAAAATTTATTGAAAATTGGGATAAACAACCGATCAACTGATATTGTCAAAATATTTTATAAAAATTTAAAAATATAAAGAACTAAAAATAAATTAATTAATTATTTATTTGGAAAATTTAGCAATTATAAATGAAAAATATTATCTTAGTCAAAATAATATTTAAAAAAAAATTTTAATTAAAATTTAATTTTTATCGAAGTCCTCAATCAGAAAAAAAAAATAATTTAATAAAAAATAAAAATAAATTTAATATTCAAAAATTGTAGAAAATTAAATTAATGACAAATAATATTGAAAGAATTATTAAAACGACTTAATAAGGAATTAAATTTTTTTTTATCTATTTACAAGAATTTTCTAAGTGCGTAAGAGCCAAAATTAAATAAAATAAAATAAATTCAAGTAAATTGTAGAAAATTATTAAAACTTACGTTTTTATAGATAATCCAAAGAGTAATTTCACAGAAGAAAATAAAATTACTATAATTTTATTTCATTTCACAAAAATAACTTAGAAAAATCCACTCTACACGTATAATTCCCCTCTTTCTCAACTCGGGAAAACAATTTGGAATTCGGACCGCTCGCGATGGAAATTTAGAAATCACTAAACGCGCGGGAAATGATAAGGCAGGTAACCACACCCTTACTACCTCTGAGAAACATGTCTATACAAATAAAAGAGGTACCATCAATGAAAAGATTTATGATATTGGACGAGTTCATCCACGGACAAATGCGCGATTTAGAACCTTACACGCCGTTAAATCGGGAATTCTGTCACGATTCCAAGAAAAAACAATAAAACTGTCAAAGGGGAGCCCTTTTTAGGTCACCCAGGGGGCGGAAAATGGGTATTTAAGAGGAAAAACTCGGAGGGTTTAGTCAGTGTATCCAACGAACTGGTCGCGAAATCTACAGAAAATTCTGCCGGTTTTCCGAGAAAATAAGTAAAAGTATTTGATCCAGAACGAATCTCTGCCCGACAAAAAAAGTGGAACGCGAATATATGTCATCGGATCTCCCTAAATCGATTAGGATGTGGAAGGTTAGCGCTCAAGAGACCTATTAATTTTACGCTATTCAGAACAAAGTTATTTTGTGAGTTCTTGTGACTGAAAGATATTACTCGGAAATACGTGAGTTTTATGACCTTTTGAGAGTTTTGTAGATTTAGTTCGTAACAACTTGGGTGACTCCACTTTTTGAAAAAAGTTATATTGTCTATTAAACTAGAAAGCCAGTATAAATAAAATGGGAAGTGAAATTTGTAATAGCAAGTAAATATTTCTTAATTAATGAAACAAAATTATGTAAGAAGCTGAAAGATTTTTACAAGTTAATAAAACAAGTGTATGTCAAAGCTAATTCGTGTCTGGAGCAGACATATAGTTAAAACTACAGGAATTCAGGTGTGATATCAATTAAAATTATTCGAGGGTGCCTTTTCAACCCCTCTGAATTAGTAACATCAGATACCAAAAATAAGGGTCATTCGATACTAACACAGGAATCTTCCGAACCCTGCGAAAAGTGTTATAACTCACCTTGTAAAATACATCAAGCCGCTAGGATTTTACCAACAGAATATACAGGGTAGTTATTATAGTACCGTTTTGTTTCAAAATGTTAAAAAAAATAGTTCCTATAGTAAAAAATATTAATAGAAAATAAAATAGAAGAAATTATTCAACCGATATGGTTGGGAAAACGGAAAAACTTGCAGTGATAAAAAAAATTATGGCTATTCTAAACCATAAGAAGAACATTGTGAAGCGCCCTCTCTTTGTGATTTCTCAAAGTGACCTTCACAAATTCTAAAATTTTTGCAACTCACGTAAGGGTTTATTTTACAGTTATTTTTACAACTTTCAATCTATCATCATTAATAAGGGTAAATCTAAAAAAAGGTTTATTGACATAATTGGATCGAAGACATGTAAGCATTATTGCAATTAGGATATTTACAACAATATTTTCTAATAACATATGCCATTTTAATTCGAGGTAATACATACGTAAATAAAAGAAACATACACTTAGATGATTAAAGCATGAAAAATGGCAAGATGCAAGATGATTTTTAAAAAAACTTGAATTTAAATTTTAAAAAAATCCGTTTTTTTCTTTTTTTTATGATCAAACACAAGCACTATAGGAAAAATCCTTTAGGGAACTCTGTGAGTGGTCCATGTGCGCAAAAAGCGATTCACGTTGGTTTTGAATCGTTGTAGGTTATATTCGTTGGGAAAACGACCTCGGGAAGGTCGTTCCACAAGGATGAAGTCCTCCAGCTGAAAGAATTCTTAAATAATGAAGTTCGAGAAGTACTAAGCTTAACCACATATGGATGGGCGGGTTTGTTTGGTTCGTCGTGTATTTCTGCTATTCGTCGCTCTGGGCGGAATTAAGAGGGCAAGGTCAGCCGAGCACCTTCCATGGAAATATCTGTAAAAGAGAGTCAAATCGCCAACCTGTCTTCGATGTTCTAGGCTGTTGAGGTTCTTCGTCAGCTCGTGGTCTCCGATCAGACGAATAGCCCTCCTTTCGATGGAATCCAGTAGCCGAAGAGTATGTTTGGGTGCAGAGCTCCAGACATGAGAGCAGTACTCTAGTGATGGTCGAATCTGGGCTTTGTATAATGTCAAAAGTTATTGAGGTGTGTACAACTTTCTGGTTCGGAAGAGTACCCAAGCTTCTGAGAAGCTATCTTGGCGATTGCCACAACGTGGTTATGCCAAGACATATTTTCTCCCAGACTGACGCCCAGCAAATTAATAAATATTTCATTTCGTCGTCGACCTGCTACTGGACTGAATTGAAGCAAGTTCTGGATAGTGTTTGCAATAAAATTATATGCCAAAAAACGGAAGGAAAGCAAAAAGTAATCACAAATTATAACATAACTTTTAAAATTAAAAACTAAATATATATATTTTGGGATTATTTAATCATTTTTAGGCTCTTATTGGTCTTTTCTTGGTCTCGAAGTGGTCGAATGCTACAAATAATCCACAATAATATACAAAATTGTTAATACAACATTGGCTATAAAAAAAAATAAATTATAAACACTTCGTTTTTCGCTTGCAGTGAAAGAAAATGTCGGAGCAAAATCATGATGAGGAGCGGGTGGGTTCTTACATCAGCGCCAAAACTGGCTCGTGTTAGGGTGCGAACTAGATTCATGGCCTCCTTGTTTGTTTCCAAGTTCCCCATTTTAGTGGATTCTGTGAGTCGGGCGAGAGGCCGAAAGACACACTGATCTTCTACAGTAACCAGACTATTCCCCCCCCCCCCCCCTCCCCACCGTTTTCGAGGATGCTGAACACGATGGAATTACTCGTCGGTCAGCACGCATTGTACACGCAAGCATATTCTCCCGCCGAAAATAAATAACATAACACGACCCATAATTGAGTTAAAACAGATTATTGTCTGGTTTTCTCTTGTATTTTTGGTGTTTACAAGATTTAGATTGTTTTTTGAAAGTTTTAAAAGTGCGTTAACGTGTTTTTTTTATTTCAATAATGGAACATCCAGAACAGACAGACAGACAGACAATATAATTGCTCTATCACCAGCTTTGTACAGGCACTCTGCCAGAATTCACAATAAGATTAATATATATGGACAAAACACTGTCCGAGGGTATTTGATATTACAATATTATATACAAGATTTTCACCGCCAGATTATCTCAAATGATTTTTAAAACGTAAAAATTGTTTTATATTTTATGGATTTTTAAAAAATATCAATTATTGAATTAACACTATAACAATTACATCGCCGACAGATTGATCCTCACCACATTTTATTTAATTTCCATTAGCTCTTTCATAAAAGTTATCAAATATCAATATAGTAACAATACAATACCTAATAACAATAATTATTTTCCATTTAAGAGCAAGTTAAATACTAATATAGATACATACAGGGTGTTATGGAAATGACTTATTATATTTAAACCGGCAAAGCCTGAGATGAAAATAAATTGAAGAAAAAAATCCATAAATGGTGCTTTGAATTATTAAGCGACATATACACTTTATATAAAATCGGAAAATTTGTGAGGCCGCTACTGACCGACGTTCGCAATCAATAATGTATTGAGGCAGTCTAAAGTCTCAAAAGAAGTCAGCGCATTGTAGGCGGTGTTGTCATATTACAACACAGAATTGTTGTAAATGCACGAATTCATTTTTTGACAACAAGACGTCATTAAACCGCGTTTCACTTCTTTTTCCAACTTTTTAGAAAAAAAAAACTACAATTTTAAGGTACATACTCTTACCTTCGATCTTATTTTAAAATAATCCGTTTTATGATTAAATTCCACAAAAAAATAAAACACAAAAAGTATGTTTTGCAACACAACCAACAGTAGAGAATATCACACAAATTTGAAATCACATCACAACATTTATTATTATGAATTATTTCACAACAGAAAAAAATCGGGTAATGCTACAACTAACAAGATGTACCGAATTTGCAAACATGTAAATACGCGCGCGGCGGTTATCCAAGCAAGAGCGAGACGCGCGGTGTGATCTTGCGTCGCTGTATTTTACTCTAATGACCTACACTGTTGCTAACTGAAACCAGATGGTGCGATGCGACAGGGTTTTTACCTTAGTATTTAGATATTCGATTTTAAAAAAAAGTATGTTGACTTTCTCCACACCAAGGAGTCACTCATTTAAATATAATAGGTAATTTCCATAACACCCTGTATGTATATGAATTATCTTCTTAAAGTTAGGAAAAAATGAAGAAATAATTTGTTTCAGATTTTTTCATCCAATATTCCATATTTCAATTTTTTTCTTAAAGTTAGGAAAAAATTAAGAATTATTTTTTTTCAGATTTTTCATCCAATCTACATTTCAATTTTCTCTGCATAAATATCGCACGCGGGTTCTCAATTACCTACCTACGCACTGACATTGACGTTATAGCTTAAAAGCATTGGTTAAATGATTTTTTTACTTAAAACTTATCAAAAGAAGTTTTCTATTATTGTGCTGGTTTGTTATAAAACGTAATAAACCGAAGATTACCGAGGCTCGCGAACACCCGTGAAATATGGCTGCGGCTAGACGTTAATAGTAATTTACAGTTTGAAAGAGATTCGACCGACCGCTTGGGTTCGTAAAACAAAGAGAATTCGCCGGTTCGAATAGCTTGATAGTAAGAGGGAACATAGAGAGATTGTACCTTCAAATTTTAGAATACTGAGAATTCCTTGGAAATGTGTAGGCAAATTATTTTGTATATGGTGGAAATATGAGTTTCGACCTGCTGCTTTGGGTTTTTAAATGAAAATATAATTTGATAGAGATTTGATAACTGCAGGTTACAGTTCGTTTTGAAATACATGAAATTGCACAGAATGCATTCTTTATATGAATGAAGAATAAAGGATTTACTTGTACCGGGAAATTAGAGATACATATTTAAAATAATAAAGTAGAAAAAACACGATTGTTGGAACTGGTTTTCCAACATACTGCCCGACGTTGAAACGTTCATAGCTTCAACAGTAATTAGTAAGAGAAAATTCAATTTTGTGCTTAAACCATCCCGACGCAGAGGAGTGCATGTAATGGTATGGACTGGCCGAATAGGTTTAAGCGGAATTTATAAACTCGACGTTGACGATTAACGGTGCTGTTTGACGGTGACGGTACAGCTTAAACATATTGAAATGCATAAGACCATTTATATTTGACGATGACGGTGCAGTTTGACGGTGGGTGACGGCCGACATGAACCAATTTTATCTTTTGACGGTGGACGGTCGTAGCAAGTTAACATAGCCAATCAAAATCGTGTTTGCCTGTCACGTGATATTTAGTAAATATAATTTTATTTTATACCATCTTATTAACCATTTTAAAGTGTACTGTTGATAGTATCATTCAGATCACATAAACACCAAAATTAATATAATCACATAAAAATACGAGCCGAGAAAAACAGGTTATGTTATCGTCGCCACCGTCAAGTTTATAAATCCAGCTTTTTACGGCACCGTCAAACTGCACCGTCAATCGTCACCGTCGAGTTTATAAATTGGCCTTTATACTCGGCAACGAAACGGTGGTTATTCAATTGTGAATAAAGGACCAATGACGCTCTGTCATCGGAAGATATTGCTTCCATTATTTATTCACCGAGAAGCAATCAGTCAGGGGCGCAGAGCCTTAGTCGCAGTAGAAGTAAAAGAAACAAACAAAAAATGATAGGGTCGCTGAGTCTACCCTCGAGACGCCAAAGGATTTGGAAGAGGAAGTGATTCTTCGTAATTGATCTGTTGTAGATCCCAGTGACAGTTTCTCGACGTGACTAAGCGAACCTTGCCGTCAGGTCAAGGTTGACTATTCATGGCTCTAGCTAGAAGCCATTTTAGAGGGCGAGAGGAAATCAATTTCTTTCACACGAACATCATGAGTTACGACAACACAGTAACAGTTGTAAGCAGGGAGTCGTAATGAGTGTACAAGAAAGAAGTTTGTATTTTTTAAGCGATTTTCTGCTCGTAGAATACTATCGGCTTCACAAGGAATGGGTTTAGAAAGTTAGAAAGTAAGAGAATTTTACTTTGCAATTGCTTACTGCTTTTTTACTTCAGTTAGCTCTTTAGGGGATTGTTGTCTTTGCAACATTCTTACGGGATGAATGAGTTGTTTAACTCAACACAAAGTAGGGGGTATAACATTTTTTCAGAATTGAATTTTTTGCAACACGAAGATAATAAACTCTTTGTAGTTTGTAGAGAAATGCGTTCAGCCGGTGCGAGTTAAGTATAGCTTTAACAAGCTAAGATAAGAGAAGCATTGTGCATGGCTCTCATCTTGGGAGTAATTTTGTTTTAAGGGGAACAACATGTGAATTTGTCAGATCCACAATGTTTGCGTCACGATTGAGAGTACTGTCTTTTGAATTTGTAAGGATTCACAATGTTAGTAATTGAAATTTTTCCACAGAGAGAGGACATGAGGGTCAGCAGTTTCAGTATCCCAGTATCTATTGATTTTTAGTAACCACGATTTTTACATGATTACTTTACCATGCAAGACAGTAAGCGAAGTGGATCATACATTTTTGTAAATCGTAGGGAGAATCGATCGCTTCATTACTACAGTTCGAACTAAATTATCAGGGGAGGAAATAGTAAAAATGTCGGAATTGGGGTTCCATTTAAACAATAATATTGAATTCGAAAATTCAAGGAAGTTTGAATTTGGCTCGAGGGGTTTGTCTAATTACATATTTTTCATAAATTCAGGGGAATTGAGCACCATTTATGCAAGTTAAATCCATGATTGTAAGAGTCAATTAAGTTCATTGTATATATTTTCCAACTGTTGCTCTGAGTCCTAGCCGTAAATGATGTCGTCGACATACGTTTGATTAAGAAGAGCGTCGGATGCTAAGGGGAATTCTTCACTTCTATTTGTAGCCAAGTCTTTCAAGACTTGAGTGGCTAGATAGGGGACACAGTTCGTACCGTACGTAACTGTGTTGACTTCGATACATTAGAGGTCATCACTTGAGTTCTGCCTCCAAAGAATATTAAGTAAGAAATATTGTTCCGGGTTGATTTTAATTTGCCTATACACATTTTCGATGTCACTAATTATTACATAATTAAAACATCGGAATCTGCAAAGATTATCGTAAAGAATAAGCTGCACCTGAAAACCGTTTATTCGCGTGACCTAAGTCAATGTAGCATCAATGAATTTTTTGTAATAAATTTTTAGAACGGGGATTCTTTACAGATTTGTAAATCGTTTTTCAGCAATATAAAAAATAATGAGGGGTAAGTCGACCTGATATATGCCTTGGTGGTGTCAGAAAAGATGCATTCAGCCTCTTCATCTTGAGGTGGATGAATAGATTTTTGACGTAATTCCTCCATGGTCCAAAACCGTTCAATTCAATTAAATTGTCAAGGATATTTTGTTCATCTTTAGTTTGTAAAAATAAAGATACATTTTGGGGTGCGTTGCCTTGTGCAACCGAGTGAGAATGATGCATTTTAAATTATGTTTTGAGGGATATTCCCGGCTATGATCCATCCGAAATAAGTTTCTTGCAATAGAGGAAGGTTTTTTCCTAAACGAATGACATCTTGTAAAAGCAAATAATAATAAAAGTTGATAGATTAAGATAGTTGTATTTTTCGAGGTGTGTCAATTTTAGAGGTATCTAAAGTGACTTGTGGGAGCTTGCAAGAAATATTTGGAAATATTGTAAAAGATAATTTAAACTTTTGGTGAGAGTTAACTTTAGAATGTAGATTTAAAATTCAAAGTCTACCATTTTGTTTCACGTCAAGCTGGTTTAAGATATTCCAGAGATGCAAAGTTTTTTGTCATAAGTAGGAAGTTTAGCAATTTATTAATTCATAGTTCGGCTTTCAAAGAGAGTAGACGTGCACCGAGCCAGTCGGAACTGGAGCGGGCAAAGTAATAAATCTAAACATCTGTGTACCAAGTGCGATACAACAACGGTGAATAAATGCAACAAAACCAGTGGCAGTAACAGCAATTCGTCATGGAATGTGACATTTGTAAAAATAAAAAAACTAAACAAAAGGACACTATATTCTCTTGTGACGTGTGTCGAAAGGGATACTGCAAGTCTTGTACACAATTAAATCCGTCGGAAATAAAAGTTCTGCAACTAGAAGAACGCACATTGAAATTTCATTGCAATCGATGCCTCCAATTCGACACCCATCAACTGCTACAAAATACAATTAAAGACAAAGAGACTATCATCCACAGCCGAGATGAAATAATACAACTATTAAAAAACAAAATCGAAGAATTAGAAAACAAGCCAATAACTCCTATCGCAACATATAGCCAAGTTACCATGCAAGTCGCAAAAAAGTCAGAAAACCCTATCAATATACCGAAGCTAGTAATCAAACCAAAGAAAAAACAGAACTCAGAGAAAACGTTACATGACCTAAAAAACCAAGTAAAACTAGACAAAATTAAGCTTGGAATAAAAATTACTCGCAGTATAAAAAATGGAGGAATAATAATCAAATGTAACAGCAAAAAGCATGAAGTGGAAACACAATTATCAGAAGAATACGAACCACAACAGACTAAATTTAAACTACCTCGCTTTAAGATAACAGGATATGAGGGTAAACTAAGCAAGGAAGAAATTGAACTATGTATTAAAGAGCAAAATGAATTCATCAATGAGAACGCCGATATTAGGATTAATTTTATAAAAAAACTAAAAAATAAAAATACCTCTATCATATTTGGAGAATGTACCCCTAGAATCTTTCATATCTTAATGAATATTAAAAAAGTGTACATAGGCTGGGAAAGGTGTCCTATATATGAAGACCTGACCATACAAACATGTTTCAATTGTCAAGAACATTACCACAAAAATAATTCATGCACCCAAAGCATTGTTTGTGCATACTGTGCAGCCGACCACAATATAAATGACTGTCCAAAAACAAAAAAACCTGCAATAACTGTACAAAGGCAAACTCAAAATTTAATCTAAAATACAGTGTTGAACACGAAGTAAACGATCCGGAATGCCCCTCCTACCAATACCTTCTGAAAATATTAAAAAGTACAATAGACTACGAATATGAACAGTAAGTGTCAAGAAATCGATATATTGAATGACCTGGAACTGGAAAAACCAGTGATTCAACAAGAAACAATAGACAGTAACTTAATAAAACACAATATTACTATAAACAATAAATTACTAAATATTCTTCATATAAACATACGAAGCATTCGAAAAAATTTTAATGAATTTATTACTTTCTTAGAGGCATACAAAATCAAATTTTGTGATGTAATTGTCTTAAGCGAATGTTGGCAGAATAGTGGGGATTATGATATGCCTGGGTATAGAATGTTTAGCGACAATTCCTGTCTTAACAAAAATGATGGAATAATAATTTTTATAAAAAACAATATAAATGCCGAAATAGTACTCAAAAACTTCCAAGATCAAAAGTAAGTATTACAAAAATTAGCCTTGAAATTGAGAAAATAAGTTTTAGTATATATTGCGTGTATAGACCTCCCTCCACGCATGTCTGGTCATTCTTAGAAGACCTAGAAACGCATCTTATAGATATTCCAGCAAATCAAATCGACATTATAATAGGAGATATAAATATAAACATTAGTAATCACTTCGAAAATACTACAAATTCGTATATATCCCTATTAAGTCATCTTGGGTTTTTCCCTGCCATAAATAGCCCAACGCGAGTCACAAATGAATCAACCTCATGCCTAGATCATATCTTTGTTAGAAAAAAATTTAAATTGAACTCCGTTAAACTCGCGTCATATATCCTTAAATCAGCGATTACAGACCACTATCCTATAATGCTAAACATCACTGCAGACGATGTAAACCCACAAACAACTACAAAAAGCACAACATGCCCCAAATTTAAAACTGACTATGACAAAACCAAACGCCTGATAAAAAATCAAGATTGGAAAGCTGTCTTGGAAGCAAACGACGCCGAAGTTGCATGCCAAAAATTCTACGAAATAATTCTTAATATTTTGGATGAATGTACAACCGAACAGACAAGGAAAACACGACAATACAACAAAATTAAACCATGGATCACAAACGGCATTATTAACTCTATCAAGCATAGAGATCAACTAAAAAAGCGCTTACTACTAAATTTCAACAACGCTGACGACACTACCTATAAAGAATATCGAAACAATCTTCATAAAATTATTGAGAAATGTAAATATAACTACTATAAAGTGCAAATAGATAACAATACCCGCAATATAAAAAATATCTATAAAATAATAACAGAAGCAACTGATCAAAAGAATACTAAATCAAAAACAAAAGAAAAAATCCAAATTAAAGACAACGACATAACATTTCATAATGACAAAGATATGGCAAACTTCTGCAACAATTATTTTATAAATGTAGGTCTTCAAATGCACCACCAAATTAACCCCACAAACACTAAGCCTAACTCAGTTCATAACAACCTATCGTCCATGTTTTTAAAACCCGTTAACGAAAATGAAATTATTAAACATATCAGCTCACTTAAAAATAACTGCGCCCCCGGGCCAGATGGAATCAACACCAAGATAATAAAATTAGTCCATAAATACATCATAAAACCTCTTAGTCATATAATAAACATAATTTTTAAAACAGGTAAAGTCCCAAACAGATTTAAAACGTCAACCGTTACTCCTATTCATAAAGCGGGTGAGAAAGCCAAGATAAACAACTATCGACCAATCAGTGTCATAAATAACTTTGCAAAAATTTTTGAAAAATGCGTCAAAGATAGATTAACAAACTTTTTCGACAATAATGATACTCTCTCAAAAAACCAATACGGATTTATAAACGGATCTAATACTGAAAGCGCTATATATGAACTAACCAGTCAGGTAACAAATCAATTAGACAATAACAAGAAATGCTTAGCCGTATTCCTCGATCTTGCAAAAGCGTTCGATACAGTGCCACATCAATTACTCCTAGAATCCCTACGCAATTACGGAATAAGAGGCGTCGTTTTGAATGTCTTAGAGAGCTACCTGACAGATCGCCAGCAAACAGTAAAAATAGCGGATACCCGGAGTGATCCCCTAGTTCAACATGGGATGAGGTAAAAAACACTACTAAACAAGGAATGAGTACAATAAAACACTGGCTAGATTTTTTTAAGTTAACACTAAATACATCAAAAACCAACTACATAGCCTTTTCCCTAACCGTATCTAATCGTCCAAATTTTAATGAAATAAAAATTAACAACATAAATGAGGTTATTCGTGAAGTAGAAGCCACAAAATATTTAGGTATTACAATAGATAAACACCTTAAGTGGAAGATACATGTCTTAAACCTAACAAAAAACATTAGGAAATTAATCCACAAATTTATATCCTAAGGGAAATACTTGGAAAAAAATTTTTATTCTCCATATATAAAGCACTAATTCAATCCTTAATTAATTATGGCATAATTGCGTGGGGTGGCTTGTACACAAACTCGCTAAAACCATTAAATATTGTACAAAATTACATATTAAAAATAATTAATAAAAAAAAGAAACGCTACGCAACCCATTTACTATACAATGAGGAAATTTTGAATATTCGATCCCTTTACATATTAGCAGCCTCAATATTTATACATAAAAAAACCGAACTCAAGAAACATATTAACCATCAACACAAAACGCGAAGCAATACTAATAAACACCTAAAAATACCTCACAGTAACACAAATATCAAGCTGCGATCTTCCAGTTGCCTCGCCCTCAAAATATATAACATGCTACCGGGAGAAATTAAGGAGATCAACAATATTAAAAAATTCAGGAACTGCTGCAGAACATTCATATACGTAAACGGGCATAAGTTCAGCCATCTATTCTAAACCAAACAAGCACTTCTTTTCAAATAAATATAAGTTTTTGTTTTGAAGCACAAGAACGGTGCAATTTACAATTATTATAATTAATTTTAGATCTTAGGTTAAGTCTAACTATATATTATTATATTATATATACACATTTTACTAATTCCTATAACGATAGTAAAAAGTATTTAGATATTAATCGTAAATCCTATTCTGAATATTCCTTTTGCACATGCAGGGATTTAGTTCCCTAGGTGCAAATACTAAACACCCTATAGGAACTGATTTGCATAGTAATAGACTGTTTATGACAAATTTGTACATTATTTATAACCAAGTATGTAATATATTATTATTATTATTATTATTATTATAGATTGAGTAATAAAGGATGTTTGAGAACAAATGTCCAACAAGGATCGAGTGGAGATTCAAACGCCATTTGCGTTGTATATGTATACTGACACGGTCGCCAAACACAAGGGAACTGAGCGAGTACTTAATTGAGAAATGTTTTGGCATCAATCATATATCAATTGAGTGAAAACTTATTATTAAAAATTGCTAATTAATTTAAAACTTAAGACAAGTTATACAAATGCGTTAGCGAAAGTTTCACAAATAGAGAGAAAATGAGAACTTCACAATTGTAAAACTTCGAATTATATTAACTACCACACGTAGTCGAAATCAATTTTTGTTTGAGAGAGATGCAAATTTATTGCATGTAAAGATTAGCACCAATGGCGGAAACTTACCAAAAGAGAAAAAATTAGAAATTCACAATTGTAAAGATGACTACCACACGTAGTCATTTTTGTTTGAGACAGATGCAAAATTATTGCATGTAAATATTCGCACCAATGGCGGAAAATTACCAAAAGGAAAAATGCAATTATTTAAATAAACACCCGGAATTGGTTCAACGAATAAAATAGAGAACGCTAGCAAGACCACTTTTTCAAGTATCTTTATAATACACTGATTATTAACTAATTTTTTAGATTAAATTGTTTTAAATTTGTCACACACAGTAACAAACAGTGTAGTGGTCACGGAAAACGCGAAATAAAAAATATTTGAAATTCAAAAAAATATATTTTTTTTTTATTGAAAATTGGGATAAATGGATCAGTGAATATTGTCAATATATTTTATGAAATTAAAATAAAGAACTAAAAAATAAATTACTTAAATAAAAACTATTTGGAAAATTTTGGCAATCAAAACAAAAATATTAGATGAGAAAATAATATTTCAAAAAAAAAAAATAATAAAATAAGTTCGTAAAGTCCGTAAAAGCCAAATGAAAAAATAAATTAAAATAACTTATTAGAAGTAAAACTTGCGTTTTTATAAATATTCCAAAATGATTCAATGAATTAACACAAATTTTCACGAAAAGAAATAAAATGACTATCATTTTATTTTATTTCACAAAATAACTTTCAGAAAATTCCAATTGTCAAGTGTAAATTCCCTTTCTTTTCAACACTAGATACTTGGGAAATCATTCCGACGTAAGACCGAACGCGGCAAAAATTTAGAAATCACTGACGCCACCGGGAAACCTTCCACCTTACTATCTCCTAGAAACATGTCTATATAAACACAAGGGATCTCCTCAATAAAAAGATTTAAGATGTGGGGACGTGGGCGACAGAGGTTATCCGGGGACAAATACGCGATTTTGAACCTTATCCTTAACCTGTCACAATTCTAAGAAAAAGCTATAAAACTGCCAAGGAGGAGACCCTTTTTAGGCCACCCAGGGGGCGGAAAATGGCTCCAGGGATCCGTCCTTGGTCTCTTTGTGATATATATTAACTTATTCTCATTTCTTCTCCCATATGGTTGTATCTGTTATGCTAATGATGCAACTTTATTGTGTAAACACAAGAACATTACACAGACATAAAAGTACATAGTTCACGACTGGCTGAGAGGGCGGAGCTTTGGTTTTCACAGAACTGTCTCAAACTTAACGCACGTAAAACTCAGGAAATGGTATTCTCAACAAGCCCTGATATTGTTGAAGGTCATAGTGTTAAAGTACTGGGTTTAACTATCGATGACACTCTTAGTTGGGCTCCCCATATCGAATCTCTTCGGAGTAAGCTATCATCGGCAATTTTTGTAATAAGGAGACTAAAATCAGTTCTTGATCACCAATCTGTGCAAATCTTTAAATTGCAGAAAACATGCATTCGAGTAATTGCGGGTGTTGGTCGAAGTGATCACTGCAAGGCCAATTTTATAAATTTTAAAATTTTAACGCTGCTATCGCTGTTTGTTTTACACCAATTACTTGAAATTCATAGAAATAATAAACATTTTCGACATAACTCCGACATTCATCACTATGATACAAGATTGGCTAATTTGATTAGACCAAATAGGTATAGGCTCAATAAATCTATTAACAACTCGCTCAGAATTGAGCTAATAATGTGCTTCCTTCAAGGGTTAAAAGCTTTAACGAAAAAAATTTTAAACTTGTTATAAAAAAATTCCTCGAAGCAAATGCTTTCTACTCTGTCGTGGAATACCTTGATGTTGCTTCAAAATATAATTTTTAATATTTGTTTGTTTGTTTGCTTATGTCTGTTGTTTGGTTTCTTTAAATTTTCGTATACACTTTTGTATTATTTTATATACCATATGTTTTAGTGAAATTTTAATTAATTTACTTTATTGTATTACTTAATTTATTAATGTAACATGACTTGCTACAATTTGTATTATACAAAAATGTGGTTAAATAAAATATGTTTATGTTTATATAACCCGGGAAAATCGGATCATTTAGTTAGTTATCCCAAGAACCCTGCGCGAAACTCTACAAGATCTCCGACGACTGTTTTCAAGAAAATAAGTGGAAAGTGACTTGTCAGAACGAATCTCTGAGACTCTGTAAAAAACGCGGGTTTGTTCGGGTTTGTGTCACCGGGGTTTCCTAATCGATTTGGATGTAAAAAGTTAAGTCTCGAGAAACTGATTATTTTGACGCTATCCGGAACAAAATTAAGACAAGTTTATGTGAATTGTGACTGAAAGATAATACCTCAAAAAATACGTGAGTTTTAAGGTCTTTTGAGTGTCGTGTAGTTTAAGTTGTTAACAACTGGGTGACTCCACAATTTATAAGAAGTTGTGTTTAAGAATGCAGTAGAAGTGACAAAAGGTATATTAATAAATTAGAAAGTTTGTATAAGCATTAAAAGGGAGTGAATAACTATAAAAGTTGTAATAACTGAAAAATTTTATTAATCAAATAAAATAAGCGTATGTCAAAGCTGATTTAGTGTCTAATTGTTTTAATTTGGAACAGACATCGAGTCCAGGAAAATAAAGGAATTCACGGGCGATTAAATTAAATTATCACGGGGTGTTCTTTTCAACCCCACCCCCATGAATTAGTAACATCAGATAACAAAAAATAAGGGTCATTCAATACTAACAGAGGAATCTTCCGAACACAGCGTGTTTTAATATAACCCACCTTGTGTGATAAATCAAGCCGCTCGGATTTTACCAACAGAAATACAGGGTGGTTGCTATAATAAATCTTTCCAAAAATCAAAAAACAACTAATCATCGCGGCTCGAAGGACCTTTTTTTATTATGTAAGGGAACTGATTGGTTCCATACAACTAAAAACAGGGTGACCAACTTAATAGTTGAACAAACCCAACTTAATAGTTGGTCAGGTAATTGGAACTGTGAAGGGGTGATTACTGAGCTTAATAAAAAATGATTTGTTGTTTATTTGATTTCTGTATATTTAGTGTTATTAAATGTTTTCTTTAATTTTACAAATAAGAAGGGTGTGAGTGTTTGTTGGTTTATGGTTATTACAATTGTTGCCTTCTTTGTAAGAAAGACAGTATCAAAGTATAAAAGACTTTGATAAACAAAATAATACACTATTTACATTTAAATATTATGTATTACCACGATGAACATACATGAACATGAAAAAAGGTTTTATTACAAGTTTAACGTGAGTGTGTTGAGTTTACTAATTTAAAGTCACATTCCTAGTTAGATAACATTAATGACTTGTGCGGATGTAATAAAAATAAATACCTTCGATTCTCAGCTGGAGAGAAAAATGGACTCTCCAAAATTATGATGATGTTAAAAACGGGCCTTTAAAATTCCTTACCTTATATACTCGGAGAAGGGTTTCAGCAGGCCTGCTTGGGGTATCTCCTGGTTTCGTTAGTTGCGGGTGCGGGTGATAAAAATGAAAATTATATTCGTTCACTCCCGAAAACAGTCCGGTCGGATTAACGGAATTAACTCGACTCTCTGCATGCATCGCCGTAGTGTAGTACGGAACCTTAAAAAGGCGTCCATGCACGCGGAGATATGAAACAAAATTTGTAGGTATTGAAGTATTGAAGGTTGGATGTTGAATTAGAAAGAAAATGTGAATTAATAAATGAAAAATATAAAGTAAACTTAAATGCAATTAGAGAAATGTAATTAACACACAAACTAAATTAATTTGGACGACACACGCTTGTGTGGACGGACCAATTAATAAGTAAATCATCATAAATAAATCAAAAGTGTTTTACAATTGTTACTTGGGAGCTTATCCTATAGTAACATTTAAAATTTTGTATGATTATTTTTTGGTCATATCCGGCACCACCAGAGGGGGCTATGGACAAAAATTTAAAATGGAACCATATATAAATACTTATTTAAATACAAAATAGATTAAAAATTAAGAAAACTGGTGAGAACCGCATGTCGATATCTTATTTTAACCTAGAGATACAGGAAAAAGATAATAAAATTTAAAGACAATGGACTACTTGCTGGGCGCTAAGCATCGAAAAAATACTAGGAAATTTATATTGATAAAATTATTAACTATATAAATTTGAAAAATGATATGAACTTATTTAAAATAAAATAGCCGTTTGCTACTCAATACCTACCTAAATATTCAAAATGTCTTCCATCATTTTATTTATTAATGTTTCCCTCGTTCCAAACCAGGCAGACTCGTTTTCAGCTATATAAATAGTGTTTATAGCATTTACAATTCTATATAATATATATCTTCCCTGGTGGTAGATCTTGTTTGAAAAACTAAAACTTTTATACAATCTTCCCCACATATAAAAATCAAAGCAAGTAAGATCTGACGCCGTAGCTGGCCATGGAAATAATAAATAATCGAGTCTGCCTTATTTGGAACGAGTGAAATATTAATAAATAGAAAATTATGCCATTTTGAGCATTTAGGTAGGCATTGACTAGCAAGTGGTTATTATGTCTTAAATTAGTTCATATCATTTTTAAAACTTCAGTTAATAGTTTTATTATGCCATTTTGTTTCAATTTTATTATTTTTTTTAAATTAAGATATCGACATGCGGTTTTCACCTTCACTTTTAATCTATTTTGTATTTAAATAAATACTTATATATGGTTTTATTAGAAATTTTTGGAAAACAATTGAGAAATCTGATGATTGTACCCATAGCCCCCTCTAGCGGCGATGGAGATAACAAAAAATAGTTAATGTTAAATGTTATTATAGGATAAATAATCGATAATCTAGTTAGTCATATGTTGAACGCCCTCTAGTGGTAAATTTAGGAATATACAAATAATTTCCAGCAATTGATCTTGGTCGATTTTGTTATAAATTGTTTATTTCGAAAATTTGTGACGAACGGTTCCCGAGATATGGCGGGAGTCCATTCTTATTTGGCCACCAGGTACCTACTTCGTTTTGGTTCCTTGTAATTTTTCGTTCAGGTCTTTATAAATCGTCATTGTTTTTATATATTTTGCTGAGTGTCGTTATTGATAAAAGTTTTTCTAATGTCGACATTAAATAGATCGTGGGCCTCAAGTGGCCATTTAAGATAAGATATCGATTGGTCTCATGTTGGTCAAGGAGTGAATTGAGTTATTGTAGCCAAGGCATAAGGCATTTGTTCTTTAATATTGAGCGTTTATCTTATTTTCTCATACAATTCTTAGATGTTCGACGAGGGTTTTAATGAAATCGCTGTATTATTCCATTGGATTATGGTGGTATAGTGGTGAAATCTTAGGCTATCCACAAATTCTTTCATCAATCCGCAATAGCGAACACGAAATAATCGACGAATCCTACCCGGTACTTCAAGATTGCAAGACAGTAGATAGCGACGAGACGACTTCAGTAGAGAATATTGTAATGGCATATAAACTTTTGTGACAAAAATAAATTATAATGGAATATACCTAATGTATGATTTATTTTTATTGAAACACTGTAAAGGGAAAGGGTGTAACAAATTCGTTGTACCATTGGGATTTCGGAAACGGTAAGAAATACGAGTTCGGTTAAATTAGGGCAAAGATGCATACTTATCGGCCCAATAATAATAAATACACGGGCTTCAAAATATTCTATCTAAAATTTTGTGCTTTGTATTTTTTTCTGACTTTGTTCGAAGAAATGTCCAAAAATAAATTTCACTTGCTCAACGCTACTTGTTATTATCCACAAGATCATCAGATCTTTAATCCAACGTTTCGTCTTTGGGTCGCCATCATCAACTTATTTTTTAGATACGGTCCTGGATTTTTTTTGTTTAAATTATGAAAGACGACCTAAATGTACGTTCAGTGGTATACAACTGGTTTCCCGACGTTTTGTTCCTTAAAATGACCATTTTCTTTAAAATACCTTTAGTACGTTCCTGTAATTTAAAAATATTATCGCTGGCAAGACCATTGAATAGAAGCGGACACGAATGTATGCTGCAAAATCATAGAATAATCATAAAAAAAATAGCCGAGCAGCCAGGCCAGCCAGGGCGGGTTTGTTCATGGGTGAACAAACCCGCCCTGGCAGAGAATGTGTTTAAATTTACATAATGAAACAAATATTCTGATTGTCCCCTAAAGCATATTGATTTTAGTTATTAGTCACCCCTATTTTATTGGAAAGTTATTTAAGAGGCCATAATAAATTTAAAGCTCAATATCATATCTTATATGAATAAAGCCTCCGTACTGTGCACACAAGATAGAAAATATTTACAATCCAATACTACTTTTCTGTTTTCGAATTCAAATCACTATACTCAGCAACTCCACCCACTCAGAATAAAAAAATATACTAGTAGTAGCTAAATATTTCAAAAAATATTGGTATACTTACTAATTTAAATAAAAATCTTTCAATTTTAACAATTATGGCTACAATTGACGGAACAGAAACTCCTTGCTAACTGAGCGTGCAGTTAACATAGAAAAGATAACTATACCGTGGAAACAAAAATCTAATATCATTTGACGATATTTTGAACACTCGAAACTGCTTTTATACACTGTATATTATTCTGTATAGGACAATCAAAGCCAATTTATACATTTCAAATACATGGGAAAACGTGATTGTTTTCAATATTTAGGGGCCTCTGCTTGGCGCATTGTGTCTTTATATTTCACACCTCATCTGTCAATTGCAAACGAAATTTTTACCTGCTTATTATAAATTAATAGAATTTTGATATTGTTAAATAATGTCACGGATCTAATGCTCGTATTGACCTAAGTATTTAAACAATCGATTTAATATAGAAGAACCAAACACCCATTTACAAATAATAAAATATTTATATAACACCCCATATACCAATAAAATTATATCATCATCATATAATATTCATATTAATATCTATGAACGTTTAAAGTAATTGTACTAACATATTTTTTATTATATTTTTTCAGAAGGTGGACAGGAGAGAATCCGTAACAAAGATGCGGTAGGCTTAAACGACTTTCATTTTATCAAAGTCTTAGGAAAAGGTAGCTTCGGTAAAGTGATGCTTGCAGAAAAAAAGGGGACCGACGAAGTTTACGCAGTCAAAATACTAAAAAAAGATGTAATTATTCAGGATGATGATGTTGATTGTACAATGACTGAAAAAAGAATTTTGGCTTTATCGGCCAAACATCCATTTTTAACAGCTTTGCACTCTTGTTTTCAGACAAGAGATAGATTATTTTTTGTCATGGAATACGTTAATGGCGGCGATCTTATGTTCCAAATTCAACGTGCCAAGAAATTTGATGAACCACGTGCGAGGTAAGTTGATGTAAAAATTATTAGTAAATTATATCGTCCCGAATTCTTGTTTTTCAGTTACTTGCTCCATTTTTACAAGAATCTCGATTAAATTTAAAATTATTAAATTAACGCGATTTTGTATTTTTTTTATCCAGTTTAAGTCATAACTTTACTAAATATTTAAACATTTAAATCTGGTTTGTTCGTAGTATAGCTAACAAACTCGAACAAAAATTACATATTTATTTATATTTAGCATATTTAGTTCCTTAATGACGTGCTAATATTTCAAGGTCTTATTCATTAGGTCATTTTATAAAGAAAAGTTCATATGAACATATGTATGTCAGCAACGACTTAAATATTTTGCTACAAGGTGTTGATTTTTATTTTTTAAATAGATATTTTTTAATATCTCCGAAAGTACTTTAGATATTATTTTCAATTTTGGTATGTGTTAATAGGATATAGAACCACAAATTTTAGTTAGAAAAGTTATTCAATTGTTCCACCAGTTGCGTCCCTACAAACATGTCGTCTTATATTTACTTCATATGGAAACTCATTATTATTAACATTGACAAAATAATTAATGATACATTTTGTTTTATAAAAATTGGAAATGGCCACCTTCACTTAAAAGGCATGTTTCCGCCCATCTTCGCATCGAATTGCCCACTCCAACAATTTTTATAAAACAAAATGTATTATTAATTATTTAATGAAAAATAAAGAGTCTATACTTTTCAGGTGATATTAATATCAAATACCAATGTATGGGAAAATTATTATTTCATAGACCACTCAAAGATACCTTATTTGTATAAGGGCGTATTTAGTCTACACAGTAGCACTTAAAATACTATTTCAGATTGACCGGTTGTGGAACTGCTAAGAGATGGCGCGACGTGCGGTATTTTCTCGACTACCGATGATAATGCAGCGTGAAGTATTAGATCTTCTCTGTTGATAGTTATGCACACCTACCCTGTACTGACGAGAACAAAAGAGTTCGAAATCGGTCTGCAGGTGGTTACATCCTATCAATGGAAAAGCTTCCTTTTCTTGGTAGTACCATTCAATCTTAAATAGTATTTTAAGTGCTACTATATAGACTAAATACGCCCTTATGTATAAGGTATCATCGGGTGGTCTGGGAAATAATAATTTTCCCATACATTGGTATTTGGAATTATTTAGTCAATGTTAATAATAATGAGTTGCAATAATATCTAGTGGTTTTAATAAAGAATGGTGTAGAATTGACTAGGCTAATTAGAAAAAATATCCTCATGGAAAAATGTCAGTGGCGTACCATCTTTTTTGTAAATATCAGAGGACATGTTTGAAGGGACGCCACTGGTGGAACAATTGAATAACTTTTCTAACTAAAATTTGTGGTTCTATATCTTATTAACACATACCAAAATTGAAAATAACATCTAAAGTACTTTCCGGAGATATTAAAAAATAACCAGCTAAAAAATAAAAATTCAAACCCTGTAGCAAAAAATTTAAGCCGTTGCGGACTTGAACTTTTCTTATAACATGACCTAATTAATCATACCCTGAAATATTAGCATGTCATTAAGGAATACCCTGTATAAAGTTTTATATATACAGGGTGTTTCATTAAAACCGGTCACCGGCCATATCTCAGTAACTACTGAGCGTATAAATTCAGGGAAAAGAAATCATCATTGAAGTGGCTATGAGATCATCATGCATATTATTATTTATAAGTTATCCATTTTTCCGCAAGGGGGCACTATTGAAAAATAAGCTTGGGAAATTCTGTTTCCTTTTGGTCTAAGGCTCATTGTCATACCAACCTTAATAAGAGAAGCTATTGAAAGTGTAACCATTTAAATGGCTATAACTTCTAAACGATTTGTTCAATTTTAGTAAATCTTAGCCTTTATGGTAATTAATTTGATCACAGTTTATTTATTCATAAAAATACTAGAAGTTTTTATACAGGGTATATTTTATTATTAAAGTTATAGGCATTTGATGAATATTTAATATATTAAATATACCAGGAAAGTATAATTTTTTTGATACACTGCATGAAAAGCATATAAAGACGCATACATTTTCTAAATTTGCTCAAATCTTTAATTCTTTAACTTCATTAGTTACAAATAAGGTCAAATTAATTACCTTGACATGTTTTTTAAAAAAAATAATTTAATCTCAGAAACCGTTGGAGTTGGGTATATGACATATTATTAACAAGTTATTGTTATATCAATCTTATTGTCCAATAACATACACAGTCACGAAACTAGATCTCAAAATAATATATATTGTGTAACTACCAGGACGAATGTAGGATTGAGTAACCCAATAGTAAGAGCGACTAAGGCTTATAATAAAATACCAGAGGACATTAGAGATCTTAGAAAATTATGTCAATTTGTTAAACGAGTGAAATTGTATTTAGGGATTTAATTAGGAATACGTTCAGCATTGTGAATTTATTACTTATTGATGCTCGAGGTCAGTGCTACCAGGCACTGATTAGAGTATAGTATTTAGGTGAATGTACATTATTGTTTTAAAATAAAGATTGTTTTTTCAAAAAAAAAATGTATATTTACATCTAATCGAGAAATATGCAGGGGATTATATTTAAAAGAATAATTTATGTTTTAAAAATTATTCTTCTGGCAATATTTCTGTAACCAAAGAAAATATAGTAGAACGGAGGTGTCAACGTTTTTTCTTCCAAATTTAATCTACTTTCTCACTATAATATAATAATACCGTATGATTTAAGTTTTTGGGATAAAATCAAAAAACTGTTATTATTGCAATTGCTCAATATAGTATTTTACTAGGACCTATCGTGTACCACTGGATATGACAGTTAAAAGTACTTGCATTTCTCTTCCAAACAAGCGAAGGTTTACTAAAATTGAACAACTCGTTTAGAATTTATGGCGATTTAAATAGTTACACTACAAAAAGTATTCTCTGGCACACCTCTGCCTGGTGAACATAGTTAAAATAATAATGACACTTAAGGTGTTGCTTGTTGTTTTTTTGTTCTTTTTTTTATGATCAAACACAAGCACTATAGGAAAAATCCTTTGGGGCACTCTGGGAGTGGTGCGTGTGCGCAAAAAACGATTCACGTTGGTTTTGAATCGTTGGAGGTTATATTCGTTGGGAAAAACGACCTCGGGAAGGTCGTTTCATAAGGATGAAGTCCTCCAGATGAAAGAATTCTTAAATAATGAAGTTCGAGAAGTGCTAAGCTTAACCACATATGGATGCGCGGCAGTGGTTCGTCGTGTATTTCTGCTATTCGTCGCTCTGGTCGGAATTAAGAGGGCAAGGTCAGCCGAGCACCTTCCATGAAAATATCTGTAAAAGAGAGTCAAATCCCCAACCGGTCTTCGATGTTCTAGGCTGTCGAGGTTCTTCGTCAGCTCGTGGTCTGCGATCAGACGAATAGCCCTCCTTTCGATGGAATCCAGTAGCCGAAGAGTATGTTTGGGTGCAGAGCTCCAGACATGAGAGCAGTACTCTAGTGATTGTCGAATCTGGGCTTTGTATAGTGTCAAAAGTTGTTGAGGTGTGTACAACTTTATGGTTCGGAAGAGTACCCCAAGCTTCTGAGAAGCTATCTTGGCCATTTTGACGCCCAGCAAATTAATAGATGAAGCCAGTGGGATTGCGTGTCCGGCCATAATTATATCCGGTTCTGTAATGTTAACCTTTTTAGAGAAAACTGCTGCCTGTTTTTTTTTAGCGTTAAATTCGACTTGGTTACTGTCACCCCAAGCCAAAATTTCTTCCACGTCTTTGTTGGGGCGTGATACTTCATGCTGTCTGCGAAGATGTGCGTCGGCAGCCGATGTTTGCGCATTCAAAGAGAAAGATGAGATAAGTGCGCTATCGTCAGCAAAACTAAATATCGGATTTTTAGTTTTCACTAGAAGGTCGTTAATGTAGAGTAAGAAGAGAGTGGGAGATAATATGGACCCTTGCGGAACACGGATAGTAAAAGTGTCTGAGAGAAATCCGTCAATCGCCACTTGCAGAGAGCGATCCTTAAGGAAGCTAGACAACCATGCACAGAATCGACTGGGCTGCCATAGGATCGCAGTTTACTTAGAAGCCCCTCATGCCAAACACGACAGTTGATCTGGACTTCTGAAAACCATATTGATAATCGCTCATAATGTTGAAGCCTTTCAGGTACTTTAGAATATGTTGGTTAATAGCTTTCTCCATTACTTTTGATATAACTAAAAGCAACGCGACTGGTCGATAGTTGTTAGGCAGGGTTCTCTTACCTTTCTTTGGAATAGGCTGGACTTCCAGCAAGATAGAAATATTCCTTTTTTGTAGGATAAGTTGAAAAGTCTACAAAATAATGGTTTTAGTTCATCACCGCATCTCTTGAGAACTATAATAGGAATTTCGTCTGGAACAGTAGCTTTTTTGACGTCGAGTCCTTTCAGGTTTCGTTTGACGGGACGCTGACGGAAACGATTTCGGTCGTTTCGGATTGAACTGCAGGAATATCGGGTGGTGTTCTTCCCTGGAAATCTACAGTGGAATATGAAGAAAATAGTTCAGCCAGTAAATTTGCTTTGTCTCCGGCTGTGGATGCTATTGTACCATCGGGACGTGTTAGAGGTGGAATAGTTGATTTGGTGAAATTTTGGCTGACGGCCTTAGCGACTGACCAAAAGGACTTGGATCCGTTTGGACTGTCAAGAAGTTTGTTTTTGATCCTCGCGTTATGGGCTTTCTATTATTAGCTTACATTCGTTTCGAGCGGTAACAAAGATGGTACGATTCTCAGTGGTAGGGATTTTACGCCACTGTCGGTAAGCCAGATTTTTTGATCTGACAGCACACTCACCATCCTTACTAAACCAGGGCTTGCCGTTGGAAGGGCGTTTTTGGGAGGAGGGGATAAATGCTTCCATGCTCATTAGAATGACGTTGGAGACCTCCCCAGCACAGACGGATGGATCATCAGAAGAGAAGCATACGCTCATCCAAGGAAAAGTGCGAAAATGATCTTTCAGGTCGTCCACTTGGCCGATCGGTAATGCCATATCTTGCGAGGTTTAGGAGAATTAATTGGTAGTTCGCTTAGAGTTGAAATAAGTTTGTGATCGGAAGAACCTAACGGAGGCTGTACGGTGACTGTATATAGATCAGGATTTGACGTTAAGAAAAGATACAAAATACTAGCAAAATCTTCAGCTCGGTCTGGAATCCGCGTTGGTTCTTCTACGAGTTGAGTTAGACCAGAACTGATCGCGAAGGATTCGGCCTCGCGGTCTTGCTCATCGTCTGTATTTGAGTATTTAAGCCAGTTGACATTGTGGACGTTAAAGTCGCCAAAGATAGCAATCTCGGCATTTGGATGGCTGTTTTGCAAGAAGTCGATTGTATTGGCTAGTGATGAGAAAAGGTCTCTGTAATGGGTATCACTTGGAGGACGGTAAAGGCAGCAGATAAACTTGGTGATTTTCGGCGTTGATATTTTAAACCACATTACATCAAAGTCTTTCGGTTCAAGTGAAAGTTCTCGTTGGCAGCAGAGATCATCTCGAATAAAAATACATACGCCGAAGTTGCGTCGGAATCGGAAATGAAAATCGTATCCAGGGTATAAATAGCTGAGGGGGTTTGTTGACGATCTGACCTTTGTCTCGGCAGTGCGAGCATGTGAGGCTTGGAAGATTTTAAGTGCTGGTGGACTGAATTGATGTTCGTGTTAAGCCCTCTAATATTGCAGAAATCAATTTTGAAGTGGCTAGTTCTGGGTTGGTTAGCAACTGCAGGTGCCACACCATTTCTTCGTTGAGTGTTGTTAGATCCCACTAAATGGTCGGAAATGATTGTTGTTTGATGAACTTCGCTTGATGGGGTGCCAAGTCCAGCCCCCGCCCGGAGATCCGAATGGGGGGCGCGTTTACCTCCGGAGTATTTTGGGCCTGGAGCTTCCATCATGCTATTTTTGGGGAGGGTCCCACCCTGGTAACCGGAAACATCGGCACAGCGACGAAACGTCAACTCAATGAGCAAAAGTTAACTCGAGAAGCAAACTTCACGCCGCCTAAACCGATGCAATGGTATCTTACCGGGCGATGCCGGGTGGGCCAACATCTTCCATTTGCCCCAGTCAATGTCTTTATTTAATGAAGTTATTATTTAAGTAGAAATGCTATCTACTGAACAAAGAGTTTTTATAATACAATGTTATGGGGATGGTCAAGTTTCATACCGCTTCGTCATGGAAGAATTTACCGAGAAATTTGTAGGAATCCCAATAACTAGGATGGCAATCTGCAAGTTAATAAAAAAGTTCAAGAGAACTGGTTCGGTTTTGGACCTCAAAAAAATAGAAGAAATACGACCATGATGATGCTGCTACCGTCTTAGTTCTTCATTCTGTTGAAGAAAATCCTATGACGTCCCTTAGAAATCGTGTTACTCAGTTGGGAGTTGTGAAAAAATTTCAAATTCAGAAGATCCTTAAAGCAAATAAATTGTATCCGTATAAACCGCACTTTAATCAAAGATTGGAAGAGGGAGACGACGCGAAACGACTTGATTTTTGCCTGTGGATAGGAGACAAAATGTTAAGTGGAAATGTTGATTTTTATAAATGTATCATGTTTTCTGATGAAAGTACATTTTCAACAAATGGAACGTTGCAACCCAGCATGTTAGTTACTGGTCTTTAGAAAATCCCGAATTCAGAATTATGAGAAGGCAATATTTCACAAAAGTGAACGTGTGGTGTGCGATATCCATCCATGGCATTATAGGGCCATATTTTTTTGATAACACGTGCAATAGATTATCATATTTAGAAATGCTGGATACATTTTTCAATGATGAACTCGAAAATTTACCATTAAATTTTCGACAAAATATGTATTTTCAGCAAGATGGTTGTCCAGCCCATTTGGCTCGTGAGGTTAGAGAATGGCTTGACCGCAGATTTGGTCCAAGGTGGATTGGCAGGAATGGCCCAGTTTTGTGGCCCCCAAGGAGTCCCGACTTAACCTTGGCCGATATGTTTTTATGGGGCCGTTTAAAACAAATTATTTTTGCAACCGCAATACCAAATGATATTGAAGTGCTGAAGGGTAGAATTATCCAGGCTGTCCAATCGATATCTCAGAAAGAAATCTGAAATTCTTTCACTTATTTGAGAAAGCAATTAGAAAAATGTGTCGAGTATGGGATGGAGTTTTTGAATTATGAAATCGTTATCGTATTCTTTTCATGTTAATGAAAATGTTCGTATTATTATTATTATTATAATTACTTCACTAAATAAAGACATTGACAACAAGTATCACCTATTCATTATTCAAGTAGTATCTTTCAAAATAAAAAAGTTTCTTATGATGAATCGTATTTTCTAGACAAGCAACAACGTTTATTAAGAGTGACTTTTTTTCGTATCTTTCAATTTTTAGTCCATTTGTCCTCTTGTAAACCCCATCCGTGGACATACTGTATATACATTTCAAAATACGAAATAGTTTCCCCTCTCTTCAAAATCTGATTCAGGGCGTTCCTCTTAGGTATTATATAATATAAAAATATTTCAAATATGGCGACTGGGGTGTGTAGAGGTCAGGTCGTCATATCTATGACCGCGAGGCGACAGCTTATTGTTTATAAGTATATATAATTATATAATATTATATAATAATGTGGGAATATTCGGAGAAATTTAGAATTTTAATATTTACTTTTCAATTGTGCCACCTTGCGGCAAAATGCGGCTTAAAAATAATTTCCAGAATTTTCTCATAACCACTTTAATAATGAGATTTTCTCGCTGAACTTCTATGCCCAGCAATAACCGAGGTATGGCAGGTGGTCGGCCTTAATGAAACACATTGTATATAAAAAGTTAGATCTTCTTATAGACGGATTATGATATCACTTTCAAACTGTATAGATTCAAAAATTTTCTTATTATTCTCTTTTCTTTCAAATTTGTTGTCGGTACTTTAGCGTGAAGCGCCGCCGGAATTATATTTCGTGTGCTTCATTTTCGCTCTGAATTGAAACAACTATAACATCAATACTTGTACCGTAATTAGCCATCGACACATAGAAATAAGATTATAGAAAAATAAATTTTATTCATTTCACACTTTCCATTTGAAGGCACAATTGTTAGGAGCAGAAGCCAAGTGATTGAAGTAGCAAAAATATAATTTCTAATGCCACTGGATTAAGATAGTTTTTGCCACTTTTTTCTAATTATAGTAAATGCGATTAAATAAACAGGATTCGAAGGATGACTTCTTGCTTGCTTGATTAGTAGGTTAAAAGTACTTGAACTAAAATCTGTAATGACGCTTTGATAATTTGCGTTGAATCTGGATACCTCTTGATTTTTTATAGCACGTACCAAACAAAGAAATGTTACAAATTGCTGCTTTCAAAAAATAAGTAAATTTATTGAATTTTCTTGAATTTTTTTTGAATTTTGTCAATTACACATTCAAACCTAAAAATCCCTTAGCAGACAGCTGTCAAACATTAAATTATTTTTTTTATTCCTTCGTAATCCATTCAAAGGAACGAAGAATTTTATTATTTTAAAAACTAAAAATGTTTTAATATCGATTTTTCACTCATTCTAAAAATTATTATATATACATAAATTATAAAAGAAATATTATGAAAAAATTATTTGAAATGGCCATTTGAATGGATTGTCATCCATCATGTCCGGTTTATACATAATATTAAATATCACCCATGGCCAATGGCTAGACATTTTATGCGTTATTTTTACTTTATACTTATACTTATATAATTTTAAAAAGAGGGGTCCGACAATTATTTCCTAAAAATTATAAACCGTTTAATTTTTGGTTCTGTCATGAAACAACAAGATCTACTTTGTTACGGGTTTTGCTGGTTCTAGTCAAATTATTATTCTTTCTTCCAAAGGATCTAAAATGACATAATATTAAATTTATATAAAAGAAATTAACAGTATTGTGCTTTTTAATGTTAATTTACCAGAAAAGAAATTTTATCTAAATAATAAAACAAAATTAACGTAATACTTGAGGCTCTACACAATCGTTGTAATCTCTATTTCCCCAACTGGATTGATTACCTGGAAGCACTAAAATAGGCAACCAGTAAAACCGACGGGCGACTGCGTCATCGTTTCAAGGCATCTGTGACGCCATCTTTCGGTTTGGATTATTCCAAACTTTGGTTATCCGCGAACAAATAATGCTCTTCCGGATTCTTTCGAGATGGCTACGAACACAGTCTGTGACTCCTTTAGGCTAAAATCGGTTCTTTCAAATGTCCTTCGATCCAGTAAATTTTGATTTATAAATCTCTGCGTGTTAATTATTCTTGCTTTCAGAGAATTGTAATGTGCGTGTCCATGAATTAAATGCATATCAGTTCAGGTTTCAGGTGATGACTTTGACAAATTTTGTCAGGCTTACCTATTGGTATCCAAGACGACACGCCATTGTGGCTTTTAGTGTAGTAGTTTTCCAACTTATTTGAATACATTAATGGTAACAAATCGCTTTTTGAAAATGTTTTTAAACAAATGATAAAATTTCATTAAAATATACAGAGTTACTTAAAAGTTATAATCGAAAATGTAAATCTTCAGGTTTGGAGTCCGATATATTTGTTAGAATGAACATGAAAAAGATTATGTAATGAGCAACGAGCATTATTTTGCTGTACGCTAGTACTACTTAAACATTTAATTTTAGGTTCTATGCTGCCGAAGTGATATTAGCATTGCAATTTTTACATAGAAACGGTGTTGTTTATAGAGATTTAAAACTAGATAACATTCTGTTAGACGCAGAAGGTCATTGTAAACTTGCTGACTTTGGAATGTGCAAGGAAGGAATATTTGAGGGAGTGACGACTACTACTTTTTGTGGGACGCCAGATTATATTGCTCCAGAAATATTACAGGTGAGGTTATTTTTTATTGGTTTTTCAAAATAGTTAAATTTTAAAATCTGATACTTCAATAAGTAGTACCTATTGTGATTTTAGTAACTCACTGTATGGTGTACGCAATATTTTGTATAGAGATAGACAAAGATAGAGAACTTCCTAGTATGAATTGGCTTTGTGTCCTGAAGTTTATATCGACGGATAGAATGGACAATATCTAATACATCCTAATTATAAATGGTGATATAGCGATATTTATATTAAAGTTAAAATGGGTAATGGGAGTTGGTATTTACGCCTGAGTTGAAAAAGATGTGGGTGAAAAGCATTGGGCAGTTTGTGACTGAGGATGAGGTAGCCCTACAATCCCTTGTTATAATTTATATTTCTATTTATCAAAATTTTATAGATTGTAATTATATAAATAAAATCATTATCATTTTTCTTTGAATTATATTTGGATTCTTCTAACTAATACATAAACAAAACTCGTAGAGTCAAATCAAAAATTAATATCTCCTAAAACAGTTTTTCGTCTCAAATAACATAAACGACGGACTTTAGAATATCAAACAACTCATCTTTAAATCACCTTAAAAGCTTCTCCTTCCCAAATGTTAGGAGATATGTATATTGTGCACCTCAAAAAACAGCACAATACATAATATTTGTAAAATACCTCTTTGCATAGCACATTCATAAAACACTGGGTAACTATTTATTTTTAACAGAAGACACTACCGTTGTACTAAGGGACATCATTTAAAACGTAATCTACACATATTCTAAGAACTTTTTTAATATATTTTTCTAATCAATAAACATATACTACTAATAAGGAATCACACCCTGAAATATTAGCACGTCATTAACCCTTTATATAAGTTTAAAAGTCCCTAATAAAGTTTACAAACCAAGTTTGTTCGGGTTTGTTCGAAATATTCCGATAATAAGAAATACTGACAAATTAATGTTACTCAACATAATCCACCAAAAAGTAGGTAAAGTACGTAAACAAACCTTTAGTTTATGTTGTCGGTAGAGGATAACCTGATGTTTGAAAAGGAAGAGAAGCGGTGATCGTGCGTAGTGCTTACAATTATTTTTATGAATGGTTTGTTTAGGTTTGTTTAATATAAGTTTTCTGCTGGTTTTGCCCTTTGTCAAAGGATATTTAGTTTTGCACTCCTGGGTTCGTAACATCAGAGATTGGTGCGGGACACCAGATCCGGGAACTATATTTCGCCGGGCTGAAAACAATACTCTAGTCATTTTATGATGGACAAAGGTCCCCTACGTGCAAATGATGCGCACGGGACGAGAAGAAGAAGAAGTCTCTCAAAGTTATTGCTCATTAGTATATTACAATACAAGTTTTGAAAAGCATCATATTTCCGTTTTGGCTCGTGTCAGTCGCATCCTTGTTAGATAACTCATGCGGCAAGTTTCCTTAGAGGACAAGACTTTATAAAATTTGTATGCCAAAATTTTATATTGGTCATAGGTACTATCAAATCATTATTTTATCCAGTAGTCCTTGATAAATTTTCCATGTATATCATTTTGTCGCGAAAATTTAAAACTTTTTAAAAATTATACAATAAGAAGATGATTTTAATTTTAACTTCTCCTGAGTGGCGGGAAATTATAAAGCTTTAAATTAATATATATAATATTGTAAAATATATTCCAAGTAAACTTGACATGTGCAGTTTAGTTATTATTGGTTCTGCAACTAAATATGAATGCCTGATGTGACAGAGGAGAAATATGAATAAAAATATAATTCTTAGGGTGAAGTCATAGACGTTCGTAGTTGCTTTTACTTTGGTACTTACTTTTATTTGTAAAAGAAAATACTATACAAGAAAAAAATTCTAATTGTTATTTTAGTTTAGGGTATATATTCAATTTGAAAACTAAAAAAATTAAGTATAAATTAAATGTCGATTTATCAGGATGAAATCGTGGTAATGTCCCTATAATAAGCTAATTTTTTACCCGCATTATTTTCATCAAGACAGACTCGTGAAGACAATACATCACCAACCTTTAATGAACAAAAAAAAGGTATGTCTGGTTCGAGATTGTTTCTTATTTGACAAGTGTTCATATATACTCCCCTACATTCCTCAACGTAGGGGTATATGTGTATGTATATGAATCATGAAAACATTTAATTTGTTAAGTTTAATTTTAATACTTTTCATACTTTAAATTAAAAATGCGTCATATCCTTTATTTTCTTTTACATCAAAAAATCATTATTAAGGTCTATAAGTCTTAACATAAACAAGTCACGCAATAAATATACCATTTCATTTGAATTTTCAAGAAAACAAGATATGTTGGCATTGTGACTAGCGTCCCTTACCTTTCACTGTAAAAACTTAAACGCCGTGACTACAAATAAATAATATAAACTTCGCTTTCCTAATTGGTAATTAGTGTTACACCCTCTAGCGGCCAACCTAGCAACTTAAAAATTATTTCTAGCTATTTCTCTTGGTTGTTATGAAATATGAACTATAATATATTTATGTTTTTAGACGTTTAAAACATACTTGGACAACTTGAAATATTATTAACTGGTTTGAAAGGTGATACCTGACTAGGTATCACAATATGTCCTCCTTTAAGAAAACGTATTCTAGGGTTTGAATCTATCAGAATATTTAATAATTCTTCCCCTAGAAGAGCATCTAATATTCCCTGTCTGTTGCTGGTCCACAGCAGATGAAACCGTCTGTGGCTGGTCCACAACAGGTGAAATTTCATCAAAATGTGAACTAGTTGATTGCTCAGGAGTGTTCAGTGTATGTTGGGAACTTCCATACTTTTAAGGTGTATTCTGTTTCTACGGTAAACATCTCCATCTTTCGTTTGTACAATATAACTTTTTCGGTTATAATCTTCCTTCAATATTTTTCCCGGTATCCAATTTCTTATTGATTTTTGCATCATAACTGGTTAACTTGTTAACTCTTGAAGAGGTTTTTTATTTCTGTTGTGAAAACATCTTGCCTTAGTTTGGTTCTATGGTAAGCTTTCAAAAGTTTTCTTTGTATTAAAAAGAGGTTAATCTTCTTCATCACTAACTCAGCAGGTGAAGGTTCTTGTTTTGGAGTACTGTTATATCCCATGACTATAAGATATTGATGTTTATTAAGGAATTTTTCAGTCCCTTGATAATAATAATAATAATAATAATAACTAATGGCGTAGGGATGTGGCGACCCCACCGCCCGCTTTTCTATTCTTGTAATTGATAAGCGCAATCAGCCTTCGCATGGGGGGTCATATGACCACAGGTGAATTAGGTAACCCCGCGAACCCCAACTAAATTGTTACGTCAAGAAGACAAGTAGCCTCGAAATTGCCTCGGGTGTTGGGACTGCACCTGGTGGGGGGATGGTACAGGACCTAGAAAAGATTGGTGAAGCAAATTGCGCCACGGCTCCTTAAATGGAAACCAAAAGGCCGCAACTCACAATCGATAATACGATGGATCTTCTGCAAGAGGATCCCGCGCCATGCCAGAATGATGGTATGCGTATGCGCTGGTCAAAACCGCTTCTCGTGGATCTCATGAGCGCATACTTCCGTGTTACTGATTTGGGCTGGATACCTTGGGAGACTTAAAAATATATGGCTTTCAATGCATCCGGAGCAGACCAATCTTGCCAGCCAACAGCTTAGGGTGGAAGAGCTGACAAGAGTAAGGGCATCTCACTGTCCTTGGGAAGAGAAATCTTCCCTAAAGGCGGATGAATCATTAACTGATCAACGGCATGGGATACAGAAGGCAACGGGGAACCACTGTATTAAAGGCCAATAAGGGCACCCCTAGTAGAAAACCAACATGGCAGTCAATACTAAAATCAATTCCGGAGTAATTCCCCCAATCGGATCTCCGGGGGGGAAAGTGCTGATTTCCATGCATAAAGCAACAGATGGAGGGAAAGAATTAAGAATGAAACCTGGCAACGTGAAGATTGCTACCTGGAACGTGAGAAGCATGTTCATGGCAGGTAAGACACACAACGCGATAAAGGAAATGAGAAGATTGAAGATCGATATCTTGGGGGTGAGTGAAATGCGTTGGCGGGGGTGTGGAGAATGCGACATTGATGAATATAAGATACACTATGCTGGAAATGAGAATGTCAACCACTACAACGGTGTTGCAGTCATCATGACAAAACAAATGGCAAGGTCAGTTGTCGCTTCTGTACCGGTTTCTGACAGAGTCATTTTATTACAACTCAGTTCGAGGGCAATTAATACCAACATAATACAAGTTTATGCACCAACATCCACTAGTAGTGACGATGAAATCGAAAGCTTCTACAGAGATATTGATAACGCTCTACGACTGGTAAAAAAAGCTGATAACACCATAATTTTGGGAGATTTCAACGCCAAAATTGGAACCGGACAATATCAGAGTATAGTGGGAAGCTATGGGTTAGGCTCTAGGAATGAGCGGGGCGATCGACTCATTCAATTCTGCCAGGAGAATGACCTCATTGTATCGAACACCTTCTTCAAGTTACATCCAAGGAGACTATATACATGGCAGTCAGGAGCGGAGACGGAAGGCAGCATTGTGAGGAACCAAATCGATTTTATCCTGGTTAAACAACGATACAGAAATAGCGTAAGATCTGCTAAAACATACCCGGGCGCAGACATTGGGTCTGATCACAACCCCGTGGTAGCGACAATCCACATACGGCTCAAGAAAATCTTGAAAAAAAACCGTCAAAACAACATTGACCTAACATTATTGAATGAAGAATCTACCAAAGATTTGGTCCGCACTCAAGTAAATGAATATCTGATAACAGAACATCCTAACGAACAAATAGACACAGATGCCCAATGGAGGAAAATGGAAACATCGATAAGGGAAATCTGCTGCAAAAACCTGAAGGGGAAAGCCCAATTCAAAAAGAAATCCTGGATGACGAACGAAATATTAGGATTGATGGAAGAGCGCAGAATTCTTAAGAGCAACAAACAGGCGTACAAAAGTATCCAGAGAGAGATAAGGCAGAAAATCCGAGACGCGAAAACAACACACCTGACCAACGAGTGTAATGAAATAGAAGCTCTGGAAGCTGCACATGACTCCTTCAACATGCATAAAAGAGTCAAAGAGGCTACAGGTAAATTCAGAACAAGCAGAGGATCGGGTATACTCTACGACGAAAATGGAAAGATGATTCAACGAAAAGAAGAAAAATTAAAGGAGTGGGAGAAGTACATCAGAGATCTATTTGAAGATGATAGACCAATAAATCCACCGGAATTAACAAAGTATGAAGGACCTCTAATTACACTTACTGAAGTGGAATATGCCATAAAACGTTCCAAAAACCGTAAAGCAGTAGGACCTGACGAGATCCCCAGCGAAATATACATATTAATCGATGACACTGAAGCATTAAAAGTGATAACAGAATTTTTCAATAAAATATACATCAGTGGAAAGTTGCCAAACGACTGGCTTAGATCCATATTTGTAACCTTGCCTAAGAAAACAACGGCTAAGACGTGTGCTGATTACAGAACAATCAGCTTAATGAATCACTTACTAAAAATATTTCTCAAAATTATTCATGGCAGGATCTATTCCAAGTGCGAGGAATACTTAAGCGAATCGCAATTTGGGTTCCGCAATGGCTTCGGCACAAGGGAGGCTCTGTTTGGGATCAATGTGCTGGCTCAAAGAAGTCGTGATATGTCAGTTGATGTCTATGCATGCTTCATAGACTTCCAGAAGGCATTCGACAGGGTCAAACATGATGTATTGATAGAGACTTTAGAACATGTAGGACTGGACGGAAGGGATGTTAGGATAATTGAGAGTTTATATTGGAACCAAACTTCGGTGATTCGAATAGATGGCGATGATACACCAGAAGTAAAGATCAAACGGGGGGTAAGGCAAGGTTGCATCCTGTCGCCCTTACTCTTTAATGTATATTCTGAAAGAATATTTAAGGAAGCACTAAATGATATACAGGCCGGCATTATTATAAATGGAGAACTCATAAACAACCTCCGCTACGCTGATGATACGGTACTGTTGGCCTCCAGTCGGGAAGATTTGCAGCGTATAATGGATGCAGTCATCGAAAAATGCGCGGTGGCCGGACTCGGGTTAAATGTAAAAAAGACCAAAGTATTGGTAATTAGCAGGCAACCTAATATCATAGCTAACATAACGGTTGAGGGTGAACTGTTGAAGCAAGTAAACCAAATGAAGTATCTAGGCAGCATAATAACTAACAGCGCGGATAGTCAAACTGAGGTGAAATCGAGGATTGAGCAGGCTCGAGCAGCATTTGTAAGCATGAGTAGGGTCTTGTGCTGTAGAGATCTGAAGTTAACTCTGAGAATCCGACTCCTCAGATGTTGTGTCTTCTCCACCCTGCTGTACGGCATGGAAGCCTGGACTATAAACAAGTACGAAGAAAGACGACTTGAAGCCTTTGAGATGTGGGCCTACAGGAGAGTGTTAAGAGTTTCATGGACGGAAAAAGTATCCAACTTGGTAATACTCCAACGACTAAATAAACCCACTGAAATTCTTAACACCATCAAAGGGAGGAAACTGCAGTATTTCGGACATGTTATGAGAGGCGAAAAATATCGATTACTACAGAACATCATGCAGGGAAAAATTTCTGGTAAAAGGAAGCCGGGTCGCAGAAAGGGGTCATGGCTCAAGAATCTGCGGGACTGGTATGAACTCAACTCAAGCTCTCTGTTCAGACTTGCCGTCGACAGAGTAAGGATAGCCTTGTTGGTGACCAACGTTCTGAAAGGACATGGTACTTGAGAAGAAGAAGAAATGCATCCGGAAATATGTATTAGTGGTAATAGACTTGCAACACAAGTGAGATCAACTCTCCGTAGAAAAGCTTTATCACTACATAAAACTACAAAATATTAAACTTACCATTCCAGCTGAGCAGAATCCATTAGTTGAAATAGAAGAGGCTGAGCAGCAGGCAGAACTCCAGAGTGTCGAAGAGCAGATAGTACCTGATACAGAAGAGGCAAAGCTTAAAAAGGCTGCACATGACATCCTAAATGAACTGGTGATGCGATATAATGGAGTGGCACCTGAGGCCAGACCAAAATTGCCTAAACATAAATAGGGGAGGAGCGCTCACCTAAGCCAAAACGTATTTTTTCGTGACTTATAGTATTCAGAGGAACTTAATAATTAATTTGAGCAAAGAATATCTATTGTTTTAGCATTAAATAAAGAAATATTGACCAAAATAAATGTCATTTTTTTTTTAAGAACAAAAAATGTAATTAGTGCTTTGAGCGCAATTACCCACACTAGTGGAGTAATAGCGATCATGAGTTTTGAGGTTGTTACTTAATAGAAATTAAAGTTATACAGTTACTAATATTGAAATATTTATTTCACAAACGAACAAAAACTTAAGCCATAACTAAAAACTAAGAACGAAAAATAAAATGCTCTTCATCGGCAGTTTTCACATATATAACTTTTGGCTTTATTAACTCCGCTACACTCTGCATGCACCCATCTTCCGCAGATTACGCACCGGAACCACAATTCTCGATCTCGACCAAATTCGCCACAAAGGAAGCAAACACTATTGTTAGTATCTTGCATATCTCCTATGTCGTCAGGTTCACTGTCACCAGTAATTCCGGTCATGCTAACATCTGAATCTTCACTATAACTGTCATCAAATTTAACTTTTTTTGTTACTTTGCGTACCTTCTCCTCTTTAATCTTATCGTGCTTCGACTTTTCCAGTTTTTCTTTCTTTTTTTTTATCTTTTTCTTCCAAAATGTCCTTCATTGGTGTTGACGTTATTATTTCAGATTTCTGTTTCTTTCTAACAACTTGTCTTTTGTTTACCTTGGAGATGGTTGCAGAAACTGTAGGAAGAGGAGAGATATCTTGTAGCGATGTTTCAAGGGCTTGAAGTTTAGAAGTTTCTTCGCTATTTTTGCTATTCGAAGATTTTCCGTTAATACTAGGATCCTTCGTTACTCTATTTACAGAATGGGAAAGTGTACCCGTGCTACTAGTAGAATCAATAAACTCTGGAAAATCATCATTGAATATGTCGGGGTTTAGAGGATATATCCCGGCGGAACTAAATCCCTTAATCCCCTTTTCAATCGACGCAACTTTTCCGTAGGCCTTGTTGAATAATTCAACAATCTCATAATTTGTAATTCTTTCTAAGGGATGTGACTTCATAAACAAATCGCATTCACGATCGTAAGCCGATGCGAAGTATGCGGAGGGATGGAAAGTAAGACTATTCCATTTTCTCGGCAGAAGTTGTAGCAATCAAGAGAGATATGGCTGGTGTGGTTATCGGCGACCAAAAGAACGGGATTTTCCTTTGTAGCTTTTGAATGTTTTGTAAAATGTTTCAACCACTCACAAAACAATTCCTCTGTGATCCAACCTGATTTTGAGCATTTGAATATTGATCCCGGAGGTCCATTTTTTTGTAGTTGCAGAGTCATCCTTTTCCGTGCGAATATAAACATGGGAGGAATAAAAGCTCCAGATGCATTAAAGGCACAGCAAACGGTTGTGGTTTGGCCGCGTTCTCCACTACCTGTTTTTGGCCTTTGGGTGCTAGTATTCGGATTGGCTTGTGCACTGTACTAATCCCTGTCTCATCCATATTATAAATAGATAAAGGATCAAACTTGTACCGCTCCATGACAGCTTCTAAATTTTGAAAAAATGTTGTCACGTTCTCTTTGGAAAATCCTTTAACCCTGTTAAGGCTGGTTGCCTCTGGCTTTCTAAGGCTAATTTCTGGATTTCTTTTTAAAAACCTATGTAGCCAATCATTCCCGGCTAATTGAGTGGCTTCATTAAACATATTTTTTATGTTATTTGCTCTGGCAAATTGAAACGCAACCCTTCTGAGTTGAACAGCAGTGAGCCCGTAAAATTGATTTGATAATTTTAAAACATGGCTCTTAATCAACTGTTCTTCTTCGCTAGAAAACGTGGACTTTCTTCCTAATCGAGGGTCATAATAAGCATCTTTCAGTCTATCTCGAAGAGAACTATATGGCACTTTAAAAGCACGTGTCACTTCCCTAATTTTTCTCCCGGATCTCACAGCTTCTATGGCAGCCAACATAGCTTCTGGCGTCCATTGTGCTTTAGTGGTTGTCCTTGTTCTGTTACGAACCATCTAAAACCAAAATGGTTACGAATTATTAATAATACCTAATTATAAAGTTAACAGTTAGATATACGTTGGGGCAATGGCGCTCAGTAATGGACGCAATTGCCCCAAACTTACATTTGTAACAAAAATGGCGACATACTTTTTTGTAGGTTGGAATAAATAAACGGTGTTCACACTAAACTACGCCCAAAACACACCACATCGATTTAATAAATGATACAATATCCTACAATATTATTATTACAACTTACCTCAAGTTATTTAAAACACCAATATTAGATTAAAATCACGAAATATGCGTTTATTATCAGGACCGCTAACAAACGCAAAGTATCAAGGCGGAAATGGCGGCGATTAGTTCGGAGGGCTATCGAGAGGGAATGACGTCAAGCAGAACATAGTAAATTCGACTGGGTTAGATAGAAATGGGGTGAGCGTCATTCCCCACTGAGCGCCATTCCCACCAGCTCCCCTACACAGCACAGATCTATAATCAAGACGATAAATGCACTAGCTCTAAACTTATTCAATACATCTAAGTCCCTAGCTGATACTCAACTCATTGTTTATTGCGCTGCAATGTTGCATGTCGCTTTCTGAACCTCGTCCTTAGGAAAACGCCTTGGAAACAAAATAAACATCTTTTCGAAAGCAGATAGGACAACTCACCACTTTCTTAAATTCTAATAACCCTAGTGACAGGATAAAGATAAAAGTGAGGGATATAGCCAAACGAATTCGAATTAACTCAGTCTGCTCAGTATTGCCAAAAAATTCTCTCTCATCTAGAAATATTAAAACAGGCGGTCAAAGCGCTGGGATGTCGACTAAAAAGATATCGTATAAGATCTAGCAGATACCAAGAAAACATCCAATTTAGTACTAATCAAAGACAGTTCTACAGGAACTTAGAACGCAGTGGAAAAGTGCAGGCTGAGGAACTTCCTAGTTCAAAAGATATGAAAGCATTCTGGTCAAACATTTGGTCTCGGCCAGTGGAGCACGATGGGTCTACTCAATGGATTCAAGAGGAGAGAGAACGGTTACTGAACAAAAATGAAATGATTCATAACCCCCTTAGCGAGGAAGATATCCAAAGAGTTATTAAAATTGGGTAGCTCCAGGAGTAGACAAAATTCAAAATTACTGGTGGGAATATATTACGCCCTATCACAGAACCCTTGCAAAGCAGTTGAGGACTGTTATCAGAACCCTGATAAAATCCCAGCTTTCTCTACTCTTGGCATAACAACAATGATCTTTAAATCGGGTGATCCAAAAAATCCAAAAAATTATACACCAATCACGTGAATCACGTATCATCATCTATTTTGACTTCTGTGTTCACAACAAAGATCAATGGTCATTTGGAAGCAAATAAGATGTTGGCTTGGGAGCAAAATGGGTGCAAGCAGGGCGCCAAGTGCTGTAAAGAGCTACTTCTAATAGACAATGTCTTGACAAGATAGGCTAGGACAACAAATAGGAATATGGCTATAGCATGGATTGACTACAAGAAGGCTTTCGACTCGGTACCGCACTCCTGGTTGATCGAAACTCTGAAAATCCACAGAATTGATTTGCAGACAGTAAGACTTCTTGAACACATAATGAAGTCGTGGATAACTTTGATCACGGCAGGGGGCGATGCTCGGGGGTCGGTTGACGTGGAAGTCCATATAGAGCGAGGAATATATCAAGGGGACAGCTTGAGTCCTCTCTGGTTCTGAAAAGAAAATCATCTTTTTAGCGGTTACAGCTAGAAAGCTGAAATTTTGACAATGGTTTTACAAGACCATCGAAATTTTATAATTTCGAACGGTATATTTCTAAGGGAGATCAATTATTGCAAAAATCTTTCTTTAAATGATTGATATGTTTTGCTAATGGAGGATCGAATTTTCTATCTAAGTAATGATATTAAGTGTTCTTATATCTATCTTCAATATTTTCGGACTTATAGCGAAATTTAAAACTTATCTTAAAAAAATATATTTTTTCGTAGTAGGCTGTGGAATGGATTCATAGAAACAAAATAATGAAAAATCCTTTTGACGTTATGTCTGTGTTACTGCAATAAAAATTAACTAATTCACATTATTCCCCCTATCTATGGGGTAGGATTAAAGAAATAGTATACAAGACACCAGTCACAACAAGAAAAGATTTAGAAAATCGACTAAGAACAGCTCTGGGGTCTCCAGAAGGGGAAGAAATGAAAAAGGTGACAAATGAACATGTTATCACCACAATTCATGAATGTTTAAGAGCCAACAATTTAGTTATTAATTATTTTATTGGTGTTGATGCGTAATTTTAATTTTGTTTATTTGTTTATTAATAAATTGCTCATTTGTTAACTATTTTTTTTATAGCAACACAGACGTAACGTCAAATGGTTTTTCATTATTTTGTTTTTGAATCCATTCCACAGCCAACTACCAAAAAATATATTTTTATAATATAATTTTTTAATTTCGCTATAAGTCCGAAAATATTGAAGATAGGTATAGGAACACTTATATCATTAGATAGAAAATTCGATGCTCCATAAGCAATACATATCAAATCCCATTTAAAAAAAGAAGATTTTTGCAATAATTCATCTCCCTCAGAAATATTGTTATGGAGACGCCCTGTATAAAACTAATTAAATACTATTCGAAATAATAAAATTTTGATGGACTTGTGAAAATATTGTCAAAATTTCAGCTTTCTAGCTGTAACCGCTAAAAAGATATGATTTTCTTTTCAGGTCCCGATACGGCGTTAAAAAATCGAGATTATTTATAATTCAAAAACTCTTAAAGATGATGATATTATACAGAAAACAGTTCTAGATTTTTACCTAGATTCTAAAAAAAATATAATATATAGGGTAATTCATTTAAAATCCCGAAGTTGCTACCACTTTCGGTATGATCCGGCAACAGCGCATCACCCAAAATATTTTAGAAACGTAGAAAACCATCTCTTATAGCTACAACCAAATTTTCAAAATAAAATCTCATTCAGTTCTCGAGATACTTCTAATAGGCCACTTTACTTGGTGCACCCTGTATAAGTGTGCAATTATTGTAGCAAAGAGAGGCAAAAGAATAATCACAGACAACCTAGAGCTTATGGATGTAACATTAATATCCAACTTGCCTGAAATGAAACTTACAAATACCTTGGTATTCAACAGGGGCTTAATATCGATGAGCAGGAAAGTAAGGAAGTCACTATAACGAGCTCCTAAGGAGAATAAAAATTATACTCAAAACTAACCTGTACTCCAAAAATAAGATATACGCGCTTAACTCGTGGGCAATCCCTGTGATTGGATATACACAGAATGAAAGGGAGCCCCTAATCAATATGGAATGGTTATTTGAAGATCAGTTAAAAAACCTCAACCAGTACCTTCAAAGCGTCCAATCCCCTGTCCACCAGGCGCTTCCGCTACAATTGTCTCCCCTCAGTGCTATAAGCTATGAACCTAGAACAATGAGTAGGATAAAATCGTTTAAAAGTAAATGCAAGGGCAAGGAACTCCACGGCAGGTATTTTGCCAGTCTACACCAGGAAGATGTGAATAAAAAAGCATCATTAACCGTACTTACCGCTGGTTACCTCTTTCCAGAATCTGAGGGATTTCTATATGCAAACCAGGACCAGGTGGTGCCCACCCGGACTTACCGCAGACATATTTTGGAAGAGCAACTTCCAACCACAAAATGCCGACTATGCGATAAAAGCGAGGCATCCATTCAGCACCTTCTCTCAGCGTGTAGCTACCTTGCTCCAAATTGGTACCTGGATCGACACAACAATTTTGCCAAAGTTATACATCAAGGGTTATGCTTGAAATATAAACTTATTTCAGACCCTACAGAACTATAATTACTTACCTGGACATGTTCTAGAAAATCAAGTAGTTAAAATATACTGGGACTTAATAATTACTGACCGTACAGTAGAGCATAACCAACCCGACATCGTTGTATGGCATAAAAGATGGCGAACAGTATAAATAATTGATGTTGCAATTCCCTTGGACGAAAACAAGATCCTACACGAAGAAAATATCAAAATATGAAAACTTGGCTATGGAAATAAAAAGGATCTGGAAAAAGTTGAAATTATCCCTATAGTGATTTCGGAAAATGGCCTAGTTTACAAACAATTTAGGAAGGTTGGGTCTCCAAACATCAGACATCCTTATCCTTCAAAAGTGTACCATTCTCGGCTCCATAGGTATAAATCGCAAGGCTCTATCCAAGTAGCTAATACTAATGCCTCGGTCCTTTTTCGGCTCGGCAATCTATACCGGCATACGTGAAAAAAAAATTAAAATAAATAATAATAATAAACAATCTTTATTTCAAAAGTATGTTAACAACATAAAATGAAATAATGTCAATATAAAAATAGCGAAATTAGTCAAAATCATACAGGTTAGAAATCTAAAAACCTTTAACCTTCCAAATATTCGGTTACATTGTATGGTTTGTTCGGGTTTGTTCGTTTGTGTATCTACTAACATATTAAAAAAAAATTTCTTTATACACTTAATATTGTCATGCATTTTTATTTGCGCTGGTAGATAATTAAAAAAAAACTTTATACAGTTATAATAAGCCCCTTTTTCAGTTACGGTTAGTCTATGTTTTGAATAGTTATAGTTTAAATGCCTAGATAAATACATATTACGTGGAGCACTGTCCCTTAATAACCCTTTGTTTTTGAGAAAAAAACAATATACATTCTTGAATAAAAATAGCAGTTATTGTTAACAACAGTTTATTTTCCCTAAATTTGCCTCTACATGATTCCCGAAAATTTAATCCCAACAGTATTCTTAATGCCCTTTTTTGGCATACAAACAACACTCTCTATATCCTTACAACCTCCATATAGAACTATACCATATCTGATATGTGTTTCAAAATTTGAGTGATATATAACTTTGTTGGTTTGTAAGTCTGTATATTTCGCTAAGATGCGGAAGCTATAACATATAGTGTTTAATTTTTTTCGGACATATTCAACATAGTTTTTCCACACTAACATATCGTACAGAACAATCCCCAAACACTTGTTAAGAGAATTGTCATTGATTACAATTGTTTGTAGTTGTTCGACCCGTGACCTATTGGTTTTAAAAATTACAATGTTGGTTTTATCACTATTTAAGATTAATTTGTTTCTGCCATACCAACTGCCTGCATCCGTCATTATGTTTATAGTTTTTTCTACAACATGAATGATATTGTCGTCATTAATCACTATATTTGTAAGCTGCTTGCTATCTCTGTGATATTGTTTAAGTATATGATAAAGATAATCGGTCCTAAAACACTGCCCTGTAGTACGCCAAGTTCGACCGATACTTCATCGGATAAGTATACTTTATTGTCCTGTCTTATTAAAACTTGTTGTGTTCTCTTTGAAAGGTAACATTTAAATAAATTTAAAGACGTTCTCTGACTCCATAAGAATTTAGTTTTTCAAAAAGTATGTTAAAGTTAAGTGTATCGTATGCTTTGGATAGATCCAGAAACAGACCCAAAGCTTGCCTCTAAAGTATCTAAAATATAGTGTATAAATTGGAATACCGTAGTTTGTGTAGACTTGCCCTTTACATACCCATGCTGTTGATCACGTAATAAACTATTCGAAATAAAAAAACTCCATCAAACGTTCAGATATTATACTTTCAAACAATTTAGAAAATGGCGAAAGCAAGCTAATTGGTCTGTAGTTATCCATTACTGATTCATCACCTTTTTTGAGGACTGGTACAACATGTGCTATTTTAAGACCATCTGGGAAAATGCCAAACTTAAAGAGTTATTCAGAATATAGGAAATCGGTTTTTACATTCTTTTATCTCACGATTATCAAGCTTATTCTAGACTTATTGAAATTACTGTTTGGTACTTTTTGCACTGGAAAACATTAATTGATTTTACTTTGAAAAATATTCATAATCTCACACCACTATTCTACTGAATAAGCATGTAGTACAAAAACTGTGATATACAGCTTGTAACAGATAGTACATTTTTAAATTTTAATTTATTTTTTTTTCTAAAAATTCTTTTTTCAATTAGGACATTTTTTCTTTCCTTATACTTAAGGTTAATTTTTGTGCTCTATGATCCGAGATACAAGAATGTAAAACTTGGGAAGCCCTCCCATCCCTAAAATTTGTTAGTATGTTATCGATACAACTTTTACTGGTCATACTAAGTCGAGTGTAATCTGTCACAGTATGACTTACATTAAAAGAATTAATTAGCGTGATTAGGTAGCATATTTACCACTTAACTTAAAATCGACATTAAAATCTCCCGCTATAACCAAATGACTTTTATTTCCACACAATAACAAAGGTTGTTCCATTTTATTTAGAAAGAGTCCAAAGTCCCCATTTGGTGGTCGGTAGAGCGATAGATATGTACTTGGCCAAGAAAAACGCGTTTTTAAAAACAGTTTGTTTTATTCAATACAGAGTATAGCAACCGGACAAGTAAAAATCTAACGTAAATCTTACAACTACTTATATTTATATCCTCGCATCAGCGTGGGATAAAGAGGGGGATAGCGTGCCTTAGTCAGCAGGTTACCAAGACGTAACACCTCCCCTATTAGATGGGCATATAAACTTGATTAAGTTTCTATGGCCTAAAAATTAGAATTTTCGTCATGATTTGAAATTAAATGATAATATTTCCACTCGTTTGAGTTTGATTTTTCTTAGTGCAAAACACAGGCCGTAGATACTTAAATAAAAAGTATGAAATAATTAATATAATAATAAAATAAAGTAAAACAGTCCAAAAACTGGTCCTATTATAATAAACTGGATTTTCTAGCATCCTTAAATTTTCTTTTTGTTGATTAGTTACTTCTTTTTGCAGAGTACCCAATTTATTAAGGTTTACGTTATTTAAGCTTAATGATTCTAGCTTATGGTATACAAGGTTTTGTGTAAAGTTAATCTTAATACTAGGCAATGGAATATTATAAAAATTATTCTTAAAATTACGGTACGACTTTACAATGATACCATCGATTTTTAAACTACACGGAAAATTTATTTCGGCTAAGTATGTGCCGTTTAAAATAATATTTTCTTTATCACTCCCGCACTGTTGTATTGCCGTAAGATCTTTATGGGTAATTATGATCCACTTTCCTTCATCTACTTGCACGTTATTTATTTTCACTGGAATCAGGTTACAATTTTGTAATGTTATGTTGGTATGTTAATAACTGTATTTCACATGGAAAATCTTTATAAAAGTTTTCAGTGTGTATATGTTTACATAAATATGCATTATCGAAAACTTTATTACATTGCAAGTTAGAGTAGCCAAAATTGTTTTCATTTATTATTAAATATTTGAAATTCGGAATAATCATTTTGAAATGGTCTCCAGCTGGAGTTGGTAGAGGAAATAAATGAAATAAATTGTAATTTTCTTTTTCTACTAAGGGTACTTCGATTGTGAATACTATATCGTTATTTTTTACATAGCTCTTAATCTCTAGTATATTTTCAAAAATCAAAATATTTTCAGGAGTTGCTTGAAACGGCAATTTTTCTGATAATAATTTATTACCAATTAATACAAGTTCCTCAAGGAGGTCTGCCGGGTTTACAATACTATTATGAAAATTGTTAAGTTTAGCGAATGATATAGCTACTTCTATTTGGTCTAGAATATCATAGATATTTTGATACATCATAGAAATTTGAGTAAAAACCATTTGTATTCTGAAATACACACTTTCAGTAGCCGTTTCGATTTTTATGCAATTAATAGTTTCGATTACTGTGTTAATACGTTCATTTAATTTTTGTTGATTATGTGAAATATTTTGTGCAATTTCTTCGAAGTTGTTGATTGTCTTGTATAGGAAGGATAATTGTTTGTCCATGAAGTGCTTAATATTATTTTGATTCTTTTTAAGAGTATCGATTTCCGCGTCATAGCGTTTAGCGTCTTCTTGATCTAAGTTTCCGGTGAGGCTTTTAATAATGCTACCTAATCCATCGATAAGTCCGCGTTTTTGTCTTTTTAATGAATTTTCGGGTAAGAGTTGGTTAATTTGGGTCACGATTTTATTGAGATATAGGAATTAAAGTAGTCGCGACTATAGCCAGTATTATTAGTTAAACTGCGCTTAAGAGTTTTATATTGAGCGGTTAGGATGTTGAATTCTTTGATAATATTTGTTGTGTTAAATATTTGAATAAAAGTCCAATGATTGACAACTTTTTGGGCGTTACCCAATTTGTATGGTAGTATTCCTGGATTTTGACTTAAGTCGTTATATTGGGGGAGTTTTGGGTATCTCCTGTTGCGCAGGCGTATCTGTAACAAGAGGTTGTTTGAGTTCTTTTATGTGAATCGTCTCGACTTTTCTAGGTGTTTTAATACTCTGAATTTTACACGGTTATGTTCTAGTAATTCAATTATTTTAAAGGGTCCTTTAAATTTTGGTTTATTTTTTGAAGAGCGTTCGGCTTGTTCTTTATAAACTTTTTGGTTAGTTTTGAATTGGAATTGGTCGTTGCCTTTCGTATTTATTTTAGTTAACATTTGATCTTTTTGTTTATTCGTTTTCCCTATTATATTTTCATATAAGGTGTCGACTTTATTTTTATGAGATGAAACATAGTCAGAGTAAAAGGTGGTAGAAATTAAATCTAAAGGGTCGCGAGAGTTTGTATGTCCTAGAATGAGTTCGTGGGGTGAGAATTTGGTTACAGTGTGTATTGAACTGTTATATGCTATTATGGCGTAAGGCATTAACTCGGGTATAGGTTTTTGTGAGTCTCGTTCTCGTAAAAGCCGGAGGTGCTCGATAATTGTCGAATGAAATCTTTCGATTGGAGAATTCGATTCATGGTGACCCGGGGTTATAAAGTGTACATTTATTTTTTGGATTTTTAATAGTTCTTTGAGTAATTCATTATTGAACTCACTTCCGTTATCAGTTAGAATTGATTCGGGACAGCCGAAAAAGGAAAAGAATTGTACTAGCTTATCGCAGACTGATTTAGCATTTTTGTCGTATGCGAAAGCTTGACCGAATTTTGAAAATTTATCTATTATAGTAAGAAAATTTTGATTTTCGAATATGAAAGTGTCCATATGGAGAATTTGGAAGGGTTTAGCCGGTGTTTCGGTTCTAACTAGCGGGACATAAGTTTTCAGTCTACTGTATTTTTGTGTTTGACACGTGACACAGTCATTAATATATTGCGTTACATCATCTTTCATTTTTAGCCAATAATAATTTAATTTTAATCTGTCATAAGTTTCGCTTATTCCGCGGTGGTTGGTTTTAGATTCGTTTTGATGTTTTATTAAAAGGAGTTATTCATCTTTTTCCGCAATATTATGGACTAATTTGGTGCATCTTATTATTTTAGGGCGTTTAAAGTGATTTATGTATACATTTGAAAATGTCGACATTAAGTCTTCATTAAAGAAATAAACATACACCGTTTTGTCATCATGAGGTAGGTAATCGCGAATAAATTCGAATATTATACTTGGGTTATCCGATATTTCGCATTTATTTATTGCGTGTTTTTCAAAATATTCAAATGAAACTTTTATTTTCACGTGAGGGTTCTTTTTCAACAGAAATTGATAAGGTTTGTTATTAATTATCTCATCAAGAGTGGACATATAAGATTCCGTTTCATTATTCACATTACTGTGAACAGTATTATTAGAGTCAGCAGGTTTTATTACGATATCTGATATTATTTTAACTCGCGGTGTTTTATTATCTGCGGGAAGAGTTTTCTCGTGAGAACTTGAAGATTGTTGAATTGGATTTTCTGCTAAATTTCGCATATATTCTAATATATCATTATTTGCGTGTCCAGGATTATTGTTAATTGATTCGTTTTCATACAAATTAAGTTGGATTCGCGAAAGCGCGTCCGCGACTTTATTTTGTGTTCCTTTTCGGTGTCTAATTTCATAGTCATACTCTTCTAGACGTAATCGCCATCTGACCAATTTTGAATTTGGCTCCTTGAGATTAAACAGCCATACGAGTGGGCGATGGTCAGTGTAAATAATAAATTTACGACCGAAAATATATGGGCGAAATATTTTACAGGCATATACTATTGATAGCAGTTCCTTTTCGATGGTAGAGTATCTTGTTTCGGATTCGTTTAAAGTACGACTTATATAGGCTATGGGTTTATCATTAGGAATCGTTCCTTGGCTGATTACTGCTCCGATCGCGAAATTGCTAGCGTCTGTGGTTACTATAAAGGATTTCGAAAAATCAGGGTACTGCAGAATCGGTGCATTACTTAATAATTCCTTACAATGTTCGAAAGCCTGAATAAAATGAGGGGTATGTATGTTGAACTTTGGCGTCCTTTTTAAGACATATTGTCATAGGTTTAGTGACTTTTGCGAAGTCTTTAACAAATCGTCTGTAATAACCGACTAGGCCTAAAAAGGATTTTATATCTTTTTGGTTTTTTGGCAGGGGGAAGTTTTTCACTGCGGATATTTTATCTGGGTTAGGTTTTATACCATCTTTTGTCACAATGTGACCTAAATATTGTACTTCTGGTCGCAAAAATTCAGACTTGTCTAACTGTATTTTAAATTTAGCTTCGCGCAACCGCGTGAATATTTTTCGAAGTTTTTCCATATGTTCTTGAATACTACTACTACAAATAATTATGTCGTCTAGATAAACGAAGCATGTTTCGTTCTGTAGCCCACGGAGTACGTTATTCATGACTCGCTGGAACGTTGCGGGGGCATTCTTAAGCCCAAAAGGCATACGTAAATATTCATAGTGACCGGTATCGGTACTAAATGCGGTCTTGGCAATGTCTTGTTGGTCCATCTCTATTTGATGAAAGCCGTTGGCAAGGTCCAGGGTAGTAAAGTACTGCGCTTTCCCTAGTTTGTCAAGAATTTCAGTGATATTTGGGAGAGGGTATTTATCGTCAATCGATTTATCGTTCAATTTCCGATAATCAATTACCATTCTGTATTTTTGTTTACCTGAAGTATCAGGTTTTTTTTGGAACTATCCAAATAGGAGCTGAAAAGGGTGAATTTGAATCTCTTATTATGTTTTGTTATAATAATTTGGAAATTTGGGACTTTACTTCCTCTTGATGCACTTCTGGATATCTATAACTTTTTGCAAATATCAGTGAGTTTAATTTTATGTTTAATCGCGTTCGTAAAGCTCAAGGGTATACCTTCGCAGTAAAATATGTCCCGAAATTCAAGGCATAGCTTATGAATGGTTTCTTTTCTTCACGATTATAATGTTCTAAACGCAAGTTCTTTAAATTTGCTTTTAATTTGTTGTCTAGATCTTTTGATATTTTGATATCTTCGTTAGGGTGGTCTATAAAATTTAATTGATGAAGTTCGATTTGTTCGATATTAAGCGGTTCAATAAAGTTAATTTTATTTGGGGATTCGCTACAATTTAAAACAGTTGTATAAGCACAAAAATTCTCTATTTTTATTAGCGATTCGGGAATTTCAATCGTGCCTGATTGTTGGTAACTTAATATACCATAACCTTCCTTAACGTTCACGGGGACTTTAACCTGTTGTATTACACGCGGTGGTATCACATAACAATAATTAGTATTAACTTTAGGTTACTTTTGTTTATGAGATTCGCCAAAATAGATAGGAACTTCTGCGATCGGTGACGTCAGAACAAAAGTATGAAAATTTAAATTTGCGTTAAGTTGTGTTAATAAGTCTAAACCAATTAATCCGTTAAATTTATCAGAGAAATTAAACAAATAAAATTTAGAAGTAAGATAGATGTAATAACTACATCTAGCGGTGAATTTGCGTACCACAAGGCTAAGTCAACGACCATGACGCCAAGGGTCGGTTCTCTAAAAAGAGAAAAACCCGCAAAAACCCATCTCAAAGCGGTTTATTGTTCCGCAACGACCCCCAACGGAGTATAAGAAAATAGAAATATGTATCCTTTTTCGTTCCGCCAGACTAACATCCCCAGACGCGTTTCGCCGTTTACGGCTCATCAGTGGGGCTCAACAGTCTGGCAAAACGAAAAAGGATTCTCACAGCACTTTATGAGGTGCACAGCAAATGTTAGAAGTAAGATAGATGTAATAACTACATCTAGCGGTGAATTTGCGTACCACAAGGCTAAGTCAACGACCATGACGCCAAGGGTCGGTTCTCTAAAAAGAGAAAAACCCGCAAAAACCCATCTCAAAGCGGTTTATTGTTCCGCAACGACCCCCAACGGAGTATAAGAAAATAGAAATATGTATCCTTTTTCGTTCCGCCAGACTAACATCCCCAGACGCGTTTCGCCGTTTACGGCTCATCAGTGGGGCTCAACAGTCTGGCAAAACGAAAAAGGATTCTCACAGCACTTTATGAGGTGCACAGCAAATGTTAGAAGTAAGATAGATGTAATAACTACATCTAGCGGTGAATTTGCGTACCACAAGGCTAAGTCAACGACCATGACGCCAAGGGTCGGTTCTCTAAAAAGAGAAAAACCCGCAAAAACCCATCTCAAAGCGGTTTATTGTTCCGCAACGACCCCCAACGGAGTATAAGAAAATAGAAATATGTATCCTTTTTCGTTCCGCCAGACTAACATCCCCAGACGCGTTTCGCCGTTTACGGCTCATCAGTGGGGCTCAACAGTCTGGCAAAACGAAAAAGGATTCTCACAGCACTTTATGAGGTGCACAGCAAATGTTAGAAGTAAGATAGATGTAATAACTACATCTAGCGGTGAATTTGCGTACCACAAGGCTAAGTCAACGACCATGACGCCAAGGGTCGGTTCTCTAAAAAGAGAAAAACCCGCAAAAACCCATCTCAAAGCGGTTTATTGTTCCGCAACGACCCCCAACGGAGTATAAGAAAATAGAAATATGTATCCTTTTTCGTTCCGCCAGACTAACATCCCCAGACGCGTTTCGCCGTTTACGGCTCATCAGTGGGGCTCAACAGTCTGGCAAAACGAAAAAGGATTCTCACAGCACTTTATGAGGTGCACAGCAAATGTTAGAAGTAAGATAGATGTAATAACTACATCTAGCGGTGAATTTGCGTACCACAAGGCTAAGTCAACGACCATGACGCCAAGGGTCGGTTCTCTAAAAAGAGAAAAACCCGCAAAAACCCATCTCAAAGCGGTTTATTGTTCCGCAACGACCCCCAACGGAGTATAAGAAAATAGAAATATGTATCCTTTTTCGTTCCGCCAGACTAACATCCCCAGACGCGTTTCGCCGTTTACGGCTCATCAGTGGGGCTCAACAGTCTGGCAAAACGAAAAAGGATTCTCACAGCACTTTATGAGGTGCACAGCAAATGTTAGAAGTAAGATAGATGTAATAACTACATCTAGCGGTGAATTTGCGTACCACAAGGCTAAGTCAACGACCATGACGCCAAGGGTCGGTTCTCTAAAAAGAGAAAATTTATGTGTGCCTTCGGTATTAAAGCAAGGGAATATAGGCAATGTTGCCGTTTCGTTATGAAACGATACAGCATGTGCTGTTTGAACTTGAAAAGTCTCGTTATTTATGCAATTTGGAAAATAGTTATAAGCAATATTTGGGTTTATAAAACTACGCGTACTTCCGGTGTCTAGTAAAAATTTCGAATTTATTTCACAGTTTTTAGGACGTTGTACGTTTGAATCCTTGAAAGGAACCACTCGGAACTTTCGGAAAACGATTTCTAGACCGGGTGTAACGTGATATAATCCTACCGACTGCGCCAGATATGTACTTGGCCAAGAAAAACGCGTTTTTAAAAACAGTTTGTTTTATTCAATACAGAGTATAGCAACCGAACAAGTAAAAATCTGACGCAAATCTTTCAACTACTTATATTTATATCCTAGCATCAGCGTGGGATAAAGAGGGGGATAGCGTGACTTAGTCAGCAGGTTACCAAGACGTAACACGATACACAAATTATGTTAATATGTTTCACCTTGAGTTCACATCCACAGCAATCAAATATATTTTCTTCACTTAACCCATTTATGTCATCTCTTTTTTGCATTTAAATTTATTTTGTATGTATATGGCGCTACCTCCATGTCTATTCTCGAGCTGTCTGCAGAAGCTTGTTACTAAATAAAAATCTTCAATGCCATAGTTCTCCAACTGCGAATATGTCTTCCAGTGTTCTGTGACGCACAGTACACTACAGTCGTTATGGTTGCTTAAAAAATGCTCCAATAGGTGAACATAGTTTCCAATGGATTGTACATTTTGATGTATTATGCTAATCTTGTCATCACACATGCTTTAATTTCACCAGACTTTGCTAGTTTATTTTCTTTTTTTTTCTATTGGTCTATTTACACATTTTGAGGAACTTTCCTTTTTGTTTACTATAAAAAAATATTATAGTTGGTGCTGTGTCTTAGCCTGTTTAACATGCTTTGATAAAGTGGGCATAGTTTGTCTCTAGCAGAGTGGTTTGTTGCATCAAGTTTGAGTTTCACACAATTAGAGCATTTCATTTCCTTTTAATTACAGTCTTTTCCTGCATGTTTTCCTCCACACTTGTGATATCACTCTTTTTCTCTACAATATTTCGCCACATGACCATATCCACAACATTTAAAACAGATTGCCAGATTAAAATGCTCCTGCACATATACTCTTACCAAATCAATGTAAATTGTTCCTTTTTTTAAGAAACCATTTGGCAATTGTTGGAGGTGCCTGTAATATCCAGTTTTCTTTCTCTGTATTACGACATGGCTTTTCACAATTGCACGAATTTTATCAGATACACAATATCCAAGTTCTTCCACAATTTCATAATTTGGCATTCTATTTCGTTAAGGAGCTCTGCATCTGAGAAACCTCTGTTTGTTTATCCCTGTTATCATGAACATGGGATCCGTATCTTGAGATTCTTTAAATTTGATGTTCCGCTTTTCTTGTATGGTCATTCTTAGTTTTTCCTGTTGATTCTTATTGAAACGTTCAACTATAATTGCACCATTTTCAGTTTGTCTGATATTTTTAAATCCCTTTCCTACATCTTGGTTATTTATTTCGTTCTTAAACTGTTTGAATGATTGTTTTGGGTCACTTACCTTTTCAATATGTATAACTGTTTCATTTATTTTAACTGTACGAGGGGTTGTCCACTGTTCAGTTTGTTGGTGTGGTTTCATGCTTTCTACATCTACTGTATCATTATTGGAGATCACCGCATTTGTATAGTTTTTTTTTTCATTTGACTATGTGATATATTTATTTTATTATCTATCCCGCATACTACGTTTTGCATTTCCAACTGTTTCTTTAATTTTATGTTCTCCTTTTCTAAAGCTCCACACTTAAAGACTGCCAATGTTAACAATTTATTAAGTTCAATGTGTGCTACTTTAATGTCTATTCGATCGTCACTAGTCAAGCTACCAATTTGCTTATTTGCCACATCCATGAATTTATCAAGGTGTTTAAACATCTGCATGATTATTTTTTCTGAAAACATAGTTAGTTGATGTTCATCATCATTTTGATTATTGATTTTATCATACTGTCTATTTTTATTTGTTTGCATTTCCGGACTTGTTTCAGACCTTTGTTCCTTATTATATGTCTGTCCAGAATCAGGGGTTTCAATGCTTTCGGCGGTGTTCTCAATATAGAGAGTCTTGTTTCATTTCCACTATCATTATTATCAAAAATTAAATTATCAGATTCTTCTGTGCTACTCTGTATTATAATTCCAGTGGATATGGGTATCGCACTCTTATCGTTATTTTCGTGTTCTTGTTGAGGTTTATCTACAGTTCTTTTGGACTTGCATTTATCAAGGTACGTCTTTACCTCTTTATCCTCTTCTTTTTTGTCAATGTTTATACCTATAATTTTATTTATTTCTTCTCTGGGCATTGATCCCACTGTAAATGTCTAATTAACCCATTTTGTTGTGGTCCCCTTTTTTCCCATCACTATCACAGTTCATAATAATTTTTGACTAGTGATGAGCTAAATTTCAACTTTTTAATAGTTTGTATATGTCGTTAAATAAATCCATTTGATTGGCTGTAATACGGGCTTGGCAAATATCAAGGTCATTTATGTAACTCTTGAATTGTCTTGAATTAAATGGTGGTCCATTATCTGACATTATCAAACGGGGAAGGCCATGAGAGTTAAAAATATTTAATAAGGCGTCAATCACTGCTGACAATCTCTTCTCGTTAGAATTACAATTTCCATAAAATTAGAAAATTTGAATCACAGGTAACAAAGTAATAATTGTTGACTTTCATAATATCAATGTCAATATTTTTCCAAGGTAGTTCTGGTACCTCGTTTAGTTGAAGTGGTTCTTTAGAGTTTGATTTCAAATAGCTAAGGCAAACAAGACAAGCTGATGTCATTTTTGAAAATTTTCATTTATATTAGGCCAAAAAACTGCTTCTGGTGCTTGTTTCTGGCATAATAGTATTCCTTGATGTGTTGAATCCATGAGATTTGGGAATAATTAAACAATTTTGTCTAAATAAAAGCTCATCAATTAGTTCATCCTTGTAGGAAAAAAATGGCTTTGTTCCTGAGATTTTTTATTAGAGGCTACTAAATTTGTCTTATTTTAAAGTCATTCAAATAATCTGTTTCTTTGTCATTTTCTAAAGGTGCTCTTGATGGTGAATAAAAGTGGTTTATGATTTGTTATAGCTGTAAAATCAGGATAACTTTCATGAAATAAGGCATCAACTTCTCCTCGACTTCGTTTTCTTTCTCCCAACCCGACCATCGTCAATATTTTAATTTTTAGTGTTTGACATGTTTAAAACTTTAAATCAAATCGTTAAAAATTTCGAACTACTTGTCCACCGTAACAAAGCTGGCTGTATCACCAAGTAAACAACAATTGTTAGGCGCCCCCCCCCTTTGGAGTTCAATTTTTTTACATGAGAAAAACGAAGCCCAAAAAAAATCTGAGGACCTATTCTCGGATTTTAGAGGAACCTTATTCCCACAGCCACTATAAACAGCATTCTATCTAAAATCACAACCATTTAGATACATAATATCTTTTGCAATAGATATTAATCTTGTTTCGCTTCGCGATTTGCCAATAACGGCAGGTGTAGAGGCAGTCATTCTTTCTTTTCTCTCGTTAAACCGTCTGATACCCTCTGTCCTATTATCAATATTTTGATTTGTGCCAATTCGTCAAGATTTTTTTGAAAGTTTTGATAAACAAAATGCTGATATTTTATGCAGTCAAAGTTCTCTAGAATCATTGAACTAATTGGTCGACTTTGAGCTGTTCCTGGCAGCATTTGGTGTATAAAAATTTTATATAAGAATAGATGAGCCATTTTTTCAGCACATACTTTGTGCAAGCGGCACATAGTTGTTGCAAGCGTCACATTGTAACAAAGATATTGGATCTTCTGATTCCCTGTCAATCTAATATCTGCAATGGAGACGAAACACATTTTCAAATTTGAAACTTTCTCAGTTTTAATATTTCTTTTAACTCATTTCCTTTAAAATTGCTTCGTTTTCGGACTATCTGAACTGACTGAACTGAACTGAAAGCAGCCCTTAGTTTACTCTACCTACTTCCTTCACTTCATTGTTTTCCTCCTCCATTCATAATTCTGGTTTCGTGCCCTTTTTGTTTCATGACATTCTTGCAACTTCTACAAGATAGTGTTTAACAGAAAGTTTTTGATGTGACAATCATATGAAAATGTTTAAACCATAAACAAAAATTCCAATCTACATTGAATGCTACTGCCACCAGAATCTGAACAACGCCCGCGTAACAATAAACTCTTTACTTTCATTATATGGTTTTCTTATTGTGCAGGAATATTCCGAACAAGTTTTACGCTATAATTTTTCAACGCCTATTATTAATATTCCTGCAGTTACTTTCATTTATATTGTTCTTTACTGCATGCATTTTATTTGACATGGAGACAAAGTTAGGAAAAACTGAAAAAAATATATATGAAAAAGTTATCGACGACTCCTAACTGGCAGACTTTCCGCTTGAGTACCACTGGAAGCTTTCTAGGATATCTCTTGATACTTGTACAAAATGTCATTTTGGCACATAAAAGAATAAAGGGTTCAGAAGGGACACAAGTAAGAATAAATTGGAAAAAATTATAGAAAAGTTACATATTTGATTTTATGGACGGTCCCTGATGGGCAGGCTTTTGGTTTAGGTACCACTGGAAGCTTCCTAGGATGTCGCTTGATACTTGTACAAAATGATATTTTGTGACATCAATAATAAAAGGACCAGAAGGACACAAGTAAGAATAAATTGGAAAGAAATATAGAAAAGTTATATATTTAATTGTACGGACGATCCCTGACGGACAGACTCTTGGATTGGATGCCACTAGAAATTTTCCAGAATACCTCTTGATACTTTTACAATATATAATTTTAGCAGCTTTTCGATTATGTATCACTGGAAGCTTTCTAGGATGTCTCTTGATACTTATACAAAATATAATTTTGGCACATCAAAGAATAAATAGTCCAGAAGGACATAAGTAAGAATAAATTGGAAAAAAAATATACAACAGTTACATATTTTATAGGCGGTACCTGACAGGCAGGCATATGTACCCCTTCTTCTTGGAATATCCCTTGATATACATATACATTTTCTTATATCCAAGCATAACCTACTATGAGCAGAACGAAATTTAAAAATCTGGTGTTATTTGATCACCTGGATTTATCCAGGATAGTGCTATTATATTCTAGTAATAATCACTTCATCGTCATCCTTTCAAGCAAATTTAGCATGCTGTTACCATAACATAAAGGCTCAGGAGCGAAATCGTATCTCCAACATAGAACAGCGGAAAATGCAAAATAAGGAGAAGAACAAGATACCAAATATACGGTAGAACTTCCTAAAAAGGGAAAGGAAAAATTCTGTAAATATTGGACAATTAACATCCGTTCTCTGAATCAAATGGGCATTTTGTCCTTATTATAACACCAAGTAGATTCGAGAAAAATCAAATTACTTTAAATAAAATCGGCTCACCTGATACGAAGCGATAAAGCGGAAAATAAGAATAGGGTGAGATAGGGTATGTCTAGGTAAACGCGATTTTCCATAATTATGACAAAAAAATCCAGTCATTACCCGTAAGCGGCGATCATCATGCGTTATTTCTTCCAATAGATCTGAATTTGAATTTAATTGGTTTAAAATCAGCGGTAAGCGTCGCCGAATTAAAGGTTCCCAGGAAAAATTGCAAATAAATCACAAAGTAGATTTGCTTGAAGCAATCGATCGATATAGGTTCCAAAATCTTAAATACGATTATTTAGGCAATCAATAATTTCAATTCGTTAACCTTTCAGGGAATCTAATATACTTCTCAACAAAATCAATAAAGGTTGGTAGCAAAAAAATACACTTTTCATGGACTATATCCATTAAGCTTAAACGTAACATTTTCAACCTGGCTGAGTTTATCCGAATGTGATAAATACCTAAATATAACATGAATCTGAAAATGACCTCAGTTGTATTTTATACGCCTATCTTATCTATATTATAGGAGTATTTGATTTTTAAAGAGATTTTTTTTAGATTGATATTCAATAAAATATGTTTTTATAGAATATTAACACCAACAAAAAATGTATTATCAATAATTCCGCACGAATATACACGATGCACTGCTAATTTATGTATTATTTTAGGAATTAGAATATGGTGCTAGTGTGGACTGGTGGGCATTGGGCGTTTTAATGTATGAAATGATGGCCGGTCAACCTCCATTTGAAGCTGATAATGAAGATGACCTCTTTGAGTCAATATTACATGATGATGTATTATATCCTGTATGGCTTAGTAAAGAAGCCGTAAGTTTTCATTTCCTAGTTTTAGCGGCATGTGGGTAATAATAAAATAAGTTGATACCGACACCCTTTTTGGGGCTGTCCTATACAGTAAAAATGATTCTAAAAAGTGCACAGCAGAAAAAAATCGACGTGTCGAGCGTTTCTCCAAAAATTAAGCGTTTCAAAAATATTGGAGTTATTCCATAATTTACGTCATCCCTGTATACAGGGTGTCCTAAAATGTATGGTCAATAATTAGGCTTTAAGTATATTGGACCAAAACCAGGTTACTTACTACATATAATTTTTTTAATTTTATAACCTAATCACTGACCTACAGCCCCACGAAGGGGGGACTCTGGAGCTGGTTTTCACTAAATATTCTCGAAATTATGAAAGATAAAAATACAAAATTACTATCTTAAAAAGTGCACACTAAAAAAGTATTGTCAAAAGAAGGGGGTAGCGAAGTAAAGGTACTTTGTAACATTGAATTTCCACTTGTGTGAAGCTAAAGAAATTCAATACATTTTCCGAAAAAAGGTATTCGAAGTTAGATACGATTTAATGTTCCATTTTCGAGATAAATCGATTACCCACCTTGCGTAGGAAGGAAGGAAAAATATAATTTAAAAAATAAACAATATATAGGGTTTCCCACTTATAATGGAAACAAACTTATTTTCAGTATTTTTGCTTTTGGTATGGTTACGTATGAGCCTAGACGCATTTTCCTATTGTTTAAAAGTTTAGTTAACTCATTGGCTTAAGGATTTATAGGGGTTTTGAAAACACTAATATAAATAATAAAGCACCTTTAATAATTTTTTTTATTTCAAAACCAATATCATAACTCGATTTGGCATTCTTCAGAACAAACAAATACAAAATTTCAATAAGTAAGCCATAAAAACAAACTATTATTTATACTCAACGAGAAAATCATTGTCATGTCAAACTTAAATTGTCCAGCAGATATGTGTTTCAGTTTAGCTGAAAAAGTAAAAATAGTGTACAGTACGCCACTTCTTTTAGGTATAGTATTTTTTTTACAGAAAGCCATTAAACAGTACACATTTTTGGTAATTAGCTTGTTCCTTATGGCGCGAATTTCAGATATTTTTAAAGAGAAATAAAAATAAAATTGGTTATACGTACCCATTGGTTGTGTCAACTGATTTATTGATATTTTGTATTTGGTCGTTTTAAGGAATGCCAAATCGACATCTGATATTTGATTTGAAATAAAAAAATCACTGAAGGTACTTTACTCCTTAAATTATTATTTTAAAACCACTATTAATCAGTAAACCAATGAGTTAATTAAAATTTTAAGCAATAGCGAAAGTATTTAGGTATATACACGGTGTTGAAGAAAGGTCGGTTCCCAGGAATAACTCCGGTGCATCGCATTGCAGCTAGGGAAAAAGTTGTTTGCTTTTGAAGGAGGAATAGTTTGCAATTTAAACCACCCCCCACCCCCTCGACCCCCGGGCGCAGATGGGGTTAAGTTAAGATTTTCAAATGGAACCCCATATTTTTTTATTGGCATATCGTGTTCTCCGACCAAAAATAAACATCTTTTGTCCGTAATTTTTTTTTATTCGGGCCCATCCTTCACCAATAATCACCATGAGAAAGACAAAATCAGAACCGTGCGAGAATCAAGTTTTATCCCGGAAATATTCTTTTTGTTGTTGTCGCGTCATTTACACATCCCCGTCGGCATTAGTGCCGGTTTGGTAGTCAACCAACGATGTGAATCAACGACGATCGTCCAGAACCGAAATCAGTCGTAGGGATGTAACGATATTAAAAATCTATCAATCGTGGACAATAGATATCAAAATTAATTCTAAAAGTGACTTTTCAGTGATGACCTTCTTTTATACGAGAAATTAGATTGTTTATTGCCCAGTAAAGAAGGTCTTAATGTGCCAAAATATTGCCGTGTAACCATGTTCATTAAGGACAAAGTACGGTTCTGTTCGTAAGTTAAAGTAAATAGTTTATCAGTCTGCATTGCGCATGACTTCAGAAGATCAGCTTTGTTTACATGCTCGATGACATAAATTTGCCATTTTTGCTTTTAGAGTTTGTGTATCCATAGATATATGTAGGTCGATGGTATGATCCCGTTCTCTCGGAAATTTTTAAGAGAACGGGAGGTATTGATGAAAGTGAATGGTCATCACTCCGAGGTTGAAGAATAGGTCGATGCGTTCCTAAGAGAAATCCAGTTTTCTCAATATCATCAGTGAAGAATAGACATCCTTTATACAGCGTATTTCTTAATAATGTACTAATAGGTATTTACGAAGGCTATTCTTGGGTACTTTTTCAGAAAAATACTTCTGAACTAGACCTATCATAGAGGTCTTGACTTTTGAGATACAGGGTGTTAAAGGTTTTCATGTTTTTTTAAATAATTTGTTAATGTTAATGACTTAAATACGGGAGAACTAGACTAGGTAAACAAATGTCAAAACTGTTTATGTTTACAAAACAAAATCTGCTTTTCACCTACTAAGTAGGTCCTTTTAAATCTTTGTTAATACACAGAATGCAAATGAATGAATTTTAATTTTTTTATACGAAAACTGTACGTCAAACGACAAAAAATCAAAAGACGACATTTGCTCAGAAAGGAATGAAAATTTCAAAAATAATTTTTATTTAAAAAAACATAAGTGGTTCCTCAAAGTTTCTTCAAAAATACCGAGGGCAATTTCCGCAGACCGCTACTGGTCAGAATAAATATAATCATGTTATATATCATAAAATGCCTCTCGATGAATAGAAAGTGTGTATCAAATTTCACAAAACATCTGGAGCAGTATCACAGATATTAATAAAAAGGAGATTTTTTGAAAATCTTTAACACCCTGTATCTCAAAAGTTAAGATGTTTAGAACATATGATCGTATAAAGTTTTTTCTGAAAATGGACACAAGAATAACCTGCTTAAATATTAGTGTGTTATTAGGAAACACCCTGCATACAGGGTGTCCCATAATTAATGGTACAGAGGAAAATTGCAGATTCCCTGGGTAAAAATACTGCGATTTGGCCATACTTAGTTTAGTTCAATAGCTGGTAATAACCGAGATACAGGTGTCCAAGTAAAAATTTAATTTTCGATTTTCCTAAGTAACTTATTTTTGATTCAATATTTTTGCACAAAATTTTGTGACTAGGGTTTTTTGGGGCAAGGAATTTAAATTTTGTAGATTGTAGGGGGGGAGCTCTCTGGGGTACTCTGGATACATAAAAAGAAGTGGGCCTAGTATAATTATGTTTTTATTATTATGTTTTTCCCATCATTTTTACGCAAAAAGGTATACTTTGTAAATGTCGATCCGACTAATCGTTTTCGAGATTTTTGTATTTAAAATGCTCAGTGCGCTTCTTAAAATATTTAAATAAAACATTAAACGGTCACTAATGAAAATATTATTTTATAATTTAAATAAGAATTCAATTTTTACATAAATAAATAAAAAACTATCAATAATAGAAATGGTCTATTTTTGACAATAATTGTTCAAAGTGATTGCCGTTAACTTCAATACATTTGGCTACCCGCTTATTTTAAATAACAAGCGTTCGTTTTGAAACATTACCGCCGCATCCGGAATTCTTTGCCATAGTTGCTCCCGAGTATTTATCGTTTCATCATAAACAAGTGATTTCATGTATCCCCATACATAAAAATCAAGGGGGTTGAATTCGGGACTTCGGGCAGGCCAAGGTAATTAGCTTCCACGACCTATCCATCGATTAGGAAATTCGGCATTTAAGTAGTCTCTGACAAGCGTGGAATAGTGTGCTGGTGCACCATCTTGCATGAAAAACATATATCTTCTTAGCTCTAACGGTAGATTATCCAATCAGTCGGTCAGCTTATTTTGCAAAAAATTAATATAGAGCTGTCCGTTTAAGTTGGGTGGTAACTCGAACGAACCCAACATAGAATAGTCAATGAGGCCACATCAAACATTTATTTTAAACTCGTTCGGTTACTAAGTAAGGATTTTCTAAATCCCACACATGTTTTTTTTTTCTAAAATTAAAGATACCCCTTCGTGTGAAAGTCGCTTCATCAGTGAACAAAACTCTATTCAAAAAGATTGGGTTGGCGTTTTGCTGGATACGACAGAAATGGGAAAATTCCAATCTAGCTGGAAGATCAACAGCCAGCAAATTCTGAATAGGCGTAAAGTAGTATGGATAAAGCCCTTCTTGGTTAAATATTCTAGAAATAGTGGATTTACTTGCTGGAGCTGTTGCAGCCATACGTCTTGTACTAATTTCCGGGTTTTCAGCCAGACGAACTAGTATTTCTTCTTCTTGCTCGGGTGTAAAAATATTTAGACGTCCTCCACTATTACGTTTTGGACGCAAGGATCCTATTTCTACCAGTCTGTCGTGTACGCTTTTAAAAATTTTAAAATCTGGTCTGGCTGTCTTCTATTTGGATACATTTCCTAATATCGACGATGTGCTCCGAGTGCGTTAAAATTTTCTTGTGCGTATAAACATACCATGTCTCGCATTTCTCAGTTAGAAAACAAGTATGTCGCGGCATTTTTAGTTTAATTTTTGATAACAGTATCTTTAAAAACTCCTTAAAAAACCCACAATGCTGACAAATGAAAATAAACTTTGACAGAAATGAGGATTCGAAGCGCTTTCATTGTATTTGTTTTTACCAAAGCCTACTGTGACAAATTTTATATTTACAAATCGAAATTTAAAGGGGCGCATTAGAAATTGTAATTGAAAATATCTCGAAAACGGTTAGTGGGAGCGACATTTACAAAGAATACATTTTTTGTGTAAAAATTATGGAAAAACTGATCTTTTTAATAAAAACATAATTATACTAAGGCCCAAGAAAGTTACACTTCCTTTTATGTATCTACATCCAAATTATTAAGAAATTTAAATTCCTTGCTCCAAAAAATACTAGTCACAAAATTTTGTCCAAAAATATTAATTCAGAAAGAAGTTACTTAGGAAAATCGAAAATTAAATTCCCTGTATCTCGGTTATTACCAGCTATTGAACTAAACTAAATATGGCCAAATCGCAGTATTTTTACCCAAGGAATCTGCAGTTTTCCTGTGTGCCATTAATTATGGGACACTCTGTATATGATTTATCTTGATGCCGAATTTATTTCTAATCGAGTTTATTTAATAATTATAGTAATTATAATAGTAATTTAATGTCACATAATAGAGTAAAATGGATAATACTGAATAATAATTATTATTTTAGGTTAGCATATTAAAAGGATTTATGACAAAAAATCCAAATAGACGTTTAGGGTGTGTGCTGAATCAAGGTTGTGAAGCTGCTATTCTAGTACATCCTTTTTTTAAAGACATCGATTGGGAAGCATTGGAAAATAGAATAACTAAGCCTCCATTTAGGCCCAGAATTGTAAGTATTGTAGCCCTGTATATTCGGAATCAGTTACATTATTTGAAATTTTCCCTGGGTTATAAATTACCAACAAGTTATGGAAGTAATCTGCCGGAAAGGGGGGAAGAAATTCACACAGCGCTTTAGGCAACGAATTATACAAATTCTTTATCGTTTTTAGTGTTATTTTACCTTTAATATAACCTAACCTCGGCCACTGTCATTCCTATCAACTGAAACGATTTTTTGATATCAACTGAACCGATTCTTTGATCTATTGTCGTGCCCCGTATCAGTGGAGCATTATCTTTAGCCCTGAGCTATCATTAGCTCTGGGTCAAAGTTGTTGTTACCAGTGAAAGGTTTATTCAGGTGGTGTTTTTTGTGTGACAAAAAGATTATAAATCTGCGTTTTTGTGGATAGTTTTAAAAATACCCGAGGATCAACTCGAAAACACGCACTTTCAATTTCGTATTAATTAACCTCAAACTTTTTACCTTGGTATAACACAGACATGGATAAAACAGTTTAGCTATCAGAGTTATATTTTATCTCCAAGCTAAATGACCTTAAGACTCCAATGATAGACCCGTCCTAATGTGCACCGACATGGTTTTTTCTTCTGTAAAGGAATAAATATCTACAAATATTTTTATAATAATGAGAATTTTCAAATAATATAGTGAATTAATATAAAAATGATTTTTATATCCTAAGTGAATAAAGCCAGAAAGACGATGGATCATTATAAGCCACTGGCAACGCCGCCGATAGAGGCGGCTTTAATTTAAACCAGTAATTATTTCAGGAAAACTTGGCAAGGTCTCAAAATTACCAACAATTATACAGTGCATGGAAACATGAGAATCAGAGAGAAAATGTATTATATAAAATGAATGATGAAATGTTCTTAAAATATACAGAGTAATAAAAAAGATTGAGTAATGAACTCGAAACTAAGCTAGTTGAACGTTAAACCGACGAAGAGGACCTCGCTGAAGAGACAAGGTGCAAAAAATTTACTATATAACTAAAAACTTACTATATAACTAACAACAACACAAGGAGAGAGACACGTGTCGATTCCAGCAGAAAAACCTGAAAAAAAAAGGCTCCATCCTCATTAATACCTGAATATCTGCCCAGAATAAGGTGGTAACCAGCAATATTTCAGAAATTAATGATAAATATGGAAGATGGTTCAAAACAATATTATAGTGCACGCTTTATTGCAATCTCCCTTAAAATGGACCATTAAAGACCATTCTACCTCGCCTAAGTTGCATTGACACAAGGTTAGATACTTAAGTATTATCAGTATTTAAAAAAAGGTATTTGATGGATACCACTTAGTTCGGAGCAGGTATTCAATTGTCGACGGTACTAAAAATTTTATCGACCTACTCGTATCATTCAAGAATGCGGTTTCGACACTTCAAATTACAGTACTTGGTGATAAAAACATTAAAAGTTAATTCTGAGAACATGGAATATTTTAGAGATATTAACACCCTACTAAATTAGGCTATTGTACTGTTGGCATTCATATGAAAATAAACAAAGAAGATAAACTACGGTTGGCAGATTGCCACCCCGAGAAGATAATTTTCCGGAACCCGTTCGGAAAGTACCCACATCCCGGACTCCCCCGCCACATCGATAAATTTATTGATTAACTGAAACTTAAAAATAATTCAAATTGCCTAAGTAATATTTTACAAAAAAAAGCGAAAATTCCACTACTAGAATTGATAGATATTTTTAAAAACTCACTTATTTGGTATACTCCAAAACAAATAACAAAAACAATAAAAAAGGAAAGCACTTGGGAAATAAAATAATGACATCTCCTTATTTAGTTACTAATACCGATTAAAACGGCTTGCAAGATCGACTGTCAGTATCGCGGGATTACTTAGACGGGGTACGCATCGTCACCGAGTGTCTAACTTGACACCCTTCCAGAACTACAACTTTTGAATTCCAAGAAGAATGCGTCGTCACCGAGTGTCTAACTTGACACCCTTCCAGAACTACAACTCTTGAATTCCAAGAAGAATAATCCCAAAGACAATTCACGGCCTTATTTTTTTTTGATCAAACACAAGCACTACAGGAAAAATCCTTTAAGGCAATCTGAGAGTGGTGCGTATGCGAATAAAGTGATTCACATTGGTTTTGAATCATTGTCATGAAGTCCTCCAGATGAAAGAATTCTTAAATAATGAAGTTCGAGGAGTGTTAAGCTTAACCACCTAGGAATGGGCGGCAGTGGTTCGTCGTATATTTCTGCTATCCGCTGCTCTGGGCGAAAATAAGAGGGCACTTTCCATGGAAATATCTGTAAAAGAGAGTCATATCCTCAATCGTTCTTCGATGTTCTAGACTGTCGAGGTTCCTCGTCTGCTCGTGGTCTCCGGGCAGACGAGTGGCCCTCCTTTCCATGTAATCCAGGTCCGAAGGGTATGTTTGGATGCAGAGCTCCAGACATGAGAGCAGTACTGTAGTGATGTTCGAATCTGCCCTTCATGCCAAACACGATCAAAGGCTTTAGAAATATCCGGTGCAATAGCCCGAGACTCCCCATGATGTTCGATTGCGTTGTTCCAAAGATGGGTGACATAGGCTAGAAGATCTCCAGTTGATCTGGACTTCCGAAAACCATATTGATGATCGCTGATAATGTTGAAGCCTTCCAGGTACTTTAGAAGTTTATTTAGAAAATAAAAGTCTATACTTTTCAGGTGGTATTAATATCAAATACCAAATATGGAAAAATTATTATTTCCCAAACCACCCGATGATACCTTATACAATAAGGGCGTCTACATAGTAGCACTTTAAAATGTTATTTCAGATTGAATGGTACTACCAAGAAAAGGAAGCCTTTTCCATTGATAGGATGTCACCACCTGCAGACCGGTTTCGAACTCTTTTATTCTATTCAGTACAGGGTAGGTGTACATACCTATCATCACTCATCAGAGAAGACTTTATACTTCACGCTGTATTATCAACGCTAGTCGAGAAAATACAACGCGCAGCGTCATCTCCCAGCAGTCTCACGCAATCTGAACAAACGTTGTGTTTCCCATATCTTGTGAGGATTAGGAGGTTGTTCAGAATTAATTGGTAGTTCGCTTAGAGTTGAAATAAGTTTGTGATCGGAAGATCCTAACGGAGGTTGTATGGTATAGATCTGGGCTTGACGTTAGATTAAAAGACTAGCAAAATCTCCATCTCGGTCTGGAATCCGCGTTGGTTCTTCTACAAGTTGAGTTAGACCAGAACTGATCGCAAAGGATTTGGCCTCACGGCCTTGCCCATCGCAATCTCGGCACTTGAATGGTTGGTTTGAAAGAAGTCGATTGTGTTGGCTAGTGATGAGAAAAGGGCTCTGTAATGGGTATCACTTGGAGGACAGCACAAGCAGCAGATAAACTTGATGATTTTATGCCTTGATATTTTAAACCATATTACATCAAAGTCTTTCGGTTCAAGTGTGAGTTCTCGTTGGTAGCAGAGACCATCTCGAATAAAAAGATATACCCCGAAGTTGTGTCGAAATCGGAAATGAAAATCGTTTCCATGGTATAAATAGCTGACGGTGTTTATTGACGATCTGACCTTTACCTCGGTCAGTGCGAGCACGTGAGCATTAGAAGATTGTAAGTGCTGGTGGACTGAATTGATGTTCGTGTTAAGCCCTCTAATATTGCAGAGATCAATTTTGAAGTTGCTAACTCCGGGTTGGTTAGCAACTGCAGGTGTCACACCATTTGTTCATTGAGTGTTGTTGGAGGGACCCATCAGTAAATTGTATGACAATGTTTGATGAACTTCGCTTGATGGTGCCCCAAGACCAGCCCCCGCCCATAGATCCGATAGGGGGGCTAGTTTACCTCCGGAGTATTTGGGCCTAGAGCTTCCATCATGCTATTCTTGGGGTCCCACCCTGGTAACCGGAAACTTCGGCACAGCGACGAAACGGCAACTCAATGAGCAAACGTTAACTCAAGGAGCAAACTTCTCGACGCCAAAACCGATGCAATGGTATCTCACCGGGCGGGTGCCGGGTGGGCCATCTTCCATTTGCTGTTTATGAAATCTAGAAATAGCCAATAATAATTAACCCTCTGTTACCGCCATTAACCTAAATATAACATGATTTGACTGGATCTTTCACTGGGCACCTACAATTTGGGGAAGTCACATGATTTATGAGTCACCTATTAATTAAAGGTACGGTTCTCACCACGCGGCCCGCGACGGTGTAGACGAATGAAAACAGATTTCCTCTTTCTGTTTAAAATCATCAATGGCGTGTTTTATTGTCCCGAATTATTATATCAGGTGGGCCTAAGAGGGTCAGGAGGCGACTAACTTATTTTTAATGCAATTATAAGTAGTGCATTCTCACCAATGGCAAGAATTACAGCTAATGGGAATATACAGATAAATAATAGTCATAATATTCATGTAAATATGAAAGCTATATATTTTTAAAGACTAAAGAGAAATGTTTAATGTATTTTACTACATAATTTTTCTTTTACAGAGAAGCAAAAAGGATGTGGCCAATTTCGACACCGAATTTACTAGGGAAGAACCTGTACTAACACCAGTAAGCACTGAGTTATTGCAATCGATCAATCAGGAAGAGTTCCGAGGTTTTTCAATAATTAATAAAGACTATAACCCATGTCGAACAGTTACTGAGTAATTAACGAAATAGCGACTTTATTTCATTAATGTTTAATGGTTAATGCAACATTTGATAGAAATTACATTAGCGCTAATTTATTAAGTTTAGTTTGCTGGACAAGACTCTTTTAAACTTAATGGGCGGTATTCTTATCAAGAAGATTATAAAATTGTTATGTCAAAAATATGAGTCGCGAAACGATAAAAATTAAAATTCGCTAATATTCCAATAGCAGGGTACTTTTGCAATAGATCATCGGGTAGTTCTGATTTAAGGATATGTTTTATATTTTGGGATCTACATGCAAGTTCTCGATCTTGGGACACCACGTCCGCCCATGTCGTCATGTTGGAGAAGGTTTTTTCAAACATCTCGTCACTAATAGGCGTAAGGATGAGAACGATTAATTATTTTTAATTGAAAAAGAAACACAATTTTCTACAATTGCTGTCTGTTATGTTTCTAATAATTAGAGAGTTACAGCTGAAGAAGGCGCAGCAAATTATTATTATTTTTTAAATGCAGCAATAACACGGTCAACAACTTAACGTTGGGATTAAGAAAAATATTAGAAAAATTATTTTTGGTACGAGACCAATAAAAAATATAATTATTAGAAACTTACGACAACGTTTATGTCTTCTTGGAAGTTAACAATGTTATGTCAGTAGCATTTCTGCTAGGTTGTTTACTTGCGTAGCATTTATTTATTTGATAGATCCAAACAAACATTTTTACGGGAATAATTAAAATTACTGAAATGTATAATAAAATATTCAAATATTCTTCAATGCATATTTAAGGAAAAAAGAAGAGAAGCGTTAGAAAAATAATTTTTTTGCTCTGTATTTTTGTACGTTCTTTTATTTAATTCAAAGTCATGATTTAAATCTCAAAAATTTCTTGGCTGCAACACAAAAATACGGACTTACACTAAATGAAAACAAATGTCATTATAACAAGAAATCAATAAACCTGTTAGGATATACAATCGAAAATAAGACTCTGAAACCAGATCCTGATAGGTTAAAGCCTCTTTTTAACTTGCCTGTTCCTCAAGATACATCCAGTCTTCGAAGAGTTGTAGGAATGTTTTCCCACTACTCAAGATGGATTAAAAACTTTTCAGACAAAATAAGAAGTCTAATAAACTCTAAAACGTTTCCTTTAACGCATGAAGTAGTTTCAGACTTTGAAAAACTGAAAACGGACATAGCAAATTCTCTTCTATGGACAGTAGATAAAAATGTACTTTTAACTGTTGAAACAGATGCTTCAGATTTTGCAATTGTTGCAACTTTAACCCAATCAGGAAGACCTATTGCATTTTTTTCTAGAACTCTATCAGACACCGAGAAGAGACATTCATCTGTAGAGAAAGAAGCATATGCTTGTGTTGAAGCACTTCGTAAATGGAGACATTTCTTAATTGGGCGACATTTTAAGATTATTACTGATCAGAAGTCGGTATCTCTTATGTTTAATGCCAATCATAATAAAATTAAAAACGATAAAATTATGCGTTGGCGTTTGGAACTTTCCTGTTACAGTTATGACATTGTTTATCGACCAGGAAAATCAAATGCAGCGGCTGATGCTCTTTCAAGAATTTGTAGCTCTACATTAAGCAATAATCTATTTGAATTACACCAAGCTTTATGCCATCCTGGAGTGATAAGAATGCACCATTTTGTTAAAATTAGGAACTTGCCCTATTCAACGGAATAAATAAAACGAATGATATCCGCCTGTCCTATCTGTGCTGAAACGAAACCTAGATTTTACAAAAATTCTGAAACTCATTTAATTAAAGCTACTGCACCATTCGAAAGACTTAACATCGATTTTAAAGGACCAGTACCTACTTCAACCAAAAATTAACTTTAGTCGATGAATACTCAAGATTTCCATTTGCGTTTCCTTGCAAAGATACTTCATCTTCAGCTGTTATAGAATGCTTAGATCAATTATTCTGTTTATTTGGAATGCCAGCTTATATTCATTCGGATCGTGGAACATCCTTTACTTCAAACGAATTTATTACCTATCTGCACTCTCGAGGAATAGCTTCTAGTCGAACAACACCGTACAATCCTGAAGGAAATGGCCAGGTAGAACGGTATAATGTAATAATTTGGATGACCGTTAACCTCGCACTTAAATCTAGGAATCTAAAAGCTACACAATGGGAAATGGTTCTACCAGATGCCTTACATTCCATTAGAAGTTTACTTTGTACATCAACTAACTGCACTCCACATGAACGATTATTCAATTATCAACGACGATCGACTAGTGGAACATCGATTCCTTCATGGCTAAAAGAATGAGGCGTTGTTTTGTTAAAGAAATTTGTGCGTAGGAGCAAATATGATCCTCTGGTCGAGGAAGTCAAATTAGTGGATGCTAACCCAGACTATGCTCTTATATGGCAGAGAAAGCACTGTTTCTATTAAACATTTGGCTCCAAGAGGAGATATTAATTTCTTTAAAACAAACATTGAACCCGAACAAACCCAAAATAATTCCAATAAAGACGAAAACAGAGATTACGTTCAAAAGTTTTTTCAAAATGCATAAAATAAACTGGGGGAGAATGTTGTATAAATGCTTTGTGATTACCTTTCTACCTAATTCATGTTACTGGTTACAATTATTAAGTTTGTCTATTTGACACTGTCAAGTTATTCAATCTTGTTAAGTTATGCTAATTAAAGCCTATAATCGCAAAGGTTTTCTTATTTCATTGTATTTGCTGATTCTAACAATACATAATGTGAAAACAGACAAAAAATATAATTTCTTGCTTAAAATGTAATGAGATTTAAAGAACTCCGGCAATAAATATCATAATAACGGGCGCAAAAATTATTTTTGTAAAGCTTGCCGTTTCTTCATAAATGATAACGTCACGTGGATTACATGTTGCTCCTAATTGCATGCTTTTAGAACCGACCGCAATTTGTAATTATTTCTATACCAATATTTTACCTTTCTTGAGACATGGATAATTCGAAACCAACAGTGTTTACGAGTATACTTTCATGGGCATGGTCCGAGGCGTGATCATTTCAGAGACATGATCTTAATGCTAAAACTTTCACATTCCTATCTCCGCTTTTTACCTGTGGAAGTAACAGAGACGTTAAAACATAACATAAACAGGGTAAAATGTAGTTACTCCATGCATAGTTTTTGACAGTTATGACATGATATAGTATATTATAAACCAAGGGACTAAAGTGACCAATTTAATCAAGTGAATGGAGTTTGTTGGCAACAACCAAAGGATTAATAGTTACTTTAGTCCTGCGGCATATACATTATTTTTTGTACTTCCGGGAACAGTATTACTAAAATTAGTTAATATATATAAATATAAAAACACCTGATAATGTCATAATTCAGTGCAACTACTAGTTGAATAATGTTAGTATACTATTTAATATTGTAAATTGTACGAACGTAAACATCCATCTGAATATAAATAAGTGAATAAACTTTGTTAAATTGAACCTTTTTTAATTGTATGTTGCTAGATGCACTTTAGTCCCTTGGGATTAATGACCCACTTTAGTCCTAGAAGTTCAAAAAATAATAAATAATTAGATAAAATACAATGAATTAATTTATATATATATTATTATTTTACAAAGTAGAAAACACAAAAATCGCTTTTACATAATATAGAGATACAGAATAATTCGGTTTATTAATGTAAGAGTCATTTAAGTTATTACTCTTCCTAATGCTGATTGACATATTTAAAAAACCCAATTATTGACCCGCTGCGAACAAAATTAATACTAATTATAATCAATCCGCCACAACCGTTCGGTTAATATATTGGCAACTGCCAGAGGATTTTTGATGCTACTCGCCAGGGTAATTAGGTTTTATGCGTTTCAAATCGGTTTGGAAATACATTATTATTAACTTTGTATATTAATGTATTTAAAATATGTAATTAAGTTTATTAATTTTGCAGGTGATATTATTTATTGCTAATGATAATAAATGTGTGTCATTAATGATCAGAATAAATATAGCGCTGGTATCTACTCTAAATGAATTGTTGAAAGTATATAAATTAAATTAAATATAAGTAACTCAAAGAGTATGATTTCGTGATCGAAAACATTATATTATCCATATCTAACAATTAATCTTAACATTAATTGCGAAAATATAGAAATTGTAGAAAAACTAGCTATACCTAGGTAAAAATTGAAGTATTTAGGGGTAGTAAGTAGTAGATAGAGAATTGAATTTTTTGATCATATGTATATAAATTGAATTTTTAATAAGATCTCTGGAAAAATATGTGTTTTTGTATTATTTAAGTATGAATACAAGAAAATTAGGTTATAATACTTCTTCTAATTCTTCCGTATTTAATATGTTGTACTTATTTTATATATGGCATAAACGGATACAAATCGGTTAGACAAAGATAATAAAGCGATTAATCAGGATTATTTAAGGATGTAATAAAAACATTGAAATTATAAAAAAAATACATCTTGCAAAGTCAACCGAATGGCAAACAACAATGAAAAAAAAATTTTTAAAGTATAAAATTTCCCACAAAATAAGGTTTTCTGTCTTTATATTCATAATTGTATTAATACTTCCTGTAACCAAAATAATCACAGATTACGATACAAAGGAAAAAATGATTTTGTTTAGGAAAACACCAATTTAATGTCTAGCCATAATTTAGTATTTTTAATGGATTTTTAGAATATAATAATTTTTAAAAAATTAGTCAAGTCTATTATTAGTGTTAGTTTTTTTTATGTTGTATCAAATGTACGTAATTAAAACATGTTTTATACGTGTGCAGGCAAAGTTTTAAAATTGAAGGAAGTTATATGCATTTGCTTGGAATCTAATCATAAACGTCCCACTTAAGCAGTTGATGCGCTAACCAGATGCGATACGGAGACTATGAACTTTTCACTTTTTAGTTAATTGTACGCAGTTTCAAATATTCTGAAATTACAAACCGGACAAGGGAGGTTCGTATTAAAGGAATGGAGAATTATTTCTGCTACAGTACTTCTGAAAAATTATATCTAGCAATAATAGTTTTAACATTTTAGTTGTTTTTATATCTATAATATAAAAAACTAACTAAAAACTAAAAATGAAAAACACCGGGTGGATGCGCCTGGGCTCGATTCGGAGCAGATAAAATTTTTTCAATTTTAAAAATCTGTGTCTACACTCCGCGAGAATGTTTCTCAATTATTTTAATATAGACATAACATAACATATTTGTAAAATTATTACTGCTTGGTAATATTGTTCAGAGGTCTAATTTCGAATACCTGCCGATGTCGCTATATGTTGACTAGCTTCTGAATAAAATATAAAAATAAATCTAATGATCACTGGTCCTCAGTGATTTTTTTCCGTCCCTTAATAACATTCTCCCCCGATTTAAAATCGCAGAAGATCCCAAACAGGATACCAAGGACGGAGATAAGAATGGATTGAATTAAATTTCGAGGTAGCTGAGTCTCCGGAGAGCAATTGTCTAGTGCGTTCACCCGACAAGTGGGAGGTCCTGTATTTGATTCCCAACGGAAACATTATCTTTCTCAGTTTTAAAATATTTAGCATACTGATAAAATTTTCAAATATATTAATTGAATTTATTAGTATTCTAAAATTTTAAATACTTATTTCTTGGATGTTATTTCTATTTAAATTATTATTTTATATGGTTTGTCAAAAAACTATCAATGGCCTAAAGAAGGACTCAAATATCAGCTATGTTGAAATATAAATAGATATTATTTATTCACTACTTAACTACTACATAAACCAAAGCCTACCTTTGGTCTAACTAGTAGTTCAGATTAAGACGCCAAAGTTGAAGGCTCGGGGCATATGGAACCTATAGGTTAGAGAATCAAGCAATCTAATCCAGTTTTCCCACATTGACACAAAGGAAGATAGCCGACCTACTACAATCTGTCTTGTAATTGCACTGTTAGCAATACTGGATCGCTGAATTCTCAATAGTAGTGCCATGTTTGGTAAGTTTCAATATCGTATGTTATCACCATACAAAGAAACAATTGCATGACGATATTTTCGGCAAATTAGTTAACAAGGTCGTTTAGCGAGGGGTAGGTACCTACCATTATATTAAAAATTAATATAAACGTAATCGTAACTACTAAATCCATTAATAAACATTCGTGATGGATAAATGAGATATACGGGTTGTTTCAAAAATATGCCATCGCTCATATGGCGGATTTCTTACCCAAAAATAAGACAAAAAGTTCCTAACACCATGGGTCCGCAGATGCTTTGATTCAAAGACACAGGGTGTTAAAATTTAAATTTCTTTTCGGTATTTTTGGATAATGAAAAGTAACTAATATAGCACACCTTTTAGCAATAAAAATGCGTGAACAGGTTTACCTTCGTTTAGAAAATACAGACAAAGTTTAACACCCTGTATCTTTGAAATACAGCATCTGCGGACTCATGTTAAAATCTTTTTGTCTTATTTATTGATAAGGAATCACCATACGAGCGATGGCATATGTTTTTAAAAACGCCCTGTATAAAGTTAGATACATTATCTGTCACATGTTTTCATACTGAGTGCTCGCCCAAGTCAAAACTAGATAGGTATGTATAAGTACAATACACTAGTCTATAGAATGTCTAAGTCTAAAATTCAATATTGTTGTCGATATAATGCCGTGTGTTGTATTCGTGTATTATAGGTACCTACTATTAGTTCTAGAGCTGTGCCTGTTATCATAAACATAAAGTAGATATAAATTATAAATAAAGAATGTAGATTTTTAAATTTGTAAAAATTATCTGTCATAATATATGTAACCAAATTTAATAATTACACGAACTACCTGTTACTATATTATTAATATGGAATAAATCATCTGCAGTTTTACTTTCTTCTGGTACTTCCGAAAATTAATTAATTAAATTAGTAATCCAGTCAACAAAATAGCCAGATATTAATAGAAATTGCGGTAGCAATTGCTGTCAGAGTTAACATACATCACGTAAACATTTTCAAGTTTGAAGATTCCACGCCCATCATTTAAAAAAAAACCGTAAGACGAATTGAAGGGATATGGTATTTAACAGTGTTGGGATCGCTCGAGTGAAAAACCGAAAGGTACTGACAGCTTTGAATATTTAGTGGAATAGATTTCGAAGATAGATGACAGAATAAAACTAGTTGATGCTTAAATAGATGAGGTATCTATTGAACTAGTACGTGAATTATAGACAGTTTAGACAGTGACCGATAGAATAAATTTTATTGCTATGCGGGATTTAAAAAACGTTTGCAAATCACATTAATAAGACATAATGGTGCGGTTTAAAGATAGCCACATTTTCGTTAATGCAATCAACAACCTTTTGAAATTGTATTTAGATTAATCATACCAATGCTTACCTTCAACCATAGTTATTGATTAAATGAAATCGTAATAACGATATTGCACTTTTTGTAATAAATAATGCTCCCTTATTTGAGTGTTTATTTTTAAATAATCTAACTAATTCTGCTGATATAAGTCATAGACGATGTTTATGATAGGGTGAAGATGAATTCGTCATAGGCAAAATTCTCAAAGTCTCGAACCCACAGAATAAAACTGAGTAGGTCGTCCCATGTGTAAAAAATTGATAGATAGGCCAACATAGAGTAAGGTAGATAGCATTGATAATCTGACTACATGGGTCGGCTATTACACACTAGAGAAGCTGGTAAATTTCTTAAATTTCGGTGAATATTTTTTATTTAATATTTTTTTATTTATTAAATATACGGGATATCCCATTGTATAATTTTACAATTAATGACTTATCTATCTAACAAAGTAAAAAGATTTAGAACTGCAACATTCGGACATTACAATACATAACAATTGAAACAGATTTAATTGACGATCGCAACATAAACTACAAAAGAAAAAACAGATTTACAGAGTATTGATATATATCATACTATTATGTTTAAATGACCCCAGCGATATATTGAAAATGTCTACAGTTCTGCTTATATCATTAAGAGTACGAAGAGTTCTATTCAGAGTCATTTCCATATGCAGTTCTATGATAATCCAAATGAAAAATGTTATGCTCTCTTAAAACTCGATTAGGAACATTCGTCGAATTCTCGATAGCAAACGTTCAGTCACACAAACCCCTTATAACCTTATACACAAAATATATAGCCTATTTTACATAGTGATGTCACTTATCGATCATGTCGTGCTCCTTATATGAAGATTACCTTACTGATAAAGAAATCAAGTTTAAGGTCAACTCTGCTTCCAGTTACTTGCTCCCAGTTCTCAATCTCGGAACCTCAGGTTGTCCAAATGAAAGCTAGAAGTATGCTATATATGTCATCAAGAATATGCAAAAGCTGGTCGTATCGTGTCATCCTTTTGAACTTTGTTGCTAAATTGTAAGAGTTATATCATTCTATATATAGGTTTTGTATAAATTTGAAAAACATTTATTTTTAGATTTTTTTTACAACACTGCAACTTGGTCATCAGACTGACTATATATCTTTTTTCAAAATCTTTATTACAAATATTTTTTTCTTAGTTTTAAAAATCTGGAGCGTCATGCTATTAAAAGAACGTTTTATTTAAGGTCCACTCAAATCAACGCGACATTAATCTACATCTACAGGATATGCATGCGAACAATCGCACTGGTGTGTGCAGTTACATATCCCGCTGTAGATTAATGTCCCGCAATCGTCTCTCTTCCGTTCCCGCTCCCGTAGTTCCGGGTTGGTTTGAGCGGACCTTTAATGAATAACCGCTCGCCCTGAGGGGGATGAAGTGGCCTGCATCAAAGAGTACCCTTTGGTCGTCTAGTTTCAAATTAGAATGAATATATTATACCATCACCAGCGGTTTATTAAAATTTGATTTGGAAAAGTTGTTTGCAATATCTATTTTTGACCAATAACTATTTTCATTGAAAACGGAAGTCGACTCTACCACCGTAACGAAGAGGAGAGTATTGTCTGTTAAATGGTAAATACACTGATAAAAATGCATTTACCAATATCGTGGGTTACAAAATTGGAGCTACTTCAACCCACCTCTCTATGTTGTTCTAACTGAGCCTACGAATTATCACAAATTATTTAAAAACGCTACAATAACTCAGGTTCTTTTGGTTCGCCCCAACCCAGAAAGAGATTTTTATCAACATTTTAAACATATTTAGGATCACCACAATTCCCCATCTTGTAACTATTTTATAAGTTACCTGAACTCAGTTTATGGCTGGGAAAACTTACTAATTGACTATAAAGTGTCGTTTTAACCCGGACGTGTATTATTTTTACTCATTACCATGTGTAAATTATTTTGAGTTGGAATAATTCAGGAAACGTGCTTCAAAACTCCATATCGAGGGTAAATCACAAGATCGTAAGGTCACGAAAAGTTCCGAATTCGTACTCGTGCAGGGTTGGCACGGTTCATTCCATTGTTATTCGTCAATTCTCCTTCGATCGCGCGTATAGACACCTGTTGGCCGTTGCGCCGTTTGCGGGATTTTTCATCTTTGTTCTCTGTGCGTGAAAATTTGTGTTTTGCATAATTTTGGTCAGTTGGCGTAAAATGGAGGGACAGGAGGGAGATGCATACAAATTGTTATTATTGGAATGGAGCCTTATTATTTATAAGTATATATTAATATTATAACATTATTAATACGTATTTACTCAAGATTTGTACATGTGTTACACATGAAATGTTATTTTTCGTTTTAAGTGTAATCTTAAAGTAGAACCTTTGGGAGCCCTTACAAAATGTTTTTGTTTTAAATTTTATTAATAAACTTATTTACCTAAACTAATAATAGGATAAAAAATAGTATTTTTTAAACCATGGATATTATCAACACTGAGCGAAATTTCGAGTTGATATAAGAAATACGAGTTGTCCTAGACCGAAGCGTGTTGCTAATAGGGGGCAGCCCAGACCTCTGAATTACGACAACCAAATCGAAGAAATTGCATCAACTCACTATTCATAAGTTATGATAGATAGATACGCAGAAGATGGGTTATTTTATGCGTTGGAATAGCTCACGCCCCATCGTCTTAAATTATTGATAGGCTACCGTAGCTACCAGTATGTGAATTGTGATGCATTACTAGTCGGGCTAGATTAATTCATGATTCGGGCTATCAATACCTACTTGATATTTAAGTTGTAATTTTGATCAGTTGGCGTAAAATGGAGGGACATGAGGGAGATGCATAGAAATTATTATTTGGAAAGGAGCCTTATTATTTATCATCATCGTCATCACTTCGCCCGCATGGCTTCTTAGCCGTAGTATGCTCGCCTGTCTATAATTCATTTGATTATTTTTTTTTAAATATACAACAAAAATGTCATATCTTGAAGAAACAAAAGGCAATTGAAGTCCACAATATGCAGGCGTTAAATCAAAGAAATATTTTGATTTCCGATAGTCCACAATTTAGGTAAAGATTGTTTCACGAAAAATGGATATAACTTAATGACTGCAGTAAAAGTACCTGTGGCCATCCCATTATTTATGACCGTTTGTTATTATATGTGGAAAGGACCGGATTGTAATAATTATAATTAAATATAGGCACATCAGGTAGGTTAGGTTGCTTAATTTATATTTAAATATCTTTTTGTGGTAAAATTTGTTAGTTTTTGAGGAATGGTTCAAGAATTGTCTTTTACCAAACATTCCTCAGAATAGCGTGATAGTAATGGACAATGCGAGCTATCACAGTCGCCAATTGCATAAAGCTCCAAGCTCAAATAATACAAAATTGGAGATTCAGAACTACATGGCGGCGAATGATATATATTTTGAAGAAAGTTATAAAAAAGTGATCTTTTAGAGGCTTTAAAGACATTTTGTATAAGAAAAGTATGTTTGTGACACATTGGCAGAAGAAATTGGACATACAGTGCTACGGGTCCCACCCTATTATTGCATTTTTAACCCCATAGAGCATATGTGGCAATCCAGTTAAAATCACTGGTTAGGTCTGAAAATATTTCTCCGACTTTAAGTGCTAGTGTTGTAGAATTAATACGAAAATGCTTTAATGATATTCCCCCAGGTAGTTGGAAAAATTCAGTCCGTCACGTAATAACTGTAGAAAATTCGTATATTAGTCTGGATCGTATAATTAATCCAATTATAATTAATTTTGATGAGGATAGCGATAGCGAAACAGAACTATCTATAGAATGACACTATAAATGTAAATAAATATGACTAATAATATTTTTTAAAAAATGTTATTTCATTTGATTACATTAATATAATCATATCATTACTTGTTTTCCTTAGTCCGTCCCTTCATACTTCACTTGTTTATTACCAAGCTTTTGTCGACACAATGGGACCGACCCAGGAAATCATTAAGTCGTATCCATTTTTCGTGAAACAATCTTTACTAGAGTATGGTAGCCCAAAGAGTGAGTTATTCCAGCCACCATCGTAAGCTAGAACAACTTAAATGTCAAGTTTTGATAGCTCCAATTATGAAATCTAGTAACGCATCACAATTCACATACTGGTAGCTAAGGTAGCCTATAAATAATTCAAGACGGTGGGGCGTAAGCTATTCCAACGCATAAAATAACCCATCTTCTGTGCTATCATAACTTATGAATAGTGAGTTCATGCAATTTCTTCGATTTGGTTGCCGTAATTCAGAGGTCTGGGCTGTCCCCTATTAGCAACACGCTTCGGTCTAGGACAACTCATATTTGAGTTATATCAACTCGAAATTTCGCTCAGTGTACTACTCCCTCCAGAAGTTTTATAATATCCTATCTAGTCACTAGTTTCTTAAAAGATTTAATTTATTTTTACTATGTTTTTGTGAAAATTTTTACATATTTGTTTTATTAAGTATTTCTAAACTATTGACCAGAGTTATTTTTCTGATATTTTAATTATTTTTGACTATAGTTATTTTGTTGTTAGTTTAAATCTGTATATTTGTGTTTATATTTATATTTAGTATATTATATAATTTTTGTTAGTATTATTTTTAAAAATTGAAGAGGAAACTAATCACGAGACCATACTATACCCTTCAGGAATTTTATAATGATTATTTATAGTCACTGCGCGTCCTTTTTTATCCTGTTTAATTTTTTCTTACTGTATTTAATTTTTGCTTATTGTATTCCTGACTTGTTATAATTCTGTATTTTAATTTAGTATATTATGTGGTTTTGATTTGTCAAAGATATTTTTTTTATATATGTATTGTCTAATTGTTACCAATTGTTGTTATATTTCATTTTTATGTTTTTGTATTTTTCATATACTTTTTCTGTTTTGATTTATATTTTCTAAATAGTTTTTTTATATAGCTTTGTTAACAAGAACAATTTTCTTAAGACAATAAAGCATATTTTGATTTGATTTGATTTATTTACCTTAAGCACATTGTTTTTTATCAGCATCTTCCTCCAGTAGTATTCTCAGATATTCAATTTCCATCTTCATTTTTGCCTCTTTGATATTGTACAGATTATGATCCTGTTAGCCGCTCAGGTCAATATAAATACACACAGTTTCAATAAAATATTTTTTACACCATTGCATTAAAATGTGTTTTCCATCGCTCACCGCTTAACGTCCATGAGCACACACAACCTAGTTGTTATACAGGGTGATTGATGGTGGATGGCATATTAGACGTTTATGGATCGGATCGGATCACTTTGAAAATTTGCTAGCTTATAGAAGCGGACATGATCTATCTTTTAAAAATATTTTTAGTCATGCAGTGTTGCCGCTTCTACTTGAAAGTATTAGCAACTTTGATAATTTAAACGGAACACGCTGTGTATTATTCTTGTTTTAGAATCCTTATTAATTTCTTAATAACTTTCCTTAATATTTTCCTATACCTATTTGTTATAGTTCTCGAGATAATAATTAATTTCACTTTTTTTTTTGGAAAACGTGTCCAACAAAAAGTGATGATATTTTTAAACTCTGACAAATTATAGCACTGAAATTTGGTAAGGAGTTAGGTTAGATCCAGAGGTCTTTCACCCTCTTTCCAAATATTAGTTATAATAGTACAGGGTGTTTCAAAATACAAATATTTTGATGGTTTGGAAAATAGTACGTTTTTTTAAATGAAATACCCTATATTTTATCTGTTGTCCTAAAAGCTATTGAAATTGTCTATCTTCCTATGTATAATGTTACTATACCTATCTTGAACAGTTTTTGACTTATGAGCATTTATTTAGCAAAATTAATTATTTCAGATAACAATCACACTTTTTAGCCCAATTTGGCAAGTAGCCTATGGAAATTATTTTGTAATGGTTGACATTTTGCAAAAATATCTAATTACTTTTCAATAAATGTTCAATATGTCGGCCGTTCACTTCTAAGCATTTCAGAATTCGGGTATTGACACCATCTGTAGTAGTAAGTCTAAGTTCACCAATATCCAAACAAGCACGATTCACCCGATCTTCTAAATCTTCCCTTGAATTTACCGGTGTTTTGTAAACAATATCTTTGAGAGTACTCAAAAGGTAAAAATCTAGAGGCGTTAAGTCTGGAGACCTGGCAGGCCAGTTCCAAGGTCCCAAACGCCGGAACCAGCGATCCTCAAATATTCTCCGTATTTCCACACTTACTTCGGCAGTGCAATGAGCTGGAGCCCCGTCCAGTTGGTAAGGGGAAGATTTTCAACGAAATTTTCAACAAATGTAGTTAAAATTTCGAAGTATTTTCTGGATGTTAAATTTTCATCATATATCAAATATCGAATTTTGTCACCCATCACTAAACAAAAAATATTAAACCTAAACTTTTCTTGGGATGAAGAATGTCTCGTAACATGGGGATTTTCTTGCGCCCAATAATAAATATTTTTCTTATTGAAAATTCCTTCGCGTGAAAATTTCGACTCATCGAAATAATATTTCGTAAGAATTGTGGGTCTTCTTGTATTATGATTATGATTAATATGTTTTCGCAAAACAAAGTTCTTTGTGGACAGTCATCAGACTTGAGAAATTGAACTTTGGTATACTTATAATTAAAGAGCGGAGAAAATGCAAAATGCATTTTTTTGCATTTTTTGCATTTTTCCATAATAGAGCATTTATTGCAATGGAATTTCAGGCCCGAAGGCGGCGTTTCCCCACCTAGAGTTTTTTCTAAAGCCAACACTAAATGTTGGCGAGCAGCTGACCCAACGATTTTTTCTTTAAGATTTATAGTCGCTGAATTTCTTCGGTGATCGATCACGCAGGGATTCGCCCCTCAAAGAATCTTCTGATCAACTGACTTCAGTCCCAAAACGTGCCACTTAAATAGATTCCTGGCAAAATTAATGCGACCAATCATAGGCCATTATGCATCTGAATAAAAATAACATTTTCCCTTGGTAAATAAATTAATAATAATTTTGCCATGAAAATATTATTTATTTTTAATTAAAATATTTGAATTTTACAACAAGTGTTTGTTAAAATGCCGAAAACTAACTTCCATATGTCGTCAAATAGGTATGTGGAATAGGTATAGAATGGGATAGGTGGAATGGAATAGGTAAAAAATTATAGGATTTTTGAAGAACGGGTTTAATTATAAAGAAATTGATAAGGGGTCCTCTAGGTCCTTACCATTTGAACGGAATGGAGGGTGTTTCCATAAATCGTGGTCGGTTAAGGAAAAAACACTGCTTTGAACTGCTACAACGTATATTTTCTGTATACGGGATATAATGGTACATAATGCACAGCCTAATCACAGTTCACCCTTTTTACACAAAAAAAAACTTTAATTTAACTAACACTAATAACTGACTAACTATATTTACATTTGTAGAGCATGAATGTCACAGAGATACGCGGAGTACAGAACGCTGGAATTAGGAAAAAGTAGTAAACGAAAGATGTACTTCCCGATATACGGGCGAAAATAGAAAATTAGGAAAGTTATGAACTAAGAACCATCGACCGTCGGTTCCAAATAAAGAAGAAGTACTGTTCCCGATATACGGGGAAAAGGAAAATAGAAATTAAGAAAGTTATGAACTAAGAACCACCGACCGTCGGTTCTAAGCAAAGGAAGGGTACCGATATTATTTTTGTCCTCAACATCATACCTGATTTTACCAACATTTAATTAAGGGATAAGAATATGTAAATGCCATTAGAGAGCGGTCACTTAACAAAGGAAAAAGGGAAAAAAGGTTCGTGCGAAACTATTGTTTGTGTAGACGTAGGATTAAAATTTGGAAAGCACGTCTACTTAGTAATTGAAATTATACAGACAGACATATTTTATGATGCTTTGTACCGATGCCGATAAATTGTCCGATGCCGATAAATTGTTATTGTAAAAGATCAAAGGAATATTATTATACTTTACAACCCCTGAACATACACTCCCCCCCCCCGTTGAAGTTTACAAACTTCAAGTAACAAGGTAACAGTTAACAACAAACAACCCAATTAACAATAGTATAAAAAGAAAAGAAAGAAAAAATTAATCTGAAAAGAAAAGATATAATGAAGTTAAACAACTTCGAATTATACGTTTGATTTCTTGAAGTCCTCCTAAAGGCCAGAAACGAAGTCGAAAATTGGAAAGAACACATTGAGCACCAGCATGTCCAAGTCGAATATGTTCATGTTTTAGTAATAGCGAAACAATATTATTTCTTGTATGTATAAAATCGGATGTTTCTGGTCATAAGGAAGATCTGAGTGAGCAAGTCTACCACCTTAGGGAAGATCAAATAGGTTTTCCGACATAAGCGAAAATCCACAAATGATCAGGATTTTAGGGAAAGGTAAAAAGGTGTAGGAAGGTAGGTGTGGGTAGGAAAGATAGAAGTTGACTATTTACTTAACTAAAGTGTGATCTCCAGATAATTACTTTACGTAGTCTCTTATAAATTATGAAGTGCAACAGATTTTAATAATTAAGAATCCACACAGAAATTTTAATAATTTACCTTCATGTTGCACCAGATTAATATTGACAAAATCACCCTTTAAACAATTAATATTTTCTGAATGATATGTACAAACGAGGTTAATATTTTATTTTGAATAAACAAATTTCTAAAAGAAAGAGTTCTATTGAATTTTGAGCCAACAGAGAAAAGCTCGTTTTGACTTTAGGCCCCAAATTTCTAAAAGAAAGAGTCCCCTTATATGGGGTGGTTAGCGTTTTTATACTCTCCAGGATGTCAGCGCAGTTCTTCGTCTCTCCTCTTTGTGCGGTCGTTCCGAGTGCCCGGTACTCCCGATGTCGCCGGTGTAGCCATCCCGCGCGTCATCGCGTTATTTTGGTTACTTGAGTTTTGTAATATCCGTTATAAAGAAATTATGGAATAATATAAGTATAATGCAATCTTAATCACGCCTTACAATTTTTTGCTGATTATTTTAAGTATTAGTTTATGTTAGTAAATAGATCTTTTTGCCTAACGTGGGTCAGAATTTCATTGAAAAATAAGAGGCCTAGGTCCGCTCCGTTATAATATTTCACAAAGGGATAAAAATGGCTTTATAAAATTTAATCACCTCTGCTATAATTGCTTAGGAAAACACTCTTTTCAAAATTGTGAATAAAAATAAACATGTTCAGTTTGTAATAAGAAGCATCATACTTTATTACACATTAATGATGACAATCACATAACTAGTCCCAAGCATTTTAATTCTAAAACCATTCACAACCAAAATATTGACAGTTCTCATCAAAGAAATCAAGCTTCAGGTTCTCAACAGTGTAGACAAGAAAATACCTTATCTACTCTTTCCGCGAGTGGTGAAACAATCTTATCAACCGCAATGGTGACAGTCTATTCTGCAACAAATAAATGTTTTCAAGTAAAAGCCATGTTAGATCCTGGCAGCACAACTTCTTTAATCTCTGAATGTTTTGCAAATAAGCTAAATTATTTACCTGAAAACAGAGAAGTTTGTATCAGCGGAATAAATGCAATCACAACAAAATCTAATAAAATTGTTAGTATAACTTTTCATTCTAATATCAAGAAAAATTGTAACTTTAATGTCAGGTGTACTATTTTGCCAAAAATTACTTCTAATTTACCTCAGGTTACGTTGGATAGGAACAAAATATTTATTCCCCCATTTGTCAAATTAGCAGACCCACTATTTCACATTCCTGCAGAGATAGATCTATTACTGGGAGCAGATATATACTACAGTTTAATAACCGATGGTATAATTAGGCTCCAAGGTAATTTACTTACTCTAGTAAATACTCAATTAGGTTATATTATTGGGGGACCTATACCTTCACATGTAATTTCTTATAACGACAAGAGTAAAAGTTCTGCCAATAATCATTGTCTCCTTGTACAAAGTTCTGAAAAATTAAAAATAGACAACTTAATTCAATGGTTTTGGGCGATTGAAGAGTTATCGGATTCTCAATCAAAAATTCTTTCACCAAATGACGCAGCTGCGGAAAAAATATTCTGTGAAACGACAAAATTACTTCAAAATGGTTCTTATCAAGTAAATTTTCCTTTAAAGTCACCAACAGAATATAATAAGTTGGGCAATTCATTTTCTATTGCTAAAAAGCAATTCTTAACTTTGGAGAAGCGATTTCAAAAGGATACTGAAATATTCAGTGATTACAAAAAGTTTATAGATGAGTATGTTTCTTTAAATCACGAAAAATATGTGCCTCTTACTCTGACAAATGACAAAGATGAAATTAAATATTTTTTGCCTCATCACTCAATCATTCGCGAACTTAGTGTCACCACGAAACTGAGGGCAGTTTTCAATGCCAGCATGAAGTCATTCTCTGGGCATTCACTCAATGACATCACTTATAAAGGGTTTACCGTTCAACCTGAACTGTTTGACATTTTATGTCGATTCAGAACTTTTAAATATGTTCTTACTTCAGATATACAAAAAATATATAGACAAATCCGAATTAACCCTTCTCAAACTTTTCTACAAAACATTCTCTGGAGAGACAACCCAGATGAACCTCTAAAATGTATAGAATTATTGACTTTGACATATGGAACTAACAGCGCGCCATATATAGCGACTCGAGTATTAAATCACCTTGCAATATCGAACCAAGACAAATATCCTTTGGCTTCTGATGTTCTCTTAACACAAACATACATTGACGATTTACTCTTTGGCAGTGACAATTTGGAAGTATTAAAAGAAATTTATATGCAATTAGGTACAGTACTAAATTCTGCCAACTTTCAACTTCACAAATGGACTTCAAATTCTTCTCAGTTTCTTAAAAATATTCTTAAAATCGATAATCAAGAATCTTATGAGGTAAAAGTCGAAAATACATCTAATAAGGTCTTAGGAATCTTTTGGAACCCTACTCTGGACCATTTCTCAATTTCTGTACCAAAAAACGAATCATATTTCAGTCACAAAACGACAAGTTCTTTCGACTATTGCTCAAATGTTTGATCCTCTCGGACTCATAGGTCCAGTTATAGTAAAGGAAAAAATTTTCATGCAGAAAATTTGGCTTTCTAAATTAGATTGGGATGACGTTTTAAATGTAGAATTTGTTTCAGCATGGAATGAGTTCATGGAAAATATTTCTCTCTTGTCGAACTTAAATATTCTCAGATATCTGTTTTTTGAGTTTGAAATTTCAAAAATTGAACTCCATGGATTTGCTGACGCCAGTCTCAAAACATACAGAGCGTCGAACTTTTTATCGAGATAACACGATTTCTTCGAATTTGGTAGTGTCAAAAAGCAGAGTAGCGCCCATTAAAACTATAATCTTGCCTAGGCTAGAACTTTCAAAATTGGTAGAAAAAATTGTTTTAATTTTTGACAATAAACTTACATTCAGTAGCACACATTTATGGCCAGACTCACAAATTACTCTGTGTTGGATTAAATCGCATTCTTCAAGGTGGTCAATTTTCGTTTCTAACCGAGTTTCCAAAATTCAAAATCAAACATTAAAAAATCCTGCTGATTGTGTTTCTCGTGGTTTAAGTGCAAGCGAAATTACAAATTCGAAATTTTGGTGGCACGGGCCTAAATTCTTACTAGATCCTATGTCAGAATTAAAGGAATTTAAACCAAATACAAAACTAGATGATATTCCCGAGGAAATTAAATCTAAGATCGTTCTACATTCTGCTGTGGAGAAATTTTGGATTACCGTTTTTCTAAATACTCTTCGTTTCTTAAACTGCAAAGAATAATAATATAATATCTTCTTCAAAAAAATTAACTGGAATCCTCTCTTCAGAAGAACTTCAAAAAGCGACTAATTTTATTATTAAAATTGTACAGAGTCAGTATTTTTCTCAGGAAATGTCAGAATTAAAGGATAATAAGACTATATCCAACAAAGTTGTTCTACAACTGAACCCATTTTTGGACGAAAATAATATTCTTAGGGTAGGTGGTAGACTTGCTCACTCAGATCTTCCTTATGACCAGAAACATCCGATTTTATACATACAAGAAATAATATTGTTTCGCTATTACTAAAACATGAACATATTCGACTTGGACATGCTGGTGCTCAATGTGTTCTTTCCAATTTTCGACTTCGCCACGAGAAACACAATCAGCAGGATTTTTTAATGTTTGATTTTGAATTTTGGAAACTCGGTTAGAAACGAAAACTGACCACCTTGAAGAATGCGATTTAATCCAACACAGAGTAATTTGTGAGTCTGACCATAAATGTGTGCTACTGAATGTAAGTTTATTGTCAAAAATTAAAACAATTTTTTCTACCAATTTTGAAAGTTCTAGCCTAGGCAAGATTATAGTTTTAATGGGCGCTACTCTGCTTTTTGACACTACCAAATTCGAAGAAATCGTGTTATCTCGATAAAAAGTTCGACGCTCTGTATGTTTTGGGACTGGCGTCAGCAAATCCATGGAGTTCAATTTTTGAAATTTCAAACTCAAAAAACAGATATCTGGGAATATTTAAGTTCGACAAGAGAGAAATATTTTCCATGAACTCATTCCATGCTGAAACAAATTCTACATTTAAAACGTCATCCCAATCTAATTTAGAAAGCCAAATTTTCTGCATGAAAATTTTTTCCTTTACTATAACTGGACCTATGAGTCCGAGAGGATCAAACATTTGAGCAATAGTCGAAAGAACTTGTCGTTTTGTGACTGAAATATGATTCGTTTTTTGGTACAGAAATTGAGAAATGGTCCAGAGTAGGGTTCCAAAAGATTCCTAAGACCTTATTAGATGTATTTTCGACTTTTACCTCATAAGATTCTTGATTATCGATTTTAAGAATATTTTTAAGAAACTGAGAAGAATTTGAAGTCCATTTGTGAAGTTGAAAGTTGGCAGAATTTAGTACTGTACCTAATTGCATATAAATTTCTTTTAATACTTCCAAATTGTCACTGCCAAAGAGAAAATCGTCAATGTATGTTTGTGTTAAGAGAACATCAGAAGCCAAAGGATATTTGTCTTGGTTCGATATTGCAAGGTGATTTAATACTCGAGTCGCTATATATGGCGCGCTGTTAGTTCCATATGTCAAAGTCAATAATTCTATACATTTTAGAGGTTCATCTGGGTTGTCTCTCCAGAGAATGTTTTGTAGAAAAGTTTGAGAAGGGTTAATTCGGATTTGTCTATACATTTTTTGTATATCTGAAGTAAGAACATATTTAAAAGTTCTGAATCGACATAAAATGTCAAACAGTTCAGGTTGAACGGTAAACCCTTTATAAGTGATGTCATTGAGTGAATGCCCAGAGAATGACTTCATGCTGGCATTGAAAACTGCCCTCAGCTTCGTGGTGACACTAAGTTCGCGAATAATTGAGTGATGAGGCAAAAAATATTTAATTTCATCTTTGTCATTTGTCAGAGTGAGAGGCACATATTTTTCGTGATTTAAAGAAACATACTCATCTATAAACTTTTTGTAATCACTGAATATTTCAGTATCCTTTTGAAATCGCTTCTCCAAAGTTAAGAATTGCTTTTTAGCAATAGAAAATGAATCGCCCAACTTATTATATTCTGTTGGTGACTTTAAAGGAAAATTTACTTGATAAGAACCATTTTGAAGTAATTTTGTCGTTTCACAGAATATTTTTTCCGCAGCTGCGTCATTTGGTGAAAGAATTTTTGATTGAGAATCCGATAACTCTTCAATCGCCCAAAACCTTTGAATTAAGTTGTCTATTTTTAATTTTTCAGAACTTTGTACAAGGAGACAATGATTATTGGCAGAACTTTTACTCTTGTCGTTATAAGAAATTACATGTGAAGGTATAGGTCCCCCAATAATATAACCTAATTGAGTATTTACTAGAGTAAGTAAATTACCTTGGAGCCTAATTATACCATCGGTTATTAAACTGTAGTATATATCTGCTCCCAGTAATAGATCTATCTCTGCAGGAATGTGAAATAGTGGGTCTGCTAATTTGACAAATGGGGGAATAAATATTTTGTTCCTATCCAACGTAACCTGAGGTAAATTAGAAGTAATTTTTGGCAAAATAGTACACCTGACATTAAAGTTACAATTTTTCTTGATATTAGAATGAAAAGTTATACTAACAATTTTATTAGATTTTGTTGTGATTGCATTTATTCCGCTGATACAAACTTCTCTGTTTTCAGGTAAATAATTTAGCTTATTTGCAAAACATTCAGAGATTAAAGAAGTTGTGCTGCCAGGATCTAACATGGCTTTTACTTGAAAACATTTATTTGTTGCAGAATAGACTGTCACCATTGCGGTTGATAAGATTGTTTCACCACTCGCGGAAAGAGTAGATAAGGTATTTTCTTGTCTACACTGTTGAGAACCTGAAGCTTGATTTCTTTGATGAGAACTGTCAATATTTTGGTTGTGAATGGTTTTAGAATTAAAATGCTTGGGACTAGTTATGTGATTGTCATCATTAATGTGTAATAAAGTATGATGCTTCTTATTACAAACTGAACATGTTTATTTTGATTCACAATTTTGAAAAGAGTGTTTTCCTAAGCAATTATAGCAGAGGTGATTAAATTTTATAAAGCCATTTTTATCCCTTTGTGAAATATTGTAACGGAGCGGACCTAGGCCTCTTATTTTTCAATGAAATTCTGACCCACGTTAGGCAAAAAGATCTATTTACTAACATAAACTAATACTTAAAATAATCAGCAAAAAATTGTAAGGCGTGATTAAGATTGCATTATACTTATATTATTCCATAATTTCTTTATAACGGATATTACAAAACTCAAGTAACCAAAATAACGCGATGACGCGCGGGATGGCTACACCGGCGACATCGGGAGTACCGGGCACTCGGAACGACCGCACAAAGAGGAGAGACGAAGAACTGCGCTGACATCCTGGAGAGTATAAAAACGCTAACCACCCCATATAAGGGGACTCTTTCTTTTAGAAATTTGGGGCCTAAAGTCAAAACGAGCTTTTCTCTGTTGGCTCAAAATTCAATAGAACTCTTTCTTTTAGAAATTTGTTTATTCACAATAAAATATTAACCTCGTTTGTACATATCATTCAGAAAATATTAATTGTTTAAAGGGTGATTTTGTCAATATTAATCTGGTGCAACATGAAGGTAAATTATTAAAATTTCTGTGTGGATTCTTAATTATTAAAATCTGTTGCACTTCATAATTTATAAGAGACTACGTAAAGTAATTATCTGGAGATCACACTTTAGTTAAGTAAATAGTCAACTTCTATCTTTCCTACCCACACCTACCTTCCTACACCTTTTTACCTTTCCCTAAAATCCTGATCATTTGTGGATTTTCGCTTATGTCGGAAAACCTATTTGATCTTCCCTAAAATCCTGATCATTTGTGGATTTCCGCTTATGTCGGAAAACCTATTTGATATTCCCTAAAATCCTGGCCATTTGTGGATTTTCGCTTATGTCGAAAAACTTATTTGGCTTCCCTAAAATCCTGATCATTTGTGGATTTTCGCTTATGTCGGAAAACCTATTTGATCTTCCCTAAAATCCTGATCATTTGTGGATTTTCGCTTATGTCGGAGAACCTATTTGATTTTCCCTAAAATCCTGATCATTTGTGGATTTTCGCTTATGTCGGAAAACCTATTTGATCTTCCCTAAAATCCTGATCATTTGTGGATTTTCGCTTATGTCGGAAAACCTATTTGATCTTCCCTAAAATCCTGGCCATTTGTGGATTTTCGCTTATGTCGGAAAACTTATTTGGTCTTCCTCACTTCCTACCATATCATACCATTTTCTTTTCCTGGCTATTCAAAAATATATCTCGGAATATCTATTAGTCTCATAAAATATTAAGCATCGTAATTTTATTAAATAAATTCGAATACAAAAAACTATAAAATAACAGATCGCTTTACAGGTTCTAATAAAGGGGATTTTCTTTAAGACCGGGGGCGGCCTGGTAATCAATTTAATTATGTTAAAGGTTACATTTTATAAATCTCTGGTCATTAAACATATTTCAAAAAAACTAAGCTTTGCTAAAATAATAAAATTCTTTATTATCTCTTGTAAAAAGGTATTTTTCCCGTTAGACTGAAGTGGACGTCTATCAGCGGACTCGATAGAAACCCTTCTTCTAAAGTACGGTACTACTCTTAGGTCATAAATCTTTCCTTTATGGGCCAATGTTCATAAACGACCCATAGCGGCCGAGAGTTTAGGGTTTCGCATTGCGACAAATAATAATATTTTTTATAACTTGCACCTATGGTATTTGCCGATGTCTTACCCTTTATATATGTTTTATAGGAAAAACGTACTGATGGGAATCGGGACAAACCAGCAACTTCCTCAGGTTAGACTATGAGACCGAATATTGCAGGGAATCTCATTTTTATTTCACATTTAAATTAGCTCGGTTTCTTTAGGTTTTATTTCATATAATCGACTCACTTCTCCTTAGTGAGCGGCGCATTTTAACAGGGATTACAATGAAACTTATCTTAACTGAGTTAACGGGCGAAATATCGGGTGTTTGCTAATTTTATGTCACAACCTTTAAATTATTTTCATGGTAGAGATCATGAGCGTTCCCTCGAACATGGTTTAGGTTCGTAGGCCTGTAGGTTTATCATGCTCCCCCTTCGCACTATGGTGGGACTACTGTCCACGCTGGACACCGTAGCGAGTTCGCTCGCGGGGATGTGAGGACATTTACTGTGTTTTGAATGTGGCCTCGTTTTCCATTACCTTGATTTGTTTTTTTGATTAGCAACCCCGGTATCGATTATTCTATTACATAAAAGTGGCTGATGCGACGAGCCTACCCTTACTAAACAGTTACAAACTACACAACCACGTTTGAAGTAGTATTTGTAAAGTATGGGCTCTTCCGCTGTTTCCTTCTACGTGGGACGGAGGGCTACTGCCTAGAGCGACAGCGCATTCCAGCAACCGTACTGAGGGAATCCTATAGAGAAAGGCTACTGCCTTGAGCGACAGCTCCACAGTCTCGTCCAGTGCACGGGGTAGGTGAACCTTTGGAAATTGGAACATACCCAGATTTTCTTTTACAACCGATAGCGACCGGATTTTCCAAATTATGCGTTAGCTTAAGCCACTTTTCGGGTAGCGTACGTTTCTAAATTTTTACGAATGATTCATACCGGTTTTAACGAATCCCTGTTCAAATTCGACGTTTTGATCGGTGTAATACTTCATTTGACTTTTGTCAGCGAACTATAGGGTTACTCACACAACGTAGAATACACAACGTAGGGTTACACAACGTAGGGCAAATTGGGTCCCAGATCTAGAGCTTTTCCTAAAAGGACATATGCATCCGCGGCCAAATTAAAATAACCTGCCTTCCTAAGGTTAGAACACTATTCTCAATGATGCATATGAAATTTAAGGTTAGGTAAATAGACTTCCCGCGTGGAGTCGTGTGGCACTATTTGTGTGTTAACTCTGACCTCTAGGGGACCCCCATTTTTTGTCCAAATAATTATAATTAGATGATCCAGAAAAAAAAATTCAACCAAATAATCTGATCCAAATTTAAAGATGATCGCGTTCTTTTACTTCCGCATTGGCGGGGGGCGGTAACGTTTCAATATCATGAAATTTAGAACAAGAATAAATTTTATGCCCTGTGTTTTTACAAAAACTACATTTATTTAATTTAGGGAGATTAACGCGCTGAAATTTTGAACCTTCGGAATTTTGAATTGATGTAATGTTTTATGATGTTTTTTAAAAGAATCATTTAAATCAGCAACAATAGATCTTTCATTACATCACATCGTTTTTCAAGAAATTTTAAAAAATCATCAAGTGTGGGACGTTTATTAGAATCTATTTCATAGTCAAAGGATCTTTTTTGTACTAAAATCTAATTTCTGAGAAAGCACGAAAATTAAAATTAAATCCCATTGGTCTACTGGGACTGGGAACTTTTTAAGGGATTCAACATTTTGTTTTATTAGTGTATAAAAATGTCTTAGATTCGATGAGTTTGTTTTAGTCAAAGAAGGTGTCTCTAATAAGTTTTTAATATGAGCATTAACGTAAGTAAGTTCCTTGTTATATCTATCTTTAAGAGTATTGAGAGCTATTTGAAAGTTGGCATCTTCAAGTTTTAAACTTTGAATTAAATTAAGCGGTTCTCCCCTTAAATATGACTTTAGATATACTAATTTTTCGACTTCAGATAAATCGGTATTATCGGCAATGCACTTATTAAATAGCTGAAAAAAACTATTCCAGGCTGTGACGTCACCTAAGAAAATAGGTATAAAAATTTTTTTATAAAATCGCGAAATACTTATCCTCCGTGAATTCACGATCTACATCACTAGGATCTAGGTCTTCAACCTGATCTTGAACTTCACTATAATGAATAAAAGCTTGAGTTAAAACCTCTTCTCGAGTTTTGAAAAGGTAGACAGACTTTTCGGTGTCTTTATTTTTTATGAACCAATTTTCTACTCTGGTTATAGAAACCTTTAATCAATCCGCGCGATTTAACTAAAGCTTCCATTGTAGTTTCGGTTATAAACATTAATAAATTAAATCTGTAAGTAAGTAAGTATAAGTATATAAATCCTTAGAAATAGAAACTTGTGGAATACGGGTTGGTATGAACAAAAATGGTTTGAAACTTAACTATTAAAACTATGAATTTGAGCGCTGTAAAGTATACGAAAAGAATTAATATTTACAAAATATATGTGTTAGTCCTTTTCTTGTGTAGATGGATGTCCTTAACCTGGAAATATGGATCCGGCTCGAAGGACCAAAATGATAAGGGGTCCTCTAGGTCCTTGCCATTTGAACGGAATGTAGGGTGTTTCCATCGTGGTCGGTTAAGGAAAAAACACTGCTTTGAACTGCTACAACGTATATTTTCTGTATACGGGATATAATGGTACATAATGCACAGCCTAATCACAGTTCACCCTTTTTACACAAAAAAAAAACTTTAATTTAACTAACACTAATAACTGACTAACTATATTTACATTTGTAGAGCATGAACTCTATGATAGGTACTCTATGATACGCAAAAGAGAAAGAAGTCGAATGTTTGAGATACGCGGAGTACAGAACGCTGGAATTAGGAAAAAGTAGTAAACGAAAGATCTACTTCCCGATATACGGGCGAAAATAGAAAATTAGGAAAGTTATGAACTAAGAACCATCGACCGTCGGTTCCAAATAAAGAAGAAGTACTGTTCCCGATATACGGGGAAAAGGAAAATAGAAATTAAGAAAGTTATGAACTAAGAACCACCGACCGTCGGTTCTAAGCAAAGGAAGGGTACCGATATTATTTTTGTTCTCAACATCATACCTGGTTTTACCAACATTTAATTAAGGGATAAGAATATGTAAATGCCATTAGAGAGCGGTCACTTAACAAAGGAAAAAGGGAAAAAAGGTTCGTGCGAAACTATTGTTTGTGTAGACATAGGATTACAATTTGGAAAGCACGTCTACTTAGTAATTGAAATTATACAGACAGACATATTTTATGATGCTTTGTACCGATGCCGATAAATTGTTATTGTAAAAGATCAAAGGAATATTATTATACTTTACAACCCCTGAACAGAAATAGTTCTGGCTTTATTTAAAGTAACATTAATGTTCATAATTTTTCATATTTGCATTTTTTGTTCATTTCGATGCATATATTATGAAAATTTTATGCATTTAAATGAGCATATATTGGGGGTTTTCGCTTGCATTTTTTCCGCTCCTTACTTATACATGCATATTATGTGTAGACAATATTTTTTGCACACAAAAAAACTATAAGCCCAAATCTTCTTTGGCACTTCTTTGGCATGCGGACAGGCATGCAAATAAGCCAAAACATTGATTTCATTTTCCTCATTGGACGTTAATAGGTCTAGGTAAATTTCTGGATGCTTTCAAGCATGATCCAAAATTTTAGAAGTTGCTTTGAGTTCGTCTAAATTTCTTATTGCTCATTGATGGTAAATTTGGATACATTTCATTGAATCTTCTACATGTACGGCTGATGATCTTATTACACTGACCATTTAAATTAAATAAATTCATAAGTACTACATTTGAATAGTTGTTGTTTTCTTCCATTTTTTTTTAAATTTAAATTTAACTTTAAAATATTTAAATACACTAACTGACAACAAGATTATATGAATAACAGCAAAATGTCAACTATTACAAAACAATTTCCATAGGCTACTTGCCAAATTGGTCTAAAAAGTGTGATTGTTATCTGTAATCTGTAATAATTAATTTTGCTAAATAAATGCTCATAAGTCAAAAACTGTTCAAGATAGGTATAGTAACATTATACATAGGAAGATAGACAATTTCAATAGCTTTTAGCACAACAGATAAAATATAGGGTATTTCATTTAAAAAAACGTACTATTTACCATTTTTCCAAACCATCAAAATATTTGTATTTTAAAACACCCTGTACTATTATAACTAATATTTGGAAAGAGGGTGAAATACCTCTGGATATAACCTAACTCCATACCAAAATTCAGTGCTTTAACTTGTCAGAGTTTAAGAATATCATCACTTTTTGTAGGACATGTTTTCCGAAAAAAAAAAGTGAAATTAATTATTATCTCGAGAACTATAACAAATAGATATAGGAAAATATTAAGGAAAGTTATTAAAAAACTAATAAGGATTCTAAAACAAAAATAATACATAGGGTGTTCCGTTTAAATTATCAAAGTTGCTAATACTTTCAAGTAGAAGCGGCAACAATGCATGGCTAAAAATATTTTTAAAAGAGAGATCATGTCCGCTTCTATAAGCTCCCAAATTTTCAAAGTGATCCGATGACTAGTTCTCCATAAACGCCTAATGGACCATCCACCATCAATCACCCTGTATATAGATATAAAGAATATGATCAAAAATTGTGGAATTATTATTAGCGCACACTAATCACAAGATATTTATAGAAAAATCTGCTTCCCTGTCCCATTTTCTCGATATGGCAATAAGGGCGGTCACTTGGTATAAGCATTCTTCATATGCACCTCAAATCGTAAAGCAAATCCAAAAATCAAAGCTAGCCTACCTTTTGTCGAGCTGAGACTTTATTTCGGGTTGGAATTAAACACACTTAAAAAAAAGTAAAATCGCTTTAAAAATAAATGAATAAACATTAAAAAAATATTTCAAACTTTCATTAAAGGTGATGCACAAAAAATAATATATGCCACATTTGATAGACAAAATGCACTTTGAGAAAATAACATTAACTCAATACCAAATCTGCTACAACAAGAAAATAATAGCGATAACTTATTGTAATAATTTTCGACTTTAAAGAAACTTAATCGGCTTTAAAATATTGTATCACGCTCTTTAAATATGGTTTACACAATAAAACGATACATAGCACTTCGAGACGTAAATATGTGCAATGAGTAATACAGCCGAACGTTTTTATAGCGATTAAGCTTAAAGTGAAGATTTAATTAATGCATAGTGATGAGCCCAGGGTTACTATTCCGCTGGACTATCGTGGGGGTGTTCCTGTAAATCCGTAAGTATGGTTCGCTGGTTCAATAGCTATGTGAAAGTCAAGAAAACACTTCGTGTATGGCTAAAAGATATCTATTTTTCTTCACTTCAGTTTTCTTACAAAGAATGTGTTCTGCGTGCAAATGGAACACCTGTCATGAAGAGTTGACTCCCTTTGCCTTGTATCGACATGAACAGACTTGGAGATGTTTTGTTTTTAGATGCAATTATGTTCGTTACGTGAGTAATCGTTAGAGGCGATATTCGCGTGAACTTACAGTATTAAAGTATTGATTTTTCTAGAATTATATTAATATTTTGCAGTCTGGGTTGAAATTAGGCATCGGAAACGAAAGTTAATATTGGTAGACAACAAAGAATGCGCTTACGAACGGTTTGATATGAAATATTGTATTATTTAGACCATCGGTATGACGTAATTTTTAACTTGTTAGATATTGTTAGGACGTGTATTTTATCTGAATTTTATTATAAAAGTGAATATTTACAGGATTAACGGACATCAATAGCATGTGCCCAACACATAGTGCAAATCTGAAATTTTATAGTTTGTAGGCACAAAGTCAGAAAAAGGTGTCAAGAGTGCAATTATATATTCCCCCTTTATTTCGTACCCTGCTACTGATATATTATTTGTCAAGATAATAAAACCTAAAAAGTCGAAATCGACTAAAACTTCCAGACCCAGGGACTAAAGTGACTTATTTAATCCCGCGAATGGAGTTTGTTCGCGTTTGTTCGACAAACATTCAAGTAATTAACGCACTTTAGTACCGCTGTATACTGTACAAAATCTGAGCACATATTCATGACGCCAAAATAAGGCGATTTAAAGCAACCTTAGTCCGAAATTGCTCCGTTTCCGAGATACAGGGTGATAAAGTTCAAAAATAAAAATCGAATTTTTTAAAATTAATTAACATTTTTTACTTACTTTAAAACTTGGTACCTGGTGGTTTTTTGGGATGCGAAGCCCGAATACGGATACCTTTTCACTGTGGCCATTAGAGGGCGCATCACAATGTTTTTCTTATGGTTTCAAATGGCCATGATTTTTTTATCGGTGCAGGTTTTTCCTTTTTTTTTGTGAAGGAAATAATTTTCTGAACATTTTGAAAAAAAATGTACTCTCGTGAAAATTCGCTAAAGTAAGCCGCTTTTTAGATATTTCGGTTATTAGTGTTCGATGCCGAATCGGAATATTTAAATTATTTTGAATAAAACATTCCGCTGTTAGTAAATTCGGCAGGAATAAATGGTTCACTTGGGTTCGTTACAGCAAGTTTTGCAGCAAAAATTTGAATATATATTTTTTTTAAATTAATTAAATGAGGAACAATTTTATTTTAAAAGTAAATTTAATTAGCATAAACTTTTATTAATTGTTCAAAATGACCTTCATTAACATAAGTATATAGGAAGGATAATATGAAGTAAAAAGTTGAAATTTAATCTTTGCATCAATTCCGCATCGTTCTTTAATATGTTGACTGCATATTGAATTCTTCCCCACAATTCCTCTTCACTATTAATCGGTCTGGGTATCCTATCCTTTTTAAAGACCCCCATAAAAAATAATCCAACGGTGAGCGTGGCGCCACATTACAGGAGCGTCATGTCCTCTACCGATCCATCTGTTTGGGTACTGTCGATGCAAATAACTGCGGACATTTAAACTAAAATGTGGTGGAGCACCGTCATGCATAACCCGCATATCTCGTCGAAGTTGTAATGGTAAATCTTCTATAATGGTAAATCTTCTAATAAATCTGGCAGCGTATTTTGTAAATGTTCTAAATAATCCACACCATTTAGCCGTGGCGGTAAAATGACAGGACCAATAATGAAATTGCCAATGATTCCTGCCCACACATTAATTCTAAACTCATGTTGATAATGAGTTACTTTCGTGGCATGCGGGTTTTCATCAGAATAAACATGTTCGTTATGTAAGTTGGTTACACCACTTTTTGTAAAACATGCTTCGTCAGTAAATAAAATGTGCAAATGTTTGATGGTTTGGTATGCGCCGATTTGGGTTTATCTTTCCCTGTATACCCTAACACTTTCGCGGCCATTTCCTTCACAATACCCAAAAACCAATAGCATATCCGTCATTTCTCCAGAACTGTATCGTTCTGTCATCTTAACAGTCAATTTAAAATTTAACTTACACGTTTTAAACACCTTATTTATTCTCGCATTGGCAAATTCTTACTGAAACACTTACTGACAACATAGAGGTAAAAATACGAGGTTTTTTGTATGCGACACTCCAAAAAAAGGATCTGAAATAAAAAACTTGCTGTAACGAACCCAAGTGAACCATTTTTTCCTGGCGAAATAGCAGAATGTTTTATTCAAAATAATTTAAATATTCCGGTGCGGCATCGAACATTAAAAACCGAAATATCTAAAAAACAGCTTACTTTAGTGGATTTTCACAAGAAGAGTACCTTTTTTGTTTCAAATTGTTCAGAAAATTATTTCCTTAACAAAAAAGGGAAAAACCTGCACTGATAAAAAAAATTATGGCCATTCGAAACCCCAAGAAGAGCATTGTGAAGCGCCATCTAATGGTCACAGTGAAAAGGTACCCGTACTAGGGTTTCGCATCCCTAAAAACCCCCAGGTACCAAGTTTTAAAGTAATACGTAATAAATAAATAATAATAAAAAATGTTCATTAATTTTTAAAAATTCGATTTTTATTTCTGAACTTTACCATCCTGTATCTCGGAAAGGAGCAATTTCGGACCAAAAGGTAAGTTGCTTTAAATCGCCTTATTCTGGCCTCAGGAGGACCTATATAGGGTATGTTGTTCTGTATACTTGCTAGAACAGTATTACTAAAATTAGCTAATATGTAGGTATATAAGTAAAGTTTTGTTCTTGCATCCAACGATTTTAAAAAAACAGAGTTTATTTGAACAGGAACTTTATTCATCACATACAGTCGATTCTATGTATGTATGCAAATAGAAAATTAAAATTAACAATACTTTTACTTATATTTATAACCTCGCATAGGCAAGACAGCAAAGGTCCAGCAACAGCGGATATTAAAATACTTGCTAATGTAACAATTCACTGCAAGTACCAGTATCCATCTGAATATAAATAAGTGGATACAATTTTTTTAATTTACCCTTTTTTAATTATATGTATGTTGCTAGAGTGCACTTGCAATGACTAAGCTCCTACTTTAATCCCGCAGAAGTACAACAAAATAAATACACCATAATAAACATTATATTTATGTTCTCTAAATATAAAAATATGAATTTATTGGTAATTTACGCCACTAAAATTCTGTTGATTAGCAGAAATAAAAAATTTTCCCAAAAATGGAAGAATGAAAACCGCAAATCAATTTAAAAAATGTTTGTATGTTACAGTTTTCACTTTAGTATACCACTTTTTAACGAAATGAAAGGTTCTGATGTCAAATTTACGATACGCGTTAACTTATCAAAAAGGTAAAAACTGATCTTGTTAGAGACTTTTACGTAAAGTGGCGTGGTCAGTGTTTCTCTAAAAAGTTTAATTTTCGAGATATTAACAAAAATAAAAAATGTCTAATGGGACACCCAGTATATTATTTTTTTAAATAATTGATCATACTTTGGGCTTAACAAAAATGTTAGTTATATATTTAAAAAGAACCTAATAATGTACTATTTATAATAATTTACTTAACAGTAGGTCAAGGTCAATTTATTAGAAACAAATTCAAAATTTTGACAGCTATATCCTAAATATTGAATTATATAAAACATGAATTACGATCCGGGCAAGCGCTGAACTGTTTTTAAAAAACAAGTTTTTACTGACGGAAGCGTCTATTCAAAATAAAGGTAACAATACAACTGAAGATGATATCTGATTTACTATTATTTATAAACATTTCTAGCTGATGTTGTTAAATATCATATTCTAGTGAATAGGCATTACTACGGAATATAACTCATGCTAACATATTATCATAAACGGCCATTGTTAAGAATAATTAAATAAAAAGCATAGGTATTATAAAAATTCTTACGTAATAGATAATTCATAAATATAATGAGAATATGAGAGATCTGTCAAGTTTTGATCATTTGCATTTGTTCCTAATAAATTGACCATGGCCTACTGTTATAAGTAACTATCGCATAGGTTATTTTCGAATATAAATATAAACAACTATACATTTTTATTAAGCTTAATTAGTTAAAATACATTATACAGGTTGTCCTATTTAAAAATGTTATAATATTTTTATTAATATCTCAAAACCGCCACTGAACTTTAGGCGATGATCTCTAACAATATCAGTTTCTACCTTTTTGATAAGTTACGATCGGTGCCTAAAAAGCGAAGATTTTCAAAATGACCTTGTATCTTAAAAACTAAGAGAGGCGTGACAAATTTGACCCCAGAATCTTTCGTTTCGTTAAAAAGTAGGAAACTAAAAAATAATGTATCTACTGTAATATTTCGTTATCACAATTCCATTTTTTAAAAATTAACCAAACTATTTGTGACGAATAAAATGAGAAAACCAAACATTTTTTCGGTAGGTTGGTACGTAGTTTTAGTCTGTTTTAGATTGTTGCAGTCTGATGACAGGTTAATTTTTATGATCTACGAAGCCTCGGATTACATTGATAAATATCACGTGACATAGGATTAAGTTGTTAACTAGGTCACGAAATAACCTGTGCAGACGAACGCGGCTGATATTACGGAATATGACAGTACACAGATTTGATAATCGACTGATTGTGTTTTCTATATTTTTATAATCCTGTTTATATGCTCTGCCAAAACGTATATTTTTATATTTTTAAAAACCGCGTAAGTAAAACATTATTACTGTTTAGATTTAAAAACAAGAATCCTCTTGTAAAGCCCTTGTTTTGTCCAAGACAAAATCGATGTGGAAGACGCTTAGTTAGAGTTAATATAAACTTTCCTAAAATAATTTAACTTATAAAAATAATGTCCCATGATGAATAGAATGTGGTAAGTAGAGCATTATTACTGGTAAATTATATTTTTTAAGGAATTTAATTGTACGCCTAACCTGCAGTGGACCCACGAATAATACATAGAGAAGACGATTGATATTTTATGACTTAATAGGATTAATTAAAACTATAGCAAAATATCTGCTTGCCGTCTTTGATAACAACATAATAAAATAAAGAAAAATTGACCATCTTTAAAATAATTCTTCCAGCGGAACAAATTCCTGATTTTTGAGGTTATGTTATTCATCGACACGCTTTAGCCATAGCGGCGTCTACATCTCAGTCGATATGTTTCGATTAGATTGAATCGATATATTTCGGAAAGACGATTGTCTGTGATGGCAATTTTATAGATCAGCCTTGAGTAAAGTCGAAACGGGAAGAGACGTAAGGGGATATTGTGGGGTAAATTATCGACAGATTTAAGCGAAACAATCAGTCGTGACAGACAAGGGAGCTGTCGATATTTCTATAGCCACCGATAATAAAGCGATCGCTCGTGGTTCCCCTGCTGATATAAAAATGTTGTATTTAGCTGAGATAGAAGTAAAATATCAACAATTAATAACTTCTTTTCCGAAAGCTATGCCGAAGGATATTTCTGTCATACACTGTCCAAATGTTTTGCTACATCATTTTAAAAAGTATTGTCGCATCGGGCGGCACCGTACCTCTGCGCTAATACAGGAATACGTATAAAAAATAATATTTGTATAAACAAAGTATAAAACCAATTGTAAATTGAGTATCTTAAGCATGAAAAAGGAAATGTATAAAATGCAATTACTCATTGATACCAAACAGAATGCGAGGACGAAACATACATTTTACTAGATCTAAGTCTGTGGAGGATGGGTAGTTGTGGTCTGTGAAAAAAAACCAGTGCTATATAGTACAATACTTAGATTTATATATTTATATTGAATAGAATAAAACAGTATAGTATAATGATAATTATAAAGTTAGAATCAGAGTAAAATTTTCAAAATTACTTCTTAGATTATTTTTATCAGGCGAGATAAAAAATAAAAAGTAATTGAAACCATTATATTTGGCCGGACACATAATACAGTTACAGTTCTGTAGTAAATTATTTAAATTAATTGTGATGAGGTTACTGATAAATAAATAAAAAATGCAGAAGTTTCCTGTTAGATATGAGGTCGCCAGTTAAGTACAGTTTTCCTATGAGAGTGTTATCGAGATTATAATAAATTGTACAATATTACGCTCATTCTAGATTGAATAATTCTCTAAAACCCAGCAAGTAAGCTCCATGAGGAGTATGCCCATTTATTTGTTTTTAAAAGAGCAATACTCGGAAGGAACTAAACAGTATAAAAAACGAAGGAATACGACTTTAAGGCTAGCTCTATTTCCATTTTGCTGCGGTTTATCCCAAAGTTATTATAACAGCAGTCGTAGTGGCTGGACTGCCTTCATAGGCTAGCGGGATTGGCATTTGGTTCTTGGCCGGGATACAAGTGACAGTTAGCCTTGAGGCGGCAGTCAGGAAGCTGTTGAAGGTCTTCAGGATTCATGGTGCTGAAAATTTAATCAATGTACAACCTCGTGCAACAGGAAATACAGGGTGGGCGAAACCTTTTCTTGTAGGTGAATAAATCAAAATACGCTCAGACACGTAAAAGTTAGTTCTCAGAAAGACATATTTTTTGAAATATAATAAACCATTTCCACAACACAATGTGTGTAGTTCAAATACTGTTAAGTGATTTAAATATTCTTGATGATTTAAATACTTTAAAGTTAATTAAAACAAAACACCTTTTTATGAAATTTATTATCAAATATAAAGCTCAAATACTTTGATAAAGTATTTCATTTACAAATTACTATGGGTTTGTTCGGGATTGTTTAAAACTGCTATTAAGAGATGCCGGAGTCAGTCGAAATCTCCGATTTGACCCGTGTTCATTTCGCGCTGTGTAGGCACGAGGCGAATGACTCTTGCCTTGCCGTTACAATAATACGTCGAGCGTCCGTCGGTAATCGGTACGCCGATAAAGACAGTAAATAAAATTAAATTTAAAAATCTTCCCGAACAGAAAAATATATATTTTCCTCCAATATTATCTGCATTACAAATTATTTTTTTCTTGAACATTTTTTTCCGAAAACAGAAATAAATGCTTGGAGAGAAAACTCGTTTAAAGGTACTCCGGAATCCACTTAATTTTTATAACTATTATTGCCGACACTGTATCAATTTTGGTATTTATTTTTAGATTTAAAAATTTTTTTGGTACGTAAAATGTTATTAAAGCGTTATAACGCATTTCGAGTGCAGAATTTTTAATTAAGACGGCCGTTTAATCAAAGATCGCTAAGCAGGCACTACTTTTATCAGAGTTTTAGCCAAATATACTTAATTTTCTTCTAATCTAAAACATTATTTGTACAGTTAAAGGATTGGAGAAGGAAGTGAGAAAATAGCGTTAAAATACATAATGTAATAAGAATAATAATAACAATTAGAAATATGAATAATTTGTAACTTTTTGTCACAGATATTCCCGAAACTTGCTTAATGCCTAACTAAAATGTCAGACAATCTAAATATCAACAAATTAAATAAATACATTTATTAATAACTGCTAAAACTCCGATAAATAATAATAAAATAAATATTGATCAGCTGTTTACATAAACTGTCAATGATAACTTCGTTAGAGACGTAATTGTGTCGTAACCCAAGCACGTCTAAAGTTTTTACATTCTCTTCCAGGGTGCAACACTAGTTTTCATAAAAGATACCTGTAACATACCGCAGCAGAATAAAAGATACCTGTAATATAGGTACCGGCTAGCAGAACAAAATATCAGGAAGGGAGTTTTTGTTACAACGGTGTTCATACTCCCCTACATTCCTCAATGTAGGGGTATTTGTCTCCATTTTATAAACCTAATGTATTTTTGACCAAAGTATTTAACAGGGTTGCCGATATATCACAAATTACTGGAAATTGTCAGGATTATCGGTCCGGTCAGTTATATCGGTCCGGTCAGTTATTTAGCCAGGAATGACAAATTACATAATGCTTCATATATTAATTGTCTCTTTTGTGTTAAAAACTATTAACACTACAATTTCTCCATTGTGGGCTTTCTATTTAATTAGGTTGTGCCATAACCATGGTCATTGGGAATTTAAAAAAAAATCTACCTATCACTGCACACATTAAATTGACATAATGAGTACAGTATATTTTTCAGACTTAAAAATATCTATTGCTAATAATTTTGGTTATTTTAGCAAAAATATTTTTTCTGATTTTCGAACAAATCCCGTTTAATATATTTTGTAAGTATTGACAGAAGACACAATTTGTTAATAATTTCTTGAGACGAGGTACATTTTATACCTAAACAATGGCATCGGGTATGACGTGCGAACTTTTACGAGTAGGGATTATGACGTACTTATTGGTAATAAGCCATAGGTAATAACTAAGGAAATTTAGCATTTTACCGCTCCAAACCGATCGAATAATCTTCATGTAAAATTTGGTTATTTTGTTATCATGTTCCCGCTGCAACACTGTTTCAAACATCAAGAAATAGAACGCCACGCCGCGCCGGCGCCGGCCACATACAAATTAGTATAGAATTAGTAGTTATATGATCAAATTTATTTTATCACCACATGTAATTCCTAACTCGAAAACTGTTCACCTTATAATTTGTTTTAAATTAGTTGGTTCTAGTCCGATAAAATATTAAAATTATTGACCATACAGCCTAACAGTTTTTTAAAGTTTTTGTTGCCACCGCATTTTGTCGTAGGCAGTGAGTGAGGAGTGATTTGTGATACTTAATTTTACATTTTAATAACATCTTACCTAAAAAATGGCATCGGCGTGTCGATCGGCTTTTTACCAGTTGAAGTACTCATCGGTAATAGCTATGTAATAATTAAAGGAAGACAGCATTTCACCTGTCCAATCAGATCGGATTTATTGAGGCAAAAATAAGATATTATTTAGTTATCACGTTCCCAGCAAAACGGCAACACTGTTCCAAACATCAAGGTATCACGTGCTACGGTGAAAAGTCGCCAATCGTATACGAGGGTATTCACGGTATACCTCTACGTAAGGTTGCATCCGCACATGTGTATGATTGTCGGAGGAAATTTAGGGTTTCTATCTATAAATCGTTTTCAATTATTGGTGTGTTTTATGTGGCAGATTATAAGATAGTGGAAATAGGTATACCGTAATATTATTTTCGTGATTAGTCTTTTTTATTGATATTAAATTATGACGAGAAGTACTAGAAGAGATTAAAAACGCAGCAATGCTTCCAAATCTGCTCGTATAAGCAGAAGAAATAAATATTCTGTAAGTATTATTTGCGTTAGGTATTACACAAAAAAAGGTTTTTTGTATGTGTATTTTATTTTTCATTGCAATACCAATGTTAACATTTTAGTTCGCATGGTTAAGTACAAAATGATTTTTATAAAATAATTTCAACAATTCTTATAAATTTTAGAAATAGGAGCATTGCAAATATAATAAAATACCCCTAGCCTACGTTCCTGTAATTAACTTTTTTTTTAATTTGCTATAATTTAAAAATGTAAACTCGATGATTTTTCTAAAAGTTTTAAGAAAGTGCTGACTTAAGAGTAAAATTTTATTTGTATTATTAAAATAAATTACTAGTACTGGCACTAAGTAGAATATACCTAAAATATACCTTTATTATCACAAGTACTTTTTATTAGGTCATTAATCGGCTACAGAAAAAGTAAAACACGATTACCGTTAAAATTCACTAGTCATAGTAGTCTACCGTACAAATATAAGAAAATAATAATTAATTTATCGAATTTCTAAATAATATGTTATGCTTTGAAATACAACAGAGCCTGTTAGAAAGTTAATACCTAATGTGAATAGTAATAACCCTGAAAATGACATCACCTTTCCTTTAAGCTCATTCCTTCTTACCCCCTCCCTTTTTTTAAATGTATTTTTCTAAATTATGTTTTTTATTCCAAGAATATTAAATACGACTCAACACTTTTAACAAAAATTTGTTGTCGTTCGATTTCATCGACTACCGTCTAATTAATTGTTAACCGTATTTTTTAAAGTCTATTATGTTTATAAGTTCCAAGTCATGATATAGTCATAGCCAATAAAAATTTATATTTTTTATACTTATTTATTTCTTTTATTTCGACTTTACTGTATAACATTTATTTGACCACCATACCACCAACGTTTTCACATACACTCGTAGGCAAATAGTCCTTGTAAAAATTAAAACACAAATCCAAGCTTTCGTCGTTCAAAATAAAATAATTATGTTGCGCCATCTATTGCTAGACTTACTACATGAACTTGGAGGGATAACATTATGCGGAATAGTGATACCACAAACTAACTTGTTCAAAATTATATATGTGTTTGGTATAAAGACGATATAAAATATATTCATTATAATGCGCCGTTAACGCCATCGGTGGTTGCTATGGATTTAGGCTCATTAAACGGCCGTCTTAATAGTGGGGCAACTTTTTAGCGACTAAAGTTATGTCACACAGTAGACCTCTAAAGAATCTTTAGAGCGCATATCGGCCAGGGTTTGCGCATGCGTAGAAGTTTTAAATTTGAAATTTGAAAAAAAGCAGCTAGACGGTTGATATATCCTGTACGTTAGCTCGCCATTATGTATTTGAAATTATCTAAAACGCCGCTATCTCGCGCTGAACTGGCACAAAATGCGCGGCGGAGCCAAACTGAATATTTCTCAAGCTTTACATTATTTATAATAATAGGAGTCCCACAGAGAACGGATGAGCTGGCAATTATTGATTAAATGGCATGGCAACAGTGCTACATAATCTTGTATTGGTAGCACAGTGTTAATTATTGTTTATAATTGTTATTACTGCTATTTTATTATTGCCTACTACTGGTATTTGTGGTATTAAAAATGGGAAATATAGCTTCAACCAGCGACCCATCTTTAAAAAAAGACAGAGGGAGCAACACATTGTAAAATTTGTGTATGAAGGTATTCGGATCTGACATCCGGAGTTATCTGTGCCAGATGCAACAGAACAGTGCGTTTCTTTAACTAAGGAGTTGTCTAGCACGGTATTCAGAACTTTAAAAAATAATAATAAGGAGTCACAAGGGATGCTTCAAACTCCTGCTTGGATCATATATTTTTGCGACAAAAATTAAAATCTGAATTAAACAAAATTGAACAGTATATAGTAATACACGACATCACCGATCATTCACCAACAACCTTGATTATCTCAAAAAATAAGAACAATACAACCAGTAATAACAATGACAACCACAATACAAACAAAAATAGTTCGTACACAATTATTGATTTTGACAGGTTAAAAGATTTGTCTGATGCAGTGGATTGGAACCATACTTTAAGTTTCACGCAATCTGAAGAAGCTACCAACTACTTATTTGGGAAACTAATTGAAATTCCAAAAAAATCGGAAAAAATTATAAATAGAAGACAAAAACATAATAAAATAAAACCGTGGATTACAAATGGATTAATAACTTCCATAAAAATGCGTGATAAACTAAAAACATATCTAATAAAAAAAACACAACAGACGAGAGGCGCAATGAATATAGAGAATATCGCAATATTTTAAAAAAACTACTTGAAAATACAAAAAATAAATATTACAAGAATAAAATTAGCGAAAATAAGAGTGATATGAAAAAAATATACAAAATAATATATGAGGCAACAAATGAGAACACGTTAAATTACCATTAAAACAAATACAACACAATGGACAAACAATTACAAAGAAAAAAGAAATAGCCGACATATACAATGACTTCTTTGTTAACGTGGGTAAGTCAATGTCAGACTCAATAGATGTACCTATGAATCCATTTAAAATTTACTCAATTGACTCATCTTATTCAATGTAACTCAGACCAATTAACACAAATGAAGTGACACAGTATATAGCCAGTTTAAAAAATAATTGTTCTCCGGGCTAGGATAAAATATCATCTACAACAATAAAACTCCTTCACCGAGACCTATTAAATCCTCTTGGTCATATTATCAATTTAATTTTTAAAACAGGTATGGTTCCATCACATTTTAAAACAAGCCATAGCACTTGGTGTCAAACTAACTAAAATTCATACGGTGTCATCATTTAGTCAGTCTGCCTCCAATATTGATTTAAATACAATAGACTAAAAACTGATTTAAAAAAAAAATTTAAACATCATAAAACATAGCATCGTCAAATTAAAGACTAAATCTTTACCTGTTCACGAAAATCTCGTAATAATAGAAATGTACAAGTCTGAGGTATACTTCAACAAGTCAATATAACTGGGAATGTGTATTTTGGATTTGGCCAAAATAATGATTTTCATTATAATTATATGAATAAAAGATTTAATAATCAATGTAAAGTTATACATACAGACATTGTTTTATTTATTAAATAAAACATGAAGACGTTTATGATGTAATTTTGTATTTTGGTACTAGCGACTATTCGGAAATAATATTACAATATACCTAGAGTTAATAAAAAAGTTTTGGGGATGATGAAAGATGAAAATCAGGGTCGTATTATGATGCATTTCATTGTTCGAAAATGTATGCAACGGTAGTTCTGAGGACACCCGAGGAGATTGAACGTGTCCACATAATAATAAGATAAGGTTATGTAAAAATTCCTATGATACTTTACCTTGGGATATCACAGCATTATCGCAAAATCGAGATATGTATTGTCATGATAAAGTATAAGTTTGTGAGACACTATAACCTTTAGCCTGTAAAATATGTGCTTCTAAAATAAAGAAATGTAATCCTACCATTGTTTTTTTTAAAATTAAAGTGTTAGGTATATATAGAATTTGACGTGAAATTGGAAAATCAGTTAATATACAGGATGTCACATTAAAAAATATGTTTAAACAGGGTCGTAATTAATTAATTAGAAAAAAATAAGGTATGCTGGCATAATTTTTAACATTTTAATTGTTATTTTAAATAGTGTTGTCCTACATAAAATCCAAGTAATCAAAAATCAAAAATATCTATATGTATTCTCATATAGGCATAGTCCATGTTTATATCTCGATGTCGAGGGACTAGTGTGCGAAGCTCAAGCCAGGACTGTGCCGTGCTATGGTACAAGGCGATGATCGAGGGTCGGCGCGCCGTTGTAGACACGGACTTATTCTCTTATTTTAATTTAGCTTAGCTGAACGCGAGTTGGGAGGGTTCTGTTTCACCGAGCCAGAAAAATTGAGGCGCAAATATTATCTTTAATTCATTTCGGCGCTACAACAAAAAAAGTGCGTGACAATTTAAATAATTTAGTTTCGAAATGGATGCGATCAGTCGACGAAAACACTTTTTTACATACGTCAACTAGTTCAATTTGTCTATTGCAGTGACATACGTGTGCCGTTGCCGAAACGACTGGAGCGGTTGCATGAAGGCTCGAGAAGATAGAGACGTCCTCTTCATCAAACTATCCATTTATCGCTCATGCAGGACGCGTACGCCTCAACTCGTGCCGTAAGTACGCCTCAACTCGTGCCGTAAGTACGCCTCAACTCGTGCCGTAACTATCGCGATTCCCGGTAACTACAATCCATCAGGAACGAGCAAGCTTGGCATGGCTGGCATTTTACATTAAAGTGATACCTACTGTCACCACTCACAGGATCAAGTAAGTTATAAATTACAAAGTTATTACTTACAAATTGCTTTGTTGTAGAAGACAACTCTCGAGGTGGCGAGCCGGATTGTGGGTCGCTATGTACCTCAGGATCAGTAAAACAAATATCTGCATTACCATCACTGCCTGACGCTGTTTTCTCATCACCGATCTAGAAATAAAATATTAAATATTAAAAACGCAACAATACAGGCTGTTCTGGAAATGGCTCATTATATTAAATGGGTGATTCTTTGGGTGTCCTAGAGCCTACATACATACTCCCGTTTTCGTGTGATAGTAGGTCACAACGCGTGACTCATGTTTGGTTGTTGGAAACCATTGGTCGAACGGGACTATCAACAACGCGATGTCAATATCTTTGAAGTGCGAAGGAACACGTCGCGCGCGTCGTTGAACGTGTTTGTATACGAATTCTAAACGTTAAGATATTTCTAGTTTAATAAGTAAGGAGTTAAATTTACTAGTTGTAGCATTAACCGTTCTTTTTTATTCTGTTGTGAAATATAATATTGCGAAAATTCCTGCGATATTACTATTGGTCGTGTTGCAAAACATAAATTTTTCACCGTTATTTCAAATTTAGGAAATAAATGTTCAAAATGGTATGACAGAATGAAAAAGTGTTAAAATTATAGTATTTTTTTTAAACGTATTTGAATTGTAAATATGGCAACACCGGCCAACATTCACTGAATTCTTTTAAGACTGGACCTACTCTACATTGTTGACATATCTCGCCTGTGCTTACCTCGGGTTTGACATAAGGTGGCTTATATCGCTATTAATTCAAAGCACCATTTATGTTTTTCTTCAATCTGTTTTCATCTCAGGATTTGCGTGTTTATATAAATATGTCATTTCCATAACACCATAAAATAATACATAAAAATTACTACCCAATTTGAACAAGTTGTTTCAAATTTAACTATGTCTAAAATTGTCAATATTAACTGATAAACAACTTTATATTTTCCGACAACTTTATATTTAACATTATTTTTAACTGTTTAGCATGAGGTTAAAAAGTATCAAAGAATAATAATTAAGCTCGTGAATGCATTTTTACTAAACTGGTAATTATAGAGCATCCAAGAGAAAAATGCTGGAAATTATTTTCGAGTTTGGGAAAGGGAGTGTAACAGTCATGACCAAATTAAGATTATCTTTGTGTTTTGACTAATTGAGAGGCATCGAAAATATATGTATTTTAATCCTTACATATTTCTTAATCCTTTTGTCTTACACAAATTTTAGATTTAGTAAAATAAAGTGGTGGGGCGAATTAAATTGTTAAAAAAATAAACTACGGTTACTCCGGTTTGACTTAACCGATATAAATTGCGATTTTGTTTTTGCATCCGTCAGTTTTGCCATCGCCGCTAGATGGCATTATCTAAAATATAAGCAAATATTAGACGTTCTCTCAAAAAAGTTAAATATCTTAATATTTAGGTAAAACACGCAAGTTTGTATTTTTTTTTTAGAATCAAAGTTACTGACCAAAATTAGTTACATACACGAATTCTGTATCGCCATGCCACTCGAGGCACCAGAAAATTATCATTTGTTCTAAATACGTAATATTTTCGAAAAACATTTCGTAAACCATTTTTGCTAATTAGAAATAAAAATCATTTTAATAAAATATAAAGTCTATACTACAGAGTGTTACACAATTATCTATTTATTTAATTCATATACATAAGCAATACATAGTTTGTATTTTAATTAATAGATAATCAGATATATCTCTTGCTTTAGTTTAAAAAATAGGTAACAGTGTTAACAGAAAGGTTGGGAGTAAATCTAGCAGTGATTTCCTTGACAAAAAATAATATTTTTTTTCCTATAAATTTTTGCTCTACTGATTTTTGTTTCCGAACTACAGGGTGTAAAAAATGTAATAATCGTTTTTGTGTAATAACTTTTTAGCGCTGGCAGATAATGAAATGAAATTTTAACAGGAGCGTACTTTGATATTGCCCTAATAACATAAAAAAAATTGACTTCGTAGATTACTCAGTGGCGTGTGTACGGATATTACGATAAGGTTTTTCAAAAAAAAAATGGTACGCATTTTCAGCATATTTTGTAATATTCTTTTTATTTTGTTAAATATTATTAATTAATAATTAATTTAAGTTTGTAAGTTATTAGTTGATTATCATTATTGTTAATTAATTAATTATTACAATTGTATTACAAACTTTTAACAGTCTTTTAACACCCTATAGACAAATCATAGAGCAAAAATTTATAGGAAAAAAAATTATTTTTTGCAAAGGAAATCACTGCTAAACATTTTTGATACCTCTTAATTAGTCAAAGCACAAAGAAAAGCTTAATTTTAACCTTGGTTATGACTGTTACGCCCCTTGAGGAAATTTTACTAACTCGAAAATAATTTCCAGCATTTTCTATTAATATAAAGATACAAAAATATTACGGAAAAAAATAAAATTCTTGGTCGGATTCGACATCATCCCTAGAATGTGGCCACCAACTATGAAAATCTAGAATTTGATAAGTTTTAAGTTCTAAAACAGCAAAATTAACACCTGCTTCTGCTATAATAATTAATATAATGCAATTACTGAAGAAACCTAGCTGGATACTAAAGAGAAGTGGTCAATACACAAAGATCGATTATACACAAACGGTATTAACCAGCATATAGTACGTTCATATATATGATAATTATGTTGTGCTAAAACGACACCGTTGGAGCAATGGGCTCGCCTTGTTTTAGCAAATAATACAAAATTAATTTTTTACATTTAGGTAACGGACAAGGAAACTGGTACTGCACATAAGACGTATTTATATACAGGGTGGCTAATTAGTGCGAGGAACGAATCTACGTTATTGTTAAAAATATTAACGTTTTATGATTAATAGAGGTGCATGCTCACGCCAAGAAGTCGGGATAGAATAAAAAAAAATTTAATACGGTTTTACATAAGACGTAACATTTTATTTTAACGATTTATACAACGTTACCAGATTATTCAGTTTTTCTTAAAATTTTCAAGAACATCATATAGAAAAATAATTTTATTTTACTAACCTAACCTAAAAAATAAAATTTTATGTTTTCATAAACTTTAGAGCTACCCGAACAATTCTGTAGGAACAAAACATCAATATTCTGCGCAGAATGTTTTTTTTTAAATCGGTACAAATCTAACAAGCTTAAAATAAATATAGCTTAAAACTCATCTTTTTCAAATGGGACAATATTATTACGTAATTTTACAGATGATTTCAAGCTCTTTAAATTGTATAATTATAACGTTTGCTCTAAAATACATATATTTTTAATATTGTTTTATTTAAAAAATGCTAAATCATCATCAAATTCAAAAAGTTGGCCATGACTTGAATGAAAGACAAGATTTATCGTGCTGGCATAAGGAATTAAAATGTTAATTTATATCTGTAAGCATTAAAAAAGAATAAAAATAATTTTCGGTCGAAAATTGCTATTTTTCGTTCGAACAGGAAAAGTAGAATATGAAAAAAATTGATGGTTATAAGAAGAAAATAAATTAACCGTGTTGCTGAAAGTAACCAAAAATCCCCATGTTTTCAAAGAATAATTTCCAATGAAATCGAAGGACCTGTCAAAACATTTTGTGTAAAAATAAAATGCATCCATATCATATTCAACTGATATAAGAGCTACACAAACAAGACTAGCCAGTATTACTTTCTGTAAATGGTCTCAACAAAAAAATCAAAATACACATACATATTTTTTTAATTATGTATTGTTCGTAGATGAAGCTCATTCCATAAAAATGGAAATGTCAACAGTTATTGTGCAGCGAACAATTCGCATTTTATTAGATGTTACAGAAAAAAAAAGATGGTCAAAAGTGGCATAGTTGAAAATTATGTCATTGGACCTTTTTTTCAAAGGACGAGTAACTGGGCAAGTTTATTTCGATTTTATACAAAACCAGTTGCCGCGCCTAATCAATAAGTTTCCTGATAGATCAGTGGATCAGTTCAATGGTCACCTCCATATCAAGACTTAAGTAAAATGAACTTTTTTATGGGGATACGTCAAAAATGAAGTATTACCCGCTTATCGGAATTACAATAATAATGTATTAGATGAAGTTAGAAAATCATTTCAAGAACACATACAGATTTGTTTAGATGTTAATGGAGGTCATACTTACGAAGGCGTAGAAGGGTCACAATTTTAAAGTTTTTTTTAAACTCAAATTCCGAGTTGTAACTTGGAATTATTTATAACAGACTTTGGTTTATGATGACACACTGGTATAAGTATGCCATCACAGGAAACTATTGTTGATTATACATTATTACGCAACTTATTTTCAAATTATATTTCAAATACCTATCCACGAGTATTGTTATAGATTAGACGAAAATTATGTGTGGTAAGAACAGACCGACGTGAAGTGAAGAAGCGATGAGGTAAGTATTACAAAATATAGAAGAAAAAAGAGATGGCTGAAGGCAGCACAGACCTTCAAAGTCCCGGCGGCGCACAGTGGGGCAGGGAGTAAGTAAATGTGGAATAAACTAATAACAATTGCAATACGACGTTTATTCTAATGATTTATGTTAAAAATAAACAAAAATACTCAGTTTTTATAGATTTTATTATTTTTAATGATTTTAGTGTGATTATAAAAAAATTTTAAAAAAATTAAAAATCTTCGTCTTCAGATTCACATGGCGCGTCTTCCACGTAATCACTTTCCGCAGTAACTGCTTCATTTAGAGGTATTAAGAGTTCTATGGCTTGTTGGGGTAAACTTTGAATTTTTTTTTTCGGCAGATGTCTTTTACTTGTTATAACCGGGTCTGAACTTAAAAAAAACCAGTTGAAAATGTCTTGATTTGATTTCGTGCGACTGCATTTTCTTGCAAAATGCTCTCGATACATCTTAAAGTCCTTATTGCGAGCTTCTTGCGCTTCTTCAGTTAACTGGCCAATTGGTAGCAAGGCTGCAGATATTATTTCGGGTCCATGAATTAGGAATTTATGTACAGTGGGAGGCATGGGGTACCAGGGGTATTTTTCGACAAAATATCTTGCAGTATTTTCAGCAAATATTCTAAATTTTTCCACATTAATTTCATGACCAGAAGCTACTACTATTAATATTATATGCATTTTTTTTATGAGGTCTACATCAATTTTTGTAATTTCAGATGAAACCTCAGGATCGGCAAAAAATCGTCTGGCCGTATTTCCATCATTGGAATTGCCAAAACCTGGCTTTGGTTTATCTACAATTAATCCAGTCTTTTCTCTGAACATTTTCTGTATTTGAAGTTTGGTTTCGTTTACTATTTCCTTATCATGTGGTCCCCTAGCTTGCCACTTTTTAATTGGAAGTTTGTATGCCAAATGCAGTAGACATTCAAAAAATCGTATCCATCCATGAAGCACTGATAGCCCAAACTGCAAGTTTTCAACCTTTATATTTCTTTGAAGGACTTCGTCAATACGGTTAAATTCTTTAGATGTTGCCCCACAAATGAAACACTTTTGCGTCGATGTAGTTTCCGTAAGAGCATTACACACTTTTCCATCAATCATTGCAAATATTAATGTATGGCTCGCTGTAATCTGTTTTTGGTTGAATGTTAAAACAGTGTTTTCCAATTTTTTTATTTCGTCGTCCACCTCATTTTTTTGTGTAACTGATACATGTACAGATTCCTTGATAAACTGTATCTTCAGCGGCCGGCAGTATCTAGGAGAAGAGGGACGAGGATTTTGCCAAATGACTTTTGATTTGCATATAAGACGAATTGGTACAATAGATGTAATAAATACAGCAGCATCACTTGCTTCAAATCCTTGGAAAGCTTGTTTGTATGAACTATGCCCAGAGCTGCCATCAAAGCCCCATTTGGTAAATAAACTCAATTGGTTTAATTCCTCTTCACTTAACGAGTCTATGACACTTTCTTGTACAATGAGAAGTCGCTGAACTGTGTGGTCGAGTAAAACCTGCAGCTTGACTTCCGCACCGGTTTCTGATATTCTAATGTCATCTGCATTCGGGTAGCATAGTTTTTTGGCTTCCTGTACAGTTTTATATGAAGGGAATTTCTCTGGGTCACTCCTTCTTATTACATCGTATTGGTGTCTGGATAATTTAGCTTCTACCAAGACCGCTAAGGCATTTTCACCTGACATCAATCTGGGCTCACGGATTTCTAGATATCTCTTATATGCTTCTCTATACTTGCTTGCACGCTTTGGGGTAGTCGCAGTTACCTCATGCACCACTTTTGAAGCATCAGTTTTTCCTAAAGCTCTAAGACTCATTTGAGTAGCATAACTTAGCTCTGAAACAGTTGCAGTACTTCGTAACATCTCGGTCTTCATTCTTTTTGAACGATTACCACTTTCTTCAAAGTTTGTTTGTGGTCGCCCTCCCCGCTTTTTTTCAATCGACAGAGATTCATGACGAGGAAATGAAATACTACTATCTAACCAAGCTCGGTTTGCTTTTAAAAAACGATCTTCTGTTCTTCGTGCCTTTGTCCATCGAGATTTAAATTCCGATTTAAAATGTGCGAGTTTCGCGTTTAAATCTTTCAAATTGTCTTCAGAGGAAGCTGTTCGTCTCTTGATATTCTCCGCCAAAGATGCAAACTGTTCCTCTAAATTACTGTGGCCAGAACTTTTCATAATGGCAAATAGTTCTTGTCGAGTTACAAAAAAAGTGCTGGATGTAGTACCTGAAACAAATATAATATTTCTTGTAATTGCCCATATTTGTAAACAGAATTGGGTTGGGATAGTTATTTTACAATGCTAATAAAATTCTTATCGCTTTACTCAATGTCTGTAATAGCTATTTAAGGGAAACCCAAAATTTGGTCCAAAATCGGCCATTTTAAACCCTCCATATAAAAATTTTTTCAAATCTGATTAAAAATTCGTTACCTTATCCTCAAAAACCCCCATGTACCAATTTTGAAGGAAATAAAACGAACTTTAGTAGCACCCCCCACTCCTACCTTGGGAGAAGGGGGAAATGGAAACTTGAAATTTACATAATATTGTATTGTTACTGGAACTATAGGTGGGTACCAAGTTTCAAGTCAATCGGACAAGTAGAAGTCAGTCAAAATTGACTTCCTAGATTTGTTACATATAAAGATATATACACAAAAGTGAAGCTAATAAAAACATATTTATAAAAAAGGGGCAAAAAGGGGCAAAAAATTATCTATTGATCTTATTTTACATTGATCATAGAAGAAAAATATAAAAAAAGCTTAACTCGATCGGCCTCGATAGTAAACTATATCGTTAATTTAATTATGGAATACTTTTAGTTAGATGAGAAATTATTCATTATTCTGTCTTAATGATTATATCTATATATAAATATTCATATTAGAAGTAAATTCTATTTTAAAAATCTAATACATACCTGAGGTAGAAGGATCCATTACAAAAGGTTGGTTTGGGCACAACACTTATTACCGAAAAAGCACCAGGTAAAGCAATAAAACAAATTAAAGGAAATCCCGTTTATGTCTACTCTCTTCGAATCACTGATTTCGACTGCGGTTAGTGGGATGGTGACCTACTTTTATAACTTGCTCTATTAGGATTCTAATGCACCGTTGTCGGTACTATACAAAAATCATAAAAATGAATGAATTATCCTGATTTGGATTTTGTAGTTAATTCCAACCTTAGTATCTCCTTGCCCCACTGTGCGGCGTCGGTATTGCGTAGAAGCTTGAAGAACGGAAGTGGTGTTACAAAAACAGATTCAGGAGGTCACAGAGCAGTATTGAATAGAGAGATTGGAGGGAGGACTAATATTGATATGGAAACCCGATTTTTCTTAGTAATGATGAAGGATCTAAGAAGGCTAGTGTTCACATATTTTCGAGTTACTGCTTTTTTCACAAAAGCATACTTGAAAAGTGTTACATCCGCAAATGTTGTAACCCGAACAAACTTGAACAACAAGCCTCCGAAGATTATGACCAACTAATAGAAACTTTACGAACAGCCTCAAATGTCGAAGCAGCATGTCCTTCTATATCAATCGCTAAAGTTAAACTAAAAACCTGAACAAAACCTAAAACGAAGAGGTGTTTCTTGTGCACCTGTCATCGAAGAATTAAAACAAATAAAAATAAAAACAGTAAAAAACTTAAAAAAGAGCTAAAAAGTTTAGCGAGAAAAGCGAAGATGAAAGTAATAGAAGATGAAAACAACGAGGGCAATTATGATCCATACAATAGTGAAGTTGAATGCTGGTTGCATATACTGCAATGAGATATACTATGAATCCCGTGCTAGGATTTTTCGGGTTTGTTCGGGTTTCATTGCGTTGTTTTTGTTCATGCCTATAATAAATGCCATTTTGTTAACTTTGGTTAAAATAAAAATATAAATTTTATTAGTGATATATTTCTAAATGCATATCTGAACAAATCTTCATATAGAGGTTTCAGAAAAAAATAATACCTACCTATCAAAATTTCTAAGGCCATCCACCATCAATAGCTATGGTATACAGATATGACTTAGATATTGAAAACACTAAATTTTACGTTCGCAAATAAGGACGTTACAGAGCCTCAAATTTCCATATGCCATCATAGCCGACTCTCCCCTACTAAACAAGGCCACACAAGCACATAGATTGAAATTTACATAATTCCGAGTTAGAACCCGGAATTTGAGTGTAAAAAAAAACTTTAAGATTGTGGCCCTCTACGCCTTTGTACCGGGTGGTCACATAAGCGAGGAAACCGGCTATATCTCGGTAACCATCAATCGTACAGCTTTCAAAAAAGTTTTTTTATAGGATAAGTGGTCAAGAGAAATCGATGGAAATAATTTTTAAGTTTACCAGTTGGCCGCTAGAGGGCGTAATACCAGTACCCAACTTGGAAATCGAGGTTTTCTCTTTAATATGCCCACTTATGCCTTATTAAAAATATATGTGTAGTAATCCCGGGGGAAGTATGAGCAACTTCGGTCTATACTTATTGCTTCAACTTATCAAATAAAGTGGTGGGGGAAGGACAAACATTTATTTGCAAAAAACTAAGTAACTCCGGTGAAGGTAAACGAAATTTATCAAACATAGTCTCGTTAGAAAGAGATTTTAGTGCTTTATCAATTGCATTATAAATCACGCCCTTTTAGTTTTAGCGGTAAAATGGAAGCATATGTTGGTTTTCACATGGTTAAAAGGAGAACTAAATTTTCAATACCTCAGTGAAAACCGCTAGTTGATATGTCCTCTCGAACAAAAGATATCAACAAAACATTGTGAAAAAAAAATATTCATACTACTATCATGTCGGATAAAAATAATGGGTAGGCTTTGATACAAAAATATTCTAAAACTAGTAGGCTTTGAAGTAAAAATTGCGCAAAACATGCGTCACTTTTAATTAGATTGCTTCTTAAAATGTCGATTTCCAACGAAGAAGCTTTTGATATGCGTGCTGTTTTCTTTGAGTGAATGCAGAATGCAACCATTGCCTCAAGAGTATATGCTGTACGGTACCCGAGAACACATCGATATAAGCCAAAGGCTTTCATTAATTTGGCGCAACGATTGCGCACTATAGGAAATATTCACCGTCCAGTATATCGAAGACGAGGTAAGGGCCGCTAGGAAGAAAATGTGATCAATGTATTAGGTTATATTGAATTCAATCCTCGTGTCAGCACTAGAGTAATCTCCAAAGCATTGGGAATAGCAAGTACTACCGTTATAAATATTTTAAAAGAGCAAAGGTAAGTAAATAATGTTTCACGTCATTTATTTTTGTAATCTATTTTAAAAAAAGTTCGTGATTTGAAATAAAGAAGTTTAGTAATATAATAATATAATACATATGCTGACACGAGGATTGAATTCAATATAACCTAATACATTGATCACATTTTCTTCCGAGCGGCCCTTACCTCGTCTTCGATATACAGGACGGTGAATATTTCCTGTAGTGCGCAATCGTTGCGCCAAGTTAATGAAAGCCTTTGGCTTATATCGATGTGTTCTCGGGTACCGTACAGCATATACTCTTGAGGCAATGGTTTCATTCTGCATTCACTCAAAGAAAACAGCAAGCATATCAAAAGCTTCTTCGTTGGAAATCGACATTTTAAAAAGCAATCTAATTAAAAGTGACGCATGTTTTGCGGAATTTTTGCTTCAAAGCCTACTAGTTTTAGAATATTTTTGTATCAAAGCCTACCCATTATTGTTATCCGAAAGGATAGTAGTATGAATTATTTTTTTTCACATTGTTTTGTTGATATCTTTAGTTCGAGAAGACATAGCAACTAGCGGTTTTCACTGAGTAATTGAAAATTTAGTTCTCCTTTTAACTATGTGAAAACCAGCATATGCTTCCATTTACAATTTTGAAGAAAAACAGCAAATTTCCATGACATTCCCAAAAGCGCTCTCTAGCGGTTACCGCTAAAACTAAAAGAGCGTAATTTATAATGCAATTGATAAAGCAATAGAATCTCTTTCTAACGAGATTGTGTTTGATAAATTTCGTTTACCTTAACTGGAGTTACTTAGTTTTTTACAAATAAATGTTTGTCCTTCCCCCACCACTTTATTTGATGAGTTGAAGCAATAAGTACAAAACCGAAGTTGCTCATACTTCCTCCGAGATTACTACACATATATTTTTAATAAGGCATAAGTGGGCATATTAAAGAGAAAACCTCGATTTCCCAGTTGGTATTGGTATTACGCCCTCTAGCGGCCAACTGGTAAACTTAAAAATTATTTCCAGGGATTTCTCTCGACCACTTTTCTTATAAAAAAACTTTTTTGAAAGCTGTACGATTGATGGTTACCGAGATATAGCCCGCTTCCTCGCTTATATGACCACCCGGTACATACTAAAACTAGGAATTTGAATGTAAAAAAAAAAACTTTAAGATTGTGGCCCTCTACGCCTTTCTACATACTGAATATTTGTTATAGTTCCTTTAATTTAGTTATTATTATTTTTTTGATAAGTCATGGCCAACTTTTTGATTATTTTTTCAATAAACTGCGAACAGCACGAATTGTTAAATAATTTTACAAGTCAATTGTCTTCGTCTGGCATCGAATATAATCAAGCAACATATGAATGATATATAAAGTGAATGAAAATGGCGAAAGTAAAGCGTCCTTAAATTCTAAAATAATTTTTAATTTTCTAATCTTTTCACGAGAAACGTCGTTTCCTTTTTGGTGCAAGTGCGTAATTTGCAATTGAAATACTCATTTAGTCATCTTTACTGAGAGTAAGCATCGTTAATAATTCCTTTTCATAAATCATATGGGGCCCAAAAATATGCTCGGACTTGAAGCCTGAAATATTTGCTAGGACCTAGAACCCAGTTGAAGATGGTAAAATATTTTATGTAAATTATGATTTACTTCCTATTTTTTAATAAAACTACTTACAAGCTTATTTCTGAAGTTTAATTTTTCATTTGTAGTTACGTTACTAGTTCAATAAATGATATTATTATAAGGTGTGTAAGGATTATCTTAAAGTGATATTTAGAGCTTAAAACATTTGAATGTTTTTTGTTGGTTAAATGTCACTTTAAAATATTGACAGTAATAAAAATTTGGACAAAAGTGACATTTGAAAAGCACGTGCGTTTGTCAGCTGATGCCATACGTAATGGATGCCGGGTTTGCTCGTTTGTTCATGCATGCTTCGATTTGTTAACACGGCTGTTTGTCTTCTTCCTGTTTATAAGTATTCGTTAATATAATCAGCAGATAAGAGGCAAAGTGGGTATACGCCGTGTTGTATGTAGTCACAGAGAAAAAGGTCCCGTTTATTGGACAAACGCAGACTACTTTAGGTATGTTTTATTTAAAGTTCTTGACACTAGATGAAACTTCAGATATAATCGACTGGTTTCACCAAAAACAGCTCTTTAAACTTGTTACAACTTGTTTCAACACGAGATCTATAGGAATAGTGTATATGATATAGGTTATAGGTTTATAAAAGCACGTACTTACTTTTTCAATTTCAGTAAAGGGTAAAGTGCTTGATTCCAATAAACTTTTACTACTGCTAAAAAAAGGACGTAAACTAGGCTTTGGAGTACTGGAAACGGACATGGTATCCTGTTCGGCACCGGAGTCTTCATCACAACTTAGAGACTCCAATTCGTGAAATAATGCTTGAATATCACTTGGATTATGAAGATCTGCAGTCCGGCCGCCTAGTAGAAAAATAAATTTGATAAATTTTGTAGATTCTTGTTAATATTATCATTTGAGAACACAGGTATTTTTGAAATTTTTTTGTATGAACGGTTATTTTTATTATTTGCCATGTGTAGTTAGTTTGAAGACAGTAAAGTCTTTTTACTAGTTGCTGGAGCTAACTAGGATAACCAGTAAATATTCTACGTCCTGAGTTGTTCTTTACATCTCCCCCCGAAAATTCATAGCAAGTGTTAGGAAATATAATGTTTTATTCGAATTGTCGCATGCCCAATACATGGACATTAATTTGAAAGATAATATTTGGAAGGAAATCGGAGAAGAAATGGAAAGGAAAGGTAATAAACTTTTCTTTAACATTTTAGTTTCAATACATATAGGAATAATTGTTGATTCTTCATCCGAGAAACTTCCCATCTTTTCAACAGAATGGTCAAACACTACAACGGACACTGCACAATGAAACGACAATGATTTACGGATCTGGTTTCGGATGTGTATGAACATACATGACGAATCTACCTTAAAGCTAAAAGAATCAATAATAATAAAATTATTTTATTATCAGGCTTGTTGTTGTTTGTTTACAACGGTAAAAAATGTATATCAATATTTTTTTATTTATTAACTTCTTTCGATTTTAGTGCTATTAAAAGTAATAATGGATTTCTCCATTGCCGAAAGAATGGAAGTGATTGATTTTTTTAAAACAAACAGTGTGCCAATAAAGAATCTCAGTTTTTGAATCTGCGGCGTAATAATAAACATGTCCATCGCAAATACGCTTGGAATTAATTCATCCCTACAAAATAAAACTAATCCAGGAACAGGAAAACGAATCTGATCGGGGTTTGCTCTTTTGTCCTAAACGGTACAGTAAATCGTCATAATTACTGATTGGTCCAAAGATCTTACAAACTCCAGATAGAATTGTTTATATTTGTAGTTTTGTAGTCTACCCAAGGTATGAAAACGTGCACTCCCCACCTTGCTGTTATGTTTGCAGCATAGCCAGATTGTCCTATTTATCGCTAAGGTATCTGCAAAATCCAAATTAAAAATTTGTTAATTTGACAATTACAACTAGTTTAAGGTTAATCCGCAATTGCTTTTAAAATAAATTTATTTCCCAATAATTTTACTATAAATTGTGAATAGGCCTTGAGAGATTTAGAAAAAAAATATTATTATTCATAAAAGTTTGACTGCACTCTGGCAACATCAAGTTAAATTTACTACGCTCTACGGCACAAGGTGAAACTTTATCAATGGATCGGATTATAGTAAAGAATACAGTGTTGCTGGTCACTGCTAACTTGTTTTAAGGGAGTGTTTATATATTTTGGTTGTTTTTATTTTTTTTGTGAGTATTGGTGAAAAATCGTCTTTATTATAAACAATGATGGTGCATTCATGTATAGTTTGTAAAAGAGTGGATCATTTAAGCAAGGATTTATCTTTTCTTCGGTAAGTATGGTTATGTTTTAATATGATTGTATTGATATGATTTCTGATATAACCATTGACGTTTAAAAGGTTATGGACCGGTCCGTGGAGCTAGTCTGGGCAAAAAGCAGTCGAGCTGGTTTATTTCTTAATATAAATCTTGCATTTATAAGATGGTTAATTCTTGTGCGGCCATAAAATGCTTCACTAGAAGATGCAATGGTGTTAAATTAAAATTTCACAGGTTAGTAAATATATTTAGAAATTTGATTTTGAGTTTGCATCCCTATGAAAATCGGTTTGTTTAAGAATGTACCAAATGTTTATCCACTTCGTTAGGACACTAAAAGGTCGTAGCCTACGGCAAATTTGGATACATGTCCTTAGAAGGAATAATTATAGTCCAGGTGATACAACAGTTATTTGTGAGAAACACTTCACAAAAGAAGATTATGGAGGTAATGTACCGGGTGATTCATTAAGGGTGACGAGCTACCGTATCTCAGGAACTAATAGTCGTACGAGTTTAAAAAAAAATCCCTTAAATGAAATCGGCCAAGAGAAATTGCTGGAAATATTTTTTAAATTCATATATCCACCGCTAGGGGGCGTAATTGCTTCGATCGTATAAAAAATGCAGTTTTCTTGAAAATTTTCCAAATAACTTGAAAAAAAAAATACTACCACAGTAATACTTCTATAATTGTCCATCTTTTTGGTTTAACACTTTTTATTGTGGAACGTAAAATAAGGGCGGGAGGGGATGGTGAACTTTTCCTTACTAAAGTGCCTATAGATTTGGTTATACTTAACGGAATTTAGCAAACTAGGTCTCGTTTAAGAAAGGAGGGTATATTGAACAAAATAAAAGACAACTACGTCATTCTGGTTCTTGCCGCCCTCGCTAGGGGGTGTGTTTTACAAGTTTAACCGTATTTTTAATTTTGCCCCGAAATCTTAAATGGAACAGTATGATTATTTTATTAGATTCGAAAAGTAGACTAAATTTGCAACAAAATATGTTTAAGCCGCATGTCGATATCTTCATTCGTTTAAACGTTCACTTAAAGAATATTGCATTAACAAATTTATTAAAGAAACAAAATAGATAATTCGTAATCGAGCATGCCATGGACAAATAAAAAAACAATTTAGCCCAAAATTAAATGCTCATCTTAGAAGGCCGTGAAAAGACTTGGAAGACAGTTTCCATGGAAACGGCGATTTTTAACAAATGGATAGTTTATTCTTTGACATTTAAATTTGTAAAGAGCCCAATTAAATTTTTAAAATATGCCGTATACGAACGAGGAGGCTTTTGATATGTTAGCAGTATATTTTGAATGTTTGCAACATGACGTTATTGCCGAGAACGAATACGCATTTAGATATCCTGCACGACGTCATCATTCAAGAAATGTTTTCAAAAGATTAGCGAAACGATTGAAGGAGACCGGACATGTCCAGCCAGTCGCAGCTCCAAATAGAGTACGGAGAGCAAGAAACGAAGTTAATATAATAAATGTGTTAGCTTATATTACTGCCGACCCTCATTTAAGCATTCGAGATTTGGTAAGAGATCTAGGATTGACATATTCCTTAATTCAACGTATATTAAAAAAACATAAATTACATCCGTACCATGTAATGTTACATCAACAATTAAAGCCAGCCGATTTCGACCATCGACTGGACTTTTGTTATTGGCTATTGGGGATGGTGAACGGAAACAGAAATTTTTTATCCCAAATATTGTGGACTGACGAGGCAACTTTTTCCAGTTCAGGGAAAGTTAATAATCACAACATGCACTATTGGTCAGAAACAAATCCTCACTGGTTAAGGGAAGTTCAATTTCAAAATCGATGGAGTGTAAATGTGTGGTGCGGGATTTTGGGTGGAAGAATTATTGGCCCATATTTTTTTGATCAGCATTTAAATTGCGTAAATTATCTACAATTTTTGGAAGATGAGTTACCTATACTGTTAGAAGATATTCCTTTGGAGGACAGAATGAACATGTGGTTCCAACAGGATGGATGCCCAGCCCATTATGCTCGAAACGTCCAAAATTTTTTAAATTTTCAGTTTAGGGATAAATGGATAGGTAGGAACAGCATTTTTCCTTGGCCAGCGAGGTCTCCCGACCTTACGGTACTGGATTTTTATTTATGGGGTAAGCTTAAAGACCTAGTTTATAAAGACCGTCCAACAACACCTCATGATATGAAAAACCGAATTCGGGAAGCCATTAGCAACATCTCCGCCGCCGAAATTGAAGTTAGTGTATTATCCACAACTGAGACGTGGCCAATAACGGTGGACACTTTGAACATGTAAAACGTTAAAAAAATGTCAATATTGTTATTGTTGTTTTCTTGCTTGTTATGTTATATCATTATTGTTGTGATTAAATTAAAATAAGAATGAAGTTTTAAATTGTTTTTTTATTTGTCCATGGCATGCTCGATTATGAATTATCTATTTTGTTTCTTTAATAAATTTGTTAATGCAATATTCTTTAAGTGATAACGTTTAAACGAATGAAGATATCGACATGCGGCTTAAACATATTTTGTTGCCAATTTAGTCTACTTTTCGAATCTAATAAAGTAATCATACTGTTCCATTTAAGATTTCGGAGCAAAATTTAAAATACGGTTAAACTTGTAAAACACACCCCCTAGCGAGGGCAGCAAGAACCAGAATGACGTAGTTGTCTTTTATTTTGTTCAATATACCCTCCTTTCTTAAACGAGACCTAGTTTGCTAAATTCCGTTAAGTATAACCAAATCTATAGGCACTTCAGTAAGGAAAAGTTCACCATCCCCTCCCGCCCTTATTTTACGTTCCACAATAAAAAGTGTTAAACCAAAAAGATGGACAATTATAGAAGTATTACTGTGGTAGTATTTTTTTTTTCAACTTATTTGGAAAATTTTCAAGAAAACTGCATTTTTTATACGATCGAGGCAATTACGCCCCCTAGCGGTGGATGTATGAATTTAAAAAATATTTCCAGCAATTTCTCTTGGCCGATTTCATTTAAGGGATTTTTTTTTTAAACTCGTACGACTATTAGTTCCTGAGATACGGTAGCTCGTCACCCTTAATGAATCACCCGGTACATGGGAATAAAATACTGAAGAAAGGAACAGTCCCGACAAAATATTTTACATCTTTATTTTTCTATATTTAAACAAGATAAATCCTTATTTAAACGATAAACTCTTTTACAAACTACATATGAATGCACCATGATTGTTTATAATAAAGACGATTTTTCACCAATAATCACAAAAAAACACAAATGAAACAAAAAAAAATTAACGATGACTGCGAGATACTGCAAACAAACTAACAACACTGTAGGATTTACGAGAATATTCTCCCATTCCGTTTCTCCCTCCTTGCTAATTGGCCACACCCAATGCATGTGAGCGGGTAATAAACTAAAGATAGATGACCAGAGTGCAGTTGGATTATTTCATGATTTATTTGATACTTTTAAGTATAATAATAAAAGAATTTCTCATCCTTTTCACAGTTTATAGTAAAATTATTAGGAAATAAATTTATTTTAAGAGCAATTGCAGATTAACCTTAAACCAGTTGTAATAGTCAAGTTTACTAATTTTTAATTGGGATTTTGCAAGATACCTTAGTGATGAATATGACAATCTGGCTAGAAATATACACTTTTATATCTGGAGAGTATCATCAAAAATATTGATGCTAAGCATAAATAGTTAAATCCAGCCTTGGATACACTGTATCAATATTTCTATCTTTTTTATAAATATCTAATATTCGAAACTACACTTAATAGGTAATATAGTTAAACGTAAAGAATTTCAAAGTAAATTATACGCCCTTGTGGGGCTTTTTGCCCAGACTAGCTCCGCTGCAAGAAAACGCGAAAGGCCGCTCCATAAAATTTTAAACGTTATTGGATTTAACCAGACTTCAACATTGTTGCCATTATCGAGACAAACATGTTTGTCTCTCTTCCGCCCATTACTGATTTTCATTAACATTTCACACAATCACAACCTCACTTTCCAACAGATTTATGAATGGAGTGTTGGCCCTGTGGATTTGTCCGTTTCTAATACTAAAAGTTTTCATGAAATTTATACACAACATCCTCAAAAATTGAATGCTTGAGCTGGATGGAAACTCTAAGCGAACTCCAAATTAATTCTAAGCAACCCCCTAAATATCGCATGACTTGTTACTACACATCGGCCAAGTGGGAAGACCTGAAAGAACATTTACGCACTTTTCCTCGGATGAGAGCTTCTGATGATCCATCCATCTATGCTCGGGTGGTCTCCGATACCGCTCGAAACCAGTGTAAACTAATAATAGATCAAAGTAGAGAAGCGCTTAACGACAGGATCATAAACAAACTTCTTGACAGTCCGAACTCCTTTTGGTTATCTCGTGAAGGCCGTCAGCTAAAATTTTACAAAATTATTATCCCAATTCTAACACGTTCGATGGTACAATAGCAACCACAGCTGGGGACAAAGCAAACTTACTTGTTCAACTATTTTCTTCGCATTCCACTGTAGATTTCCTGGGAAAAATATCAACCAATATTCCTTGAGTTCAATCGGAAATGACCGAAATCGTATTCCGTCAGCGTATCATACGAATCCTGAAAAGGCTCGACCTCAAAAAGCTTCTGGTGCAGACGAAATTTCTATTCTAGTCCTCACGAGATGCGCCGATGAATTCACACAAGTATTTTATAGAGTTTTCAACTTATCCTACAAAAAAGGAATATTTCCATCATGCCTCGAACACGGTACAAGTCCAGCCTATACCAAAGAAACGTAAAAGAACTCTACCTCATAACTATCGACCAATCGAATTGCTTTCAGTTATATTAAAATTAATGGAGAAAGCTATTAACAAACAAGTTATAAAGTACCTCGAAGGCCTTAACATTATCTGCGATCATCAATATGGGTTTCGATAGTCCAGATCAACAGGAGATATTCTAGCCTAGGTTACCTACCTATTTTTGGACCAACATCATGGGGAGTCTCAGGGTATTGCACTGTAGAATAGATAAGAAAAGTCAGGCAGCAGTTTTCCCTAAAAGGTTAACATTATAGAATCGAATATAGTCATGGGAGGACACGCAATTCCATTGGCTTAATCTATTAATTTGCTGGGCGTCAATCTGAGAGGAAATATATCTTGGCATAACCACGCTGTAGTAATTGCCAAGATGGCTTCGAAGAAACTTGGTATCCTCTGCCAAGCCAAAAAGTTGTACACCTCAACAACTGTTGACGCTCTACAAAGCCCAGATTCGACCATCACTAGAGTGCTGCTCTCATGCCTGGCGCTCTGTACACAAACATACTCTTCGGGTTTTGTCTATCAAAAGAAGAGCCGTTGGTCTGATCGGAGATCACGAGCTGACAAAAAAACCTCGACAGCCTAGAGCAGGGGTCGGCAACCTGCGGCTCTTTGGATGTGAAGCTGCGGCTCTTTAGTTCCATACGCAAATATTATTTATTTTATCGAAAAAAAAAATTCGTTCTGAATCGATTAACGAGGATTAGGCACCGATTCTATCTCTCAGCCACTTGTACTCGTTTTTCACCGCACCCCTCCCCCGTGACACGCGTCGATACTGTCGTCAGTCCGTCGAAATCTCTCGAATGACGCCGTCGTTGGATGTTTCTATGTAGGTTTTAATTCGTTTTCGACGCAAGACAATTTGGCGTTTTTGGCTGTGACCAGGGGTCGGCAACCTACGGCTCGCGGTTGCCGACCACTGGCCTAGAACATCGAAGACACACGATCGAAGTGATTGACTCTCTTTTACAGATGTTTCTATGGAAAATGTTGTTTGATAAAAGAGTTTACTGGAACTGATCGGAAGCAAAAACATACGTGGACGAAGGAGGAAATGTTGTGTTGGATATTAAAATATTAAAGACCAAATGACCCTATGGGAGAGATACATTGATACTTTTTAATGACCAAAGAGAAGAAATAACTTTAAACACACAAAATGAAACTGGACCATCTATTTTAAAAGAAGAAGTATAAGTAGCAATAAAATCGGCAAAAGATGGGAAAGCTCCTGGTCCTACGACCTACCAGCAGATGTGCTTAAGCTGATTGAAGAGCAATATTTGGGTCCTGTGACAATCCTGTTTAATAAGATTTATGAGACAGGAATAATACCAGAAGATTGGCTTCGATCAACGTTTGTCACAATTCCTAAGAAGCAAAATGCCAAAAAATGCGATGATCACCGTACAATCAGCGCGATGATCACCGTACAATCAGCCTAATGAGCCACACACTAAAGATATTTCTTAAAGTCATCCACCGTAGAATTTATAAGAAGCTGGAAGAAAATATCGCCGACACAAAGTTTGGGTTTAGAAACGGCTGTGGTACGAGGCAACTTGTTTGCCTACAATGTCTTGATGCAGCGGTGTCTGGATGTCAACCAGAAGGTCTACGCCTGCTTCATTGACTATAATAAGGCATTTGATAAAGTGAAACACAAACAACTGATAGAAGCCCTGGAACGAATAAACCTCGACAAAAGAGATATACAAATAATAGTGAACCTGTACTTAAACCAAAGTGCTTCTGTCCGCGTCCAATCCGAACTAACTAAGGCAGTAGAAATCAAACGAGGAGTCAGATAGGGTTGTGTTCTTTCGCCACTCCTCTTCAATTTGTATTCAGAGGAAATCTTCACTAAAGCCCTCGAAAATGATGAGGGTGGAATACGAGTAAACGGCATCCCACTAAACAACCTGCGCTATGCGGACGACACAGTACTACTCGCAGAAAAGATGTCTGACCTTCAACATATATTGAATAACGTCATCACGGTTAGTCGAGAATATGGTTTGACACTCAATGTTAGGAAGACTAAATATATGATTGTCACCAAAACGGAAGCGCCAAATGCAGATCTGTATGTGGAAGACGAAAGGCTGGAGAGAGTCGAGAAGTATGAGAAGTTACCTGGGGACAAGTGTCAGCTGTTCTGTGGACTATTGTTCGGAGATAAAGATTCGCATTGAGAAGGGCTGTAGTCGTGATCTGAGCCTGGACCTAAGAACCCGGATGCTCAAATGCTATGTATTCCCGGTCCTCCTGTATGGTGTAGAGACTTGGACTCTGGACGTATATTGCGAGCAAAAATTGGAAGCCTTCGAGATGTAGTCATACCGTAAGATGTTGAGAATACCATGGACGGAACATGTGACAAACGTGGAAGTCTTAAGAAGAATGGGGAAAGGCGTGGATCCTGCACGAGGTGAAAAAGAGAAAACGACATTATCTCGGACACGTTATGAGAGGTCAAAGGTTGAGATTCTGCAACTCATAATCCAGGGAAAGATCGTGGAAGGAGAAGAATATTCTGGCTTAGGAACTTACGAGAGTGGTTCGGTGTCATGTCCTCCAATCTATTCAGGGCCGCGGTTTCCAAAGTGAGAATAGCAATGATGATAGCCAATCTCCGACATGGAGATGGTACATGAAGAAGAAGATATAGTAGGTCAGTGAAGCTATCAAAAACCTGTGACGAAGATCCAAATAAAAGTTGGGCCCCGCATCAGTGCTGCGTGAGTTGTCACGTAACTCTAGTGCAGTGGATGCAAGTCAATTCCTATTTCAATGGTGTAGAGAGAATCGACTAATCATGTAAGTGATTGCTACTTCTGCATTGCCAAAACTCAAATAAACTAAGGTACAAAATTGAGTATTCAAATTTGCCTTCATAACTAAGTACGCCGAATTTCTTACAATCCGGAATTACCGGTCCCGCCTGTAAACGATGACAATATCGTGATTCATGTAGACTCTAATTCTTCAGGATCTCATCCGTCACTTCGTAGGACCTTTAGGTATTGCACATTGATGACTTCACAAATTCAAATTTTAAAATAATAATTATATTTTGGATGTTTAATGTTTAAAAATCTCACAAAATCACTAATTTTAAAAAATATATACTAGATTTAGTGAAACTTTACTAAACCTGACAACACTGTATCAACGGCTAGCATCGTAACATCTGCGAGAGGAGAGTACGAAATTCCCTTAAGATGAGGATCCCAAACAATCCCAAATAAGCAATCAGAGCCAACTATGTTGCATCAATTTAATTAAAAAATATGCCACTTTTTGGCAGGTTAGAAAGAGACGAGAGTCATCAGCTGATCAATAGTTCATTTCGTGAAGTTTTAGTTCATTTCGTGAAGTTTTAGCCGTTAATAATAAAGTTTATCAGTAAATTTATTGAAATTTAGATTGTCTGACATGTTGATTGGGGTATCAACAAGTTTCAGAAAGATCTGTGACAAAAATTTGAAAATTGTTCATATTTGAAATTTTTATTATTATTTTATTATTATTATTTTCATAGCCTTTTTCAATCCTTTAACTTTACGAATCCAGATTTAGATTCCAAAAAAACTAAGTATATTTGGCTAAACGTTCGCATAAAATACTGCCTGCTTGGCAACCTGTGTTAAACGCAGCTCTTAAATATTTTGAACCGTCGGCCTACTCTGGGTGGATACATTCATAGCTATTTTGCTTATAGATAACGCTTTCAAGTTAGCATAAAACACTTCAAAGCTGTCAATTTTGTAGTTCGTACAATTTAAAAAAGCTCGCCTAAAATTAAGTCATGATACGAATTGAAGTATGGGAATTAACTAACTATTTTTTGGCTCTTGACTATCATCGAGCATAGCTGTCAATATTGTTGTCCTATTCAAACACTGCAAACGTTATTTTAAGACCCAAACAGTTTAAGTTTAAAACTTTATATCGAATACTGTTTAAGGGCCGCAGGTTTGGGATTTAAAGTGCGAAAGATTACCACACTTGCGGAAACGTAACTGATAAAATGGAAATAAGAATACAAATATTACCTTCAGAATCAGGTACACGAAACCGGCGAAGTAGTGACACAAATCTCTGCTTAAGATTATGCCTGGTATGGGGGAGTTTTGTGCGAATAGGTTCACTGTCCGATAAATCGCCAACCTCTTCTTCTCCTGAAGATATTTCATCATCGTCGTCACTAAAAAAAGGTAAGTCCGACTATATTTTAAGTATATTGGTTTACATTTAGTGCATTAAACCTAAGATATGCCACGACGTCGGATTTCTATTGCCTTAATATTTTTATTTCTTAATTGTACCTAGTTTAAATATGAATGTTGTATTTTCCATATTTCATAAGTTAAAATTAAACTCTGCGTTTAATTTAGTATAAGTATATTCCTTCTAATTTAATATAAGTAAATTGTAGATTTCTTGTCAGTCATCATTTTAATAAAATTTTGAACTAATGAATAACTTTAGGAATCAGCTTCAAGAAACACTTTAAATTCTGAATTGCTAGTTATGCGTTATTCTAATATTATATTGGTTAACATTACGAATATATCGGGTCCGCCAACGAAGCAGGGAGGGACGATTAAATCATTATCGAAGAAATCAAAAGTATTAAAACAGCTTGAGGTACGGGAAGCGCCATATTTTAAAAATATTTCACATTATACAGGGTGGCCCAAGAAAGTGTGATAACATAAAATTATATTTTTTTAAATGGGACACCCAGTATATTATTTCATACTAGGTTCGTATTAGTGTCCTTTATAATTACCTCAAATTTTATTTAATTTGGTTGAAAAAAAAAATCAAGAAGCAGTCCAAAACTATTTTTTTAACCTCGGCATTGAATGAGATTTATGACAAGAGATATAGAGATACTATGAATCAAATAGCGTTTATTTGTTTTATACAAGCTTTCAAAAACGACACATTTCAAAATAGAATAGGCAAATAAAATACAGGGTGTTCCATTTGAAAATTTTGAGAAAAATTATTTTGAAATGGACTTTTTACTGTTTTTTGATTTTGATTTTCGGACTGCCAAACTTTTTTTTTCAATTTTGAATTTATTACTTCTAAACGACAGAACCAAATTAAATAATATTTTAGGCAATTATAAAGAACACAAATACGAACCTAAATATGGAATAAAATACTGAGTGTCCCACTTAAAAAATATCACTTTATGTTATCACACTTTCTTGGGCCACCCTGCATAGTGTAAAATATTGTTTAAACATGCCGCTTTTAATCTCAAACATCAACCTGTTTTAATATTTTCATAAGCCCTTCGATAATGATTTAATCTTCCGTCCCCACTTCGGTGGTCTCGTATAGTTTTAGTTATATTTTTAAACTCAGGCTGATATAAATGTATAGGATTTTGCCATAAGATTGAAAATTGACATTTACAAATCGAATAATATAATCTTTAATTTGGAATAATGACGGGACCATACGTCCTTTTTTAAAATTATTGTTTTGTGTAGTAATCATATCAAACGCAGATCCAGGGGAGGGCGTCATGGGGGCCATAAACCTCCCCCCCCCCCCCATTTTACGAAAAAGTCGTAAGCTCTTTTAGTTCGGAAGTTATTATATATTTTTGATCGGAAATCATAAAGCGCGCGACGCAAGCGAATTTCAGGTAAAAGCTGGTTAAAATAGATAAAACCAAAGTTATAATTATGTCGTAAAATCATTAGCACTTAATTAAGAAACAGCCAGGGTGTGTAGTGTTATATTTATATTATGGCCAACCTTAAAATTATTTCAGTTCAAAGTTTGTTTTTCTATTGTGGTGTGTCAATTAAATTAGAGTGGTTGAAAAAAATCAGTGTATTTAGTTCTGTTATTCCGCTAAGTTTTTGTAAAAATTTTGAAAACCCGGAGCCTATTGCTGGTGGTAAGTACACTCCTATAAATTTTTCAAATTAAAAATATTTACACTAGTACTTTTGATTTCATACATTTTGTTAACATAAGTTAAAATAAATTAACCAATTTTTTTTAATTTTGTATCAGGCAAAATGTAAAAAAGGGAGCGTTGGAATGCAACCAAACTATTTGTTTATTATTCTTTGAAGGGTCCTGAATAAGGTCCAACTGAGAGTTGCTGCGGCCATTTGCGACCTTGCCGAAAATTGAATTTAAAAAAAAAATTTGTTAGGTACATTTTTAGAAATATGTGATTAAGACATCGAACCAATTTTGAATAACTTTATTATTACTAAACCGATTCCGATGAAACGTACATAGTTTCATGGAGAATTAAACATACTTTTAAACTGGCGAAAAAATTTTTTTTTATTGTTCTTGCAGGATCCACAGCAAAATCAGTATCTTTCACAAGGATTCAGCTCGTGGAATGGTTAAGAGGTTGTCCATCGATAATAGTTTAGATGAGGATGATGAATAATAGGTACTATTTGTATGACATATGTATATACAATTGTAATTATACGTTAGTTTTAGTATAGTCTACATTTACCCTTGACCTTTACTGCAATAAATCAATTACCTATCTAAACCCCATTGTGTAGGTCAAAGCCCAAAATATTGAAACCGCAATAAATGGTAGTCTCGAAAATATACCTATCTGCATATTGATTTGTTTTTTAATTTTAATTAAAGAGACACCTATTTAAAATAATAACAATTATTAATTATAATTAGAGATGCAGATATATCATAACTTTTCTAAGAATTTATGGTTTCGAGGTTGCTGGGGGGAGATTAAAAAAAACATAAAATAAATGTTTCTCCAATGATAATATCGTAAAAATAAACCACCTTTGTCTATTCCAATTTCTATAATTTAATAACCATAAAAAAGGGTGTGGAGGGGCAAAAATGTAAGATATTAAAAACAAAATGCAATGTTACCATATTTATAATGGTTTCTTACAATTAAAAACATTTTTTGTCTCATGTTACCAAGATAATCTTTTTGGCCACGATTCTGTCGAAAAAATGCCGAAGAGTGGCAGAACTACGCTTTTGAACGACGCAAAGGATGGAAATATTAATGATTCACACGACACCGAGCTCGATTGTTGACGCCTCTAACTGTCGAGCTGGTGCATTCCCCGCGCTCTGCGTGACTTGTGATTGAAAATATTTAATAAAAGAGGTACCACTTTTTCGTAAAATGGCTTTTGTAGATAGGAGGATAAAGAACAAAACGATATTTTTTGAAAATTAATTTAAGATGGGTTTAGACCAGTGTTTCCCAAAGTGGTCCAGGTGGACCCCCGGGGGTCCACGGGAGACTCGACGGGGGTCTACGTTAGGCGTGACAAAAAATGGGGGTCCACAATCGTAAGCGGGGGTGCATAAAAATTAATTTGGTTTCGATAGTGAAGAACTAAAATGTTGACTTGACTTCTCCTATCAATATAGGCAGTTAGGCTGATGTAGAAAGTTTCTTGTGTGATTATCTACAAACGACTCATTTTTCTATTCAACTAGACGAGTCAACTTTACCTGACAATGAAGCATTATTATTAGCAAATGTTCGATTTGTTATGGGCGAAGAAATTCATGAAGAGCTACTATTCGCGAAAACTTTAAAGACGGACACTAAAGGTGAATCAATATTTAATGTTTTGAGTGATTTTTTTAAAGAAAAATCGATTCCATTCACAAACGTTATTTCGGTGGCAACAGATGGAGCTCCTGCCATGGTCGGGCGATATCGTGGGTTTATAAGTCATCTCAAAAGAATTATACCAGAGGTAATTGCAATTCACTGTGTTATCCACCGACAACATCTCGTAGCGAAAAATTTTAGTGATAGATTGCACCAATCGCTTCAATTTGTGATAAATGCAGTTAACAAAATAAGAAGCAATGCATTGAATACGCGTTTATTTTCACAATTGTGCGATGAAAATGATGAAGACTTCCAACGATTGCTGTTACATACCGAAGTACGCTGGTTGTCGAAAGGTGCATGTTTATCAAGATTTTATTTACTTTTTGACTCAGTTTTAGAGTTTCTGGAAAGTAAAGATCCTGAGTTAAAAAAAACCTTGATCAATTTTAAAGCAGACATCGCGTATTTGACAGATTTATTCAAAAAATTTAATGACCTCAACTTACAATTACAAGGGGATAGCCTCAATTTAATAAAAACAAAGAGTGTAATTTCAGCTTTTCTTGGTAAATTAAAATTTATGAAGGAAAATTTTGGTCGGAGCGAATTTTCTCAGTTTTCAAACTTGTCGCAGGTAGAATGCCTTGATGAAGATATTCAGACATATGTGCAACATTTGATTGCCCTGCATGATGATTTTAAAATCAGATTTGAAGATATTCTGTCAATGGAAATACCACCATGGATCATAAATCCATTTGAAGAAATGGAAGTGGAGAATGTGATATTACAAGAGGAGCTACTGGAGCTCAGCACTAATGAGGAGCTGAAAGTGATATTTAAAAGAGGGTATCAAAAATTTTGGCTGCAGGCAGAAATACCCGAAAAATATCCTGGACTGTGGGGAATTGTGCAAAAGCTTCCGATAGCGTTTCCATCCTCATATCTCGTCGAGAAAAGTTTTAGTGCCGTTACAAACTTATTAACAAAAAAAAGAAGCAGATTGAATATCACAGAACGGGGAGATTTGCGGTTATTCCTTACAAAACCAAATATTGATAATTTGCTGTCAATCCATCAAGTACATCCCTCTCATTAAAATTATATTTTTTTGTAATTATCATGGTAGAAATTACATTACGTTGTAAGTGTTTAATTTTGATTATATTACGACTGTTATAACAATAATAATTAATAGCGTAATAATTTATAAGTATATAAATAAATGCCTACAACACAAGGAAATATACTATATCTATATTTCATTTTACCACTCCGAATGGGACGTTTTCTAAATAAAATTTGTGAGAATTGATTGGTTCTGGTGCTGTGAGTAGTAAGGTGCCGTAGGAATATTCCCGTTCCCGGCCAACTTAGCTTTTTTGACATCCACTCACAGCACAATCAATTAAAATTGTTTGCCCCACAATGCACCCCCCCCCCCCCCCCCCCTAGCTACGGTCATGCAGCATGTAGGGGGTCCACCGAATCCAGCAAAATTTTGATAGTGGTCTATGAAACAAAATAGTTTGGGAATCACTGGTTTAGACCATGTTAAAACTATTTAAACAATAAAATTATTATTTTTCATTTGTTCACAATGACAATTCTTTTTAATACACATCGAAAGCTAACGTAACAAAGTGTAAAATAAAAAAGACCGATATTGATCGGATCAGTACAACTGGAGATATTAAATCTGAAATATGAGAAGATTGGAGAAAATCCAAATTATCAAAAATTGTGTGGATATTTTCGAAACAAAATTTTTTTCAGCAAAATCCTGAAATACGTGTCAACTAATTTTTTGTATCTATATAAGTTGTAAAAAAAAATTTGGACGATTCTAAAATGTCAAGGTTAAAATGTGTACGGTTTGTAAAAAAATTATCCATATGTACTATTAATAATAATTCCGAGAATAGTTCAAGGTGCGTGTTTAAACATATAAAATATCCTATGAGGAAAAATAAAACATAATATATTTAGTATAAGTATTAGTTCGGTTTTCAAAAAAAGCACCGAGCCAGTCGGAATTGGAGCGGGCAAAGTAATAAATCTATAAACCTTATAATTTAACCTAAACATCTGTGTACAAAGGAACGGTGAATAAAGGCAACAAAACCAATGGCAGTAACAGCAAGCGTTATATAACAACAATTCGTCATGGAATGTGACATTTGTAAAAGTAAAAAAACTAAACAAAAGGACACTATATTCTCTTGTGACGTGTGTCGAAAGGGATGTTTAGAATGGACTGTATGAATTAAATTAATTGCATAAATGAAATATTCTCGTTAAAACAGCTTCACCTTATTCAGGAGCAAAATTTATATATATATTATTTGACGGCTAATGTCAGAGTTATTTTTTCATTGTTGTCAGTTCTCCGCACCTGATCCGTTACCTTGCTTCCACAAAAGGTGGCTTTAACAAGGGATACTGCAAGTATCACAATTGAATCCGTCGGAAATAAAAGTTCTGCAACTAGAAGAACGCACATTGAAATTTCATTGCAATCGATGCCTCCAATTCGACACCCATCAACTGCTACAAAATACAATTAAAGACAAAGAGACTATCATCCACAGCAGAGATGAAATAACAAAACTATTAAAAAACAAAATTGAAGAATTAGAAAACAAACCAATAACTCCTACCGCAACATATAGCCAAGTTACCATGAAAGTCGCAAATAAGTCAGAAAACCCTATCAATATACCGATTCAAATCAATCAAACCAAAGAAAAAACAGAACTCAGAGAAAACGTTACATGACCTAAAAAACCAAGTAAAACTAGACAAAATTAAGCTTGGAATAAAAATTACTCGCAGTATAAAAAATGGAGGAATAATAATCAAATGTAACAGCAAAAAGCATGAAGTGGAAACACAATTATCAGAAGAATACGAACCACAACAGACTAAATTTAAACTACCTCGCTTTAAGATAACAGGATTAGGGGGGTAAACCAAGCAAGGAAGAAATTGAACTATGTATTAAAGAGCAAAATGAATTCATCAATGAGAACGCCGATATTAAGATCAATTTTATAAAAAAACTAAAAAATAAAAATACCTCAATCATATTTGGAGAATGTACCCCTAGAATCTTTCATATCTTAATAAATATTAAAAAAGTGTACATAGGCTGGGAAAGGTGTCCTATACAGTGAGGACGTAAAGTAAGGAATAAATTCATTATCTCGCAAACTACAATTTTTTTTAAAAATCGCTCGGACCCTTCGATTTTGTTTTTCGAACGCGCAATTCTGACATAAAATGTGGATAGACAGGGTGTTGCAAATAAGAGTGACACAAAAATTTTTTTTCTTAAATAGAACCCACTGTATATTATTGCATGTACGGATTCTTCGGAAAATCCTAAACATTTTTCATGTAGTATGTGCTATACCTTAGCCCAAGCATTTTGGAGTTATTCTCATTCAAAATTTGAAAAGTGGAAAAAGTCATGGAGAAAACAAAGAATAAAATTATTTTAAAAATGTCTTATTTATCGAAAAAACAGTTAGGTGAACTTAAAAATAATTTTTCTAAAGTAAATGTTCGAAGTGTCTTCCGTTGGTCAACTGACAATAGCCTAACCGATCTACAAATTCCCGCTGAACATTTCGAACCATTTGGGGTGTAATTTGCCGAATTTCTTGCCGGATGCGATCTTTTAAATCATCTAAATTTGCAGGCTGGCTTTTGAATACTTTTCCCTTAAGGTATCCCCATAAAAAAAAAGTCGAGTGGTGTTAAATCGGGTGACCTTGGCGACCACTCAATAAAACCACCTCTTCCAATCCACCTGTTTGGAAAAGTATCGTCCAAATATGTACGAACTCCCACAGCGAAATGTGGGGGAGCACAATCTTGTTGCAACCAGATATTATGATGTGGCAAATCGGGACGTTCTAACTCAGGAAAAAGGGTGGCCAGGGCTGGAACAAGTTCTTGTTCTAAAAAACTCAAGTATCTCTCGCCTGTTAAATTTCCGTCAAAAAAGAAAGACCCTATAACAATGTCATCGACAGCGCCAGCCCACACATTGATCCTTTGATTAAATTGTGTGTGTCCTTCCCTCGTCCACTGTGGATTTACATCGGACCAATATCGATAATTTTGGGTATTTACGTCACCATTCAAGCAAAATGTGGACTCATCAAAAAATATTATATTTTTTACAAAATTTCTATTTACGAAACACATATCCTGTAAACGCTCACAAAATTCAAGGCACCTCTCAAAGTCCCTTTCCAAAAGTTCTTGGAGAACTTGCATTTTATAAGGATGGTATTTATTTGTATGCAGTATTTTAAGAACTGTTGTTTTTCCAATATCCACGTCACTTGCTACCTGCCTAGACACCACATGCTGGTTATCTTGAACTGCCAGTAAGACTTCTAATTGTTGATTTTCATCAACTTGAGGACGACCAAATCTAGGGACATCTCTTACATGACCGAATTGCCTAAACTTGTACTCAATTTGGCTTACTGTTGATTGTGATATTGGCGGACGATTGGGGTATTTTTGATTAACTAACTCACAAGTTTCTTGCTGTGTTCTAACTCTATCACCGTAGCCCATCATCATCAAAACCTCTATGCGCTGTTTCTCAGTGAGCCGCATTTTAATTTAATTTAGTTATGAAAAAACGAAATGAGTCTTGTGAAAACTAGTAAAACGTTAGGAAAATACACATAAAACTGACAATAACAGTAACTATTGACATTAATTCTTTTGGTTCTTGCATCATAACTCCAAAGCCTACTTGACTTTTCTTGCGGTTCACGCATGCTGACTACAGGTTTTCCTCAGCGTGCATGAATCAATGCAAGTCTTGATTGATTGCGAAATATCTGATTTTCAAATTTTGAATGAGAATAACTCCAAAACGCTTGGACTAAGGTATAGCACATGCTACATGAAAAATGTTTAGGATTTTCCGAAGAATACGTACATGCAATAATATACAGTGGGTTCTATTTAAGAAAAAAAATTTTTGTGTCACTCTTATTTGCAACACCCTGTATATCTACATTTTATGTCAGAATATGCGCGTTCGAAAAACAAAATCGATGGGTCCGAGCGATTTTTTTAAAAAATTGTAGTTTGCGAGATAATGAATTTATTCCTTACTTTACGTCCTCACTGTATATGAAGGCCTGACCATACAAAGATGTTTCAATTGTCAAGAACATTACAACAAAAATAATTCATGCACCCAAAACATTGTTTGTGCATACTGTGCAGCCGACCACAATATAAATGACTGTCCAAAAACAAAAAAAAACTGTACAAAGGCAAACTCAAAATTTAATCTAAAATACAGTGTTGAACACGAAGTAAACGATCCGGAATGCCCCTCCTACCTTCTGAAAATATTAAAAAGTACAATAGACTACGAATATGAACAGTGTCAAGAAATCGATATATTGAATGACCTGGAACTGGAAAATCCAGTGATTCAACAAGAAATAATAGACAATAACTTAATAAAACACAATATTACTATAACCAATAAATTAATAAATATTCTTCATATGAACATACGAAGCATTCGATAAATGAATTTATTACTTAGAGGCATACAAAATCAAATTTTGTGATGTAATTGTCTTAAGCGAATGTTGGCAGAATAGTGCCTGGGTATAGAATATTTAGCGACAATTCCTGTCTTAACAAAAATGATGGAATAATTGAAGAACATTGGTCCGGAAACGCTTTCTCAGGGAGCTAGAATTGCCTTCATAAACTAGTTTCCATTTTGCAGCTCCGTAATTTTGGCACATACATTACTGTTAGTAAGTTCATTTGAGCCTATTAGACATTGTTAACTTTAACCAGGGGCGTCCGAACCAAGGGGTATTTGGGTAAATTTGACTCCATTCCTCTCTTCAAGTTTATGCTGTTTTGACATCACGTTATGATTTTCCTATGCCTTTTTTGTAAAAAGGGGACTCTGTGTAAACATCGTTGTTCGGAAATTAGCTAAAACAAGTTAAGATACAGAAATACATTTTTTTGTAGCTTGGAAAAAAATTACATAATTTCTTCAGACTTCCAAAATTAATTTCTGTATCTTAACTAGTCTTTATCATAGGAAAATCATAATGTAATGTCAAAACAGCAAAAAAATTGAAAATTGAATGGGATCAAATTTACCCAAATATCCCCTTGTCAACATTGTCCTATAGGCTCCAATAGTTGAACTTACTAACAGTAAGTTATGTTCCAAAATTGTTTGCGATAGCTGAAGTAGTTCCGGAGCTACAAAACGAAAACTTTATGAAGGACATCTTCAAAGGACTCTAGCTCCCTGAGGGAGCGTTTCCGAACCAATGTTAATATGAACTTTTTTTGATGTGATTTAATGACATGTGACATTAACACCATGTATAATTCGCTACAAAAATTAATTAATATAAGTACCTAAAGTCATGTTCGCGTTCAGCCTTGTGTTCCTGGTCAACCGGTGTTGAACTTAACTGAAGGATATAGAGGCGAGCACAGATCCCTACAACTTTCTCCTTTCCACCGCCGTCAGCCGATAATTCAAGGTCCAAATCTAGTGATTTCTGAAGCACCTGAAATTTATTATTAACAGTTAACAGAGACTAAACTATTATGTTAATTTATTGCAAAAAGTTAAATATTTTATATGAAAAGAAAATAATTTGTGATCGTAACTACGGCAATAATAAAGTTATGCAAAACTAATTTTAAGACTTGTGTTTGTTAGTTACAAATAAACAATTTTTTTGCTATTATTAATTTATTTAAAAAAAATTCTTTCACTTATCTGAATTCGAAATATTGGTCTTAGGTTAGCAGTTCAATCTCAAATCTCAAATTTTACTGTACATGTTTACAATATATTATATTCTAGACATAAAATATAGTTATTTATTGTTCGTCCGAGTACAGTTAGTCTAAGCGACCACTCACTCAGATGACGCGAACAGACCAAGGTCTGTGCGAATATTATCCGTGGGATTGTCGTTTGACCATGTTTTTGATCAGTCGATTTCATGTCGGTAATTCTTGTCGACAGTTGATAAATTTTACTTTGAATGGAATATTTATGATTTTACGAGTGATATACTGTGATTTATGAATTCATTACCGTAAAATTTTCAAAAAAACAGCTTTGATGGAAGGATGTATAGTATAAAGCGGCAGTTCAACGCTTTAGACTATTCGACCACAGCTGTACATTTGGAAATAGATGATAGAATAAGTACACATTTACCGTTATTATTTTATTAAAAAAGTATTTTCAGTCTAGTTAGAAACTAAAGCGGAACAAAGAAACAGGTAAAATGTAGATGAATCGAGATAAAATGCATTCATTTAAAAAAAAGAGTTTATTTCTAGTCTAACATTACAGATACTCTAAACCTATGTCCAATCTGAAATCAGGACATCAGAGAATCATATTAATTCGTAAACATTTTCTTAACAATTAAGAGTGAGTGTTTTATTAGCTTATCTCTACTGTATTGTCAAGGTTTTGACGTTCTGAACTTGGAACAATAGGCTTAAGTTAACTTTATTTATAACTATATTATCAAGGTTTTGACGTACTGAACTTGGAACAATAGGCTTAGTTAACTTTATCGAGATAGAAAAATATAATTTTTTTCAAAAGAGGAACTGGTTAACATGTGATGGGCGCCAGCGATTGAAATGCATTTCTGGCTTCCAGAGTATACGCAGAACAATATCCGTATAGAACTCTTCCCGAGCGAAAATCGCTTGGAAGGTTAAAATAGAAATTTGAAAGAACAGGGGTATGTTGATTACGAAAAATATCAAAGAGTTAAGCCAGCTACAATGAAAATAAATTTATGATTATGTTAAATTTAGTTGATGGTTCTACAAAAGTATGAGACAGCGCGGGTATGAATTTCCTTCTAGCACATCATCAGCGTTATCCGAAGTGAAAATTTACATACCTATCCCATACAATTGTTACTAGAATTGGGAAAGAAAGATTAAGAGAGGAGTTTTTTGTCAGTGGGCACAGGAGCTCAGTGTTTCGATAATGTTATATTTAGTGACGAGGCTAAGTTTCATAACAATGGATCAGTAAACCGGCTTAATTTCCCTTACTATGAGCAATCCTTTTTTTCACTAGGGAAGTTAAGAACCAACATAGATGGAGTATTAATGTGTGGGCACGCATAATAGGTAATCATGTTATTGGACCGCATTTGTTTGAAGGAAATATTAAGGAAGTGAACGAATTATTGATAGGTAGATGCATGGCAAGATTTCCCAAAGAAATATACGTAATTGTGTAAAGTGTAAGGCTGTACCAGGCTGCTTCCACAACAAGAGAAAACATGCAACCACTAATTAGGGAAGTTTTTCGCACAATTACTTCAACTATGTTGAGAAATATACTGTCAAAAAACAATTCGCGCTTGTATTTTAAATTTAGGAGGTCATATTAAGCATAATTCATAATATTTTTATATTATTATTATTTTTCCGTTTGTTTCTTGTTAGCGATTTTTTTCTTTAATGATCAAACACAATCACTATAGGAAAAATCCTTTAAGGCACTCTGGGAATGGTGCGCGTTCGAATAAAGCGATTTACGTTGGCGTTGAATCGTTGGGGTTATATTAGTTGCTTGAGTGCTATCGGATTCTCTGGTCGTAACGTAACATGTGGTGTTAATCAGGGATCACACTACTCATATCTTTTGTCAATTTTATTTGTTAAAGATATAGCTGACTATTTACGTTACACCAGGGGTTTGATGTTTGTGGATGACCTAAAAATTTATATGGTAATAAGCGGTATAGAGGATACATTAAAACACCAAGGCGACCTCGCCACTCTCTGGAGGTGGACAGAATTCAATCATCTTTCACTAAACAGGAGTAGAATTCCATATAGGATGGATGGCGAATCTTATTCTAACACTGTTAGAGATCTCTATGGCTGCTGTGAAGAAATATTAGCCTATGTTGAGCATATTTCCTTAGTGGGTCTGAACGGTATGAAAATGCTGGGGTTTGTTTGGAGAAACCGTTCCCAATTCTTAACTCAGGTAGTAAAGTTATTTAATATTGCTTAGTAGTTAGATCAAATTTACAATGTGTATCATCTGGTCTCCATCTTACCAAGTGCATGAAGATATATTAGAAAGAGTTCAGCACGCTTTTTTAGGATTAGCAGCTTAAAAACTAAATATTGATATGACAACCATATTGTATGTATTATAAAATTAAATATGGGCTTATCTAGCTACCCCCAGCTACTATCCTAGATCGAATTAAACGTGCTGATAGTAGCAGGATGATTTGTTTCACATTCCTTTTCATTCGACTAACTATGGAATTCATTCTCCAGTCGATAGAGCTCTTCGTCTTGTAAATCTCTCGAGTACTTAAGAACATATTGACAGTTTTCATTCTAGTCTCTTGGCCATTAAGGGCAAATTAAATATACAGGGTGTTATGGAAATGACGTATTATATTTAAATAGGTGACGCCTGGGGTCCTAGAGAAGCGCTACATATTTTTTAGCATTTTTTTTTTTAATCGAACGTTTAAAAAGTGGGGTAATTCACCCATAAACCCACAGGTCACTCCGCGACACGATCATATTACACTGCCCAGCTGTGTAATAAACACATGTTCTGGTGCAATGTTGCCAAACTGTGTAAAAGTGTAAAACTTTAGATTCTTATAAAAAATAAATATTTAGCTCACCTAGTATCCAAATAGAAGTGAATCCAGGTGCCAGTACACTAGCAAGTAATCCAGGGCACAAACATCTTCAGTTTTTTTTTGTGTTAGTGGGTAAAGCTTATACCCCACTAAAACCCCTTCGGCATTTTTCTTCCAGTCTCAGAACATGACCCTGTATATCGTCAGAGACACAGAACACATAGTGAAACACTGAGCAAATTACCATAAATCACTTAAAGAAACACACGTTTCAAATTAGTTTTTTGAAGATAGGCACACAAAATCGCTACACACTAATACAGTACACTTTATAAAACGCACACAAATAGGAGAGAGGACACAAATTGGCCCTTGCTGACAGGATATGTGCCTCCAGGCACATTAGATTTTATTACACAGGTCACAGGTTTCGCGAACAAAAGTACATTTCAACACGATATTTGGCAATACTTAGTACATACACAAAATTTACACATAATAAAAACGCTGATTTATGTACAATAGGCATCACAGCAAATTTATAGATTCCAAACTATTATTCCTTCTTCGCTTTTCTCTTAGAATGGAAGATATTGAACATAACCGACTGCTTCACTAGTAGTGAAGTGCTCGAATTCTGTGAAAAATATTCAGCAATTATTTAATATGCTGCATCCACTATCTTATATCGCAACTGATCCATATCTTCGATTGACTCTTTGTAAACTATTTCTTTATTCATCGTATCCCATAGAATGCAGGGTGTAAGATCCGGTGACCTTGCGATGCCCATTGTCTCTTACTAAAGGAACATTTTCTAATTTGCCTTCGACTGATTTTTCTGTATGTACTAAACATTCTCACACTCTACGCACGCACATTATTTTCTATTAAAGTTGATTAAATATCCCGAAAAACCTGCTTTTAAATTCGAAATCACGCGTGGAATATCTTGTTGTCAACCAAATGTCAACTATATTTAAGTAAGATGGCGGAAGAGTAGACAGGTTGTTGTCATATTGCTCCAGTGATTTGCCTTTTTAAAAAGTTTTAAGTTGACTTTTTTTAGTTTCTGACCATCTAAATTAAAGTTACTAAGTAGTTGCTGCAAGTGAAGTAGTTGTTGTGCAATCAGCTTCCGGAATATAAAGGATTAACTCACTTTCTGGTGGTTGTGTGTTGGCGCCAAATCAATATGGGTTTGACATCTGTCGAATTAAAAGAAATCAAATCAGCGGTAACAAGTGTTTTTAATGAGAAATTTCTTCAAGAAATTGCCTCTAAGGTAGCAGTATTACTCAAAGCTGAGTTTCAAGAGCAAATTGAAGCTCAAAAAAACGAAATTACTGCCCTCAAAAAACTTACCTACCAGCTCCAAGAAGACAGTCACGTGCTACGCAAACAAATTGACGACCAAGAACAGTCAATGCGTAGCATGAATGTGCGCATTCATGGACTTAAAATTCCCGATGGTCAGAACATAAACAAGTGTGTGATTGAAATGTTTAAAAATAGATTAGAAGTTAATGTAAAAAAGGAAGAAATGGAAAAATGTTATCTCGTTTCATCAAAAATAAATCCTGATAAGACGCCTTCAGTTCTTATCCGGTTTTGCAGCGAGTCGTCCCGAATGTCGGTGCTAAAAAAACGTAAACTATTAAAAGATTCCGGTATCTCAATTACGGAAGATCTTACTAAACAACGCCTAAGCCTGCTAACAAACGCTGCAAACAAATTTTCAAAAAAAAAATCGTGGGTGTTAAACGGCAATATATATGTTAAAAAGGACGACAGAGTCTATCGCATTAACAATGAAAGTGATTTAAAGAACTTGTAATAATGTTGAGTGTAAATAATAAGTCAGTTTTCGATAATAATTATTTAAAAAAAAAGGGTTGATTTACGTGCTGTATTGGGTTAATGAGATGTGCTTTGTATTGGATTATCTAGCAACAAGAATCGGTATGTTCTTTATTTATATTTTTTATAAACTATGCTTGTCTAGGTAAAAACATTATAGACAACGCCCATTATAGTGCATTTTTTTTCTATAACTTATGAGCAATATAAATGGCATAAATCTAGTTTATTTGTAGGTTTGCCTGTATACCAATTTGTTTAGGTGTGGTTTAATTGTTAATTTGTAGAATAGAGAGAAGATAGATAGGTATTATTGTTTTTTGTATCAATTGTATCAATGTTAAACGAGATAAGGGTAGGTCATTTGAATGTAAGGTCCATATTTACAAATTTTAATGAGTTGAAAAGGAAAATAGAGGAAATTGATTTTGACATCTTCTTCTTGACTGAGACTTGGTTGTCTGATGGTGATGATTCTGCTTTATTTAATATCCCTAACTACCAGCTTTTTAGAAAAGACCGGACTGGAAGGGGTGGTGGAGTGGCGGCTTATGTGAGATCAAATTATTTGGTTGAGAACGGTATTTTTAATTTTAACGTAGATGTGCAGTTGGAGTATTTAATATTAAAAATTACCTTAGGTAATAAAAAAATTGCTTTCTGTGCTTTTTACAAGCCTCCTGCTCTTAACTTTAAAACCTTAGTGCCTCACTTTGATAGCTTGTTTTCTTTTCTTTGTCCAACAGTAGATGATATTTTTTGTCTAGGTGATTTTAACATAAATTTACACAACTTGGATAACCCTCTAACCTCTTTGTTAGAGAATTACAACCTGGTTCAAATAATTAACGAGTCCACTCGAGTTACAGCAAAGTCAAGTACTTTGATAGACCCTATTTTTGTTTCCAATTTATCTTTGGTGGTTAAGTCTGGTGTTTTGTCAGCATATGAAATATCTGATCACAAAATGGTTTATTGCAATCTTAACTTGGCTAGAGTTCCAACAAATCCGACGATTATTAAATATCGATGTTTTAAGAATTTTAACTATAATGAATTTTTACAGGGCCTATACACTCTACCTTTTGATCAAATTCTATATGAAAATGATGTAAATATTAAGATAAATATTTTTAATAACCTTTTACTACAACTATTCGATATTTATGCTCCAATTAAGGAATCTAGGATTACTAAACCTAAAGCACCATGGTTGACAGAGAATATTAAAACATTTATGAATCAAAGAGACACCGCTTTGCAAAAATTTAAAAAAACGAAACAACAAAGTGATTGGGATGTGTACAAAAACTTGCGAAACTTTACATTGAGTCAGGTAAGGAAGGCCAAGAGGGATTATCTTGATCTATTGTGTGCTGAAAAAAATCAAAAAAAGATATGGAGTACAATTAAAGATTTTGATATTTGTAAAAAAAATAATAATTACGCTATACCAAAGGACCTTTCCGATCCCGAAAAGATTAATAATTTTTTTTCAAAATTTTTTCAAAACAATCAGAACTGCCCAGAAAAAATTAATTACTATAATAGTAATACATATAAAAACAATATGCAGTTTTCTTTTACAATGGTTGACACTTCTGATATTAGTAAAATTCTTAATAGCATTAAGACAAACGCAACGGGAGTAGACGAAATTTCCCCATCGATGTTAAAATACTGCAGCCCTTACCTGGATAAATATGTAACCCATATAATGAATTCTTGTATTGAAAGGAGCTTTTTTCCGGATCAGTGGAAGATATCCATAGGTAAGCCTTTGGCCAAGGTCTCAAATCCCGCTAGCTTTAATGACCTGAGAATAATAAGTATTTTGCCAGCCTTATCAAAAATTCTTGAAAAGATCATGTACCAACAAATTTATAATTATTGTATTAAAAATAAAATTATTCCCAATTCACAGTGTGGCTTTCGTAAAGGTTATAGTACATCAGTCGCTTTGATAAACGTGTTGGACGATATATTTAAGGCTTGCGATAGAAAAGAGAATACTGTTCTCGTCCTTCTTGATTTTTCGAAAGCTTTCGATACAATAAGCCATGAGCTTTTTGTTTCCAAATTGAATTATTACGGTTTTGCTGGGGAGGCTTCTGATATGGTTAAAAGTTTTTTAACTGATAGATATTTGAGTATTTTTTCTGAAGGCCAATATTCGGCGAGGTCTAGGGTTACGTCAGGCGTCCCACAGGGCTCAATTCTAGGACCATTGTTATTTCTTATATACACTGCTGATATATTAAACTCGGTGAAGAACTGTAAAGTTCAAGCTTTTGCGGATGATACCCAGATATATTTTTGTTTTGACCTTGAGGATTTGAAAGAGTGTGAGAGGTGTGTGAATAATGATTTGGAGATTTTGTTTGAATGCTCTAAGCAACATAACTTAAATTTAAATCCAACTAAGAGCTGTCTTATGATTTTTGGAAGCAAAAGTAACACTAATTTCTTAAAAAACCTATTGAAGATTCAAATTAAGACGGCCGTTTAATCAAAGATCGCTAAGCAGGCACTACTTTTATCAGAGTTTTAGCCAAATATACTTAATTTTCTTCTAATCTAAAACATTATTTGTACAGTTAAAGGATTGGAGAAGGAAGTGAGAAAATAGCGTTAAAATACATAATGTAATAAGAATAATAATAACAATTAGAAATATGAATAATTTGTAACTTTTTGTCACAGATATTCCCGAAACTTGCTTAATGCCTAACTAAAATGTCAGACAATCTAAATATCAACAAATTAAATAAATACATTTATTAATAACTGCTAAAACTCCGATAAATAATAATAAAATAAATATTGATCAGCTGTTTACATAAACTGTCAATGATAACTTCGTTAGAGACGTAATTGTGTCGTAACCCAAGCACGTCTAAAGTTTTTACATTCTCTTCCAGGGTGCAACACTAGTTTTCATAAAAGATACCTGTAACATACCGCAGCAGAATAAAAGATACCTGTAATATAGGTACCGGCTAGCAGAACAAAATATCAGGAAGGGAGTTTTTGTTACAACGGTGTTCATACTCCCCTACATTCCTCAATGTAGGGGTATTTGTCTCCATTTTATAAACCTAATGTATTTTTGACCAAAGTATTTAACAGGGTTGCCGATATATCACAAATTACTGGAAATTGTCAGGATTATCGGTCCGGTCAGTTATATCGGTCCGGTCAGTTATTTAGCCAGGAATGACAAATTACATAATGCTTCATATATTAATTGTCTCTTTTGTGTTAAAAACTATTAACACTACAATTTCTCCATTGTGGGCTTTCTATTTAATTAGGTTGTGCCATAACCATGGTCATTGGGAATTTAAAAAAAAATCTACCTATCACTGCACACATTAAATTGACATAATGAGTACAGTATATTTTTCAGACTTAAAAATATCTATTGCTAATAATTTTGGTTATTTTAGCAAAAATATTTTTTCTGATTTTCGAACAAATCCCGTTTAATATATTTTGTAAGTATTGACAGAAGACACAATTTGTTAATAATTTCTTGAGACGAGGTACATTTTATACCTAAACAATGGCATCGGGTATGACGTGCGAACTTTTACGAGTAGGGATTATGACGTACTTATTGGTAATAAGCCATAGGTAATAACTAAGGAAATTTAGCATTTTACCGCTCCAAACCGATCGAATAATCTTCATGTAAAATTTGGTTATTTTGTTATCATGTTCCCGCTGCAACACTGTTTCAAACATCAAGAAATAGAACGCCACGCCGCGCCGGCGCCGGCCACATACAAATTAGTATAGAATTAGTAGTTATATGATCAAATTTATTTTATCACCACATGTAATTCCTAACTCGAAAACTGTTCACCTTATAATTTGTTTTAAATTAGTTGGTTCTAGTCCGATAAAATATTAAAATTATTGACCATACAGCCTAACAGTTTTTTAAAGTTTTTGTTGCCACCGCATTTTGTCGTAGGCAGTGAGTGAGGAGTGATTTGTGATACTTAATTTTACATTTTAATAACATCTTACCTAAAAAATGGCATCGGCGTGTCGATCGGCTTTTTACCAGTTGAAGTACTCATCGGTAATAGCTATGTAATAATTAAAGGAAGACAGCATTTCACCTGTCCAATCAGATCGGATTTATTGAGGCAAAAATAAGATATTATTTAGTTATCACGTTCCCAGCAAAACGGCAACACTGTTCCAAACATCAAGGTATCACGTGCTACGGTGAAAAGTCGCCAATCGTATACGAGGGTATTCACGGTATACCTCTACGTAAGGTTGCATCCGCACATGTGTATGATTGTCGGAGGAAATTTAGGGTTTCTATCTATAAATCGTTTTCAATTATTGGTGTGTTTTATGTGGCAGATTATAAGATAGTGGAAATAGGTATACCGTAATATTATTTTCGTGATTAGTCTTTTTTATTGATATTAAATTATGACGAGAAGTACTAGAAGAGATTAAAAACGCAGCAATGCTTCCAAATCTGCTCGTATAAGCAGAAGAAATAAATATTCTGTAAGTATTATTTGCGTTAGGTATTACACAAAAAAAGGTTTTTTGTATGTGTATTTTATTTTTCATTGCAATACCAATGTTAACATTTTAGTTCGCATGGTTAAGTACAAAATGATTTTTATAAAATAATTTCAACAATTCTTATAAATTTTAGAAATAGGAGCATTGCAAATATAATAAAATACCCCTAGCCTACGTTCCTGTAATTAACTTTTTTTTTAATTTGCTATAATTTAAAAATGTAAACTCGATGATTTTTCTAAAAGTTTTAAGAAAGTGCTGACTTAAGAGTAAAATTTTATTTGTATTATTAAAATAAATTACTAGTACTGGCACTAAGTAGAATATACCTAAAATATACCTTTATTATCACAAGTACTTTTTATTAGGTCATTAATCGGCTACAGAAAAAGTAAAACACGATTACCGTTAAAATTCACTAGTCATAGTAGTCTACCGTACAAATATAAGAAAATAATAATTAATTTATCGAATTTCTAAATAATATGTTATGCTTTGAAATACAACAGAGCCTGTTAGAAAGTTAATACCTAATGTGAATAGTAATAACCCTGAAAATGACATCACCTTTCCTTTAAGCTCATTCCTTCTTACCCCCTCCCTTTTTTTAAATGTATTTTTCTAAATTATGTTTTTTATTCCAAGAATATTAAATACGACTCAACACTTTTAACAAAAATTTGTTGTCGTTCGATTTCATCGACTACCGTCTAATTAATTGTTAACCGTATTTTTTAAAGTCTATTATGTTTATAAGTTCCAAGTCATGATATAGTCATAGCCAATAAAAATTTATATTTTTTATACTTATTTATTTCTTTTATTTCGACTTTACTGTATAACATTTATTTGACCACCATACCACCAACGTTTTCACATACACTCGTAGGCAAATAGTCCTTGTAAAAATTAAAACACAAATCCAAGCTTTCGTCGTTCAAAATAAAATAATTATGTTGCGCCATCTATTGCTAGACTTACTACATGAACTTGGAGGGATAACATTATGCGGAATAGTGATACCACAAACTAACTTGTTCAAAATTATATATGTGTTTGGTATAAAGACGATATAAAATATATTCATTATAATGCGCCGTTAACGCCATCGGTGGTTGCTATGGATTTAGGCTCATTAAACGGCCGTCTTAATGGATCAACTCTATCTTTTGTTGATACGGCCAAAAACCTGGGTTTGACTCTGGATACTTCACTGAGATTTAAGGAACACCTAAAGAAAATTTTTCAAAAGACCTTCTGCTCATTAAAAATGCTATATAATAATAGACATGTTCTTAGTCATGGGTTAAAAAAGAACTTAGCGGAGTCTCTGGTTTTATCAAACTTTAACTATTGCGACTATGTTTTTGGCCCTTGTCTCGATCAAGAGAGCAAAGGGAGAATTCAAAAGGTTCAAAACGCATGCATACGATTTATTTACGGTCTAAGAAAGTTTGAACACGTGTCCTCATATTATAAAAACATTAATTGGCTCAACATGGAACACCGTAGAAGCCTTCATTTTGCTACATTTTTAATGAAGAATTTTAATAGTATCGCCGCTCCATCGTCTATCCTTGACCGTCTAACCACTCGTGGTCAAGCACATAACCTTAATATTCGCAATCGTACTAAATTAACAACACCTCAGCATCGGACAGCAATTTTTCAGCGATCTTTTTCATATAATGCAGTCAAACTTTTCAATTCGTTACCAACACATCTTTTAAATTTAAGTTTACTTTGTTTTAAGAAATGTTATAAAGAATACCTTCAGGATCTACAGAATGGAAAGTGTAATAATATTAACTAAAAATTATTTTTTCCTTTGTGCACTAAAATAAAAACAAACATGTTCTGTAAGCTAATGGTTGGGTACCTTACAAATCAAATGTATGTAGTTCTAGTTTTCCATCATTTAAAAAAGCTATATGATGGTTTGGTTCAGTAGAGTAGCTCTGAGCTAGACTGCGCCAGACTTTCATAACTTAATTTAACTTAATCTCCAATAAAGGCATTTTATTATTATTATTATTATTATTATTATTATAACCTTCTTTCTTCTGTCGATTTGGAGTAGAGATGAGCTAATCTTTGTTTTTAAAATCCCGCTGTGAAACAATCGATTTAATTTTTTTAAGCTTCTCGAATGAAAAAGAGCACCAGAGCAGCGATTAACAAGTGTTTAATCTTTGGTACCTACAGCAGTGAAAGAAAACATTAAATAAGTGCTGTAGATTATTATTTATTTCAACCTTTTTTGATGAATGCGCTGGAATCTACCAACCCTTTTAATTGATGCTAAGAAAAACACATATTGCAATAGTGCTAATCTCTACTTCACGTTTTGACAGCTCGTGTTTTGAATGTTTGTTTCAGTTCAGCTGTAATGAATCTTGTAATTGCTATTTGCAATGTGATTTTGAGTCAATTAAAAACAAAAGTTCATACAAATCTAGGCGAGACCAGCCAACGCAGCAAAACGATGTCTACAAGTTAATTTATGCATTTAACTGTTTTATGGCGGCCAGTGTTCATGTGATGTTTTACCATTATTATGTAATGTGCCGGCTCTTTTACTAAAACGTATTTGATGTATAAGGTTTTATAGAAATTGACACTCATTTTTAAATAAGACCGACAAGGTAAGTGTATGTGTGTGGCTTAAATAAAATTGCATTAAAAAATAAACAATGAGCAAAGGTCATTGACATTTGACCTAGTTACGTAAGTGCGTATTTCAAACTTGTTTAATACTATTGCGTGTGTTCCAAAAAACTAGAAATCTTTCTTAAATTAATTGTAGAAAAATGTATGACAGAATGGAAAAGTGTTTAAATTATTGTATTTTGTCTAAAGAGTTTAAGGTGTAACTAAGACAACACCGGTGAGAATTCGTATGTGTCGCAGTGCCGCACAGATGTTTTTCTGGTTTGACGTCAGGTCACTTTTACCGCTGAATGAATTGAGAGCGCCATTTATTGCTATTTTCTTCAATTTATCTTCATCTCAGGAATTGCCGGTTTAAATATAATAAGTCATTTCCATAACACCCTGTATATATAGGGCTTGTTCGTATTAATCGTACATGGAAAAACCACAGACTACTTACGTAAAAATATTAGGATTTAATTATATTTGAAAGTTGATATTAACTGAGATACAGGGTGTTAAAGTTAAAACTTCGTTTTTGTTTATAGCTTTGCGAGAAACTAACGTTTTTTCACAAAATTTGGCAATTATTTATTTTTAGAACGAGAAATTGATTTTTTTATGAAATTTTAATATACAATGTATATCTATCCGCTATCTGCGGAATTATTTGCACATTTATTAGGTTATAACTTTTTTGTGCCTCATTGTATTTAAGTTGTAAAAAAACGTTAGTTTCTCTCAAAATTATTAGAGAAAAACAATAATTAAGTTTTAACTTTAACATCCTGTATCTCAGTTAATATCAATTTTCAATTAAATCCTAATATTTTTAGGTAAGGAGTCTGTGGTTTTTTCATGTACGATTAATTAGCGGACACCCTGTAGATATATGAATTATTTTTGTATAAGTGTTGTAAGTCTATAGTTAATTTATTCTCTTATTATTCACTATCTTGTAGTACTTATTAGTAAATTATTGTATACTTTATAAAATGGGTTTATCCGTTAATTTCGTAAATAAATAAACAAATTTATGAGGAACTAAATACGGTTATTATACGAATTGAATCTACTAGTACTGATCCTACAGATCTGACGGTTTTGACGCCAGGGAACTTTTTGACATTGCAATCTCCTTATCCGAACTGTAATTTAAATCGGTTAATGTGTAAATTTTGGCGGTAATCACTTAGGGTGTAGGTCGAATCACTCAAGCAATTCCTGGATCGGATCAAGTTCACAGAGTTGATCTTGTGCATAATTAATTGCTCTGTACCTAATTAATTACATTAAAAATACCTTTCGTATTTATTTTCAGGAAGGTGGAAATCTTCTGCCTACCTACCTATTTTTTGTATATGATGTTAATATTTAATTATAATACTTTTAATCTTAGCAATTACCTTAATCAATTTAAAGACTTTTATTTATTAACTTGTATCAGAAGAATTTGTGTAAGAAAGGGCAGAACACAACTACAATGGAATTAACGAAATCGACATATTGGTACCCACGCCACAACCCACTACCGAGCCAAATAATTTTTTTTTTCATTTTCCTGTTTACACCTAAAAATTTAAGTCCATTTTTCATATTATAATAATTTATTTTTGAAGTGTTAAGGGGCTTCTCCCAAAGTTGAAATAAATACATCCCTATAAAACTACAGTCCACTCCTTTCGCCAATTGGGTAAGTTATTAAATATTTAATCAGAAATACATCAGTCATTGGAGCCCAAACTCCTCTTTTCTTATGAAAGGTTAAAATATAAAAAAAAGTCTGGCAAAAGAAAATGTTAACTTAATTTTATAACTACTCTCCTCAACCCACTATTTCAAAAAAATGTCGATTCTCATCCCTAACATAAAACTTTTTCAATAAAAAAAAACTATGCACCTACGTGAATTCCTATAATGTAATTTAATGTTTCTATATTTTGTGAATGAAGGAATAAATTTCGGCTTCTTGATAGTTTTAATATAAAAAGAACGATGGGAAATATAAATTGAGTTATTTCCTACGCTCATTCCGTCTATACTCATCCTAATCTACAAAGGAGGGCGTTAATCGTTACAACACTATAAAATTTATTAAGGCTGCTTACTGCGAAGGCCTTTATGTTTTCAGTGTCACAAGAGCTCAATAGTTCCAGTCCGGCCCTGCGTTTGGTTAAAGTAGGTTAATTTGACTATAACTTTGATTATTAATATAATAATTCTATTTTATGGAATTAACAGGTATCTTACCTGATCCATGCGAATAACTCCTTCAGCTAACGTTTTGAATCCGAGCATAGTACGATTTTTGTATCTCTTTCTTCTTTGTAAAAAAATATGCAGCATATTTCCATCCCTTTTTAGAAAGTGTGGGTACTGTAGACAAAACGTAACATCTAATTGTGTATCGAGCAAACCACTGGATGTTAAAACTAATTCGTTTGACCTTAGTGTACGTTTGCTAGATTGCATTTTGACAGCGATGGAAATGGTAGCTATGTCAGATCCTAAAGGCTTTAGAATTTGAAGTCTTGTGAGGGTTAACGAGCATAGTCTAAAAGGAAAAAAAATATAAGTTAGAATAAGGTATGACAAGCATCGACTAGATTAGTTGATTGGGTTTGTTCGGGTTTGAGAGTAAAATTAAAACAAGATAAAGCCTTTCAGATACCAATATACTAAAGTTTAAAATTTAAAATATCTGCTTACGGAGATATTAAAAAATAACCTTTTTAACAAAAATTTAGCCGTTGCGGACACACAGTGCGGTTCCTCTGCTACCATTGACCTGCTAATTTTTTGCTAACAAAATTTGGGTGTAGCCAATAAGGGAAGGTAAACTAGTTTTTAAGGCAAAAATTACTGTTCTGCAATAGATACGATTCCCGAATTTTACGTCCCTATTCGTATCCCAAACAAAATAGCGGCGTTTTATAAATTGCATAGTTATTATTTTTTAAATTAAATTAATTAATAAATACTACTTGGCATAAGGTAGTTCGAATCAGAGACCTACACTGTCTTGTTTATTTTATGGAGTTAAAATTCAAAATATACACACAGGCGCCATCTTTAATAATCCATCACCCCCAAAACAAATAAAAAACGTATTAATTTATATTCATTTAATATTATTTATCGTATAAAGTCCGACCCCCCTAATATTTTATCGTACCGTAAAACCAAGAAACCAAACTGTATATAGGCTCTCAACGTGCCGCGATCCGACCGGCGCGCCACTCGCTAAATTGATGACGAGAAATGCTCGCATATGCGCTCATATAGGCGGGACATAATGCAGTTTCTCTTTAGTATCAGGTAGCGGGGGATAGCGGGATATGGCGAAAAGCACAATTAACCGTTTATTTTGTTTTTCCTGTTTGTTACTTGGTCGCGGCGTTGCGGAGTCTGCCTGGACAAAAAATGGAATAGCCGAGTTGGGGCAAAAAATTAAAAAACATGAAAACGCTCAATGCTCAGTTGGAGATGCAGCTGTTGGGAAAAGTAGATATACGGCAACAGTTAGATAGTTCATATAGGCACAGAATTCAACAGCAAAACGAACAAGTTAGACAGAATCGGTATGTACAGGGTTGCCTATTTTTGACGCTTTTGATGGGTATCTCAGTAATTATTGAACTTATCTTGTCCTCTACATTTTTTATTACTAATAATAAAAGGAAATGTTTCATATAAAAGTTTGATTGTGCGCTAGTAGAATATGATCCCACCTAAAAATCGCATCTACCGGGTCGGGTCAAAAAGTTATCGTATCTAACTTACTTATTTTGAATGGGACACCCTGTATATTTTTAGCCAAGAAAATTGAATTTTTATTTATATTTTTAAATATATAACACACTATATATTTTATTTTATAAATAAATAAATAAATGAATAATTTCTATTTTTATATTATATCTGTAGTAGGCCATGCATTATGACCTAACATACCGAAATATGGTGGGTCATTTATTGACGAAGATACTCAAATGGCCCTCCATTGCTATCAATACAGTTTTGACAACGATTTATAATGGATTTTAGAGCATTAATAATGACGAACGGTTTTACTTTTCTAAATGCTTCATGGATTGATTCAAGAAGTTATTCCTGTGTTTCGTTAGCTTGTTTATAGATTTCTGATTCCAGATAACCCCATAAAAAATCTGGTGTCAGGTCAGGTGAGCGCGGTGGCCATCTAACAGGTCCATATGTTCCCAACTATCTATCTGAGAACCTTATACGGGTGTTATGGAAATAACGTATTATATTTAAATGGGTGACTCCTGGTGTGTCCTCTACATATTTTTTTTCAAATCGAACGTTTAAGAAGTGGGGTAATTCACCCATAAACCCACACACAACTCCTCGGCACAGTCATATTACACTGAACAGCTGTGTAATAAACAGATGTTCTGGCGCAATGTTGCCAAACTCTTAGTGTAAAACTTTAGATTCTTATAAAAATAAATATTTAGCTACCTAGTATCCAAATAGAAGTGAATCCAGGTGCCAGTACACTAGCAAGTAATCCAAGGCACATACATCTTCAGTTTTTTTGGCTTTAGTGGGTAAAGTTTATACCCCACTAAAACCCATTCGGCGTTTTTCTTCCAATCTCAGAATATGACCCTGTATATCGTCAGAGACACAGAACACTTATTGAAACACTGAACAAATTACCATAAATCACTTAAAGAAACACACACGTTTCAAATTAGGTCACACAAAATCGCTACACACTAATGCATTCTTTAAGATACACACAAATAGGAGATAGGACACAAATTGGCCCTTTATAAACTAAAACGTTCAGCAATAAAATTATTTTATCTGCTGCATCCAATATCTTATATCGCAACTGATCCATATCTTCGACTTTATAAACTCTTTCTTTATTGATCGTACCCCATAGAAAAAAATTGCATGGGGTAAGATCCGGTGACCTTGCGACTTCCAGTTTCTTACTAAAGGAACATTTTCAAATATGCTTTCGACTCGATTTTTCTGTATGTACTAAAGATTCACACTTTCTCGCACGTTCTTGGTTATTATATTAGATTAATATCCCGAAAAAAAACACTTTTAAATTCGAAATGACGCAACGACGCGGAGGTATTCATCTTCTTGTCAAGCCAAATGTCAACTTCCAACCTTCCTTCGATGTCAAGTAGAGATGTGTTAAATTGTTACTTTAAAATCACGCTGTGAAATGACCGATTTAACTTTTTTAAGTTTTTCGAAGGAAAAAGAGCAGCTTTTTTAATCTTTATTGGTACCTACTGCAGTGAAAGGAGATAAATAATGGGTTGTGTTCGTGCTGTAGATTATTATTTATTTCAACCTTTTCGGTCAATCTACAGGTCAGAATGCATACCGTGACCAGAACAAATATAAAATAATGAAACGCCAAACGGCGAATGGGAAGAATCACAGGTTGTTCTTTCATTATAGAAAAATCACCGACTGTGAAATATTGCTCATCTCTAGTTCCAAGTTTTGACAACTCTCATTTTGAACGTTTTCGTTTGATTAGATGTCATGTCATTTTTAATTCGAAGAAATTCTATTTAAAATGTGTCTTTTTGAATCAGTTAAATACAAAAGTGCATACAAATCTACGCGAGAAAAAGATACCAGCCAATATTAATAAAAACGACGTCGCCGTCGCAGTGTTTATGTCAATTTTCGCGATCATGTATGGTTATGTGCCGGTTTTCTACTAAAACGTATGTGGTGTGTAATTTTTTATAGAAATTGTGACACTAATTTTTAAATAAGACGACCGAAAAGGTAAGAGAGCATGTGGCTTAAATAAAATTGCATTTTTTTTTAGAGTAAAAAATAAACAACGAGGAATCACTCAAAAGGTCATTGGAATTTGACCTAGTTACGTACGTGCGTATTTCAAACTTGTTAATGTTATTCTTTTTCGTCGTCATTTTTCTTAAAATAATTGTACAAATTGTACAATTTGTCTTCATCTCAGGAATTGCCGGTTTAAATATAATAAGCCATTTCCGTAACACCCTGTATTTGTAACTCGTATGTATGTAACTAACAGGTGACATAGGATATCCAAGATTTCCGTTCTCCGTTTTTCTTTCTTTTAAAATATGGGTTCATAAATAAACTATTTGCCTGAATTTTGAATAAAATCAAGTGAATAATTATTCAAAAATATGATCATCTCGTAGAAAGTTTTTTAAATTAAATTTAGATTTGAAATACAGGTTTCTAATATGGAAAAGGTGTAATATATTTGCCGTCCCCGAAGATGGCTTACCCATATTAACGGGTTTGTTAACACGGAAGTTTCCATTTCCATGTTTTTGAAGGTCACGTTAAAACTGAAATGTATGTTAATTAAATTATTTTGCGAGATCTGGAATAGCAGAGAGTAAGTGATATTTATTAGCAATAACCTCAGAGTCTCCTTCTAACTCAATCTCTCAAATAAAAGGTTCTATCCAACAGTTATAATCAATACGTTGCCACAAACAGTTTCAAATATATTTCGCCTTAAAGTAGAAGTACTTTTTCGGTTTGTCACTTTTTTTGTGGGTGAGTGCAGTTTCTTTGCCGTTTTTGGAGGTACCCATGTTTCAGGTTTGATCGATGGTGATTCTGTTTACTGATTTCTATCCTTGGATATTACGTCAGTTGAGCTAGCATGCTTCTGGTATAATTAATTTAGTTCTTTGGTAACAATTATCTTTTAGTTCGCCGTAATATGTTCCTTTCTAAAATTCTAATTTTATAAATTAATAAAGTTAGTTTATTAGTGGCGCTTCTTAAGCCATCTCGATTTTCTGCTAAGGAATTTGTGCTTTCAGCTCAGCGTATCCTTCAATTTCATCTAGGGCTGAAAATATTTCAAAAATTATTTTATCTGTTGAAAATATATTTCGAATGTTTCTGGTATGGTTCTTATTTCCAAATTCTCTTGGTTAAAAACGTTTTCCCCTTGTATCTCATTTCTGTCACATTGCCTCTTTGCTCTTTTTTCCGACTCTCTCTTAATTGCTTTTATTTTTATTTTGATTGTCGTGTGATTCTAGATATTTATGGTTTCTTAGTTAACATACCCATTATTTTCAGACGATGAGGTTCGCTGTACTGTAGGCATTTTTGGTATAAATTAGTTGTGATTTAATGTCTTTGATTTCTTATTGAACGATCGTGGTATATCAACTTTACCACTTGCACGTTTTAAAATATTTTTCCCGTACTTATGTTCTAATGGTTTGTTTATATTTTTTTATTTATTTATCCTTATCCAGCAAGCGGATACTAATATTTATTTCGGATTACGATAACTTTCCTATTGAACTGAGTGAAAAATTGCTACACACATACTTTTTACACAATATTTTAATGTTCTTTCGTGTTCATCACTTTCCTCGCTATCGCTTTTATCCCCCATGATAATTCCAAATAGTATTTCCTATAACGTACGTAATACGTAAAAACAACACTTCTTAAAGGAGAGCGACCAAAGCGTGTTACTCTGTTCACACGTTCGCTTGTTTTATATATATGTATATACCACGTGACCTATAAATTTAAATTGATTAAACTATTCAAATATTTTTTGCATGATTGTGCTTTTTAGCAAATAGTTTCAGGCACAATAATTCGAATTATTGTGCAATTCAACTATTTTCTAAACGACATTATGCTCAAAATATGTTTTATAGTTTTTATTTATAAGTCTTGTGATATAATATATGAATAATTTTATTTCAAAATATATTTGAGGTTATTAATTACCTCGTTTGCATTCTGTTTTAAATTTAAGTAGGTTTATTATGGTTTTAAATTTTGTGGGAAGCGCGTGTGGTAAAAAGTATAATAATTGGGAAAAAACTTAAGGTAACAAAGGACCTAATTGTATAAAACAACAGGCAAGTAATCTTCTTGCATTATTCTGTTTGTAGAATTGCAGCACCCCCTTAATAATAGTCCAGGGGCGTCCAATCAGGTCCACGCAGGGTAATTTGTAAACTGTCCGATCCTATGCGTACCACGTCCTATCCATCTGTTATTAGCATTCAGTCAAGGAAAAAAAAATTAATGAATAAAATAATAATAATAGAAGTAAAATGACCTAATTATGTTCCATAGGTGGCTGTTTCTCAGCAGCACGCTTAGAGAGAGAATATAGTTCTAGAAAGAGCTTCAAAACGGCTTTTTGATGTATTTTTAGAAATAAGTTTATTTTATTCTTAGACAAATTTCACATTTTATGGCCACTATGTACAATATTTCGGATATTCGACTATGGCTAAGGAGGCAAAACTTTTTAGCAAGAGTAGCTTTATTCAATAAAGTGAAGGATAAAAAAAGTTTCCCATTCTACCACACACGCTGTATATTTTAGAACCTCGCCACACTCCTCAGATCCGATTTTATTGTCATTTACTGGAATAATTAAATCATTATGCATGCATAATGCATGACACGTTACTATAACTTTTTTATAAATACACATACTTACCGACTCTATATAATTTAATAATTTTCTAACTGAACTATACTAGATAAGTCTCCTTAAAATTAACCCTTTTAAACACATTTGGTTTAAAGTCAAAGTCAAAATTCTTTAATGAAATAAATTGTTTGATTTGATTTAACGCCATGTTCACAATATATACTAATTTTACTTAAAAAAAAACATAAAGAAAATGTACCTTTGAAATTGTTAACATTTACCTTGTAAATCACTTTAACAATAAAATAAAACATTTATTATTATAATTATAGTGGAAACACTGTAAAAATACACATTTAAAATACAGATAGAAAACATATTAAAATGTGTATTCCATAAATTCATTTATAGGCGAATGGTTTGATGAAGGTAATTGGATGTTTATTAAGTAGAAAAATTTGTTGTTGAAAACTTATCTTTACTTACAAGTGAATGAATACATCCATACAATACAAAGAACAAACGAGATTTACTTTTAAATAAAAACAAATTTGGATTTGTAGAAAAGAATCGTCACAATACTATGATAAAAATTTGGAATACCTTATTTCTGTTAGAAATGAGAACAATACCTAAGCAGCAATTTTTAGATGCTATAATGGAACATCGGGCATTCTCCATATTCTCTAAGGGAATTTTCCACTGAATGTGGTTTTACCTAAGCTGGTTCTTGAAATGTAAGTTTCCTACGGAGAATTTTTCTGTTTCACAGTTTTATTTATCTTCTGACAAAAGAGTAACCAATGCAATTTGTGAATGATCTGCTTCCGTTCTTCTTTATCATACCTTCAAGGAAATGTGATAAAGTAGTATTTTCATGGGTTTCTTTATTTTATTGAAGTATTAAATTATTCTATTTATTCTATCTGAGATGTTTAATGGGCTTGTTACCGATAATTTTTTTTTCTTATTTCTTTATGGTATTCAATAGAATTCGATCATCTAAATGAGCTGTTAAAATTTCAGCTCGATAGGTTTATCCAAACCTTAGATATTCAATGTTAAAAATTAGATTTCATTAAAAGGCGCCTCGCCGCTTCGTGACGTCATACCGTGTATTCGCTCGGGTCGCCGTCCGCGTTTGCTATAGTTTATAAGTAGTCAGTTCATTACAATTTGTTTGAAAACTTTGGTTTCCAATTTATATTATTATTCTTATTCTTGGACTATTTATGGCTAGCTACGCATAACGGAATGTTTTGTTTTAACCAATTTATCCAATGAATTCGGTAGAAACATCTTGATTTTACTAGATATGTTTGTTTTTAGTAGATGATTGTTTTGTTCGTTGTTAAACCCTCAGTATATTTTTGTTCGGCTCGGGCCACAACGAAATGTAATGTTTTAACCAATTTATTCAATGAATTAGTTAGAAAACATATAAATCTTGATTTTACTAGATATGTTTGTTTTTAGTAGATGATTGTCTTGTTCGTTGGTGTTTAAACCCTCAGTATATTTTTGCTTAGTTAATAATTAAGTCAGAGCTAGTGACGCATTCACCATTTTGTTTTTTGATCAATGTTTCGTTGCTTTTAGTTTTATCCGAAAATACCCGTTTTAGGGGATCAATTACAAAATGTTTTAAAATTTTCGATTAAAAAATGAATTTGTGCAAATTGATAAAATTTCGTTTCTTGCTTCCATTAATTTATTAATTCAAAAAATTTCAACCCTAAACTTCAGGTAATTGGTCTCTAAAAACGAGTAATTAACCGCTTTTAGGGAAAAACGAAAAAGGATCAAAATATTAATATATTGATCAAAAAACGAAAACGCGAAAGCGCCACTATATTTTTTTTGGGGCATTTCTGGAAGTGTTAGGGCACTCAGGAACCATACAATATTTATTACAAGCTTTTTCTTACTCATTTTAATCCAGCAAGAAGATAGAAAATATAAAATTTAACAATCAAACGACATTTTTATACAGAAACACGCGCTATACGCTTCTAATCTCGACTGTCTTCCGAGCAGCATAGGCGGAGTGACGTCACGCGAAGCTCCGCCCCCGTTTTCGCGCGGTCCAACTTTGATAATTTATTTAAGGGCTTAAAATTCCGAATAAAAATCTAAAAATTTGGAAATTGCCTAAAAAAGTGATCTACTTTCGATTTCCAAAATAAAAAAAAAAATGTTGAACGGGCCCATTATTACGTTGTATTGTCTTAGTCAGACGATGAATGTGTGGATCATAGAATACTGCTGCGCAAACTCGGAATCTACGGCTTTAGGTCGATGGAATGGTTTGAATCATATTTATCTATTAATAACATCATGTCTACCCCACTCCAGGTAGCGTCAGAGGTGCCGCAAGGATCTGTGCTGGGGCCTTTACTTTTTTTGATATACGTGAACGACTTACCAATGTTGAATAGAAAGTTCATTATATTCGCAGACGATACAACGAATCTGTGGCATCATATAGAAACAGAATCCTGGAGGAGACTGTAAAGGCTGATATTATTAAGGTTAATGATTGGTGTGATGCAAATAAATTGTCGCTTAACATCTCAAAGACCACCATTATAGGTTTTAAATGTTGTTTGAATGATATTCATTTACAGGATCGGTTTATTAATAATGTGGGGGGGAATAAATTTTTGGGGCTTTTCATTGATTCTAAGTTGAAACTCGATGGTCATTTATTGAGTTTAAATGAAAAATTGGCTCGTGGATGCTATGCGTTGACCCAATCGCTAATAATGTCTATTTGGCACTAATTGAGTCTCACTTGAGATGTGGCTTCTGCATTTGGGGTTCTTGTTCTGACTATCTTTTCAACAGGGTGTTTATGTTACAAAAAGAGCTATTAGATTTTTATATCAGGCAAAGTCTAGAGATTCATGCAGACAGCTATTTATTAAGCACAAAATATTAACTGCTGCTTGTCTGCTCATTCTTGAAACGGGTTGTCTTATAAGAAGAAAGTCTATAATTAGAACTCAATATATATATATCGATATCAAAAGATTTTCCTTTAGCGGTTCCAGTCAGCAAAGTAAATAGAAATGACATAAAACATAAATTTAGCATTTATTACCAAAATATTCGTGGTATGCGCACTAAGCTGATAGATCTTTCATTGGCGGTAGTTGGGTGTGAATATGACGTGATTGTGTTGACAGACTTGGTTGTCTGATGACATTGGTGATGGTGAACTTCAAATGTCGGAGTATACAATATATCGTAAAGATGACTGCTTGTTAATTAGTGTAAAAAAATCTGGAGGGGGTGTTCTCATTGCTGTACGTAAATCAATTCAATCTATGTTAGTTACACACTCAGTTAATAATGTTGAACACTTGTTTATTGTAATTAAGTATTGTAATCTTAAGGCTATTATTGGTTGTGCTTACATCCCTCCATGCTCTCCTATAAGCTTATATGAAAATCATTGTATAGCAATAGACAATATTATGTCGCATCATTGTGACCATAATCTGTACATAATGGGTGATTATAACCTATCACAGGTAAACTGGGTAAATGATGAGCTCAGAGTTACTGCTCCTGCTAATCATAGGGTTTAACGAATGACCTAACTAGTTTGGATTTTCAGAATGTTCAAATATCATTGGCTGCAATTTTTGACAGTATTGTTCAGTTAAAGAGTAACAAAGGGCCAGGACCGGATACCCTCAAATCTTCTTATCAACTGTGTCTATTCTGTTTCTCGGCCCTTATGGATATTGTTTAATTTGTCGCTAAAAAGCGGCATTTTCCCTGATCTGTGGAAATACAGCTTTATCAGTCCTATTTTTAAGTCAGGAAATCGATCAGATATTCGTAACTACTGACCAATTATTTGAGAAAATCATCTGTTATCAATTAAAAGTAACGTTATCTCCATTACAATCTCGTTTCTGCAAAGGTAGATTCACTGCCACTAATTTAATGCTGTATACTCAATATGTGTTGGGTTGATTCGATTTATACTGATTTTTTCAAGGCTTTTGATACGGTGAGTCATGCGGTTCTGTTGAGGAAGCTTGAGGGGTGGGGTATTAGTGGTAATATTTTGTCATGGTTTACAACGTACTTGACTGGTCGTTTACAATACGTAAGAGTTAAAGGGTTTTCTTCCCAAGATATAATAGTAAAGTCAGGTCCTTACTTGTTCATCTTATTTATTAATGACTTAGTAACTTACATTAACTTAGAATATCTCCTGTATGCCGATGATTTAAAACTATATAGGGTTATCAGATCGTTTCTTGACTGCGTATTATTGCAAAACGATTTAGATCACATTAAAATATGATGCCCCCGCAATGGTTTAGATTTGAATATTGGGAAATGTAAATATATAAGTTTTCATAGATCTTTGACACATATAGACTTTGACTATTCTATTGACGGTAACATGTTCGAAAGAGTAAGTTCAATTTCCGACCTGGGCGTTATTTTGGACAACAAAATGACATTTAATCTTCATTATAACCATGTTGTCAACAGATCTTTTAAACTTCTGGGTTTCCTTAATAGATGTTCGCATGGTTTCACAGAAATAAAATTTCCAATTTCCTGTCAATAGCTTAATTCGCTCACGGCTTGAGTACCTATTTAGCATTTGGTCTCCTTCCTACCTAGTTCACAGGTTGAATATTGAAAGAGTCCGAAACAAATATATTAAATTGGCATCTTTTAGAACAAAATTTCCCCTGACCTTCTATAATTTTGCGGAGGCCAGAAATGGGTTTGGACTGGTAAAGTTGGAGTGTAGACGAATGAAAGCTGATTTCCTCTTTCTGTTTAAACTCATCAATGGCTTGTTCGATTGTCCCGAATTATTATGTCAGGTGGACCTAAGAGCACCTGGAGGGGAAACTAGGGCAACTAATTTATTTGCGCTGCATTTTCACAGATGCAACTATGGCGCATTCTCACCGATGGCAAGAATTGCAGCCAGTGGTAATATATTGGATGTGGATTTCTTTTCGCACTCCTTTGAGTCCTTCAAGAGGCGCGTGGGGAGAATAAACATGTAAGACTGTTGTAAGCATAAACATCAGGTTTTGTATATATTGTATACTATGTACTATTGTAATGTTGTTATTGAGTGTTTACATCCGTAAATAAATAAATAAATAAACTGCTCTAGCATACCCTTGCGTAATACACACACTTTGGCCTTGCCGATCCCCGACTCATCTCGGGTAAGGAATTCTCTTTTCTACAATGGGAAGAAACTCTTTAACTCCCACTGGATATAGCCTTTGCAGCGAACCCTCAAGCTTTTTCGATAGTTGACATCAGCAATATGTCATCGATCAGCTGTTTGGCGACTTTATCAAATACCCCAGTTTTATACGAACAACATTCAGCGTGTTGTGTTTTTATATTTTTCCAGTTTGATTTGTGCTAATAAGTTTTAAAAGTGTATTTCCGTCGTTTTAGTATAGTTTATTTTGTTTGGAAAACTTTGATTAACTACATATTGATTGTTTGTGTATCTGGTAAACTACAGTAAGTATGAGTCACGTAACGAAAAATTTGTAGGTTAATATTTTATTTATCTGTTTTTAGGCGAAAATAATAATTATGGAGCATAATTATTGTCTGCCTTCTTCCTCAGCTGATGCCACCATTAGAAAAACTAAGGTGAATTTTAATATTAATAAAAAAATTCTAGATGTTTTATTTATTTCCGAGTGAGTTGAGATTTATTTCAGTTAAATATCAGGTAATACTTTTGTGTGGCGACTTGAATGTAGACAGTTTGGTTAGCTGGGAAAGTAGGAAATATCTGCATGATATTTTTAATAGTTTTGGTTTTGGAATTCAAGTGTAATTATTGATCATGTAGTGTGTAATAATATGTTTATCTAAGGTCATTATTTTTAGAACTTTGCAGAGAATACTAAATATATTGTTTATTAAAGTGGATGTTGAAATTTCAGTTTTCTTGGCACGAGTGGTTGAACGATAACATTCCGCATAAAAAATGTTGAATGGTTTTTAAGTCTTTTGGGGGGAGGGTCACAGGCCCGTGGTAGTTCCAGTAAGCCTGAATGAGATATAATGTAAGCGCCAAATACTCCAAAAATATAAAACGGTTTCAAGAGAAAGATAAATACATTTTTGTTTATGTTTGCTTGTTCCAATAATAATCGGTCGCTTCTATTTTACTTAGGCAAAGGCGTATTCATTTTTACATGGCAATGAGCTAACCCAGCAGTTCGTTGTGTATACCTACTTTAAATAATGTCATGCTCACTTAAGTGCTGTGAGACAATAATAATTATAAAGAAAACTTTATTTCAACTCATGAACACCTGGAACAAAGATATGTACTTGTATGAACAAACCCGAACAAACCCGAACAACCGAACAAGTAAAAATCTAACGTAAATCTTACAACTACTTATATTTATATCCTCGCATCAGCGTGGGATAAAGAGGGGGATAGCGTGCCTTAGTCAGCAGGTTACCAAGACGTAACACCTCCCCTACTAGATGATTAAGTTTCTATGGCCTAAAAATTAGAATTTTCGTCATGATTTGAAATTAAATGATAATATTTCCACTCGTCGAGTTTGATTTTTCTTAGTGCAAAACACAGACCGTAGACACTTAAATAAAAAGTATGAAATGATTAATATAATAATAAAATAAAGTAAAACAGTCCAAAAACTGGTCCTATTATAATAAACTGGATTTTCTAGCATCCTTAAATTTTCTTTTTGTTGATTAATTACTTCTTTTTGCAGAGTATCCAATTTATTAAGGTTTACGTTATTTAAGACGGCCGTTTAATGAGCCTAAATCCATAGCAACCACCGATGGCGCTAACAGCGCATTATAATGAATATATTTTATATCGTCCTTATACCAAACGCATGTATAATTTTGAACAAGTTAGTTTGTGGTATCACTATTCCGCATAATGTTATGCCTCCAAGTTCATCTAGTAAAGTCTAGCAATAGATGGCGCAACATAATTATTTTATTTTCAACGACGAAAGCTTGGATTTTTGTTTTAAAGGGGCTATTTGCCTACGAGTGTATGTGAAAACGTTAGTGGTAAGGTTGTAAATTAAATTTTATACAGAAAAGTCGAAATAAAAAAAATAAATACATATAAACACATTTTTATTGGCTATTACTATATCATAACTTGGAACTTAACAAATAATAGACTTTAGAAAAGACGGTTAACAATTGGACGGTAAAGTCCGTTTTGTTGCAGTTGATAGCTCATATCGAGGGTTGAAGCCATAAAACAACCGTAAACCATAGGCGTTGCCAATAGTAATTACCTTATTTAATAAGAAAATTGGCCTCTGTCCATTGTTAAGTAGGATTAGGGTTAAAGTAGGTACAACAAGGGTAATTAATTTACCTATTTTTGCCTGCTTTAGGATGTTATTACGCCATTTGATGTGCGTTTGTCAAACTATGTATTTAGTTGTATTTAGATACTGCATTATCTCAAAGTTGAATTATTTCCTATACTTGTAACAATGGCTTCAAGTTTTTCGCCAACGTGTCTTCGTCAAATTAGCAAGAGTGCATATTCTCTCCGAGAAAAGACATTAATATTAAACGTGCATGATGCTCTAGTGTACCAGAAACCTGCAAGTGATGTTCGTAGCATCATTGCAGAGTGTGCCAATATGGTAGGAGTTGGAGAGGCTACTATATATAGGTTCTTGCGTGAAAGAAAATCTAAGAACCTCAGTGAGCCAAAACCACTCCCAGGAAAGAAACCGTTAGAAATTGACAATTTCATTAAAAATGGTATTAGAAGAAAAGTACATAGTTTTTATTTTGCCAAGGAAATACCAACTATAGACAAAATTTTACAAGCCATTAACTACGACGAGGACTTACCACAGCTATCACGAACGAAACTATGGAAAATACTTCATGATATGAACTTTCGATGGGAGAAGCAAAACAGAAAATCTTTTCTTATTGATAGAGCAGATATTATTTGCTGGAGACGTCAATACTTAAGGTCCATCCGAAAATACCGCAGCGAAGGCAAAAACATTTTCTATTTGGATGAAACTTGGCTGAACGAAGGGCACACCGTATCTAAAGTTTGGCAAGATAAAAATGTCCTAAGTTCTCGACAAGCTGTCATGGAAGGCTGGTCAACAGGACTTAGACCACCATCTGGAAAGGGACGCAGACTTATTATAACTCATATAGGAAGTTCAAATGGCTTTTTGGATCAAGGATTATTACAATTCCAGTCGAATTCTACTAAAGACTATCATGAAGAAATGACTGCTGATGTTTTCGAGGAATATTTTAAGCAAATGATAGAATACATTCCCGCTAATTCTGTAATAGTGATGGATAATGCCAGCTATCACTCTAGGCTAATAGAGAATCTTCCCACAACTTCATGGAAAAAGGCGGAAATCGTAAACTGGTTACAACGAAAGGAATTGAGTTACGATAATACCATGGTAAAAAAAGAACTTTTGGATATTGTTAGGCTACATAAATCACAGTATAAAAAGTATGTTATTGACGAGATGGCAAGAGATCGAGGTATTATAGTGCTCCGTTTACCACCTTACCATTGTGAGCTAAATCCTATCGAATTAATATGGGCTCAAGTAAAAGGATATGTTGCTAGAAATAACAAAACTTTTAAAATGCAAGAAGTGCGACACCTCTTGCTTCATTCTTTAGCAAATGTGTCATCAGAAAATTGGCAAAACGCCATAAAACATGCTATAGTAGAGGAACAAAAAATGTGGGAACTTGACAACGTAATTGACACAACTATGGAAATTGAGCCTTTAGTAATAAGCATAGGACATGATGACTCTTCAGATTCTTCTGAGGACCATTTTATCGAGTTATAATTATTGAAATTGTCAATATTTTTTGATCTGTAAATAAATTAGTTTTCTTGTAAATAAATTCATAAAATCATAAAATCTATTACATTTAAATAAAATAATAAGCGGTTACATTAAAAACCCAACTCTCCGACCATGATGGGCCGTTTTAATCATTATCCTTTCATTTCATTTTATGGCTCTATTGTTACTTTATCTGTTACCCGGTGGAATAGGTCAAAATTTCTTCATCTTTATGCTAGATGTACGTAAAAAGACCATTTTATAGGTAAAATATTTTAGGCCACCGGGCCCTTGTTTTGAATCTTTAATGAGGGTATCGAGCTATCAACGGCAACGAAACAGACAATAGTCGATGAAATCGATCGACAAGAATTTTTTTTATTTATAACTGTTGAGAGTGTTGAGTCGTATTTAATATTCTTGGAATAACATACATAATTTCAAAAAATACATTTAAAAAAAGGGAGGAGGTAATAAGAAATGAGTTTAAAGAAATGGCGATATCGTTTCCAGGGTTATTCTATTTACATTAGGTATTAACTTTCTGACAGGCTCTGTTGTATTTCAAATCATTACATATTATTTAAAAATTCGATAAATTAATATTTCCAGGTATCACTGATTTGAAAGGTATGTTTATTTTTTTATTTTCTTATATTTGTACGGTAGACTACTAGAGAATTTTAACAGTAATCGTGTTTTGCTTTTTCTGTAGCCGATTATAATAGAAAGTACTTGTGATAATAAAGGTATATTTTAGGTATATTCTACTTAGTGTCAGTACTAGTAATTTATTTTATTAATACAACGAATCGAGTTTTACATTTTTAAATTATAGCAAATTTATAAAAAAAGTAAATCACAGGAAAGTAGGCTAGGGGTATTTTATTAGATATTATTTTATTATATTTGCAATGGTCATATTTCTAAAATTAATACGAATTGTTGAAATTATTTTATAAAAATCATTTTTTACTTAACAATGCGAACTCAAATGTTAACATTGGTATTGCAATGAAAAAATTAAATAAACATACAAAAACGTCGTTTTTGGTGTAATACGTAATTACCTAACACATATAATACTTACAGGATATTTATTTCTTCTGCTTATACGAGCAGCTTTGGAAGCTTTGCTGCGTTTTTAATCTCTTCTAGCACTTCTCGTCATAATTTAATATCAATACAAAACACTAATCACTATCTTATAATCTGCCACATAAAACGCACCAATAATTAAAAAGATTTATAGATAGAAACCCTAAAACTGCCTTCGACAATCATATACATGCGCGGATGCAACTTTTATACCGTAAATACCCTCGTATACGATTGGCGACTTTTCGCCGCAGCACGTGATTTGTGCCGGCGGCGTAGCATTATGTTTCTTGATGTCTGGAACAGTGTTGCCGTTTTGCTGGGAACGTGATAACTAAATATTTTATTTTTGCCTGAAAAAATCCGATCTGGTTGGACAGATGAAATGCTGTCTTCCTTTAATTATTTTTAGATCAAATGTTATTAAAATATAAAATGAGGTACCTATCACAAATCACTCCTCACTCACTGCCTACCTACGAACATGACAACAAAATAACCAATTTTGCCCGAAAATTATTCGATCTGTTTGGAGCGGTAAAATGCTGTATTCCCTTAGTTATAGTCTATGGCAAGGGCGGATCCAGAACTTCGGTTTGCATGGAAAAGTTCCGAAAAATAATGCCCTGCCGCGTTAGTAAGGGTATTTTTCGTGTTAAATTGTTGGTTTGGGGAAAGGAGGTCATGACCCCCATAACCCTTACTGGATCCGCGCTTGACCTGGCTTATTACCAATAAGTACGACATAATCCCTACTCGCTCGTCCTACCCGATGCCATTGTTTAAGTAAAAAATGTACCTCATCCCCTCAAGAAATGATTACCAAATTGTGTGTTCTGCCAATAGGTAGTTATCATATTAACTAATAATATAATATTTTAAACGGGATTTATTCGTAAATCAGAAAAAGCTTGCTAAAATAACCAAAATAGATATTTTTAAGTATAAAAAATGTACTGTACTCAGGTTAAAGGCTGCATTTTGCTGCGCCAATGTCAATTTAAGGTGTGCACTAAACAAGTAGATTTTTTTCTACTTCCCCTATGGTTAGGGCACAAACTAGTTAAATAGAAAGCCCACACTGGAGAAAATATACAGTATTCATATTTTTTTAATACAAAAGAGACAATTAACAATATGAAGCATTATGACGTCGCAGCACCGTACGTGCTGGCCTCTGGTCATTCCTGACTAAATAACTGACTGGACCGATAACCCTGACAAATTCCAGTAATTTCTGATAAATCGGCAACACTGTTTTAACAGCCAAAGCCTTTAGCTTTGGTCAAAAATACATCAGATTTATAAAATGCAGACAAATACCCCTACATTGAGGAATGTAGGGGAGTAGGGTGAGGGGGAGTTGTCACAAAAATTCCCTTCCTGGTATTTTATTCTGCTAGCCGGTATATTACAGATATCTTTTATTCTGCTAAGCGGTATGCACAGGTATCTTTTATGAAAACTAGTAGTGCACCCTGGAAGAGAATGTCCAAACTTTAGAAGTGCTTGGGTAACGACACAATTTCGTCTCTAACGAAGTTATCATTGAAAGTTTGTGTAAACAGCTGATCAATATTTATTTTATTATTTTTTTATCGGAGTTTTAGCCTTTAATATGAAATGTATTTAGTTAATTTGTTGATATTTAGATTGTCTGATATATTAGTTAGGCATTAAGCAAGTTTCGGGAATATCTGTGACAAAAAGTTGGAAATTATTCATATTTCTAATTGTTATTATTATTCTTATTACAGTATGTATTTTAACGCAATTCTCTCATTGCCTTCTCCAATCCTTTAATTGTACAAATAATGTTTTAGATTAGAACAAAATTAAGTATATTTGGCTAAAACTCTGATAAAAATAGTGCCTGCTTGGCGATCTTTGATTAAACGACCGTCTTAAGCTTAATGATTCTAGCTTATGGTATACAAGGTTTTGTGTAAAGACTAGGCAATGGAATATTATAAAAATTATTCTTAAAATTACGGTACGACTTTACAATGATACCATCGATGTTTAAACTACACGGAAAATTTATTTCGGCTAAGTATGTGCCGTTTAAAAGAATATTTTCTTTATCACTCCCGCACTGTTGTATTGCCGTAAGATCTTTATGAGTAATTATGATCCACTTTCCTTCGTCTACATACTGCACTTGCACGTTATTTATTTTCACTGGAATCAGGTTACAATTTGTAATGTTATGTTGGTATGTTAATATCTGTATTTCACATGGCAAATCTTTATAAAAGTTTTCAGTGTGTATATGTTTACATAAATATTCATTATCGAAAACTTTATTACATTGCAAGTTAGAGTAGCCAAAATTGTTTTCATTTATTATTAAATATTGGAAATTCGGAATAATCATTTTGAAATGGTCTCCAGCTGGAGCTGGTAGAGGAAATAAATGAAATAAATTGTAATTTTCTTTTTCTACTAAGGGTACTTCGATTATGAATACTATATCGTTATTTTTTACATAGCTCTCAATCTCTAGTATATTTTCAAAAATCAAAATATTTTCAGGAGTTGCTTGAAACGGCAATTTTTCTGATAATAATTTATTACCAATTAATACAAGTTCTTCAAGGAGGTCTGCCGTGTTTACAATACTATTATGAAAATTGTTAAGTTTAGCGAATGATATAGCCACTTCTATTTGATCTAGAATATCATAGATATTTTGATACATCATAGAAATTTGAGTTAAAACCATTTGTATTCTGAAATACACACTTGCAGTAGCCGTTTCGATTTTTATGCAATTAATAGTTTCGATTACTGTGTTAGTACGTTCATTTAATTTTTGTTGATTTTGTGAAATATTTTGTGCAATTTCTTCGAAGTTGTTGATAGTCTTGTATAGTAAGGATAATTGTTTGTCCATGGAGTGCTTAATATTATTTTGATTCTTTTTAAGAGTGTCGATTTCCGCGTCATAGCGTTTAACGTCTTCTTGATCTAAGTTTCCGGTGAGACTTCTAATAATGCTACCTAATCCATCGATAAGTCCGCGTTTTTGTCTTTTTAGTGAATTTTCGGGTAAGAGTTGGTTAATTTGGGTCACGATTTTATTTTGTAAACTGTCAATTGAGATATAGGAATTAAAGTAGTCGCGACTATAACCAGTTTTATTAGTTAAACTACGTTTAAGAGTTTTATATTGAGCGGTTAGGATGTTGAATTCTTTGATAATATTTGTTGTGTTAAATATTTGAATAAAAGTCCAATGATTGACAACTTTTTGGGCGTTACCTAATTTGTATGGTAGTATTCCTGGATTTTGACTTAAGTCATTATACTTGGGGGAGTTTTGGGTGTCTCCTGTTGCACAGGCGTATCTGTAACAAGAGGTTGTTTGAGTTCGTATATGTGAATCGTCTCGATTTTTTTAGGTGTTTTAATACTCTGAATTTTTACACGGTTATGTTCTAGTAATTCAATTATTCTAAAGGGTCCTTTAAATTTTGGTTTATTTTTTTAAGAGCGTTCGGTTTATTTTTTATAAACTTTTTGGTTAGTTTTGAATTGGAATTGGTCGTTGCCTTTCGTATTTATTTTAGTTAACATTTGATCCTTTTGTTTATTCGTTTTCCCTATTATATTTGCATATAAGGTGTCGACTTTATTTTTATGAGATGAAACATAGTCACAGTAAAAGGTGGTAGAAATTAAATCTAAAGGGTCGCGAGAGTTTGTATGTCCTAGAATGAGTTCGTGGGGTGAGAATTTGGTTACAGTGTGTATTGAACTGTTATATGCTATTATGGCGTAAGGCATTAACTCGGGTATAGGTTTTTGTGAGTCTCGTTCTCGTAAAAGCCGGAGGTGCTCGATAATTGTCGAGTGAAATCTTTCGATTGGAGAATTCGATTCATGGTGACCCGGTTATAAAGTGTACATTTATTTTTTGGATTTTTAATAGTTCTTTGAGTAATTCATTATTGAACTCACTTCCGTTATCAGTTACAATTGATTCGGGACAGCCGAAAAAGGACAAGAATTGTACTAGCTTATCGCAGACTGATTTAGCATTTTTGTCGTATGCGAAAGCTTGACCGAATTTTGAAAATTTATCTATTATAGTAAGAAAATTTTGATTTTCGAATATGAAAGTGTCCATATGGAGAATTTGGAAGTTTAGCCGGTGTTTCGGTTCTAACTAGCGGGACATAAGTTTTCAGTCTACTGTATTTTTGTGTTTGGCACGTGACACAGTCATTAATATAATGCGTTACATCATCTTTCATTTTTAGCAAATAATAGTTTAATTTTAATCTGTCATAAGTTTCGCTTATTCCGCGGTGGTTGGTTTTAGATTCGTTTTGATGTTTTATTAAAAGGAGTTATTCATCTTTTTCCGCAATATTATGGACTAATTTGGTGCATCTTATTATTTTAGGGCGTTTAAAGTGATTTATGTATACATTTGAAAATGTCGACATTAAGTCTTCATTAAAGAAATAAACATACACCGTTTTGTCATCATGAGGTAGGTAATCGCGAATAAATTCGAATATTATACTTGGGTTATCCGATATTTCGCATTTATTTATTGCGTGTTTTTCAAAATATTCAAATGAAACTTTTATTTTCACGTGAGGGTTCTTTTTCAACAGAAATTGATAAGGTTTGTTATTAATTATCTCATCAAGAGTGGACATATAAGATTCCGTTTCATTATTCACATTACTGTGAACAGTATTATTAGAGTCAGCAGGTTTTATTACGATATCTGATATTATTTTAACTCGCGGTGTTTTATTATCTGCGGGAAGAGTTTTCTCGTGAGAACTTGAAGATTGTTGAATTGGATTTTCTGCTAAATTTCGCATATATTCTAATATATCATTATTTGCGTGTCCAGGATTATTGTTAATTGATTCGTTTTCATACAAATTAAGTTGGATTCGCGAAAGCGCATCCGCGACTTTATTTTGTGTTCCTTTTCGGTGTCTAATTTCATAGTCATACTCTTCTAGACGTAATCGCCATCTGACCAATTTTGAATTTGGCTCCTTGAGATTAAACAGCCATACGAGTGGGCGATGGTCAGTGTAAATAATAAATTTACGACCGAAAATATATGGGCGAAATATTTTACAGGCATATACTATTGATAGCAGTTCCTTTTCGATGGTAGAGTATCTTGTTTCGGATTCGTTTAAAGTACGACTTATATAGGCTATGGGTTTATCATTAGGAATCGTTCCTTGGCTGATTACTGCTCCGATCGCGAAATTGCTAGCGTCTGTGGTTACTATAAAGGATTTCGAAAAATCAGGGTACTGCAGAATCGGTGCATTACTTAATAATTCCTTACAATGTTCGAAAGCCTGAATAAAATGAGGGGTATGTTGAACTTTGGCGTCCTTTTTAAGACATATTGTCATAGGTTTAGTGACTTTTGCGAAGTCTTTAACAAATCGTCTGTAATAACCGACTAGGCCTAAAAAGGATTTTATATCTTTTTGGTTTTTTGGCAGGGGGAAGTTTTTCACTGCGGATATTTTATCTGGGTTAGGTTTTATACCATCTTTTGTCACAATGTGACCTAAGTATTGTACTTCTGGTCGCAAAAATTCAGACTTGTCTAACTGTATCCTAAATTTAGCTTCGCGCAGCGCGTGAATATTTTTGGAAGTTTTTCCATATGTTCTTGAATACTACTACTACAAATAATTATGTCGTCTAGATTAACGAAGCATGTTTCGTTCTGTAGCCCACGGAGTACGTTATTTATGACTCGCTGGAACGTTGCGGGGGCGCCCAAAAGGCATACGTAAATATTCATAGTGACCGGTATCGGTACTAAATGCGGTCTTGGCAATGTCTTGTTGGTCCATCTCTATTTGATGAAAGCCGTTGGCAAGGTCCAGGGTAGTAAAGTACTGCGCTTTCCCTAGTTTGTCAAGAATTTCAGTGATATTTGGGAGAGGCAATTTATCGTCAATCGATTTATCATTCAATTTCCGATAATCAATTACCATTCTATATTTTTGTTTACCTGAAGCATCAGGTTTTTTTGGAACTATCCAAATAGGAGCTGAAAGGGGTGAATTTGAATCTCTGATTATATTTTGCTGTAATAATTTGGAAATTTGAGATTTTACTTCCTCTCGATCCACTTCTGGATATCTACAACTTTTTGCAAATATCGGAGTTTCATCAGTGAGTTTAATTTTATGTTTAATCGCGTTCGTAAAGCTCAAGGGTATACCTTCGCAATAAAATATTTCCCTAAATTCAAGGCATAGCTTATGAATGGTTTCTTTTTCTTCACGATTACAATGTTCTAAACGCAAGTTCTTTAAATTTGCTTTTAATTTGTTGTCTAAATCTTTTGTTATTTTGATATCTTCGTTAGGGTGGTCTATAAAATTTAATTGATGAAGTCAGATTTGTTCGATATTAAGCGGTTCGATAAAATTAATTTTATTTGGCGATTCGCTAGAATTTAAAGCTAGAATTTAAAACAGTTGTATAAGCGCAAAAATTCTCTATTTTTATTAGCGATTCGGGAATCTCAATCGTGCCTGATTGTTGATAACTTAATATACCATAACCTTCCTTAACGTTCACAGGGACTTTAACCTGTTGTATTACACGCGGTGGTATCACATAACAATAATTAGTATTAACTTTAGGTTGCTTTTGTTTATGAGATCCACCAAAATAGATAGGAACTTCTGCGTTCGGTGACGTCAGAACAAAAGTATGAAAATTTAAATTTGCGTTAAGTTGTGTTAATAAATCTAAACCAATTAATCCATTAAATTTATCAGAGAAATTAAACAAATAAAATGGATGTGTACCTTCGGTATTAAAGCAAGGAAATATAGGCAATGTTGCCGTTTCGTTATGAAACGATACAGCATGTGCTATTTGAACCTGAAAAGTCTCGTTATTTATACAATTTGGAAAATAGTTATAAGCAATATTTGGGTTTATAAAACTACGTGTACTTCCGGTGTCTAGTAAAAATTTCGAATTTATTTCGGGTATGTAAATGTGGGATAGGTCAGGTGAATAATTGTTTAAATACACTATGTCTGATTGCTGGGAGATCTCGTTATAGAAAAATTTTGTTCTTGATCTTGAGAATATTGATCGTTATTGAACGGTTGATTATCGTAGAATTCGTTATATGCGTATAAGTCGTAATCTGTGTTATATTGGCCATTAAAGAGGTCATCGTAACTTGGGTCGTTCGCGCCTGATTGAGTGTATTGTTCAAAATTTATTTGGGGTGTTTGATTTAAATTTCGTGGTTCGTTATTTATTGAGTGATCGTTTGTTTGTACGTCTGATATTTCCTGATTAAATAGTTCTAGAAACTAGAAATTTGGGTCGATTTTGTGTGGAGTTGTTTACGATCGTATTACCGGAACTAGTATCCATAGGTTCATGACTCGCATTTCTTATCTTTGATAAGTCAGTTCTTTGCGTATGATTTGGCAACGCTCTTAGGTTATTAAAATTTTGAATTGGGGGGTCTGAAATTATTTTGGAACTGTCCAAAAGGGGGTCTGAAGTTATTTTGTTGCTGTCCAAAAGCGGGTCTAAAATTATTTTGGAATTGACCAAACGATGGTCTAAAATTATTTTGTGGGTATGCAAAAGAGGGTCTGAAATGATTTTGAAATGAACCAAATGGTGGTCTAAGATTATTTTGAAATTGTGGTCTTGGAAAAATGTTTTGTGGTGTATTTGTAGGTATTGTCGGCAATGGAGAAAGGTTAGGTATACTTATCGGCGTATAAATATTTCTGAACGGTGTTAAATTAGGTTTTATATTTTTGTTTTCATTCGAAGAATTTGCATGATTAAAATTTTGGTTTTGGTTCTTGAAATAAATAAAATTTTCCTCCTCTCTTACGTATGACATGGCCCGTTCTAAAGAAGCGGGCTCCTTTAATCGTACTACCAATTGCATATTATATGGTAATCCGTTTATAAAAGTTTTTAAAGCAAAATTGTCATAGTGTTGAATTTTAATTAATTTCACGTTTTCGGCCTCATTAGTGGCACTAAGTTTCGCGAAAAGAAGACTACGCGCATCCTGAATGCGCATACCGAAGTTTAGTGGGTGTTCGTTTTTAAATGGTTTCAACGCTATAAGGCCTTGAATTAGACAGTCTATTGACCTTTTATCAGAGAATGTCACAGTTAAGGTATCTTTGATCAGTTGCCATGTATTTAGTTCAGCTCGTGATGCGATCAATTCGGCTGCTCTATGTGTTAGTTTACCCAAAATGGTATCGAGAAGGCATATATTGATCGGATCATCAGCGTTGTTGGGATTTTGAAAAGCTCTTAATAAATTTTCACTCGAACTAATAAACCTTTGCAAAAGTTTCGGGTTCCCGTCACAATTTGGAATGTTATCCGCCTGATAACGTAAAAGGGCGTAATTTACTGCCATTTCGTCAACTGGTTGAATTCTTAAATTATCATTGCGATTTATTAGTTCTTCCAGTGTGAAAGAAAAAGTTATGCGCTAAAATTACTTTCTTAAAATTACTTACATAAAAAAAATTAACAGTGTTTTCATTCTCTTTGATGAATTGGAGTCCTTAATTTGGGTGCCTATAGGGTAGGCGATGCTTGTCCTTCCCCAAGCTGTTATCTAAACCGGGTTGTGGCGATGCTTGTCTGCCCAGTTGTCTGACGAAGGGTTGATCTTGGTCAGCCGAAGAACAAATATTGATCAGCGATTGATCGCTATTTGGAGATAACTTGTCACTCTGTTTAACGCACTTGTTTCGATACTTGGCCGGTGTCCTAGTTTGATAATGCCGATTTTTGGATGCCGTGTCAGGACAGTTTTTAGGACGTTGTACGTTTGAATCCTTGAAAGGAACCACTCGGAACTTTCGGAAAACGATTTCTAGACCGGGTGTAACGTGATACAATCCTACCGACTGCGCCAGATATGTACTTGGCCAAGAAAAACGCGTTTTTAAAAACAGTTTGTTTTATTCAATACAGAGTATAGCAACCGAACAAGTAAAATCTAACGTAAATCTTACAACTACTTATATTTATATCCTCGCATCAGCGTGGGATAAAGAGGGGGATAGCGTGCCTTAGTCAGCAGGTTACCAAGACGTAACACACAAAAGAAATGACGTTAAATATCAATGAGAACAAAAAAAAACAATTTTCTAATATCTAATTTAAATATTTTTTTTAAGTGTATTTGTTTGGTTATTTGACAAAGCATTAAATAATTTTATACATACATATTGCGGACATTTTTCGGTGGTTAGTTTTAATCGATATACTGGGTATGATACTTTAATGTTCTTGTAATATATTCATGGTTTTCATTTAAATTGAACAACTCCCTATGTTTAAAGAGAAACATTAAACACTCATATATATATATATATTTAAATCCCAATATCAATAGAGCGTCTTTTCATGAAACGTGAGTACCGGCGTCCTAAGGAGAATATATGGTTACTGCTTTCACTTTAACCTTAATTGGGCGTCCGTTCATTTTCTGGTATATAGAGCGTCCGCTATATGCGGGTTCTTCCACACCAAGATGTTTTTAGCGTCCGGTTATCAAATAACCGTTTCACTTATTCATCAATTTAGCGTCCCACAGCATTGCCACGTTTAATACTTGTGAGATTCCGTATATATTAATGTTTCCACCTACTATAACTGAACCAAGCGTCCTTAAACAAAGCACTATAATAAAGTTTACATTATATCGTTGATCTTTTGACTGACATAAAAAACTAATTATTCCTCTGACCATAAAATGCCCCAAATATAATAATAATAATAATAATTTATTGTTAATAGCAATTGCTAACAATCTTACAAAAAAAAATCATTAATAATATACATATCACATAAAAAATTATATATCACACAAAAACTTAACTGTAGTTCCCCCTATACATTTTCCCTAGAATAATGTTTGCATTTCCTTACAAATATTTTAAATTTATCGCTTTCTTAATGTCATTAGGTAAGTTATTATATTGAACAAGTCCATTGTGGAAAACATCATTGTGACTGTAACGATTTGGAACTGTAGCTACATAGAAGTCCTCTCTGGATCTTGTTTGATAATCGTGGACATCTGATTTATTTTATATATAAAAATCATCGTGTTTAAAAATATGACCTGTCTAACACTGAACGTCCCTGTTATGTCTAGCATTACTTTAACACTAGTAAGTCTATGACATCCTAAAATATATCGCATAGCTTGATTTTGCTTCCGCTGTAGTGTATCCTTTTCATTGATATTAAATAAAAATAAAATTTAGGTGCAATAATTGAAATGTGGCTGCATTATTGCTTTATAAATTATTTGTTTTGTCCATTGACTTAAATAAGAACTCCCTCGTTGGAAGGAAAGTTAATAAATCGATTTTCTCGACATTGGCTCATACGATATTTTTTTAACTATTCGCATAGTTAGTACTTTATAAGTCTAATTAAGTAAAATCTTATACCAGACAAAATAAAAGCCAAACAAATATACCATAACTCGTTTTCCCAGGAAAATACGGTTTAGGGCACATTCCTTGAAAAGAAAGTTAATAAATCGATTTTCTCGACATTGGCTCATACGATATTTTTTTAACTATTCGCATAGTTAGTACTTTATAAGTCTAATTATATGCCATAACTCGTTTTCCCAGGAACATACGGTTTAGGGTACATTCCTTGAAAAGAAAGTTAATAAATCGATTTTCGCGACATTGGCTCCTACGATAATTTTTTTAACTTTCAGAATAATTAGTGCTTTATAAGTCTAATTATATGCCATAACTCGTTTTCCCAGGAAAATTCGGTGCTTTATAAGTCTAATTATATGCCATAACTCGTTTTCCCAGGAAAATTCGGTTTAGGCATATTTCTTGAAAATAAAGTTAATAAATCGATTTTCTCGACATTGGCTCCTACGTTATTTTTTTATCACTAAATGTAGTCAAAAGTCAAGTAAGAGAATATATTTTTCTAAAATATCTTTATTTGCACATCAAATTTGTGATTATTTTTTAAACTACAGGGTGATTCACGACGAGCCGTGCATTAGAACTTTATGGAGAACTACTGAATATATGTTCCTGAAACTTTGGGGATTTGGGTTTATCGATATGCTCTCTTTAACTAAAATATTGACATGTTCCTGTCATTTCCGGTTATACCGGAAGTAGCTGCCAACTTTCGTTTTTTAAATACAACATGGTAATTTTTATTACATTTTTCGATTAAGCATTAAATACTAAGCACATTTTATAGAAAATGTTTTTGTCAGACTCTATTAGTTTTTGAGATATCTGGACTTTTTGTAATTATTTGGCAAATGCATAACGATGAAATAATCCATATAATTTTTTTACCTTAGCGCTTGGACTAAAAATTTTTTCTCACTGAATAGCTAGAAGATCATCAAGTCTCAAAAACATTTAAATTCGGCATAAAATGTACAGGGTGGTCACAATTCAAGCCTCATTGTGAAAGAATTCAACCATTAAAAACTTTCTTATTTTAAATGGAATTTTTATTTAATTTGATGGCAAATTAGTTGTTCTTTATAAATAGTATTTACTGTCCTATACCTATATCAAAGCGTTTTCTCAAAAAATCCAATTTTATTCCGAAAATACTATTTGTTCAAGTGTGTTATGAAAACAATTGTACTTAGAGGCTGTATACTGATGTCTATACGGAGGAAAAGTGATTGATTGCTGGAAAATACAATATTCTAATCTAAAGTGTTTCTTAATAATTTATAAATAAAATGCAGTTGATTGTTTTAAATTTAATGGTTTAAATATTATTTTTTTTAAAATAGCAAGGAAACAAGTTTATAAACTTTAAATTCTTTAATTAAAAATGTGTTTGAAAAGTATACCTAATATCTTTTGATTATAATTTTAAAATATGTTCGAAATGATTGCCATTTCCTTCCAAGCATTTATGTATTCTTTTCATCATGTTATTTCTTGTAGCATTCCTAATTTCTTGTGAGAGATTGAAATGCTGCCTTCACCCTTTCAATTAGATTTTCCTTCATGGTGATGGGACGCGCGTAAACTTTATCTTTAATGGTTCCCCAGATGAAAAGTCCAGTGGAGTTAAGTCTGGCGAACGAGCTGGCCAGTGGAAGGGACCTTGGTTTACGATCCACTGGTCATGAAAAAGTCTGTTTAGGGCAGTCTTAACAACTTGGGCGTTGTGTGCTGGAGCCCCATCGTTTTGATACCAATCACTTTTCCTCCGTATAGACATCAGTATACAGCCCCTAAGTACAATTGTTTTCATAGCACACTTGAACAAATAGTATTTTCGGAATAAAATTGGATTTTGTTAGAAAACGCTTTGATATAGGTATAGGACAGTAAATACTATTTATAAAGAACAACTAATTTGCCATCAAATTAAATAAAAATATACAGGGTGTTCCATCTAAAATAAGAAAGTTTTTAATGGTTGAATTCTTTCACAATGAGGCTTGAATTGTGACCACCCTGTACATTTTATGCCGAATTTGAAATGTTTTAGAGACTTGATGATCTTCTAGCTATTCGGTGAGAAAAAAATTTTAGTCCAAGCGCTAAGGTAAAAAAATTATATGGATTATTTCATCGTCATGCATTTGCCAAATAATTACAAAAAGTCCAGATATCTCAAAAACTAATAGAGTCTGACAAAAACATTTTCTATAAAATCGAAAAATGTAATAAAAATTACCATGTTGTATTTAAAAAACGAAAGTTGGCAGCTACTTCCGGTATAACCGGAAATGACAGGAACATGTCAATATTTTAGTTAAAGAGAGCATATCGATAAACCCAAATCCCCAAAGTTTCAGGAACATACATTCAGTAGTTCTCCATAAAGTTCTAATGCACGCTCGTCGTGAATCACCCTGTATATACCGGAACATTATTTTAAGTCTCTCGTCCGATTAGAAACTTTACTACTAACAATAGTAAAAAGTAAATAGCATAATTCTATATAATTTTTCGTACAGAATCCAAATTTTATCTCTTGAATATTTTTAATTGGAAACCGTCAATTTGACCAGACCAGATATTATGTAGTTGGCATCACTTATTTTCAGTTTCGGAGATAAGAGTTCAAAAGTTGCCTTCTATGATTATGTGTTTCAAGTGTCTCACCAATTTAAAAAATAAATATTGTAATATTTCAAACCGATTTTTTGCACAGACATTTTTTAAAAGAATTTCGAGAAAAAAATAAATATCGAGTAATGTACCAACTTTCGAACACTAACTCGAAACTGTTAAAAAAAGTGACAATTCTATGTTTTTGAAATCGGTCCGACCAGTCAATCTATTGGCCTGATGGAAATTGGCGGTTTTCATTTGAAAATATTCAAGATGGCGTCATATCTGTTAAATTTAACAGGCAAAAGGCTTCCTTGAAAGTATTTCTCTTCCAATTCTGGATGAGTATGATTTTTTTCAAAATGTATAAGAGTAAAGCATTATCTACAATGACCCTAGTGCTAACAAAAATATTTAGTTTTTGTACCAAATATAAATAATATTTAACAAAAACAAACAACGTAATATTTATATTTAAATTTTTTTACCCTTAGACCAACGAGAGTGTTATAAGGCCAAAAATACAGACAGGCAGAGAAACCCACTTTTTAATAAGATAAATCAAGATGTCTTTTAAGGGTTAAAACTGTTATTTTTACTCCAACACATGGTAAAGAGCCCTCCCATATTGTACCAAATTAAAAAAATTATAGTTCAGGACTAGGTGTATACTTGCCACTGCGCTGTATTTAAAATTTCAATAAAATTGAGCTACCAACATTTTTTTTTAAATCAAAAATGCACGTTCTCATATAAAAATTACAGTATGGAGTAACGGAACTCTGAGGATAATTTTGACTAAAACATATCTAGATTTATGAGAAATCCAAGTGACACACAAAAAACAACTTCAAAAACAAACTTCTAACCATAATAATATAAGTAAGTACCTACAATAAAATTTAGAGAGAGAGAGATCTTAAAAACATATTATATTGATTGAGAACGTAATTTTAAACTTACCATTTCACATTTTTGGCCAGTTCCCGGACCGGAACCGGATCTTGAATTTACAACAAAACTTTCTAAAAAAAAAGATCAAAATCCATTTGACTGGTGGAAAAACACGATTATTCATTTTTATTTATTTATTAAAAAAGGCAAAAAATACATATCTGCGCCTGTATAGTATAAAGTGGTTATAGTACAGTATTATATCAGTACGTCATACGTCACAAGTGTCGTCTGTTTGTGTTCCGTGAAGTTTTCTGGAGTTTGGATAGTGTTTTCTACGAGAGCACCAAGATACCCTCGGAGTTTTGTTCCTGAATCTTTCTTGCGCTAGTGAAAATAAAGGCAGCTCCTGATCGACGAAATCTAAAGAGAAATATTTCAAAATTCCTTTGCCACTTTTGCAAAACAACAAGAGCCCGCCAATTCTTGACAGATTGATAGGCAAGAGTGGGGTTAGGTCGACGTCGGTCCTCGTTTTTCATCGGCTCTCCCGCAGGGCCACAGAGGAGTAATTGTTCGGATGAGACTGCCGAGCTGAAGCTGCGCAGATTACCCCTGACGTACATCATACGTGCAGTAAACATGACCAATAAGTGTTACAAGTGCAGCGCCGGCTGCGTTCTCAAAGAAGATAAGTCAAACTTGTTCGGTTACCCGTGTGACTTATGTAAACGAGTTATTTGCCAGGAGTGCAATAAAACCCAAGCTCAGGAAATTAGGGTCATCCCAAGCCCATCAAGAACAATGATTCATTTATGTCCGGATTGTATCACGGACCTCAAAAACTTACCAAAAACTTTAAAACAACTGGAAGAATTAAAGGATGACGTTTCCTCTCTGAAGAATAGGTTTGCCAAGTTGGAAGCAGCAGTACAAACAAAAACATCCCAAGATGGCTTGCACCAAAAGATTGTTTCCATTGAGAGGGAAGTAGGGGCGCTCAAATCGGCTGCGAGAGACTCCAATAAAAACAAGAAAGTAGAATCCACACAGTCTGTGAGCAACCAGGATATAATAACAGTCATTCAGCAGCATTTGGATACACAATCTCAACAGGTCACTCAACGGCTCGATGCAGTTGTCTCGGCCATTAAGGACACCAACAAAGAACTTGTGTATATGATTACGGATAACCCTAAAGTAGTGAGAAAACAGGCTGGGCTAAACGGTGGACGTACACCTGATCCTTTCCAAGGTAAGAATCCTGAGGCTTTTGATAAAAGTCCAACTAATCTGAATACAAGGGGAGCTATAAGCGGAGTGCCAGTTCCGGTTCTTTCGGGAAATATCTGCACTGGTCCTAACCACCCAAACCTTAAAGTTGCCAACAGAAATATAGGGGAAAGAATTGCTAAACTAAGCTGGATATATATTTCCAATCTGGATGTTAACACCAAGTCAGACGACATCAAAGCCGTGCTTGACCCAAATTTTGCTAGCGTATATCAATGTCAGAAGTTACCATCAAAATTTGAAAATCCAAATAGTGCTGCCTTTAAGCTGGGTATTCCGGAAGACTTGAAGGACAAATATTTATCTAGAAGCTTCTGGCCTGATGGTTGCTACGTGGATCTGTACAAACCTAAGAATAAAAATGATCTTGAATCCTCAAAGCCACGCAACAAGAACGGAAATTTTCCCGGACCACCCTTTCGCCGCTATCGGAAGTAATTACTGGATACAGACAAGACAAGTCCACCCGTGTGAATAATAATTCTCCAAAAAATATCTCTA